>JALDNG010000055.1:265000-865000 GCA_024349245.1 Neodontobutis hainanensis
CAGTGATCAAGACCAGGAAAAGACCACTGCTTGATTTGTTGTTATCCTTTTTGTAATCTTGAATTAAAAGTCACTGAGAACCTCTTTCTTCACAAAGTGCTAACAAATCCACAGTATTTTGTCACTGTTCTTCGACGGGACTTGGACTGTTTGATCTTAACAACAGTGTTCTTGTCACTATCAGTCTTCACTTGGTCTCAGTTTGTTTGACACAAACACCGGTACTGAAGATGTCAAAAACAAGGAAAAGAAACCTATAAATCCATGAAAATATACACTCAATTAGATACGCGCGCTTTATGCAAATCCTTTTAATGACACTCACTGTATGCAAATGGGATTTTCTCTGACACATGCTGCACATAAAAAACAGAAGTAAATCAAGGGAAATCCACTGCACACAAATTAAAATGCATGTAATGTTTTACTAAAGTGTGTCCAAAACCCTCAGGGGAATCATTTCGATTGAGTTCACCCAAACATTCAAATCACAGGACGTGTGAATGGGACGCTGCGCAGTAATCGTCACATGTCACTGTTGCCTGGTAACAGCGTGTCCCTAAATGCGTTACGTGAGTGTGACCTGTTAAAGCAGCTGAAGCACAGGTGTTATTGTTTTAACTTTAACAACACCGCAGCTGTATTTATGTGTCTAATTAGACCAGCGCTAACGAAACACAAACTCCAACAGCTTCTATGAGTTACAACCTGGGTCACATGACTCACCAAGCCACTTCAGGGTCATTTTGTGAAGTTTAGGTTACAATACACTGTAGGTCTTTCTCAGGTCAGTTGTTATATATTTTTTAAATCACATTCCTTTCACTTTCCAAAGATGCAAGCGTAGGTGACTCTAAATTGAGGAACGAAGGTAAGTGTGAATAATTGTCTGTCAGTAGTTACAAAGCAAATTTAAAATAAATTTTTGAATTGAATTGTCCGAGACTCAAGGTTGGATTTTGCAGAAGCCCGAGGGACACAAAAATGTTTGTGTGGGAAACATGAAGCATATTTAGTCTTTTCTTCTTTTGGGTTGTGTCTATTTAAGCTCAGATGTTATTCCATAAGCAGGTTATTCAGCAGATGAATAGCTGTGTCTTCTTATTGTCCTGCATAAATATATTAGTGATTATTCAAAAAACAGCTCATGTGAGTTTTTGTGAAATTGGGTGAATTTTACTGTTTTCATAAATAATTCCTTATGTCATTTTAAATTATGAAATAAATCAGTTTTTGGAACTGCGTTAGGTGGCCAGATTTGTCGATGTTTTAACCCACCACGAGGCCCAGTCAACCAGTAACAACCCATAAAGCCCTACCAAACCTGCCCTTGTATCCACATTCCCCTTCTATTCAAACTCTTTCAAAACCAAAGTTTACTCTGGCTTTTAAACAACCTTTATAAGCTACATTTGTCATTTAGTTCCACTGCTTTTTCTGACCATTTGTGAGCTTTGATTTGATCCCAAACCAAAATGTCAGCACATGTGTCTCAAGAGTTCTAGATGTGGAATAAGAAGGATGTCTATTATTAAAGTATTCATTTTTATTTTTAATTGAACTCTAACGTATCAGTTTATCATCGTGTATATGTGGCAGGTTTAGTCGTAGAGACACTTTTTCTTGTTGTGCTTGGCTCTAGTTGTGACAGTTACAAACCTTACTTTTATTTGCTTTAATAGCTTGGATTAGACCATACACCTCGTCTTTCAGAACCCATCAAACTTTGTGGTTGAGGTGTTAACATGTCTCCATTGACTTTGGAGACCGTGCATGTTTTTATGTCCGATGTAAAGAAGAGCAGGCTTGTATAATTAACTCCACCGTTTCCTAAAGTTATACACTCTGCAATCTGTTTTCATAGACACTAAATCTACTTCAGACCCTTCAAATTCCTCACACACACACACGCACACACAGCAGTGGGCCCTCGCATAAATCAGCCGACGCTTTGTGAGGATCGGAAACCCAAGGACAGCGCAGACACGTGGAGCAAACCCGGCCAAGACCTCCTGGTCCTGCGCCACGCTCTCCTCCCCCCCCCCAACTCCTGCCTCTCAGTCTTCGTTCCTACGAGGATCCTCTGAGGACGTTTATCCATGTCTGGGTGCACGTCTCTGTGTGTTTGTGTGTCCTTGTCTCTGGACTCACACAAGGCCTTAAGGTTATGAATCTGCAAACAGCCCACCCTCTCTCTGGCTCCTCACCAACGCTGACTTTTGCACAGCTTTGAGACATGTGTGTGTCATACTATTGTAGTCCAAGGCATGAGCGAGACCAGAATGTACCGAGACCAAGGGACAAGACCAGTGCATGTTCTTGTCAGTAGACATACTTATCAGGAATTATCAATAACAGCAGCACTTTAATAGTAATAGTAATGTTAAGAAATCATTGTGGTCATGATCTAATCTAGTCGTAAATCCTCGATGCAGGAGGTACACAAACTTTTCACTGCACCATCTGAGAAAAATTATTTCTTTTGTAACGGGGCTCCAAAATATTATAATAAAATGTGATATACAATAAAATTTTAAATATCATAACTATTAGACCTATATTAGGATGTTCCTTGACAAAGTAAAATTTTATTTAGACAGTAGGCAAGTATGTCTTTTGCTTCTTTTATTTTGGTACCAGGGTCGTATTTGGATTTTTTTGTGGTATCTGGATTTGTCTGGACTAGTGTAAAATAACTGATGGGTTTTACAACATTCATTCATTCATTTTCTACCGCTTTGTCCCATTATGGGTCGCGGGTGACTGGAACCTATCCCAGCAGCTTTGGGCCTGAGGCGGGGTACACCCTGGACAGTGGCCAGTTCGTCGCAGGGCTTATATTTAGAGACAGACATCCATTCAATCGGGACACTTTAGAGTTGCCAGTTAACCTACACATGTGTTTGGACGGTGGGAGGAAGCTGGAGTACCTGGAGAGAACCCACGGTAACAAGTGGAGGACAGGGAGGATATGCAGAAAGATCAGACTTGACCGAGAATGTTTTGGGTCAGCCGGGTTTTGAACTCACAACCTTATTGCTGTGAGGCACGAGTGCTAACCACACTGATCTGACTTAATATGAAAACAAACCTCAGGTGTCCAGGCGTTTATATAGAGTAGTATAGCAGCCTACATGGAGCTCTATCTGAATTTATTTATACAGAACACACTCTATATTAGTCCTACTTTATGTTATGTTTTGGGTTTTTGTTGTGGCATTTTAGCTTTTGTTTTGACAGAAAACTCTCCAGAATCTGTCCACACTACAGTATGTGCTACATTTTCCATTGTTATGTCACCTTTTACACTTAAGACGTGTATTTAGCCTTGAACAGTGAGCTGAGAGGATTTGTGACATCTCATGCAAATTTCAAGATGTTTAAGAACCATTATAATATCGTTACAATGCCTTTTGAGATGTTTATGCTTTAAAATCATTTTGTGTGCTACAACACTACTATATATCATTCAGCAGTCTGCCTTTCATCAGTCTTTTCTGCACTCGTGTCTGTTTTTTACCACTCATTTTCTCAGCGCTCATGCTGACGTACAAACACTAACCCCTCAGTTAACAAGCGTTTGATCCCAATGAGCCAGAGCCTTGTTAATAGCCACCTGCTCTGGATCTAACACTGCGTTGTTTAACACGATTAACGCACAACAATGTCAAGGCCAGAGGATGGAGTGTGCTTCAAAAGGAGCCTATTGGCTTTTAATGACGTTTTTTTTTCAGGCTGTAACAGACGACACAGAGCACACCGACTACAGAACACTGAAACCGAGCTGCAGCCGTTGTGTTGTCTTTTGTGCGTTTGGATGGGAGTGGGAGTTATTTATGGGGTCTTTAACTCAGCGAGGGGACTGTGATGAGCGCTGAAGAGGAGAGCAGTGAGTGAAGAGGCCGCCTTTTTCAACAGAAACTGTGCCAAGCTGAAACACTATGCTTTTTTTTTTTTCTCTGAAATCTCTGTCCATTTTTACAGCACCACCCCTCCTTCTCTGCCCCTTTCCATCTCGGCCGCCCTCCCTCTGCCGTACTTTCCGCAGATCCGAAAGATAATTCAAATTTCTCCTCCGCCAGGTCTGCAAATCAAATCTAATTTCTCACAGGTCCATTCTTGCTAATTTGTCACTAATGCTTCATCGCGTTTTCTACTTCTCCATTTCAGTGGCGTCTCACTGCAGCTCTTTTACTCAGAATGAAATTCAAGTGTAATTTTGAAATCTTCCACTGAATCAAATCTAATTGTCCTCACTGTCTCTGCATCTCTAATGTAAAAGTAAAAAGATCTAGTGCTGCATTCTTGCTCCATCCCTTTCTCGAGCAGTGTCCACAAAAATATGTTTTAGAATTTTAAAGCAGACTTTTTACAGTTTTACTGGAAGAAAACATTTCCTTGACAATGAGTTGATTTCAAACCTGATCTAATATTTGAATCGATTAATGCAACATAACTCATTACCAGAAAATGTGTTTACTGTTAAAAATTAAAATAAAGTGTGAACAAATCTGATTGAGGCAGCTTGGCACCATGAATTGGAATTTGCAACCACAGACTTTGCATCCTATTTGACTCATTGAATAATAATAAGATACTTAGTGTAAATGTTTTTATTTGTGACTAAAAGTGCCTGGGTTAAGATTATAGGGGGAAAAAAGTATAGTTTCCGGTAATGTTGCATGTGTTAGTTAATAGTAATTAATCACATGTGCTGTTTATCACATTTTGATGATAATTTTTCTATATAGCACATATATTTTGACTTTTTCTTTCAGAGATACAGCTATTGAACACAGTTAAAAAGCCTTGCCTCAACATATAGGATCAATATTTAGTTTCTGCAGCAGTCTAAATAAATATCCGGGTCACGGGGGCAGCAGGCTAAGCAGAGACGCTCAGACTGTCCTTTCCTCAGACACTTCCTCCAGCTCTTCCGGGAGAACACTGGACATGTCGTCTGGCCTAATTCTCCTAAGAGACATAGTCCCTCCGGCGTGTCCAGGGTCTTTCCCAGGGCCTCCTCCTGGTGGGACAGGCACAGAAGTATTTGCAGTTATTTGACCACCAGCATACAGTCAAGTATAGAGTGTCAAGTAGAGTGCAAAAATAGTCTATATAGATTCTGTCAGTAGTCCAAATAGAGCCCATAAATGATAAATGGTTGAAGCACTTATAAAGTAAATGCCAAGAACCATAATATCTTGTCCTATTTATAAACCTGCCAAATATATTGTATATAGAGTATAAAACAATGTTATTTATGCGTGTTTTTTTTAAGGTGCTGAAGCCTTAGGTCTAACGCTTCAAGACAGACACTGACAGACATTGCCACTAGTCTGCACCTGTCATTTTAACCTGCTATAGTTTATTAACTAATCTATCTTTACTCACAGACTAATGTAATACAGAATGCTAAATCAGATTTTTTTTTCTTTTTCTAGTTAACAGTGGTTTGTATAAACGTTATAGGCTATAGATACATTTTTTTTGGGAGACATAATTTATTAAAATCGTATAAAATGGGTTTTAGCATGATACATGAAATCCTATTTTCTCTCCTCCACTGTGACAAAATGAACAAGAATACAGACTGGGCTTGTAATGTGAGAGAATAACAAGTAACAAGCCGTGGAGCTTGCATTAATACAATTTCTGCCCAGCTCTCCTTGTCCCACAATCTTTTAAGTCTCCCCCGGCTCTTCATCTACCCCCATCCCCCTCCTGCCCCCCTCTTCGTCTTCCTCTCCTCTTCTGTGTAACCAAGGGTGAGAGATGTCTGGTCAGAGAAAATGTTCCCACATATCAAAAGGCTCCTGGGCTGTGAGTGGAAGCAGCCAAGAGAAGGAAAAGGTCAAGTTGAATACAGTGGGCGAGGAGAGCGGGATAAGGGCCGAGCAGTGATTAATACAAGAGCAAAGAGGATCCTGCTCCTTTTCCACAAACATTCACCGCACTTTTGTGTTGCAGTTTGAAGATGGAGCTGTAATTTTAAAGCGTTTTTTAAAAAAATTTATTTAATAATAACTTTTCATCTAAATTTGTGAAGTGTAATAGTGTATAGTTACCTCAAAATAACCGAAAAGCAGATATTTAAAGGACTGCAGTGATACAAATGGAGCCCGAAAGAAAATTTAAATCATCAATTAAATAAAGTGGTTTAAGTTACAACGAAACAGACAAAACTAATTTAAGCTTTATTTGCACTAATTAAAAAAAAAAAACATGAGAACAGAAGATCAAATCAAAGCTTGTCAAATGTTTCTAAGAGATATTTGTACTTTGTGCTCAGAAGAGCTTCCTGTTTCTACAAGGCCCAGAGTGGACAAACTGAGCACTGCTGGAGGAAAACCACAATGATGTTTCGTTCTTTTTTTATTTGTTTTTGGTTACATGTTTCTTGCATAATTACATTTATGAAACAAACAAAGATTTTGTGGAATCACCATCAGATCTATTTCCACCGGGTTTGTTCAAAGACAGTATGTCCCGGCAAGTGTCATAGCTGTTCACATGTTCTAAAAATGTGTCAATCTACATTTCTGCCCCTGGATTTCTCTAAAAACACCAAAAACTACTCATCCCACCTTTAAAAATGCTATAAATAACGTTCTTTTCATTCACTGTTTGTATGTAAATAGAGGCACATCTTTGATTATAAATAGCTGTTTTCTTTACAAAGAGTAGTCAACAATTCTTAATTAATCAGTTTGCGGTGTTTAGTTAATCGTGTTATTGATGAGATCCAATTTATCTTTTTCTGTTTCATTATGACAAATTCTTGAACAACAGTTCAGCAACAAACTATAAAATGTCTCTTATCCATTTCTATATTAAGGAGCAGCTTTCTTGTGTTTTTGCTTTCCTGCTCTGTCCCTTCAGTCCTGTTACTCCACACCACATAGCACCCTCCAAATAAAATGAAAATTCAATCACAATAAGCAAATTTGCTCCCCCACAGGACATCATTGAGAGGCGTGCAGGGTACTCCAATCAATGGCCTTGTTCCTTCCACATTGGCCCGCAGCTCGTAATTTGCATGACATTGGACGAGTTGGTAGATTGTCTCCGGTGAGCACAAACACACACCCTTGAACACAACTGCATTTATATTATGAACACACTTCACTGGAGACAAAAGACAAGGACATTTTAGACACACTTGCACCCATGTACACAAGCTCCAAGGGAATGAGAGGAAAAACACTGAGACAGGTTGTATTTATGGCATGTTGATGTGAAGTTTCCACTTAACATTAATCCCACTCACAGCAGCCACGGTGTGCTTTGGTTCCTGTCTGGCTCTGCTGCTCTGGAAGGTGGGTAATACACTGCTTTCCTGTCTAAAACATTTGTTTATATGAGCTGGCATAATTGACTGTTTGCTAAATTCCTCCCCTGAACGGTAAATGTACACTGAAAGCTTCACAACAGTACCTTTCAGGACATTGGACTAGTTGTTGTAGCATCGTACTCTTGCAAAAGCATACATCATGTGTAGCAGAAGCTGGAATTTCTAAATGATTTAGACAAATTATTACAGGAGGGATACAAAACGCTAATGGCAAATGACTGTGGGGTCAGTGTTTTGTGAGTATTTTGACAGTGAATGTACAATGAAGCTGAAAATACCTCACATTTAGGAAGCCTCATTTGTGTCCCACATTATCAAGCAACCTGGTTTCAATCTATTTGCTCCTTGCCATGCCCTTTCCTCTTCTAGTTTACTGTCACTGTCACTATTGTTAAAGGTTAAAAAAGGCAATATAAGTAGATAAAAAGGCATCACACTATTGTCTCACAGAGAATCATGTGCCACAGAACAACTAATAACTGTTTACTTTTCATGATATTCAGGATGAATTTCATTTTGTCTTTTTATGCCTTTTGTATCATAATTTTTTTTTTATTATTTGTTTCTGTGTGCTCATCATAAATATGACCCTAAATCAGTCAAATTGTTGAGGCAACTGAATGACTTGAAGTACTGTAAACCTGATGCAGGATGAGTAATGAAGTCATGCTTAAGGTAGGAGGTTGACTCTAGCAATTGTAACTAAGGGGCGTGGTCTAATAAAGCGTACAGTTTCCTGCAGCCTGACGTCTGTCTCCCGCTCGTCTCTCAGGTACGAGGCAGAGAAAGGGTTCATGTTTGCGGCAGCTAAGTGGCTCAATGTGTTATTGACTGGTTCTCCGTGGCAACCTGCAGAATTCCTCCGCCTCCTTTGAGCCTGGCACACTCTCTGCTCACTCCCCTCCCTCCTCACTGCTCCCTGAGTCTCTCGCTCTCATCCCGCTCCCATCCCCCACTCCGGCAGCTCCAGGGAAGCAGTGACGTGGGGGCGCCCTGCTCCTCGGAAAAGAGAGGAAAGAAAGCCTGGCAGTGAGCGAAAAAAGACACCGCTGGAGGAAAAAAGGAGGAGGAAAGGAGAGGGAGAAGAAGCAGATAAAGATCCTCCCTCTCCCGGAGCTCGTTGACAATGACACCAGGCTAGTCATTTCGAAGCAATGAGCCAGAAAACACCATTCATCCCCTTAAGCATGACACTCAGTCACTGCCACGCCACAATCACATTCATCTCACAGAGAATAGCAGCACTGGCTTAATAAAATGTACGACAGGAAGATTGGATTATAAAAACAGCCCCTTTTGTATGTGGAAACTCATATTAATCAAAAAATAATAAAAGTGAAATGGGATCAGGAGCTGCCCTGCTGATCACTTCTGCTTGACTTAAATTCATCTTTAGAGGCTATAATAATTAAGTGTTGGCATTGATTTTGGTGCAACCTGTTTTCATTAGTTTTTAGTTGTATAGTTTACACCATACGTTCAAGACTAACACAAATCAATCATGTGATTAACCTTAGACGGCTCAAAGCCAGTTCGTCTCTGGATTAAAAAACTATACCACCATAATTAATGAATGTAAAACAGTTTATTGTCTGTTTTGGGATGTTTAAGTATTGGGAGTTTCTTGCTTATTTATCTGCATTTATAGCTGTTAAAACGTGAAGCAGACACACAAAGCAAAGCTGTGTAAATTCTTTCTATTCCTGACTTGAAACTTTAAGTATTAATAATGTACAGTCAAGACAGACCATAACATTGCATTGAATAAGTCAAAATGAAGTGTGCAATCGTTTTCGTAGACAATTTCCATTTGAGATGTTTTTGGCTTGACTTCATTGTTCTCCCTCCTTTGCATGAAATAGCATAACTGAATTCACGCTGCTTGTCACATCCTTTTCCCAGGTAGGACAGGTTGTAATTGCCTAAATTGAATATTCATGTCACAGCTACAAGCTCTTCTCTGCTTTCCATTTCTCTCTGCAAATAATCAGAAAAATAAATAAATAAAATACCGTTTCATTTCCCCCCAATCAGCCTCAGGTCATGTGCTGACGACGAGATGGAAAACACAGCATGTTGTTAAGCTGCCAGCTAATCAGAGTTGGCTAGTAATTCCCCCTTTTTTCCGCCGTGTCTTCCAAACAGACCCCTCTTCTGCCTCTTCTGCCTCTGCTGCTGCTGTAGTCGGACTCTGAGATGGATGGCACCGCCGTAATCGCCCCCCGCAGTGCACTGTCAGCATGGCTACAGGCCACTGGTAACATTTACACCACATGATCAACACAAACCAATGAGTGTTTTTTTTTTTTTTTCTCGGCTCATCCTTAGCTTCGTCCTGAGCACTGCCCAAGGCCCACCACACACCAGCAGTCCTTCACCGTCACTTTGGATGGGTTCAGTGGGACCTCAGGGCACAGGGAAGTAGTCCTCCCTGCCGTTATCTGGAGGCTCAACACTCATCAGCCTGCAGTGACTTCAAGCTGTCTCTGGGACCAAGCTTCTATCAGCTTTCCCTCATGAGGTTCCTCTCAGGCAAGCTTTCTGTCAAACTGCACTAAACACATAAACACACTGTGGTTCGCAACTTGGCACTTGTTGTATCTGTTTTAAAGGATTATATTAGTGTTTGGCATGTCTTCATCTCATCTCAAGAACTTAACTGACTCAGAAATAGAGGAAACATCCAGGCTATAAATCCATAATCACTCTAAATCTCAGTTATGCTACAGACTATAAGGCAGTTCTTCCAGTGGCCTATACATTTTCAATGATCTGTATTTGTTTATACTGAACATACTGGCCTGAAGTAGCCTTACCAGCCATACCATTACATTAAATTCCACTCAGAAGAAATCCTGTCAGGAGGCTTTGTGGGTTGTTTCTCTGATTGGTTGTATGTCTATCCAATTGCATCTAGAGACAGTTTACACTGCATCCTTTAGTACTTCCCCAAAGAAATCCTCTCAAATCAACACAAAGCAAACAAAGTCATTGTATGGAAGAGAAAGATTTATTAGGATGGTTAGCGACACTGACACATACAAATACATTCACCTTTCACACTCTTACTAAGCTTAGAAAACATTTTTCATTGGCTGGTATAGGTGCACAAACACATGCATACTAGCAATAAATGCCCTTCAATAGAGTTTATTTCATCAGAGACTGACACCACTCAACGGTATGAGCAGTGACAAACAGGAATCAATACAGCCGGGACAGTAACAACCAGGCAGATCGATCGTTTTGAGAAAATCTTGATAGATCAGTACAGTTATCCTGGCAACCTCCTGCTATTGCATTTAACATGTTCCCTTTAAACATTGTAATTTACAAAATGTATTTGTTTACCCATTTAATTGCATTGTTTTATGACATAATTACCATCCAGACCAGTTTTATGGTGTGGTCAATAGTCGACAGCTTGATAAAACTTAGGTAATAGATATGAAACTATATGACTGGTAAATATATAAACATCCAGACCTGACAACTGGTCAGCATTTTTTACATCCCACAGTAAAGTGGGCAGATCTTTCAGTAATGCCTCTGGACTTTGGTCGTGGTAAATTATGAGGTGAGCTTTTTTGCCTTTTATTATGTTAAACTGAATAACCTGTTTTTGTCTCCAGCGCTTGTCATATTTATTATTGTTTTTGTCAAGCCTATACATGATTTGTTTTCTCTACAATTTCTTTCTTTGGATTCAGTTAGTCTAGTGAAAAAGATCTTGTCATTTGAGAACAGCACTGTTTTAATGTATGTTTATGACAACCCCTCCTAGGGTTTATAAAGCAATGTAAAGCAAATGGTGCATATGTT
This sequence comes from Neodontobutis hainanensis, assembly GCA_024349245.1. Taxonomy (NCBI): domain Eukaryota; kingdom Metazoa; phylum Chordata; class Actinopteri; order Gobiiformes; family Odontobutidae; genus Neodontobutis; species Neodontobutis hainanensis. The sequence goes on from JALDNG010000055.1 coordinate 276,177, forward strand.
CAAATGTTTGAGTACAGTGCCAGACTAGTCCAGGGAATTCAATTATGCTTATGTAACAAATTATAGGAGTAATCTATTTTATTTAACAGATGTTGCTCTAACGGCACAGGCTTGATTTAGTGGAATGAGAGGAAAATTGGCAATTCCCCAAGTTTCCTACGTTTAGAAAGTCTCATTATCTTCAGAACTTATCGTAAGAGAGTCAGGTGGAGAAGAGGAGCTGCTCGTGACTGAAATAATTGTAAAACCACGTAGATGTGTTGGTCAGATTGTGCTGTGTCGTATTGGAAGGGCAAACGTCACTGTTTACTGGTGTGAGTCACAGCTTAGTGCTCACCGCTCAGTCGTGACCACTACCTGTGTCTGACGTCTGTGAAAACACACATCTTCATCAATTACACACCGGCAGAGGAGGCTGAGTCACTGTGATGCAAGTACACAGCTGATTCTTTTTTCTCTCTAAATGCACAGGAGATGTAAACGCTTGTGCGCACTACTGACGTACAACGGAGGACTTCTGTGTGACTCCAAGCAGACCCTCCCTTGAGCTAACCATGAGTCATGTGAGCCCATTAACTTCTACGTCATTCCAATAGAGACAAAAATAACTTCAATATCATCATTACTACTCACAAGTCCTAATTGCGCTCGGGTGATTGATGTGAAGCACTGGCTTTGTGCATCTCAGAGGCCTATTGAGAAATACAAAAGGGGAGATAATGAGTGTGACTTCATGAATACTGCAGGGTTGACTCTGTCACCTTGGCAGGTTAAAAACATTTGTCACACACCGACACAGTGGGAAATCAGATTCTTTTGCAGCAGCGGCAGAGAGTACAATTTCTTTTCAAGGCTCATACAAAGACAAATCTCTAATAAATGAGCATACCTCTGACTTCTTCCTTGTATTCCTGCTGTTTGAATCAGTCAAAATGAAACCTGCACCATTTTTAACCCAGGAAACCCTTTCTATGTTTCAACAGCTGCCTTTGACTATGTTTATAACTTTCTTTGACAAAAGCATGTGTCATGTCAACTCATGAGCATCTTTGATAATATTTGACAGCTGCTGCTCTCTCTGTCATTATAAACTCCTGTAGCTGCTGCTAAATCTACTCTAATATATCATATCGGGCTGAGCTGTTTCTGGAGCTTTTAAAATCTGCTGCAGTATTGACTCACTGAGCTTTATATGAGGCTTGTGGCAGCTCTCAGCCAGAGGAACATCTATCACAATATTCACCTCTTCTATCATTATTTAGATTTGTATATCATTTATAAAAGTTAGTATTGTTGCATCACATGTTTCTTTAACTTTATGTCGATTAAACAAGTGAATTACAGAGACATGTTTACTGTAAAACAAAGTAATCAGTTTAATTATTAAGTATTATGAGTCATGACCAGCCAATAATAAGAAATGTAAGTATGTGCATTGCTTATTATTGACTTTAATTTACTCTTTTTTGTCACAACATCAATTTCACAATTCATTATGGCACAGCCTGGTTATGTTAAAAGCATTTAAAGAGCTGTTCAGCTTTCGTAAGTGACATGACAAAGCAGTAGGTTATAAAAGTTACTGCACATTTAGAAGAAAAAGGGGTAAAAAGTGAAAAAGTTTTTGTCGTGTTAATGGTTTAGTTCATAGATTCAGTGACTTCAGTGCCAAAACTATGCACCCAACTCATCCAAACGCTTGTTAAAATGAAAAGTGTATTCATATTTCTCTGTCCACATCCTTTCCACCGGACTTTGTTTCATAACACCTTGCCCCCCCCTCCCTCCGTCCTCCTGTTTTTCCTCCGCTGTCACCCGATCTTCAGCCCAGCGCCGTGACGCAGGAGAGCCGTCACTTCGTCCTCCGGGGAAATGTCATCTTAATCACATGAAAGAGCAGTGGCGTCATCACATCCACCCATCGGAGTCCATAAACATCATGTCCTCACCTGCTGCCCCCTCTGCATCTGCCAACCACCCCCCCCCCTCCCAGCAGCCAGAGCAACAGACGGACAGAGAGCTTTTCCCTCCTGTTTCCTCCCTTCTTTCCAAAAAAACTAACGTTGTCTTTTAACTCAAAAGGTGGAGGGGGGCAAAATAGTTGCTACATAAATAACAGTCTGTAATTGTTTAGATATTTAGGATAGGTCATATATTTTCATACATTAGATAATTGTCTGCACAGCCACAGTTTGAAGGGACAGTGCTTATCGTGGGTGACTCAGGCGAAGTCTCTTGAATGAACTAATCGGAAAAATCAAGACATATTGGTTTTAATGTGTGTTGTATGACGAGTGCAAAGCCACATTATTTGCAGGTGTGAGTCACCAAGTGCAGCAGTGATGCATTGCGTGTGGGCCAGTGAAAACACACATAGAAGATATTGACATGCATTGTTCTCCTAAAACGACTTATACAGCCCTAGACCTTTGCACTTCCCAGTACAAGCACCTCAATCTGAGCGTCTGAACCAGAATGAATTCTCTCAACTACATATCGTGGAAATATCTTCAATTTAAATAGACGTTGAAGTAGTTTGAAATGAATACTGATGTGTATGATAAGCATTTTTCCCTGGCGTTATTTACAGCAGTACATGCTTTTGTTTGTCTTTCTCCAAACTGTCAACTATCGACTGTAAGGACTACATTAACTACGCTAAAGTATATGATCGAACCACATTTATGAAAAACTATCTTTAGGACATAATATTCAGTTGGATTAGAAAATTAGTGATTGGAGTTTGATTCTGACAAAGTCACAATTTAGTCAAGGTCATTTCCCCTGGATTTATTCTTGTTGGATCCTAAATTTTCCCTGGGCCTTTTCGTAATTCAGTAAATGATTTCAGATCGACCTGTTTAGCCCTGGTTTAGTTTTAGGTGTAATCCTGTTTTCTATCTTAATCCTGGGTGAGTTTAAAACCAGTTCCCTTCAGTCCAGTAGCTGCTGAATCATGGTCTAGCCCTGGTTTGGACAGTTTGTTTATTACAGAATCCTATCTCCTGAACAGACTGTTCATTTAAAGATGAATTTAGCACAGAAGATGCTCCTCTGGATGTTGCTTACAGTTTTATTGAATCACAGTGGGACAGATCTGACATGAAAATGAACCTGTCTCTGGACACAACAAAACTGTTCGTTCATCACGTTATGCTTTTGTTTGGTGCATTTTTACACTTTTGTGCAGATTAAACGCAGATAAACCCTCGTGATTAATCAGTCTCCGAGTCTCTGCGGAAAGTCGCTCTCTTCGTGAGGCTTCGCGCCACGACAATTAATATCACGCGCACGTGCGTCACATCCCGCTCGCTTGTGGTGCACGTGCCGCGTCTCAAAGCAGCGCGTGGAGAAACCCGTGTGAGCGCGTGCGTGCGCCTATAGACTCCGGTGCCCCTTGTTAAATTGATCCCGTGTAATCCGCAGATCCAGGCTGATTTCAACGAGACTCGGCTGTGCCTGAGGCTGAGGACAGGTGACTTCTGTCCGGGCACGGCTCGTGAACGACCCTTGGTCATCAACCCAGATTAACTCATTATAGAAATAACAAAGCCCTGTGTGTAGTGAACGTATGCATCACTTGTGCCTCGCTGTTGTCTTAATTTGGGAATGACGCAGCTGAAAATAAAGAGCAGTGCTCGTGAGTGGCGCTGCCTCGTGTGCGCGCAGAAGCGAGACTGGATAAAAGACAGGATAATGATACATCGACGCCATGTATTATATTGATGTAAATCATTTGAGTCGAAAGTACTGCTGTGAACGTGTTTTATGTTCAGATCGTGAATTATTCCGCTGTGGATTCACGCGGACTGCCTTATAAGGAAAGACAGTCGTGCCTTTGTGCAATAGGCCGAGCAGCAGCCTGCGGGAACCTGCTTTAACCCTTCCGCTGCTGAATTTAATTTGGTGCTACCGCCTGAAACAAAGCCACGGAGGCGAACGAAACCATTGTGCTTTTTTTTATTTATTTATTTAAAACCAGGGCCACACAAAACTTTGTTATGTAGAGAGATTGATTCAATTGCGCAAATATACATTACTGAACATTTGAACAGAGCAATAGATTGAATGAAGGCCATTTGTAACGTTGCTTGACAGAGCCACAATATTCAACTGTTCGCCAACATGGATATGAAGCCACTGTTTTATTTAAATTAGGTTTAGAGGTTTGATGTGAAACTGTTGACTATGATTTTAAAACCAACAAAGACCTGATCAGAGCTAAATCCACGACTAAACCAATTTAGGATTGAACCAAATCTAGGATCAAGTCTAACAACTGAACTGGACTAAATAAATTACTTGAGTTATTCAGGTTTTTGTTCATTTTCAACCAGGTCTAAAGCTGAAAGAGACCTAACTCAAGACAAAACTAGGACAAAAACAGAGTCATAAGGCCTAAACTGAGACTTTTTAACCAAGAAATAAGACTGTTCACTAGACCAAGAGCAAACACTTATCCAAGGCTAAACCCAAGACAAGAATTGTATGAGGACTCCACACCAACCACTTTTAAAACTTTGACCCTGCCCAGGAGTGAAGATTTTAACCTCCAACTCCTTCATTCGGTGCGAGTCGGACCCGGTTCATAGCAGCGCCTTGCAATGTGATAGTGATCGTTTTCAGAAAGGACCCAGCTGGAGTCGAAGCCTTAATGCTGACCTACAACCAGAGGCTCTCTTTTAACACACTGAAAATCCACCAGAAAATCCTCGTGACACGCTGTCATCTGAAATGTCATCTCTTTGTCTGACCTTGACTTAGAGCATATGGAAATGTATTCATAGAGATTCCCACAACCGCGGCTCAGCGCTGGCCACAATTGAACTTCACACAGCCTGGGGTTTACGCCACATTACCAGCACACAGACGAACCAAGACATTTGTACATGCTTCACACATACAACCTTTCTCTGCTGTAGACTACGGACCACCATCAGTCCACCGGCCTTCAAACCCACACAGTCTTATAGACTCGTAACCAGATAATGAGCTGCTAAAAATAAGATTTACACATTTTGAATGCTCTGATAATGTGCAGCTACTGTGCACTTGTTACAGAAGATCAATGAGTCATAGGCCTCCAAAGGTCTGGGTGCGAGGGACCAGGGCATGGTGTGGTGGGATGAATCACACCACTCTTTCACAGCCCCCCTCCCCCAGATTGCTCCTCTGAGGGTGATGTGGCGTTCAGGGGCTCATTTAAGTGCAGACTTTTGAGTTCTTATGGTCTAATCTCTTAATGGACAGCAGAATGAGAGGTATGTCTTTGTGAATATATCATGGCATGGCGCCTGGCTGTTTAATTTAACATTGTTTTCACAATCGTTAGTATGTTTGTGGTTGTACTTCTATTTAAACACTTTCTCAATAGCTAAGGGTCAAGTTGATACATGCTGAGCCACTTTTGTGTACCATGACATATCTACTCAAGTGCTGATTTATCTTTACACATTCATAAAAGTCAATTTTATTATGTGAAGGTTGTCTTTTAAATGAGAAAAAATAAATTGAGTGGAAATTGTGTTTTAGTTCTAGAGAAAGAGACATTTGTGTCCTTGAAAGTAAATTGAAATACCGTCAAGAATAGGTTCTTCTATTTCATCTACTTTTAACAAATAATGGCATCACTTTTATCGCCTTTAGACCAAGATAAGATAAGATAAGCTTTTATTTGTCCCGCAGTGGGGAAATTGCATTTTGCCAAGGCAGGGTTACACTAGTAGAGCAGCAGTATCACACACAAACACCACCCTGGCCAGAACAAAAATTAAATCAGCATTCAGAACATAAAACAGAACTTTCTTGGGACTGGGCCTTGAAAAAGTAACAAGGTAAAAACATGTGATGTAATTAGGACACAGTCCCCACAGTGAAGCCCAAAGAATCCTAATCAAAAAGATCATATACACAAGCATACTGTTTTTGCAACCAGTGAGTTATTTCTGGGGGATTAGGTCTTCAAAAGGATATGTAGCATATAACACTGATCTGAAGTGAGGCGATCAGGAAACCCGTTGAACAGGAATAAGAGTGGGTCAGGAGGGACAAACCCTTTTACCATCTCCTCTAATTTGCCCTTGACAGTTTTCCAAAAGGTTTGTATTTGAGAACAGTCCCAGAATATGTGGGTGTGGTTCCCAACCAGTCCAGTTCCTCCAGCACTTGTCACTAGCCTGGTTTTTGGAGATAAAAGTCTTAAGTGCAGTCCTGAAAAATCAAGGACAACTAGAGTTGGAGTCCTAGCCCCTTCTGTCAGCCAGAACAGATAGTTTCCCTACTTTCCATTTCTTAAAGCAGCCTTTTTTGCATGCAGTAATAATAGACTGTTGCATAAGTAACTCATAAATGTAAAATATGTGTTCATCTTGTGAGATATTAACTGTATGTGTCTGTTACTCAGAGTTACATAATGCAGAATGTGGTGAGCTGGTTGCAATGAATCTTTGAAGGGAGGGGGGTGGGAGGGACTCTAACTTTTTTCATGTTTCAGAGAACCGACAAAATCACTTTGCCGAAGATATCTTTATGATTGTGTTTAATATTTAAAAGTTAGTTGTGGATCTGAAGTTTCTTTGTGGTTGCTGCACTGTCATCTCCATTACTGTTTATCCCGCAGTCCCTGAAAGCACCACGGGAACAACCCCCGCCCCGGTCACCTCCTCCTGCTCGACGTCACTCCAAGAGCTATTTGCATGAAGTGTTTTCTGCTGCAGCTCCAACTCGCCTGCAGAGCGAGACTCTCCGAGGGCAAAGCGAGGGAAGAGGCGAGAGGCAAACCGAGGAGGAGAGGCGCTTGCATTTTACATCGGCAAAGCAAGAGAGGAGTAAAAAGAAACCGAAAACGAGGATTAGGTGTCGGAAAGGACATACTGAAGTGTGGTTTCTCTCGTTTGGGGGGAAAAAATGGAGCTACCCGCCGCGGGAGAGCACGTCTTTGCGGTGGAGAGCATCGAGAAGAAGCGCAGCAGAAAGGTTTGTCACTAGAGCTCTGAAGGGCATTTGTAACGGAGAGGAGGGGGGACGAGTCCTATTTGGTTGTCCGTGCTTTGATGGATTATATGTGGGTTTTTTTTTTCCCCAACATAATTTTCTGTGCTGACGGTGCAATGCTGAGTGGTTAATGCTGCGTAAAGTAGTTATATGTTTTGCTGATTATCCCGTTTCTCTGCGTTCACAGGGAAGGATTGAGTATCTGGTCAAGTGGCGAGGATGGTCTCCAAAGTAAGTCTTCTCACAAATAAAAAAACAAAAAAACATTGTAATTCAAAAGAAAGCGTGGGCGCGCTTATGGGCGGTTACGCGTTTTGCTTTTGGCTCTTGACGCGTTGGCCGAGATGATGGATGTGATTTTACAATCTATGCAAACCCCAGTGTGCCAATTAGGAAACAGACACGGCTATAATTGAAGACCGTGTAGTAGAAATGCTTATATATCTACAGTTGAATCAGGGGTGAGCTTTAGCCTCCTCCCAGCCGTGCGTAAAAGTTATTGAAGGTATTACACGTGCGTCCGCGGGGAGTGCAAGTGCCTTACCATAATGTTTACTTGTGTTTACACACATGCAAATTTAAGTAATAGAGGCTTTCACCGTAAAAGCTCAGACAGAAATAAGCATCACTTTATCAAAATTGGCCACTTTTGACAGGTCAGTGTTTCCTGACAGCTGATTGTCTTTTTTGTAGATACAACACGTGGGAGCCAGAAGAAAACATCCTGGATCCAAGGCTGCTTGATGCTTTTCAAGACAGGTAATAATACCAGGTCACACGTGTCTACCAGTACTGTAAAGGAAACACATAGTTCACATAATTGTTTTCTTACATCTCTTGTAGCTGTAGCTGCACACACAAACTCATTTTAATAAGATGAATACTTTTCATATATTTTATAAAAATAAATGCAGACGTAGTGATAGTTCAGTGGTTTTATGAGGTTGGCTATGGACAGATACAGGAGATTACAGGTTGTTTTATGCCTATATGGAAACATAGTGGCAAACAGTTGGCTACAGAAACACAGATAAATCATGTATTTTTTCTTGTACACACGGCTGTTCATCAGATATTTACGTGGACCATATCAAGTTCTTACAAATACAGTTTGTAGAACATAGTTAAGTGACTTCTTTCTGCTTCTCCAAAACTGAAACTATGCAAACCATAACAAACTATAAGTATCTCATAAAACTAGCTCTCAAACAAAGTGAACAATCCCTTTTAAACAAACTTGTGTCTGTCCTTGAAGAAAGCCTGTTCACACCGTGTAGACAGCTGATAATACCCTGACAACTTTATGGTGTGGGATAAAGTTGGGCTGGACTCCTTCAGCACCTGTTTAATCTCAGGGTTAGTCTTAGGATGAATGCTAGTGTCATCAGTCAGTTCAGGGTTAAACTGTGGTCAACATCATCAGCACAAACGTCTGTCAAGTGTCTGCTGTATGTGTACTCAAGCTGATATGTATTTACCAGCACTGGGTTATCAAGTGTTACCTGCTCTTTTGACACATGGTCACATGATGTGTCACCTTCCACATTACACGACAATGACTTTCTGCTTGGATACATAAAGCTGCTCTGTTTGGATAATAGGTCAACAGGTTAATCATTCAAAACCACAATTACGCTACACATAGTTTATTTTTAGTATTATTTTGTTGTAAATGTTTTCATTACAGCCTTTGGACACTTTAATAAGTATTTATCATAGCTTACCCTCAACAACATTATAGCCATATTAGTTTTAGATAAAAAGTGAGCAGCCATTGTGGCGTAAACACATACCAAGGTAGTCATTGGAAGTCTGTCTATGTGAAGAACAATGCAAAAAGTTAGAATTTATGAGTTGTTGAATTGTCACTGATTCATCTTTGTCGTGTCGCTTTCTGCTTTAAGCAAACACGTCACACATTAAAGCAAAACATCAGCATCACTCTGTGTCTGTTTCAGCAATTACCTTTCTCTCTAAAGGGGGGATTTTATTGAAACTAATTGCACGTCTCTCCGGGGAGCCAAATTGTCTGAATGCCAGACTATGAAAATACACTGAGTCGTCATTGTAATTAGATGTGAGGGAGGAGGGTGGGGGAGGGGACTGACATCACTCCTGTCTGTGGTATTGAGTTACTGCTTTGGTGAGACTTGCACAGAGACCAAAGACAGAGTAAGGAAAGTCAAAACAAGACTTGTACCGTAGACCAGTGAAAGCCCTCAGTGTTTGCAGCTATTATTTTTTTCTTCTCTTACCTTTGCCACTAACTTTTTCTCTGGACATAAACTTTGGTCTTCCAAGTATTAAGTTTTGTTGTTATTTTACTTGGTATGACATGAATGTTCTTACATAATGTACATAGTTTTAGCCTGTAAAAATGACTTCCTAAGCAACATAACAGTAACTCAAAATTTCAAAGACCGAGTTGGACTTTTTGTATGTAAGCTTTTGTTAATATATTGAAAAGGATTAAGGTGTACACTTGACAAAATGCATCAACATTTCCCCAGAACTGAAATTCTTACAATAATTCTTACATAAGTATTACCTTGCACCAGGAAATGTAACTCCGAGCTGTTAAATAGGCGTGGAGTCTGCACAGCGCCAGAGGAGGACACCCGTGACGTGGTGTTGCCATGCAACAGCCACTCATCTCTGGGAGATAGTTGCACTAATTGGCTGCTGTTTTCTTTTCCCACAGGGAGCGTCAGGAGCAGCTGATGGGTTACCGCAAGAGAGGACCTAAGCCTAAGCATCTTCTAGTTCAGGTGAGGCGTATGTTTCTTTGTTATAATCAACAATGTACAACACTTACACTTGGGGTTTTGAATGTGTTTTATCAAAGCTCTTTCTAAAGTTATTGTTAGACATTATGCTTTTCCATAAATAGCTGCATTATTAAGTTCCAATAATAAATACACCAGAGAGTAGAATTTAACTCTGACCTTGCAGATGTAGCTAAATTGTATTAGTTCATGTATCTTGTTCCCCAAAAGGCTATGGAAACCCCTGTGTGGAGTTTTTTGTTCCTCTCTGGAGGGTGTTTGTTGTAACACATGGGATAATGTCAGTGATGGGGCACAAAGCAGCCAGTGACATTCCTCCAAGCTGAGGTCACAGCCACAGGAGCCACTTTGAAATGTCACTCTCATGGCCGGGCCTCAAAGAGCAGAAAGTGACTGTCGGAGAGTGAAGATGAACGCAGGGCCTCTGTAACAAACGTCAGTGTAGTTTGGGCCTCAAAACGAGCCCCTTCGCACATTCCAGACACAGTTTCTTCCTGCAGCTTGTGGGCCTCAAATGAAACATGGCTTTTTGTTGTTGTCTAGACACATCTATACATTCTGGGACAGCATGACTTCAATCACAAGACAAATCTTTAAATTTTTCATTCCACAGTCTTTGTGCCATAGCTTTTGTATGTCTTTCTGTGACACTAATCAGCTCTTGTTTTTCAGGTCCCCTCATTTGCTCGGAGATCCAACATCCTGGCAGATCTTCGTGATGAGGACAGCCATCAAAAGTCCAACCCCATCCAGATGCTTCGTCCCCAGGGCCAGCAGTACCAGCTCAACAGCAAAAAGCACCACCAGTACCAGCCACTGTGCCAGGACCGCGAGGCTGACCAGGCCAGCAACAAGAAGTTTTTCTATCAGCTCAACAGTAAGAAGCACCACCATTACCAGCCTGACCTCAAGATGCACGAGCCTGTGTTCGTCAAGCCAAAAGAGGTCAAAGTCCCAGAGCTGACCAACAAGGGCTACAATCTTCCTCCAGTGCTGCAGCAAAAATGGATTCGGGACAAAGACTCAGGCTGTTTGACCAAAATAAAGGACATCACCATGGAGTTAAAAAAGCTTCCAGCTGACCTAAATGGGCACAAAGAACCTGAGCAGGTCAAGCCAAAAGAGGATGCTTTACCCCAGTCCAATGGTGTCAGAAGTGGAAAATTAAAGATCGTCAAAAATAAGAACAAGAACGGTCGGATTGTGATTGTTATGAGCAAGTACATGGAAAATGGAATGAAATTAGAGAAGATTAAAAATGACTCTGAAAAGCAGCTGCAGGTCCCTGACAGCAGCACCGCGAACCACCTTGAAAAAATGAAACTTGTCAAAAAGCTTGGTCTCATGAATGGATTTACAAAACTGCCCAAAGACAAACTCAGTTCGGGATTTAACGGGGATTGCCACAAAGAAAAGAAGGAGACCTCTATAACGGAGCCAACTGTGACAGAACAGGATAAACATGTCGGGGTCAAAGGTCAGGGCCAGCTTCTTGTGGATCAGCCTTTGCGGTTGACAGCCAAGCCTAATCTGGTCTCTTTGCCTTTGGATATGGGAGTTCTCTTGCCGGCAGAGAAACGAGCCAGCCAAGGTGGCGCTCAAACACTAAAGCGACACCTCTCTGACGCAGACTGTGAGCAGAATGGAAGTAGTAAGAGGTTATTGACTTCGAGGAGCCTTAGCAATCCTAGCTCTGTATTGCCACCACCCCAAAGCATCAGTGTAAACCAAACAGTCTATCAGCATCACCCTGACAATCCACTACAGGACTGCGGATACCAGGACGAACCTATTGACTTGAGCATGGACAAATGCAGGCCTAAAGCTTCAGTTTCATCAGTGGCCCATGTTGACATACTCCCTGAGGCTGTGGCTTTAACACAAGCCGACAAACACACACAAGCAGAAACACAATCGCCAACAGAGGCACCAACAGAAACCCAACCCCAGACCATAACACAACAAACTGCAGAGGAAAACGTCAGTCCATTGTCTGTTTCTGACTACAACAAGAGAAAAGAGGTGCCCTTTCCGTCTTCCCAGCCATTTCTTGGGAACATTGTCATTACAGACATCACCACGAACTGCCTCACCGTTACGTTCAAGGAATACATAACGGCATAGCAAACTGGGCTAACTGTCTAACTGTGTACAGGACATACTTGTAATTTGATGCTTGAATGTACAAATGAACTCTTGATGTTGTCTTTTATTTGTATAGTTTGGATAAAGACTAAAATTTTTGTTTCTTATTGCATAATTTGAAAAGTATTTCTTATAAGCTCTGCTCTGTGTTATTTCTGGAGGTTCTATTACATGCAGTATCAGATTTCGGCTGCTTCAGATGTAGTTGAACCCACTAAATTATCTTAAAAGGAAAGAAAGTTAAACAAAAATTGCACTTATTCTTGTATATACTGTCCCCTTTTCTATGTTGTTTGATTTATATATTCTATGTTGTCTCAGATGTTGGTGAACACAGAGGGTTTTGTGAGAAAGAAAGATTATATTGAATCATGGTAAATGACACTGTGTCTGGCTGTGTGTGTGAGGTTTGTACATTCAAATGAGGAGGCCTGCTGCTTGCTTTATCACATACAAGAAGGTAAAGAGAACTGAATTTCCCCCAATGTCAAAAGATAAGGGGGTGGCTTGAGGATGAAAAATTGTTGGTAGTTAAGATTTGCTTCTGTTAACCGGGTTAAGTGTTTAAAGTCATAAATATTAATATCTTATACTGAGACACAAGTCACTTCCATAGAAACCAAACCCTTTTATTTATTTATGTTTAAATCATGACTCTGCGTATTATTAGTCAACTTGTATTTTCCATCGGAATGTTTAACATACAGTGGGTAAAGAAAGTGGGTTTTATTTAGCTGCAACAAAAAGTGTTTTCATTGTACACTATTCACGAGTGGCATGTTTGTGATAATCCATCTGCATCACATGACTAATAACCACTTTGTGTGTGATGGGGTGAGGTGAAAATGGCATGAAAATGGTCAGGATTTATGTATAAACACTGAGGATTGCAATTTAAAAAATAAAGTCTAACTACGTCATGGTTTTGATTCATTTAGAAAATGTTAAGAGTTTTGGTTGGGCTGTCAAATTTCCTGAGATACCAAATATGGGCATCTTAAGCAGACATTTTGAATCACCTTGGACCCAGTTTCTTTTTTAAACGCTGTCTCTGTCATTATCAGTCTCGCGTTTATGTGTCATACATACTTCCTCTTTTTGTTGGTCCCATTTGAAAAAGTGTTCACTAATGTGATCAGAATTGCTGAGTAGATGCACTATTAATGTTGGATTAGTGGATTAACTAAAGGCTTCCTGATACATTTTGCAATAATAAAATTGTTTGCAAGTATCTGGCTGTGTATGTGACTTGTCTGAGTTAAGGTTTATTGCTCTTACATGGCTATAGCCTTACCCCAGAAATGACTAAATCTATTTGTGGCTGTGTGGAGGCTGCGGGCCGTGAGGATTATTATAGAGCCTCTGGGTTTATTTTCAGCCCAACTATTTGTACACGTAGGCTGGAGCTACAGGTCAGATCATTACTCCTTTTGGAAAGCAAGACTGACGACAAATGAGCAAGAAACTCTGTGGCATAGACACAGTCAGTAATATTTTGTTACATTATAATAAGCCAGTCTAAGTCATACTGTCTTGTTTTTTCTATTGCCCATCCTCAACTTCTTAGTCCCTGTGCAGACTTAGCTGTCTGCTTTGGCTGTGATTATCCCATTGGGCAACAATGTTCAAGACTGAAGCTCTATCCTGGCTGATAATTAATTGGTTAAAAGGATGTTTAAGTGAGACTCAAGTGTTTTTGAAAATGATATCCCAGCTCAACTTGAGCAGCTGTTCCTGTCAGATGTGCTCTTGAATCAAGTGAGGCAGTGAAATCGAAAGAGAAACCCCCAGGAGGGCCCCGGTTTTCTTGCTTGACGAGTTACCTGTGGCTTACAGGCGACTTTCTCTTCTGTTTTGTCAGCGGTTACGCGTTAGCATTGCTCTTATTTAGACAGAAGCCTTTGATAATCACATCACTCTTTCACGTCTGAAAATGGTGTACCCTATAGCCCCGTTCCGCGAAAGAACTGACAGAAATAGCAGCCCTCCACCGTCGTCTTAGCCTCTATTAAAACTGAACGACAAAGAAATGATCCATTCTTAATTAATTCTCACTTTACAACCCGTGTACCTTATGTCGGTGTTATCCAAATGTATGAGAAGAGAAAATAAATCTTTTCAAATTCTCCTTGTCCTGCCTGACTCCACGGGCCTTCAGTCGAGTTGGTGATGATGAGACAACTTCCCTCAATGAACATGAATTATTACAAAAACAAAATGAAATAGTAATCTAATATATAAAAGATATAATACACAGGCTAGACGCCAAAAATGAAAGAAATTCATTGAGTTGTCTTCAAGACAAACAGAAGGCCTCTGAAGATACTAGATCCCAGTCTTGAATGGACAAAGCATCTCTTATTGAGTATAGCTTCATGAGGTTTTGTACAAAAGTGAATTTCTTTAATGTTGGCAGTTCTGTTTATTTGGCTGAGTCCCAGTCGTTACAGGTTCTAGACCTAAAACATCCTTAGGGATTTACGTTATAAACCCTTCTCACTTTTAATGTCTGACAGATATCCACGAGGCTCGTGAGGTTCGTGAAGACACCTTTCACTGCTGCAGCTGAACGTGCGCCAGAGCGCATATATAGCCCTTACATTAAAGAGGGCGCGGTGCGTCTTGTTACTGAAAGAGAAAGAGAAAGCTGAAGCGGCGACTCTGCCATGAGTCTGTGCGCGTTCATTCACCTGCCGCTGCGGCCGCACAGGACAGCCCTCGAGCCCCCTGCCAATTCACTAAACTGGTCTTAAGAGAATTAAGAGGCCTTTAGAAATCTGATGTCCTAATGTCCTCACTGAGTCCTGGTGGTCCACTGAACAGGGGCTTTAGTTGAATCCTAAAATGGCAGGTCTCTTTGAGGAGCGGTTGTTACGTGACAGGCCCAGCCCCAGCGCAGTCTCAACTCAAGGAATTGAATTATAGGAACATGGGAGGTGTTACAGTTTAGATAACTACAGGACAAATAGACACATTAAATATTGAACATGACTCCTTTCTTTAGCCATCCTCTTCACATAAAGCACGCGACCTGTGCCTCGAGGACTCGAGAATCAGTGTGTGGTTCTCGCTCCGAACGAAACGCAGCCTTTGTGCCTGTGTTTTCTCTTACATCGAGTGCGAGAACAGAAGAGCGTCTTGCCCAGATACAAGCCAACCAATGGAGTCTGGCGCGGCCGCGTGCTGCAGTGCAGCGCACACAGACCAATCGCATCCTGAGCGCGAGCAGCGCCCATCTTCCTCTTTCTGGTCGTGCTCGTGATTTTTTTAAACGCACATAAAAAGGAAATCCATCACAGGAACGTAAACCATCGAATGGACACAACTCAGTGGGTTTCTCAAAGCACCGCACGCGCTGCATCTATTAATGCAGTAAACGTGCCTTTGTCAAATCTTTACAAAGCACAAAGCGGGATCACCGTGTCTCACTCGCGCAGGTGACACGTTGTGCTCAGTAACATCTTTGCTGTGCGCGCCTCTGTCGTTTGTGTCATTTGTGCGCGCGAGGACGCACCAGCTCTGGAGTTCATTATGAGCGTTTCCAAAAAATTTATAAAAGTTCATTCGTAAAACACCTGCGAAACCTCGGGCCCCAAAGGCGATGACAGCATGTTGAATCAAATAGAGCGCAAACATGCGAGCACAAGACTGAAACAAAAACATTCGTTTTAAACAGAATAAAGGATTTAGATCTGTCTTTGTGAACAGAGGAAATGGCTTCATGAGTTTCTCTTTTAATTCTCCATTACTTTTCTGTTAAACACATAAGCTATAGGCCATGATCTTCACCCTATATATTTTTTTACATTTCTGCACAAATTACACACAGACTCGTTGTATCAAATTTCTATCAAAATATAAAATAGCGCCTGTGTCGGTTCCTAAAACAGCTTCTCAAAGGCCGCATGGGCTGCTCTCTGTCGAAGGCTACAGCTAAACGGTGCCTATAACCTATTTCAAAAAGCTACATTAACATGAAAATATATCCAGTGCTTAGCGCAATTCATTTATTATAAATACAAACCAACTGTTCCCTTTGAATCATAAAACCGCACGAGACACTTTTACTAGAATTTTATTGACGAGTTTTATTTTCTTTCTCACCTTTAGATATTTCAGTCCAAATCTAAGTAAAATAATAGCAGTGACCAACTGTGGTTCGTTACATTGTGTCATAAACTCAAAATACAAATGTCTAGTAGGCTTTTTGCAAATGAAACCTTGCGTCTGAAGAAGTCAGAAGAAACCAGAGGAAAAAACAATAACACGTTTAAATTTATCCGCCTCTAGATTTGATTTCCGCAAACCACACGCTTTTCCTCCGAGCTGAAGTTTTCCATCTTTAAAAATATTAGAAACAATAAAACCAAACGATAAAAGACAGGCTAACTAAAAAGACGAAATAGTAGCCTAATAATTTTGTGGCTTTGTCCTTAAATTAAGCGCATCAATAAAAAAAAAAAAAAAAAAAAACGGCCCTGTGTGTTTCCCATAATTCATTCGGGGATTTTAGTTTAGAAACTCAAGTAGGAAAGACTTTTATGCTCAAGTGGGGTCGCTTATTTAAATGACGCACAAATAACAGCAGCCTCGGTAAACATATTCCTGCATTTAAACTGATGTACAGATTAGGAAAATTTACTTAAAAGACTCCCATTCAGTGTTCAACGATGCAGCTTTATTCATTGTCAGATTAATGCACAAAACGTGATTTTATAATGTAAAGTTAACCGACGCCTTAACATGTATTTTTTTTAATAAACGTTAATAATAAATATGTTTGGGGTAGCCTATTCTAACAAGAGGAATGCTCTATATTGGTTCTTCACATAACTCTGAATTGTGTGGACTAAAAAATGCTGACCAAATAATCAGTTCATAAATGTGTCAACTGGTGACAATTCTCAACCAAAGTGTGGCACAAAAGACCGCAAGAACCCAGGAGTAGGCTGACAAAAAAATTAACCTAGCCTACAAATTTCTCGCTATTAGAGTCTGCTTATAGGCCCTATAGGAATAAGTGCTCTTTTAGAAAATGCGTCAAATAAATTGGCCGCAGCGACAGGCCAAATTGTTGCATCCACGTGGACTTAGGGCTGGGGTATCGTTATGTGAACAAATATGGAAACTAACTCATCTGAAGAAAGCATCTGTTTGATGAGACATGCGCTACATCATAGGCTAAGCTGTAAAATCACGAACCCAACATGTTTCTTTTTCTCGCGTCAAACAAAACAGTCTTGTTTTAAGGGTTTCATGTCTTGTCTGGCGCTATTATCGCGTGTTGTATAAGTTAATTCATTTAAACAGATCTTTTGCGTTTTAATGTATAATGCATAAAATGATTCATCGGCCGCGGAGGGACAAGCCACCATTTCCCCCTGAAAGAATTCACAGGCTCCGCCCATCACTTAGCAACCCAGTGCACGTAGCAACGGCTTGGCCAATGAGCGCTCTGTTCGTGGTTCCACCGACTGCGTTACCCTAGCAACGACGTAAAAAATTGCGCTGACGTTCTCGCTGTTTGGGAGTATTATGGTCTGTCGGGAATTCAGAGTGGCTGGGACTGGAGGAGAAAAATATCTGCTCGCTAAGGTTAGCGCACAGCCAGCTAGCGGTAGATAGGTAGGTAGCACGGGGTTAAACATGGAGCTGTCTGCCGTTGGGGAGCGGGTGTTCGCAGCCGAGTCTATCATTAAACGAAGGATAAGAAAGGTAGGTGAAAATGTGTCTCTATTCTTCCACTGTTGTCATGCAATTACCCTGCAAGCTGCTAACCAAGTCGTTTGTTTCTGATGGCACGCAGGGTCGGGTTGAATACCTAGTGAAATGGAAGGGCTGGTCTCCCAAGTAAGTGCTGCTACATTGTGTCTGATGTATATTTTCAGCTGTGCTGTCGGTACTGCCTCGGCTTTGGTTGTCTCTAAAGCTAACGCGATTAAAATGTGGAGTTGCGCGTTGGAGATTTTAGCTTCCAGGCTAACACCGTGCCGTGGCCATCCACACAGAACAGCGCCCGCTTCCTCAGATTAACTTCTTGTTTTATTTGGCAGATACAGCACTTGGGAGCCCGAGGAGAATATCTTGGACTCTCGGCTGTTGGCCGCTTTTGAGCAGAGGTGAGTTGTCTCCGTATGTCTTCACGCGCAAAGGCAGTGAATAGGTCTAATTAATATGCGGTGTTTGCGCTGCACTTTGCTCCGTGACACTCAAACCTGCTGCTGTCCGCTGTTGTGTTCACAGAGAGCGTGAGAGGGAGCTGTATGGGCCCAAAAAGAGAGGACCAAAACCCAAGACCTTTCTCCTGAAGGTTAATTGTCTCATTATCCTGCATGTTTGTCTAATAGTTGTGCGGCATTTCAAAGCGCTAAATTTGTAGGCTACAGCTTCATTACAATCATTGCGTCCATTTTTTTCAAGCTCAGTCTAATAAAATAATACGTAATGTCGCAAACAGCGCACCCTTTGATTGCTCTGTATTAGTTTGTGTTTTCGCAAATAAGGTGTTAATTAACTGTTTAAAAAAAGACTTTTCGTCCGAAAAGCCCGATATTTGACATGTTTTTTTTTTTTTTGTTAAACAAATTCATCTTTATACCTTCGCGTAAAATGTAAACGTTAAAGCTCTCAGGCCAGAGCCTTTTGGAAATTATCCAATTAGTTCTAGGCATTTGCTTTTTAAGCTAGCAGTCCGTGAAAACTGCCTTATGTCACAAAGTTTGTCTTGATCCAAATGCTTGCGCTGCCAGAGCTGTTGTATAAAAACTGATATAGCGTGACCTTTTTTTCTGTCAAAGATGTTAAGCTGTATTTGCAGTTACACAATTTCCACCTTCCGTCACATTTATTTCGCACACTCAGTTCTTTGCAATCAGATCAAAGTTAATTATTTTCTCAAATTGTCCATTGGCCTTCAAGAAAATTGGTCAATTTATTTAAAAACAATATTAAATAATTTTAACATAAGGTAATAACTTATTTTAACTTTATCTTTAATTCTCTAATAACTTGTCACTGCTCCAAGTAAAATATTTTGACTATAGAATTTATAATGCTCTTTTTTTTTTCAATGTATACAATTTATAAAAAAAAATAAAAAAAGTGTGACTTTAAAAATTAAACAGTATTTTTTTTTATAGGCATTTAAGCATGTACTTTTTGTGTCCATTATTCCCACAGACCCCAGCTAACATTAAATCCAAGTCTTATGAGTTCAGGAGCGATGCGGTCCGAGGGACGCACATCTCATACCCCACTCCAGAGCCAGTGGTCACCCCTAGGGCCAGAGAAGGCCTAAGAGCCGTGGTCCCAACCATTTTTCCTCCCAGCGCTGTTAACCGTGGAGAAAGTGTTTGTGTTCAATCACCAGAACTTTCCCTGTTCCAGCCCTTTCCTCAGCAGACCAACTCTGATGTAAGTGTCCCGAAAAAGAGAGGGCCAAAGCCTAAGCCACATTTTAAGGACAAATGCTCTGAAGGTTATGAGGCCCATAAGAGAAAAGCAGAGGAGTGTATGGAGCATGAGCATCCCAAATTGTCCAAACTCCAAAACACTAAAGAAATGAGTCTGGTTAAGGCCGCACATCGACTTGAGAACCACAAACATCACCACCACTCAAACAGCCGTCTTATATCGGAAGGACACTCCCACAAGCAGCTTTACTCTCAGCGCAGCCCCCATCCTCACAGGACAGACGTGGACACACACAGGACAAAAGACAGTTCGAACTACCTGGCACCTGCCCAACTCAAGCACCAGTCCAGAATGGGCCTGAGTCTGGGGCACCCCACCGAGCTGCCGCAGATGGAGAGGCCGCACTTTCTGGACAGGTCTTCTCCGGTTCGGCTCGATGACGACGCAGAAGCGGTGGTGTGGAGGCCTTCTCTGCGCCACGTAGAAAATGTTCTGGTGACGGATGTGACTACGAACTTTCTGACGGTCACGATCAAAGAGAGCAGCACTTCCAAAGGCTTCTTCAAAGACAAAAGATGATCCAGATTTTCTAACTGGTGTTTTAAATGCAGTCTTTTGTGCATATGTATATTATAAAAGTTGACTATCTATTTAATGTTTATTGACTAAATGAAGTCTATGATATTGTGCACTGGTTAACATTAACATGTTCCTCTGCAGCTACTTTTTGTACAGACTTTGTAAATCCTATTTTACAAATCAAACTAGAATGTATTTTTGTCTCTTCAGCCTGTGAGGCATTTCTAATTTGAACTAATTAGACTGAATTTACCCTGCTCATTTTGTTGGGTGTATGTATTTAAAATGCATAAGCACTTTGAAGAAGAAAGGTATTGAAGAATTGGTTTGTATTGACTCAGTTGATCACAGCAGCTGCTAATGCTGTATATTAAGTTTTCTACATAAACATGAATTAAGACTTTATTAGTGTTGTTTTCCCTATTGTTGCAATTTTTTTCATTAACGTATATATTTTACATTTTCCTAGAAAGCTCCATGAAACTGTTGTAACTAAAACCTTATGTGTCAAAATGTTTGAGATCCTTTTCAATTAAACAAACGACTTCTGTCCTTTCTGGTCTCATGTTTTTTTTTTTTTTATGTGCGTAGGCGCTCTCTTTTATTTCTTTTATTTGAAAAAAAAACGTCTAATCGTGTTTTGAAGAAGTCGCTTATGGCGCACAAAAGCCTTGACATCTGCATAGGACATTTACTGTGGTGCTTTACGTCGGCCTATTGTAAACCCAGGAAATGTTTTACGTTTCAGGCCCGTGTTCAAATGTCAAACCTAGAGCCCTGCTTCAAGTCACGCACAGGCGTCGCAGGATTGTTGTACCTTGTAGCCCTTATTTTTAGAGTAACGACAATTTCAGAGGTATTTATAAGTAGGCCATGGCCTGTAGTCCATGTACTAAACCTATTACAGGCCTACGAGGAGCGAGCCGCAATATTTACCCGACTTTATTAAAATAGCAAGGCCACCCGCGAATAAAGACCATTTCCTTAAATAACGCGCGCCACAGTAGCACGTTAGTGGCCGGCCTAATGAACAAAACTCAATATTTTAAAGGCCCGCTTTCAGGAGCCACAACGCTTATAGGCTGGTTGAATAATGTAGATTAGAAAAATTGTATTTGTAAATGAATAGGGATCTGTAAGGGATTATTATGAGAGGTTTAGACATACAGTGCACTCATTTCTAATTATGCTGCTGATTTTAATTCAGGACGATGACTGCATTAACCCCAGTCCCTGTGTTAAGAAGGTTGAGTTGTCCCTTTGTAAAATCTTCAAAGACACTGACTTTTTTCAACATGTTAGAAGTAGCTCCCAACTTTCAAATAAAACTGTACCAACAATATACATTAACACAAATCAATCTCCAGAGCCCTTAGTGCCTTGTTCTTTTTTGCATTTAGTTTTTTTTTATTTCGTTTAGATGAACTTATAGTTACAATACATTTTTAATTCATTTATGCATGTATGACCACTTGTCATTCATAAAAGACTTTTCACTTTGTCTTTGGTCCTCGGCTCTGGCCACTCTGCTCCTTTTCTCTGGAGATAGAAAAAGAAAAAAAGAGATCAAATTAAGAAACACAAAAACAGTGTCAATAAAGGCTTTTCAAATTTATGGGTTAACAACATTTCAAATGAATTTGAACTGATTTGAAAAATAAAAAGGCCACTTGTTTAAAACATTCTACGGGTTCTCTCTTGTGCCTAATTGTTTAGTTAAAGTCACCAAAAATAAACAGAAGATATCTTGTAGAACATCCGCTGGCTGCTCTTAGTGTCAGTATACGCTGTGTTTTACAGTGACCTTAGCCGTCCTCAGACGGGGTAGCCGTAGTTGCGGTCGCAGCGGGGGTAGCAGTGAGGGTTGAGCCAGTGCTCCAGGTTGGTCTCCTGGGCCCTCTGATCCAGGACCTGCATGTGCAGCAGATGCTCCTGAAATGAACCACAGTGAGTCAGAGCTAATGCAGTCTCTTTACCACAATGAATATCACAGTTATAAAAGTATATATGCAAAGGTTAACTCTTATTGGATATCACTTAAAGACTTAATACTGCACATATACTTTGTGATTTGTTAAAGTCTTATAACAAATTTATCATAAACCTTAACCCCTCTTACTCTTAAACAGCAAAACTGTAATATACAGTTTTAATATTAGGCATAAGGTAGCAAGCTGTTATATTAAAAAAGTCTATAAGTCTAAAATCTAGTTATATGTTTATTTTTGTAGTGTAGTTGCATCATATATGGAATGTATCCTTTATTTTTTAAATAAAGGCTACATCCCATTAATGCCATTAATAAAGTGAATTATAAGCAAACTATGAACTGTTTATAAAGTGTGTTAAGTGTTCTTTAATATGATGTTTGACCCTTACCCTCATTGGCTCATCGGGGTGACCTGGTTTCTGCCTCTTACTGCGGAGCAGCTGCTTAGCAAAGCTCTCCTTGATGATAGGGTTAGCATCTGGGAGATAAAAATAAGATTTACACTGCAGTGAGGTAAAAGGTTACAACACATTTTAAAGAAGCACACAGACCTGTTACACTGCACAAGAATAGACTTGCTTTAACTGTGATTGGTAAAATACTTGTTTTGGTGCCTCTGCAGTGTCCTCTCTGCAGTTTCCTCTTGCGTCTCAAGAACCTGTGTCTTGTGCTTTAGTTTAACCTCTGCCACTGTTATTTAGTTTCTGCTGTGAACATAAGTAACAGCTGTTTGCTGGCGGCTGGGTATTGGCTAATCAGAAAAACATTGCTCATAGTGAAGGCTGTGTTCAGAGCCATGAATAAACCTCTCAACACTATCTGCGGCTCTGCCCTCATCTGTTTGTCCAGTCCATGTGAGGCTGTTTTTCCCCAAAGACAGCCTCTGGGGAGCTGCCCTCCTCCGTCCTGACCCCCACACACAGACACAAACTGGAGGGGCTCTCAGTCTCTCTCTCCATGAGCCGTACAGGCTGGCATTGACGAGCTGGGTATTTGGTGGAAGGTAACAAAGTGCCCATTCATGGCCTGGCTCTCTGGGGAGTCCGGCCCCGTGCAGCACGTGACCCCAGCTGGCAGACCGACAAACTCTACACCAGAAAGAGCTGCTGCAGAAAACCTCTGTCAATACAGAGCTGAGCTGCTGCTGTTCGAAGGCTCACTGCAGCAACGTGGCAAAACATCCACACGTTTACCAGAGTTTATACCAAAATAAGTGGTGTCTGTAATTTATACTGTGGACTCTTTTGTCTATTAAAAGTGCTGAAGATGCACATTTGCAAATTGGATGGAAAGAAAGATGGAAGGTTTCATCTACAAACAGTGAAGGATAAGGTTTTAGTAATAACCAAGATGTAACCGATTTACCTGGGGAAAATAGCCTGTAAAGAATTCAATATCTCCTTCTGTTTTATCACATCCCTATTTACTCACTTTGATAATTACATTGGAAAAACTTTGTTTCCGATCAATATAGATTAAAGATAACAGCACCATCCTGAGATAAATCCTTACCTGTGTAGATGGTCAGCAGGACCATGCAGAGCAAAAACACAACCAGCTTCTTCATCTTCTTCTCGTTTACTGCTTCAGTGAACCCTCACTGCTCTGAGCTCCTAACCCCAGTGCAGAGGGGGTGACGGGGGTCTCCTCCTCCTCCTCCTCCTGCCCCCTGACCATAACCTATACAGCACAAGGTATAGCTGTTAATGTGACAACAATAACTGTAAGTATTTATTGTAAAATGATTATACCACTTTGATGAACAAAATTACACGTAAAAGATCTTTTATTGACAATTATATTTCTGACGTGTTGATCAGAAGGTTGCGGCAGATGTCCACTAGATGGCAATAATATGTAGCTTCATTACAGATGTGTTTTTCAGCGCTTGAGACTGCCAAATAAATGACCAATAGCGGATAGTTAAAGCTTCATTAGACGAACTCTGGGACAAACTAATATTTGATGTTGTTGGTAAATGCAGACCCTCCTATAACCTACGTATGAAAGTGTAGCTATCTTGGCCTATCTGTATTCATTTCTGTTATTTAGCCTCGTGCAAAGATTTTATTTGATATTTATTAAAAACAACTATAAAACATAACAACAGTGCAGGAGAGGTTAAGAAGACCCACAGTCCGTAAACACACTTGCCCTTGACAACACTAAGTTACAGCATGAAAAGGAAGGAAAAACAGTGGTTGCACAATAACAATTTGAAAAATGAACAAAGTCAGTAGCTGATTTTTAACCTGTGAAAAGACAGAAATGTGGATGTGTTTTGAAGTGATGGTTGTAAACTAAGACAAAGTTTGCTGCCGCCCTGCATTAACAGTATCATTGTGTCCTCAACACTTCGATTAATAACCCAGTCAGGAACAGAGAGACTGTCTCCACAATCTGATTATCCAACACGCCGGAGGCTCACAGCGCTTTTACTGCGCATGCGTGCGTCTCAGACGCAAAGACGATAGACACCTGTGAGAAATACAAGCTCAATGCTTTGTTCTTCCTGCTTCGCTCAAACGTTATCAGAGAAATGGAAACAAAGCAATATATTTTTTAATAATATGAATTGGCCTACATGATATTAATGTAATGTGTTGTTAAACTCATTATAGACATTGAACAAAGAATAAAAATGTTCTTAAGTCCCGTTAATAATAAACTTCTTCCAGGAAGATAATGTTTCAGTAATTTTATTCAGCAAAAAGCAGCTGTTGTTTTCTATAAAATAACAACTTTATGTGTAAAAGAGCAGAGACGTGGGTTTCTTTATAGTGTAGTGCCTCGTGGTGCCGCTGTGCGCTCGAGCTTTAGGCTCGTAGGCTACTATGAGCGCAGTCACCATCTTGTTCTTTACACTATCTCTGTTTGAGCTAAGTTAGCGCGGTATCCTGCTGGCGGTATGTGTCAGCTGTTGTTGAAGAGATCTCGCTTTTACTGAAATGTTCATGCTTTGCCTCTATCTGCCTCAAAGGTTGAACCGGTGCGCCTGAACATGCGTAACGTGCTGAAGACGTGTGGCACGTCCTGTGTGGGGTCGGTAGGCCTAGTGCTCTTTACCTAGCTCTTGTTCCCTGGTTTCCGCTATTGCAGCTCTCTGTAGTTGGCCTTAGCCCGCAGCGATGATGTTTGCGGAGGCGGCGGACAAATGGTCGCTGTTGCTGTGGACTTTTCTGGCCGTGATTGTGCCGGTCATCATCACACTGTGGTGCAGCGCACAGCGCTCCAAGAGGAAAACGCACATGAAGGATTTCTTCCGTAAGAGCAAACACGACTGGCACTACACGGATCTGTTCAACAAACCTACGTACTGCTGCGTATGCTCCCAGCACATCATGCAGGGCGCCTTCTGCGACTGCTGTGGCGTGTGCACAGATGATCAGTGTCTGCGTCCCGCGGACCGGAGCATGCCCTGTAAAGAGATCATGGCCTCCTCTCGGGCCGACGGGGCCATGGACCACCAGTGGGTGCGAGGCAACGTGCCCCTCGCCAGCTACTGCGCTGTGTGCAAACAGCAGTGTGGCACGCAGCCCAAACTGTGCGACTTCAGGTAGAAACGAATGCTTACTGAAGACTGAAGGTTTTAGAGAACAGTCTATTGCAACAGTTGTTTGAAGTCCGCGTAGCCTATATTTGACCTCAAGGGGTTTAATCCTTTTTTAATATGCCCTGATGGATGCTTCTGCTCTTTTTGACAGGAGACTGTGTACTCATTGATATAAGACACATTGCTCACACAGTTTAACATTAGTCAGGTTTATGACAGGGGTCATAATAACCAGCTGAACCTCACAAAAAGAATGCATTAATGTGTGACCGTTTCCTCTGTTTTCCAGGTGTGTGTGGTGCCAGAGGACAGTGCATGATGACTGCTTGGATGATATGGCGGACATGGACCAGTGTGACCTGGGCGAGTTCCACAGCCTCATCATCCCGCCTCACTACCTCTACCACGTCAACAAACTGCGGCGCAAGCATCCTGACGAGTACAGCAAGGTGCGTTTCGTAGAGCGGCGTTACCACTGCAATCAGTACACCATTTAAACCACTATCTTTTCGTATTTTTGTAGCTGGCTGCGTTCTGTGGGAGCAGCTGGACCCCAGTGTTGGTCTTGGCAAACACACGCAGCGGTAACAACATGGGGGAGGTCCTTCTCGGAGAGTTTCGTACTCTTCTCAATCCAGTGCAGGTAAGTGTGCAGTGTGTCTCAGCCAAATAAAATCATGCGTCATCTCTTCCATTCAGACAAGACTCTCACCTGTTCTCTAAGGTGTTTGACCTGTCAGAGCTGAACCCCTCCAAAGCCCTCCAGCTGTGCACCCTGCTCCCCCCTGGCAGCGTGCGGGTGCTGGTGTGTGGAGGTGATGGCACAGTGGGATGGGTACTGGACGCCGTCGACACCATGAAGCTCAAGGTGAGGTGGTTTTGTCACATAAGCCATGTAAGAGGGATGTTTATTGTCTCCGTCGCCATCTGTCACTGTGTCTCTTTGCCAAGTTAATAATAAACCCGATGCTCTTGTACGTCTCCATGCCAGGGACAGGACCAATTTATCCCGAGAGTGACCATCCTACCACTGGGAACTGGTAATGACCTCTCCAACACTTTGGGCTGGGGAGCTGGCTACGCAGGAGAGATTCCTGTGGAGCAGGTTCTGCGTAACATCCTAGATGCTGAGGTGGTCAAAATGGACAGGTGAGATCTTGTAATAAAGAGAAACTATTTCAACTTGTTTATCAAATCTTAATCAATTTTTGTGGAACATTTTCAGATGGAAAGTGCAGGTAGCGTCAAAAGGCGTGTATTTTCGAAAACCAAAGGTAAGTGTTACTATCTCTTCTTTTAAGGACTTAATATGTAAAAACTATAAAACCTTAATTATTCTAAATGTTAAGTAATAACATTGTTGGTGATATAAAAGTTGTCAATATGTTGAAGAGACATAATTATAGTGGTATCCCAGCCTTCTACCATCGTTTTGTACCGAGAGGAAATTGTGAATTAAGTTGAATAATGTCTTTCTGATTGGTTTTGGTTTTGTGCTACAAACAGAGTTATGAGGTCCATGTTGTAGTTATTTCATTACTTTTTAAACTGTTAGCAAATCCTTAACTTGTAAACATTAAAACTACCGACATTACGTGTTTCAGGTTCTGTCTATGAATAATTACTTTTCTGTTGGACCTGATGCTTTGATGGCCCTCAGTTTCCACGCACATCGAGAGAAAACGCCCTCCTTTTTCTCCAGTCGCATCATCAACAAGGTCAGGAGAGTTTAAACCACCTCATTTGAACACATTAGTTGTGCTTATGTTTCCTTTTGAATGTCTCTGGTCTTTTTCCAGGTTGTGTATTTCCTGTATGGCACCAAAGATTGTTTAGTGCAGGAATGTAAGGATCTGGATAAGAGGATTGAGGCATGTTTCATCACATTTCAGAAAAGGAATTAACCTCATTAGTGAGCTGCATATCAAAATTAGGTTATAAACATTTACTACCAGTTACAGTTTCTATTATGTCACAACCACAGCTGGAGTTGGACGGTGAAAGGGTGGCACTGCCCAGTCTGGAGGGTATAATCGTGTGCAACATCGGCTACTGGGGCGGAGGCTGCAGACTATGGGATGGAATGGGAGACGAGCCTTGTCCTCCCACCAGGTGAGACACATTCAGAAGAGTTGTTTCTGTTTTATAAACCTTCTTGACTTACTATTTTTAAGATCAACTGTGGGATACTGTGTTTTATAATAAAAAATGTGAAATACCATGACAACACATTGACCAGTGGTTGTCATTTCCTGCAGACTAGATGATGGCCAGCTGGAGGTTGTGGGAGTGTATGGCTCTTTTCACTGTGCTCAGATCCAGGTGAAGATGGCCAACCCTGTGCGACTGGGGCAGGCCCACACTGTGAGGGTAAGGTTCTACTCTACACGCACTCTGCAAGGGCTTCCTGTGTTTGGCTGTAAATGGGTTTTGAAGGAAGACCATGAGAGGCGAAATTAGTTTTCACCACAAATTGCTTTTCACAAATGTGATGAGGCACGTGAGCCCAAGAGGACAGCTGCAGCTGTTGGGTACTCACATGGCACATTTGTACAGTAGCTCACTCGTAACCACTGCAGGCAAAGGAAATCAGTCGGCTCATTTGACTGCTTTTAAAAGAATCTGCCATGTGACATTCATCTGTAATTAGACACAATAATCGCTGTAATTTGGATTAAAGCCCACATCCTTTTATACGTCATTCTCTCTCCAGCTGGTTTTGAAGAGCTCAAAGATGCCCATGCAGGTGGACGGAGAGCCGTGGGCACAGGGCCCCTGCACCATCACTATCACACATAAGACCCAGGCCCTGATGCTGTACCACAGCTCCGAGCACACGGATGATGATGATGATGAATCCAGCGCCTCAGAGACGGAGAGTGCCACGCCCCATGACTCCCCCAGGCCACCGGGATCTACCTCTGCTTGAGCATGACCGTCCCACACATGTAATCTAAATTACTCTCCTTTTCTTGTGCACTTTTTTTTTTGTCCTAAGTCAGTGGTTTATTTGTTTTGATTACATTTTGACCTCTGTCACCTATTTTCCATATTTTATTGTCTGAATATGTTTGCGTAACGCCACAATTAAAAATAAGCTGCAGTTTAGGTTTCATTGACCCAATCTCAGGATCATCCGCAACATTTACAGAGGTGAATGTTTTCGAGACAGATCTTTCTTTTGCTATTCATTTGCACTGACCCCTTGTGCCAGAGATAATTTATATAGAGAGATTCTATAAATTATAATGCATTTACAACTAAATGTGTAGGATCCACCAAAGCCATAGCTAAATGAGAGAAGCATAGATTAGAAAATTACATTTATATTGATTAATTTATTTGTTACTGAGCACAAACGGCATCAAAAGCTGGTTTCTAGTAAAGTCACCACTGGTCTGGTGCTGAGCTGAAATGTTGTGCGTAAATTGGTTAAAAGCTGCTTCACTGGTTAATCACTCTGGATATTGTTCTAACATATATTTATGTTTACCGTCTGTTACCTACAGGACACAGCTGTATGTGTTGAAAAACTACTGCCAAATAACTGCTGTTTGTATAATCTATATTTGCAGAGATGTGAAATATTTGTTTTGTCTTTCCTTTGCTTTGCTCTTCTGTTTACAAGTTGTGTTGCACTGTTTTTTGCACTTATTTGCTCAAAGTAGCATAATTAGGAATAATCACATTAACCTGTCACTTTCAGTTACCTTTAATATGCCCTACCACAAGATGGCAGACTAAAAGCAGTGTTTCTTTTTTTTGTTTTGTTTACCCATTGCACTTTTAAGTGGATCTTCTCTACCAGAAAGCGTTTGATTTGTGGTAAATGGCCATTGTAATTGTGCTTGTCTCAGGTGATAAATGGTTACTTCTAGATTACAGCCATATTTGAATAGACTTGCAAATGTTAGGTGTGGATCTGTAGCTTGCTGCTCATCAGGTTGAACTGTGACAGGCTTTTAGCTGTGTGATGCCTTTGCTTCAGTACTATGCCCTTGTTGGCTGGAAACAATTTGTTGTGTCCATTGTCCTTTAATTGGTTTGTGAATGGCTTATTATTGTAAACATTTTGTTCACTGGTTAACCTTCTCATCTGTTTACTTGTTGTATTGTCCTGCACTGAAGTTAGTCAGTTAATTGCACAGCTCTGGCTTTAGTAAATTGTCTGAACGGAACCATAAAAGCAACAATGTGTTACAGTCTGCCTCAGATATGTACCTCAGTTGACAGACTATTGTTCATTACACATTTTCTTTTGTGGGCTGTCTATTCCTGGTAGGTCCATGATTATTTAGTGTGCAAACGCTGTCTAATCGATGACAGTGATCACACTCCTTTAACTCAAGTCATTAATGACACATAAAGTGCCAGTTTAAGTTTTGTTTCATGCTTACACGTTATTAATCAGATGAAACACAAAGTTAGCTAAAGCTGATACACTCACTTCTTTTAAGACAATTTGTGTTGTTTATGTATTTGTCATGGCTTTGCAGTTATTAGTTTTTTTTTTTGGCATAAATACCATTTTTATTGTTTAAATATTTTTTAAAACAAATTATTGCACTTCCATTTATTCCACAGTAGACCATTTTACAGTGGCCAAGAGAAAACCGATAAAGTACTTTTGACTGAATGGCCTTTTATTTGTAACCTGCAGCCTTGCCCCTAGAGGCCACCAAACCGAGTCAGTGCTGT
Organism: Neodontobutis hainanensis; assembly: GCA_024349245.1. Taxonomy (NCBI): domain Eukaryota; kingdom Metazoa; phylum Chordata; class Actinopteri; order Gobiiformes; family Odontobutidae; genus Neodontobutis; species Neodontobutis hainanensis. Next base: position 306,334 of record JALDNG010000055.1, read on the forward strand.
TAATGTGACTAAAGATAGGAGGTTTGCTGACTGTACAGAAGATTCCTAGCTCTGAAACTTTGTAATAACTCCTTTTGGCAGTTGTAAAACAGTATTTTATATATTGTGTATATAACAGTAGAAGACTGTGTGATACTGTGTCAAAGCACTGGGTTTTTAATCCAGCTGCTGCTTTCATTTCACTGTGTTGTGTGAATGAACAGTCATTTTAAATAAGATATTGGACAGACTGGGTTATGTCATACACAAATCAGTGTGAGCCTAAAGACTGACTCAACTGTGTAGAAGATATAATTAATCACTATTGTGCAAGCCTCAAGTCATTTTTGCCAAAAGAAATAAAAAGTATACTGTGCAAGATTTATTCCTAACAATCACTGAAGACTGTTTACAGGAGTGCATCAGTGTCCAAACCAATTGAGATTAAACTGAATGTAGTAAAGTGGTCTTTTGAAGCTGACATTCCCATAAATATTTTCATAAATAAGTCGTGTGTCATGTCTTTATTGAGAAATGTTAACAAAGACCTTGATACTTAAACTGAAATTGGCTTTGTAATGTCAACACTACCAACAACTATAACATTTTGCACAACATGCACAACTCTTGTTTTACATGTTATTTAATACTTTATTTTAGTTTTCCGGTATTGGTCAATGTTGCATAATCCATATAGTGACTGTCCAAGACAAAGACCACACCTAAACAAGTCCAGTCGATACCACATGCTTTTCTTAAGTAAACAAAAATGTATAACCTGATTGTGTCTGTGGTTTCTGCATATGGTCCAATAACTGCTTATGACTATATGAATTTAAGATATTAACAGAAGGAACTCGGGCAAATGTTAGTCCTAATAACCTTGCACGAGGATTTTGAATTTATGTCAAAAAAGTCCCAATGAAACCAAGATAAATACAACAAAATGAAGAGAAAGTTTTTATTGATTTGGAACATCACTGAAAAGGAATAATACAATTGTGAGACAATGCTATTACCACAGTATCATAATGAATAATACAAGTACACTGTTCATCTCATTAAACTGATTTATGCATGTTATGGCACAATGCAAAGGAAACATATTTACAACCATTGCTTTGGATGTTCTTGCAAGTAGTTATGTTATATGACCTTTTATACATTAAGTGCAAAACATCGATTTCTTACAATGACAGATCAACATTAACTTTCAACCATAACCAAAACGCCACTTAACTCTTAATTAAGACACAAGCAAATCCAAAATGAAACATGTAGCATCTTAACTCTCACGCCAAAAGGTTCAACTCAATACCTGGACTGAACAGAAAGTCGATAGTAAACCCTTTTGAAGTTAAGCAAAAATAAGGTTTATTGAGTGAGTCCTAAGGTATACAAGGCTGTTCAAATGCTGCTTATGTCTCAGTATGTCTCTGCAGGGCTACCGTAGCTGCTCACAGGCTGTGGAAAGGAGGGGATATGAGGTGTTTACTCACAATCTGCTGCTATTGGATGAAACCGTAAACTACACACTGCACCCTTTATCAGTGTGATGTACTTTTACACACAATGGACCAAAACAACACGTATTCATTATGATGCATTAGTGTAACAGCCACATTACCTTTGCTTGACTTTAAAATGATGGCAGAAAGGTTCACTTGTCCACTTTATACAGTCTATAATCTCATCCCATACAGTCAAACAAAAGAAGCAAAGGTGAACTGTATAAACGATACAGGTTGAGGGAACAAATTAAAAAGTATAGACCCTTCAACCTAAGAGTTTGAACCTCCACCCGGGAGCTTATTCAATAAATCCTACTGCAGAACAGAAACTTACATACAGAAGAACTGATTTTAGCCCTTCAGTTAATTATTTAAAGCAACGCTATTCAACTCCAATCCTCAAAATATAAAGCCTGAATTAAAGAATCAGGTGCTGACAGACCACTCTACTGACGGGGCACACAGTCACCTGATTCCTACACACATCTGACCAAATACTTCCACTTTAATACAAACTGGAGCCGTAACAGTCCCAATTATTTCCTTTATTTCCTTAGTGGGTTTCATAGCGTTGCTTTAAAAAAAGTATTAGACCTGTACTGCCTGGAAGTTGTTTCACACCATTTGGCACATGCAAGAAGAAACTGCTTGTGTGATACAACAATCTGCATCCTCACTGATCCACAGCACATGCACCGCATCATTACCTGAACGGGCCACGGATGTAACGGATGTGCTTCAGCAAAGTCATCGCACATGTGGGATCAAGAAATTATATGACCCTGTGAAACTACTCTGGATTTATAACCAACCAACTTGTTGAACAAAATGTGATACAGCCATTCGATCATTTTATGTCATTATATAAACCCATGGACCAAGCTGGACCAAGGACTTTGCTGCAGCCATTTCTCTTTTTAAAGTTCTACTTCATTTCCCCGTTAATCAGAAAAGAGACAGACTGACTGAGCATTGCCTATATGACTTTTGCTCTTTATCAGTCAGAGTGGCCTTGTAGGGCTGGGCAAAAACAAACTGTTGTACTATAAATAAGATAAACAATTAATCATTCAAGTTTGATAGAGAACGTCCTTTGTACATTATTGCTTTTGTACAAAATGATGGGTTTTCTTAAAGAAAACCAATGTTTCATAATTCTTGAATTCTGCTTAACAAATAAACTATGGTGGATGAAAAACCATCTCGTCGTAAATCTTATGGATGTCCAATCAGACAATATGGTCTACATGCAGTGTTAATTATACCTGCGTTTGAACTAAAATATCACTGTGCATTGTCTTTGGGATTAATTTGAAACCCTTGACATTTCAACTCTTTTATGAGCCTTATTAGAGTTTGTTTAAACTACTCTCGGTCCCTTTGCCCAACCCCACTCAGCTAACACACTCCAAATGTGCAGCATGACATCAAACAGTGATACACCATGTGACCATAAGTAAAGCAATACTTTACCAGGACACATTTATAACCATCACAATGTCAGACAAACACTGCATGGTTAAAACGCAACACAACTGTGGACATGGACAGTGTGTTACGTGTATGTTCGTGTATGTTGTTCAATGAAAATGAGGAAATTCTTTTTGATATTTTAGTGACAAAGCACTAAACTAAATCATTGTGCCAAACACAGAAGGTGTGATTGGCCCATCAGTCATACAGTGCAAGGTTTATAGCCTTAATTGTATTATTTAACGCCTGCAAGAGCAGAAGCAACCTTTTACAATAACAATTTTCCAGATCTCTTATTAATCACTATTACAATTATATAAGTGCAGTCTTACATGTTATTAAACTTAACAGTAACTAGAATAACTTCAAACTAAATGGACAAAAAAATTATCATATTTTTATATAATAATAATAATTATAATTTGATACATTATTTCCCCGTAACTAGTTTTTAATCAGAAGCATGCTGTATGTATAACTAAGTGTATCTTATGCCTGCAGCTTGCACAAATGAATGGACGAGCCACTAGAGAAAATCCAGAAAGCTGGATACACAGCTTTGGAAAAAGGGAACACAAAGGTGTGGAAAGGATAGGCCCGGTCTGCCACACTATAAAACGTAGCAGTGCCACCCTCATGATCTAACAGCACCCCTACACGAGTCGGGTTGGGATTGTTCAGCACTGTTTCACTGCTGTTGTGCCAAGCAGACAGCTTAACATTAAACCACTCCACACACCACGACTGATTATTACGGCCCAGGCGACTGTTAGGGCCTTTACGGTCAATGCCGTTGTAAGCCAAACCAATGCCAATGAAGTTGTTGCTGCTCATTTTGACTTCCCAGTAGTGGCGCCCTGTAGAGAAGCCCTTTGACGCAAGCACCTGGGAACAGACAGCAAAGCGCTGTGTGCAGTCGGGGTAGTTGATGTGCTCATCGGACACAACAGCTCTTGTGAAGTTGTCGGTCAAGAGGATACGTTTGTGGGCCGTCTTTGGATCCAAATTAAGAACTGTGCCATCTGGAAAACAATACATGAAAGTTATGTGACAACCCTTGCTTCACCCCCAATTTGCACCAACTCAACAGCGGAAGGGAGTGCCCCAAATACTTTCTATTTTGCTGAAAATTTACACCGGCGACAACTCAAGTGTGTCCCAGGAACAATAGGTTTGACTTCTATTTTTTGAGTGGCATGGCGACAATTTACTGAGCAACAGCTGAGGAGCAACAGCGGTGATTTACCTGGCTGTTTAAGTTTTTTTTTCCCTTCACGACTGCACTAAACTATAAATAAATATAACAAAACTATAGCTTACATATGAATAATAAACTATCAAATTGTCTTTGTATATTTGAATAGAGTTTATACCTAAAAACATCCCCCCCAAAAATACTTAATGAGAAAAAGTTAAAATAAAAGACAGATCAGAAGTAACCTAAGCTGATGAAGTCGGCAGCCACACATGCAGCAGGAACGACTGTTGTTTTTGTTGTAAACTGGCGCTTTTAAGCAGATGCTTGTGAAACAAGTTTAAGGATGCAACATCCCGTGTTATTCTCGGTGTAAATTTGGGGTTACCTGAATGTGATTTGTACTAAAATGAAGAGTAAAGATGGTAAAAAGTAAAGACTACACTCACATTTCAGAAGTTCACTTCTTTTTTCAGCAGATGTGATGTTCGGGGGAATCCCTGTAGTGTCTGTAAAACAGAAGAACAAATCTGTCATTAAGACACATTATCAAAAACAGTATCTCTGCCAATGCTGGTGCTACCATTACCATCTGTTGTCTCTGATTTGTTTGCTTTCTCCATGAATTCAACAGGAAGTTGGCCTCTAGGTCTGTCTTTTCCAAATGAGTCTAGGTGATCCATTGAACGGGCAGGATTTCTCAAGTTTCCCAAATCGCCTTCTGACGTTTTGTTTGGTTCTGATGTTAAAACAAAAGCATGTCATTTAAAAGTGCAGGTGATATTGTTTTGATGTTGTTTTGTGATCTTACTCACTCTGAGGCTTCTTCTTTGGAGCCAATTTGGCATGAGCACCGGGACCTGGGCTATGAGACCGTGGGAACTTTCTGTTTCCAGGAGGAAATCCCAGCTCTGAAATTAATGATCAAAATACAAATAAATTTTAATAAAAATGTGGTGCGCTGTGGAATCAGATGTGAACATAACTGTCCAAACCTTGAGGAGGGACTGGACTTGGTGGGGCAAATCCTGAGGCTGGATTTTCAACTAAAATTGTAGTTTCACAATTAATAAAAAAGATGCAAACAAAAATTTTAATTAATTGGGCATTTTGCTCCATTTGATCTTTTTAAACAATATTTTTGTCAACCAATCATACAAAAAAGAACAACTAATCAACCATTATAAAAGAAATATAGGCCAAAAGAGAGAGCAAGTTATTAAAATTCATAAAAATGTCCTCATATTCTTAAGAATAACATGAGGGATCTCCAGAATAGTTCAGTGCAAGTCTATGTAGTGCTTTATAAACTATTTGCTTAAGAACCAGCCAGCCAGACCAGAAAGTAGCCTACCCAGTTTGTTGAGTGTCTTAGAGAGAGAAAATGTCAGACTAAAAGATTGCATCATTTTAAAATGCTTTAATAGTTTTGAACTTTGTTTAGTTCAATCTTAACTAAATTTGGGGCCATTTTCTCTCTCTAAGCAGCCTTATAAAATCTGTAACATTTTGAAATCTAGTAAATAGTTGTCATCACATGGCCAACACATGGCCAACAAGTGTCATCTTACTGCAGAAGTTACCCAGTCACCACAGCATAGCTCCAACCACGGGCTGCACAATATGCAATAAGCAATAACTATTATGAATGTTTCTGACAAATGCAAGGCTCTAAACCAATTTTCACATTTTCAATTATTTTGATATGCAAAGGGTAAATGAGTGTCAGACAGTAATCCATAATATTGCAATTCAAGCTGTTTTTAGCAATATGGATTGTGATTGTTTTTAATGCAATAACAATGCAGTATATTGTGCAGCCCTACTTTGATTTAAGCTCAGATCTACAGTGAGGAAAATAAGTATTTGAACACCCTGCTATTTTGCAAGTTCTCCCACTTGGAAATCATGGAGGGGTCTGAAATTGTCATCGTAGGTGCATGTCCACTGTGAGAGAAATAATCTCAAAAAATATAAATCCAGAAATTACAATGTATGATTTTTTAACTATTTATTTGTATGATACAGCTGCAAATAAGTATTTAAACACCTGTCTATCAGATAGGATTCTGACCCTCAAAGACCTGTTAGTCTGTCTTTAAAATGTCCACCTCCCTTTATTATCCTAAATTAGCATTAGCTGCATAAAGACACCTGTCCACCCCATACAATCAGTAAGAATCCAACTACTAACATGGCCAAGACCAACGAGCTGTCCAAAGACACTAGAGGCAAAAGTGTACACCTCCACAAGGCTGGAAAGGGCTACGGGGAAATTGCCAAGCAGCTTGATGAAAAAAGGTCCACTGTTGGAACAATCATTAGAAAATGGAAGAAGTTAAACATGACTGTCAATCTCCCTCCATGCAAGATCCATGCAAGATCTCACCTCGTGGGGTCTCAGTGATCCTACAAGAAAGGTGAGAAATCAGCCCAGAACTACACGGGAGGTGCTGGTCAATGACCTGAAAAGAGCTGGGACGACCGTTTCCAAGGTTACTGTTAGTAATACACTAAGACAACATGGTCTGAAATCATGCATGGCACGGAAAGTTCCCCTGCTTAAACCAGCACATGTCCAGGCCCGATGGGTCGAGGCTGGGTCTTCCAACATGACAAGCTCTGTAAGAAGCATACCAAGGTTCTGGCGAGGCCAGTCTCCAGACCTAAATTCAATAGGGAATCTTTGGAGGGAGCTCAAACTTTGTTTCTACAGCTCCATGATTTCCAAGTGGGAGAACTTGCAAAATACTTATTTTCCTCACTGTTATATACTGTTTTGGATTTTGATTATCCTCTTAATGCCACCTGCCAAAGACTCACCAGATTCTTTACTGACAACCATAACATCTAGAACACAATAAATGTTATCACTTTTTTTTTTTTTTTGGTTGCACTAAACAATATTTTGATCTTGTTGTTGAATACCTGCTTTAATCATTGCGACTCTAGCTTCAACAGGATGTTTAACAATCTCTCTCAGATGCTCTTTAAAGGCAGTCGCAAAAGCCTGAGATGCCAGCACCTTCTTGGAGTCCAGGTTAATTCGAGGTGTGTATGGGTCAAAAGTCACAGCTGCGGGAGGATTAAATGTAGCCTGCAAGGAAAAAAAATACTTTTTTTCTCATATCGTCATTGAGGTTTTAAAACGCACGTAAATTCATTATAGTTTGACCATTTGTTATGCCAAAAATTTACACACGGCACCTTGAAACTATACTGCTGTGTCTCACCTGAAGGAAGGCTTGAGTTTGTGTTTGTCCCAACAGCGTGTAGATTTGTTCTTTGGCTGCGCTCATGCTGTTCACATTCTCATTTAACTTCTTCATGAGACCTTCAAGTTTGCTCTGACCAGACTCCAGCTCTCGGTCCACTGAGGCCAGAGCATCATTCTCTGCCCGCATCAACAGCTCTCGCATCTGCTGATACTCAACTGATACAGCCTTCTTTCTCTTTGCAGCAGAGTCCTGTGGAAGAGCATAGTTTAAATCCTTATAGCAGCAGCAGGCCAATATTGCAGGATATTTAAGTTTAAATTTCAAACCAAAATTAACGGGACATTTTTTTTAAAAATGGGATAAAAAGCACTCTGTGAAATTAATAATCAATACCTTGAGAATGCTCTGCATATTTTTCATTTGAGACAACACCGTTGAATTTTTCATAATTTTCCCATCCAAAAATGACAGCTGGGTTCGGAGCTCATTCTGAAAAATAAAAAAATTATATAAAATAAGGAATACAATGTTTTTTTTATTAATATTCAAAACAAGAGTTTAAATTGTTGTACACTAAAGTAGCTTTGTTTAATGTGTAGTTTTTATTATATTTCAAATAGATCTATTTGAAAAATGTGTGGGCAAAGTTGCCAATCCTCAAAAAAAAATCCTGTTGGAAAGAGCTTAACTACAAAGTCTTCTGGATTTTAAAGAAATTTGATTCTATGTAAACACAGGTTAACCATTTTCAAGAAACCCTTTTCAAAAAAACAAATCTGTCAACCCAATGGTTTAATGACAGGGCATTTATACAGTATGTGATGCTAGGGCTAATACTTACATACTTTGGCAGATAATCATTCACACAATTAATTTACTGTGTGCACTTTTGAGTCACCACATTCACATTCATGTCTAGTGCCCAGAGACCCCTCACGGAAAGACCATTTAATGCTCTCCTCATTATTGTCTAGTGTATGTAAGTTATATAGAAACACACCACACCTCTTTCATGTTCTTCTGCTCCTCAGGTGCCACAAAGGTGCAGCCTTTGTGGGCTTGCTGAAGGCAGAAGCTGCAGATTGGAAGGCTGTGTTCACGGCAGAAGAGCTCCATCAGCTTGTGGTGCTCTGAGCAAATGCGGTCAGACAGGTCGCCCACGGGGTGAGTCAGCTGGTGCAGCCGAAATATGGGGTTTTCCATGTGGGGGCGCAGGTGTTCTTCACAAAACGACGCCATGCAGGTGAGACAAGTCTGGGAGGCTTTTGAATCCATGCATGTGTCACAGCGTACCACAGGTTCTGTCGGGGCAGGGCTCTCCTCTTTGGTCTCCGTGATCTGGATGGACTCGGTGTTGGCCGTCTTCACTTTAAAAGTAGCCACTACATTATTGAGGACCGTGTTTTTCTTCAGCTCAGGTTTGGTGGCGAATTGGGTGCGACATTGTGGACAGCTGTAGGGAGCAGCGTCCCCCCAGGTGGCCAGGAGACAGCTTTGACAAAAGTTGTGTCCGCACGGGATGGTCACTGGACATTCAAACGGACTCAGGCAGATGCTGCAACTGAGTTCATCTTCCAAACTCAGCAAAGAAAACGGAGCGTCGTCCACAGCGGCCATGATGATGACGCAGACTGCGCGAGACAAACGAAACTTAAGGAAACCGAAAATAAAGCGTTACACATTGAACACAGGACATGAAAAACTAATAATATTGGTCCAGTTTTCTTGCTTGAGTGTGTCTATATTTGTCAGAAAGCCTAAACAGTCTCAAGACTCAGGACCAATGTGTCTTTTGACATTATCTTACACTTCCTGTATTCACTTTTTTTTTCTTGTAGTTTCCCCAAAAAACGCTACCAACCATAATTAGCCATCCACATAATGCTACTTTGCGACAACACACGTTATATTTAAAGTACAAACGTACTTAGATATATCTCAAATTACCTGCTAGCCTTGAGTTGACTGTGTTTCGTCAGTAATCTTCCGCTTTAGGTGAATCGCCCAATTCAGTTTCGGGTTGAGTTAACTTTGGCCCAACCCACATCACACCCTTTTATTTTTTTACACAGACCTTTTATTGATGAAATTTGTCATGATTATAAAGCATCTTCATGGAAAAAAACATTGTTCTTAAGTAGGCAATATATATCCTTGGGGTCACAAGAGGAGGATAATTGTGCCCAATGTTATATTAGTTATTTGAAACTGTATTTAGTGGCAAGAGAAAGGCGCTGTGACAGACCTTTTATGAATTTGCATGCAGCCAAATGTAAAGCAAACAGAGGTAAAGAGGAAGCAGGCTTATCTGTGAACAAAACTATTGTATTTTAACACAAGGCTGTCTTAGACGGACGTGGCGGAAAACTAATTACCAATCAGAAAAAAAGAGTACAGAAATTCCAACATTTTCGTTTTGAAAATGGAAAAACAAGCCATTATTTCAATTTTCCAAAATGGAAAATTGAAATACAACTGGTTATTTAATATTGTGATAGTCTATGTAGCTAGGCTAACTGTTAGCATGGTTGGTACACCGTGAACTGTGGTGGGCTGTGGCCGTAATGAGGGTAATGAGGGCCCCGGGTCTTGAGCAGCTGCTGGAGCGGTTCTGTTGGACATCAGAGCAGCAGCAGAGGGAAAGCCGGCTGTTGAGAGGAAGTTTAATGCATCGGGACATGACAGCGGGAGGGGCACATTCACCGCAAACCCGGATGTTAGTTCTGTTTGAGCTGCCGGGCCAAAGCCGGGCCACAACACCGAGAGCTTGATATACTGTGGCCCGGGCCGTGAAGAGCAGCTTCTGTCCCACTGGAGCCACGGACCAGTCTGTCACGTGGTTTGAGCACCAGGGGCTCGAGAAAAGTGAACGTGCCCCGCCCGCTGTCCCCAGAGCTGAGGTGCTTCAGAAAATGCAGTGTGAACCTTCTGCAGCTCGGCTCCTGGACTTCATAAGTCCCGATGCATTAAACTCCCTCTCTACAGCTCCGAAAGCATTCCCTCCTTCCCCCTGTCTGACCTGCCCCAGCCTCGGTTTCTGCGGTCCTAGACTTTCTGGTCTGATGTTGTTCAAGTGTTTAAAGTATTCTCCCAGTAGGTCTCCAGCAGGAGCAGCTGCCCCAGACCTGCAGTGCTCTTCACGGCCACAGTTTATAGCTCTCGGGTCGGCGTAGACAACTATAAAATATCCAGTTGTATTTCAATTTTCTATTTTAGTTTATCTTCATGTGAAATCAAATAATGGTTGGTCTTTCATTTCCCAATTTTTGTTTTCAAAACAAAAAGGGTCATTTTTGGATTTCCACCTTTTTTTCTGATTGGTAGGCTACTTGAGAATCAGCTATTTTTCAATTTGTTTTTTTTTTCTTTGTAAGTTTACTGGTTACAAATTTAGGATGTGATGTTATTGTAAAACTGGTGTATTTTTAAAGTACCATGGGAAATTATGTACAGTTTTGGATATTGCAAAAATGCAAAAAATGTTTAATTTTCTGAGACAATACTATATGAGGAGGTGTAAAATATTCATCAGCCAAAACTATGATTTAAAAACTGCAAAAACATTTTTTTAATTTCACTTTCAATTGCTTGATAAAATGAATACATGTTAAAATGTTAGTCAAAGGGTCTGAGGCAGTTATATGAGGCTCATTCATTTGTTATTAACCATTGTAGGACACATTGTGGAGATCTATATTCAAAAAGCAGATGGATAAAGCAGGTTTCAGATACACAGTCAAAACAAAAAGATGAATTAATTTATGTTATTGACCCTACCATTCAGCTGCTTTACATGGTACAAAGGTTATAACTGTAAAACTTGCACTGGTAGTTTCTATAAACACATAACATTACTGCGACTCTTGACACTTTTTTCACTTATTTTCATTCAGTTGCTTTTGACGTGTGTCCTTTGAATGTTGTTCTGACCACTGCTGACTTCGTTGAGATGTTGAAGGTCTTTAAGGATCCCAGCAAACTGCTCTTCCTGGGAACACAATAAAGTGGGTAAATTATGCTTATGGTACTAATGTCTTGTCAATGGTGGGTAAAGTTGTAATAACCTGTACTTGAATAGTTTAGAAAGTATACATAAATTGATTTTTGTCTGGCTTACCAATACATTCATCCTCTCAGCTGCTGCAATAGCAACATTTAGCTTCCTCTCATCCTCCTCCCGCTCCTCCTCGATCACACCCAACCTGTAACAAATATGTAAGGAAATTGCTCAACAAAGGACTCACCACGACTCTTATCAAATTCATCAAAAAGCCACAAAGCATTTCAACATTGTTACTGTGCATCAACATTATTACCTGAAGGTGGCACTGGCGAGTTGCTCTTCTCTCATTGCCAGGATATTTCGAAGCTCATTGACCTCAGCTTGAAGCATTGCATTCTGATCCTGGACTTTGATTGATGAAATCCTCCAGCCGCTTTGCCATGTCCAGCTCCCGCTCTGTCACCTGCTCGATTCCCAGGCGGAGCTCGGACAACTCCTGAGTGTGCTGCCACATTGAAATCAGTTCAGACTTTTAACTTTTGCACACAAATGTTCTCTAAAACTACACATAGATTTTTATATAGTCCTGAACTGTTGCATGTTAAATGTGTTGTACCCGATCCAATGCGTTGATTTGTTCTGTCTCTGTTTTCCTCTCACTCAACTCTCCATTTTTTGTGTCTTTGATCCAGGGAACTGGGGCAGGTGTTCGCTTGACACTCTCATTCTATAACAACACAATAGGTTTCAGTAACTAAAATTAACTAAAGTCATAGTTCCTCTTTACACTCACAGTTTTTGGTGGTGAGATGAGTGGCTGGTTAGCATCTGGCTCCTGTTTAGACTCGACTGTGGGAAGATTTTCAGAGCTGGTCTGTCTCTTCATGGCATATTTCTTGTGGCCTGTAGGTCTGTGTGGAGCACTCTGGGTTCTGTGGACTGGCTTCCTCTCTTTCAGACTCCTCTTCGTCCGACTATCCCTGTAGAAAGAAAACAGATGGCTTGGTTTCATAATTCATAAGTAAATGACACTAAACTGGAAGAAGCCAATTAAAATGTACAAATATCTATTTTTAGGGCGAAAGAATATCATACCCATCTCTTTGACTTTTGGGCTCCAGAGGAAGCTGCTGCATCGACGAATGAAGAGGGCTGTATTTAGCCAAGTCTTTGGGTGGGACATATATTGGCTTGACTTGACCCGTTTGGCTACAAGAGACAGGATGAACATTTAACAGCTGTAGAGTTTTTACATAATGTTTTTTGGACTTGACTGTAGTGATGAATGAGTGAGGAAATATAAAAATGAACCCAACCCGGATTTTAACTTTATCACTTGTTTTTGTTGGCTGTGCTCCTTAAGGTGAGCCACCAGATGGCCCCAGTAGCTTAGCTAACACAGTGAAGGCCTTAGTAACTTATACCTTACCTGTTAACCAGGATGCGAGGGGCATCAGGGCCCAGTGACTCTGTAATCTGGTTTAGAATTGAAGGTAGTGGGTGCAACTTGTCTGTTGTTTCCTAAAAAAGCAAAAGCTACATGTTATCAAATCAATCTATCAAAACTTTATCTATATATAGAAACTTACAGGAAGTATTTAGCACTGATAATGGCTGGTTACAGAACTGTGTAGTTGTACATATGTATGTTTTGTCTGCTCTGTACTGCTCAGCACTTTACCCAAGACAAATTATATTGGATTTGACAACCACCAGAGCCAGTGCGTGTGAGTATATCTGATAATCATCTAGAAGATCACCTGGTCCTTCTGATAAATGATGTCTACCAGCAGGCCGTGCAGGACTGCCAAGCGCAGTGGCAGATCCACATAACCATCAAATGATGTCATTGGGATTTCCGTCTCTGGGTTTGACACTGTTTGTAGAAAGCCTCTCATGCTGTTCCAGTGCTGCTCCAAGAACTCATTCATGAACAGCATATACTCCTCTTTCTCACCAAACCTAAATCACAACAGACTGCATTAGTCACTAGACATACTTTTTAAAGTTTGTTTTATGTAGATGAGACATTACTCACAAAGTAAAGTTGGCCAGGTTCTGGATGACTTTGGCCGTCAGGGTGAGGGTTCGCAGGGTGTTTGACTCAGGATAAGGTTGTGTCAAATTAAAAAGAGATGGGCTGAGGATTGCAGGACACAGGAAGCGAAGAAACAAAGAGGCAGAGATGAGACGTTGGCCTATCTCTGGCCTGCCCTGGTCTTCACACAGCTCCATCCAGCTGGAGAAGATCTTGTTCAACTCTTCAGGAAAAGGACTAAGAAAAAAATACCACAGGAGTTTCTGTTTAATAAGTTGTACTCATTGATTACGCCACAGGAAAAGTCAAATATTTCATCTGGTTACAGAATTCTTCAAAAAATGTAATCTAACGTCAGCCAAGTAAACACAACTTCCTCTCACCCATAGACCTCAGTTATCTTTTGCACCACTTCTTCACAGGTCTCTTTTAAGTGCTTCTGATTGTTCGCCAGCTCAGATGCAGGACATTTACGAGAGTCAACTTCACAGTTCTCCGCAGAGCCATAAAGTCGAGTGATGAAGTCGCCTGGACAGAAAAGAAAAAAGGTAAGCACCTACAAACTCTATTGTAATAATCTCTAACATCTAGTGTTTGAGTTGACATTAAACTGTCTTACCTAATGTGTCAATGAGGTACTTTTGTCCAACCAGCTTCATATATTCATCAATGGCTTTAGTGGCTAATGTGTTCTCTCTGAAAATGAGTGCCTCATTCTCACCGAGGCGCTCCACTTCAGCACTGCCCAAGTCGATAAGAAACTCCTGACAGACAGAAATATGTCAGGTAAGTAGGGTTAACATATTATTGTGTATTTTATACTGCTGGCAGGAGTACATAAACTTATTCCAGTTTAATATTCCAGCTGCCAGCTTGTAACCATAGCAACTGTACAGAACACAGTAAAAATGTACGTACTAGTATTAAATGTGACAGAATAGGAATAGGCCTAGCTCAAAAACATGGAATTGAAACCAGAACCTTGATTATATTGAAATTAAAAAAAACAAAAGGCAGGTACGTATATGTAGACACTTTAGAAACTGGAGTATTAAATGTACACAGTTATGCTAGACAATACTGCACATGAATTCTTAGTCTTGGTTTCATAAAAGCTGGCAGAGGTAGGCTACACATGGAAACCAAATGAGACAAGGGTAAGAACACATTCAATAAGGTTCAGCAAAAGGTTCAGAAATCCTTAAAATAATCTTTTTGCATTTGGAACCATTCTTTTGGTGAGTTTGACTCAATTGAGCCTATTTTAGGGCCTAGCCAGCCATCCTAATTCCTTTTCTATTCTAGACAAAAAATTATCTGATCCCTGTTGATTTAAGTTTGATTTTCAGGAGGAAGAACAAATAGGTGTAGATGGATAGACTTGCAACCAATTAGGAAAACCGGTGCAGCGCAAAAGCTCGTCCTGTTTTAGATAAATGAATTCAGTTTAAAAATTGGAATTGGTTGTGCTTTTGATGTCAAAATGGAAGAAATTTTAGTTATACCTGTTTTTGGCCTTACCAAACACCAGCTTTTAGACGTTACGCAATCAGGTTAATCAACTTAGATGTGCCTTAAACAGCTTTAATGAAAAACCCAACAAATTTGGTTGGTTATTTGGCTCCATTTTTGCAGTTAAAGTACATATTACAGTGACCCTTCAACAATAAATGTCACATAATGAATTTAAAATAATTTAATGTTCACCTTGGCTTTTCCAATACTCTGCAGCACATGGACCAGCGCTCCTGCCAGTTCTTCTTTCTCCTTCACATTCAGAAGCGGCTCTAGTCTTGTGCACATCTCCACATAGTCAACGGTCACATACTCTGCAAATTCTTTGTATTTCTCCATGGGCAGCACCTGCAGATTCTGGAAACGGGCCTTGATTCGAAGCGACGCTTGTGGCCCCATCAGCTCTTTGGACCCTGCAGTGCCTGAGGGTTTATAGGGCACAATGGGATACCACTTTTCCTGGTAGGTCCTACCTCGGATCTCAGACAGAGGAATGGTTACACTTCCCAGCGGGTGCAGGCTAAAATCATCTCGGGAATGGCGTTTCTTCTTGGTGTCCTCATCTCGGAAAAGGTGCAAGGTTATTTGGGAGACACAGGGAAGGTTGTCTAGCTCGAAGAATTCCCCCCAGAACAGCTGACATCCTCCAGTCACACCCCCACTGGTGTTCAGGCCTCCCATGGAGCCCATTGTGCCATCTCCTGCCAGACTTGAGCGATTAGACTGCTTTCCAACAGCGCGACTAGTGGTCCGTGCAAACAGGGTCCCGTCTAAGTGCACCTCACAGTAGTAACGCCTTTTTGGGAGCAGATCTTTGGCTTCATTCACCCAAAGACTGAGGAAGTTCTCTGTGCGCTCTATGTTGTCCTGTTAATAAAAAAGTATTGAGTTATTTTTTTAGTATAATCTGGCTCTCTACTTCTTTCCGGCAGTTTGTTTTGACAGTTTAAGAACTGTCATCTTTACAAGGTTTAATTGATACTGTGGTTGTTTCACAAAATGTATTGTTTGTTTTTGTGCAGATATTAGTAATGTGGCCATTTCATTTCTGTTACACATAAATAAACGTACACACTTCCATAAGGCCGAGGTGTGATCTAAAAAATAGCTAAAATGCATATATTTCTCTCTTTGGGATGTCTGTAATGTCATAATATACTGTTAATATTTTATCTTTCACTAATGACAAAATATACTTATTCATAATTCTTTTAAAGAAATGTTTAGAAAAAAACACAAAGTTTAATCAAAAACAGAATATATAATTACAGTAACACTACAACTTGTCTATAAATATTTAATTCAGCTATTTATTACAAAAATACTTTTTGGAGTTTAGCTCTGGGTGTAATAAACACAACCAAACCTGAATAAAACCTAATTGTGGCTTTGGGCATCAAACATCTTCTGTGGAAGGAGGCAGACTTCGTCCTTCTGCCTCCCTCCTTTTTTTTTTTTTTTGTTTTGTCATTTTTAGTGCACAGTTGAGTGACACCAACATTAGACACCTATCTTCCTGTCACATAACCGTCATTTAGCATTAGCTTATATTCCCTTGGACAAATCTCTACAGACCTTATTTGGTTGGGCAGCCCTTCTCAGATCTTCAATCCAACGGTCACGCTCTGAAGCTGAAGAGCATCCGAAGCAGTGGGTGTTTTCAGAGTTTATCACCTGCCCAATTCAAGCCATCCAAAGAGAAGTCAAAATGATGATGAGCTCTGGATAATTTCACAAGCAGAAGTCTAAATTTACCTCAAAGCAGTACTTCTCCCCCAGTATAGAGCTATGGACAGGCCTGACGACTGTGCTGTTGTCTGCACTCAGATCCAGACTTGACAAAACTGGGATTGAGACGGATTCTCTTGAGCCGTAGTGCCTTTAAAAATAGTCAAATTATATTTTAATAAAATTATCCTTAAGAATACACTAACGATAAAAATGACAGTCATTAAAGGCAGCATTGTAGCTTTTTGATGCATATCAAGTTTACCTGCTTTCTTTGAGTTGCCCCAGAGAGTTCAGCTGTGTAGCACTACTTCTTTTGGCTTTACTCTCAAGGCGTCTCTTAATCAATGCCTTAGGAGTGGTGTGAAGGGAAGAGCCATTACAAAGTTTAAAACAGGATTGAGAAATTATTACCACTGAGACTAATGAATAAAACACTCACCCTTACACCACCATCTTGGTTCTTGGGTCGAGGGCCTGACACACCCACATTGTCAGGGCTACACTCTGTGTTTGAAACAGAAAAAGAAAAAAACTGACAGTTTAAAATGTGGGTGGAAGTCCTGGTAGCTAAATAAGCCATATGTGTTTAAGGAAGTCATATTTTTGGTAAGCATGAACTAAGCACTCTTACTGAGAGATAGTATTTCTTCAAATAAAAAAGATAAATAATTCATAGTTCATAGTAGTCACACATAGTTAGGAGATACAACATGAGTTTACCAGGTTTTCTAAGAATGAGATGAGTAAATTAAGCGATGTCAAAGTAACAAAGATATACTTCATGTTTCTCTTACCCAAAGCCCCTCCACAAACAATCCAACGTCTAAATCCCATCATTTAGTCCAGTGTTGCCTCAAAGTCTTTCTATTTTGATCTTAGTGCCTCCTGCTCAAAGTGAGTTTATTCCCTGGCACTTTGTCGGCAAAGTCTTAAAGTGTATTAAGAAAAAAGCCACTCTCCGGTAGAGACTCCTCTCTCAGATGTAATTTGATGAAAGAATGATAGTATCATGTAGGAAGCAATTTGACACTCGCACGCATAAACATTCAGTCATTTCCTCCCTTGAAGTCCACAGAGGCAAAGTTAATCTTGCTGTGATGTTAGTAGACAGCATGCTGCCATTAGGTCTGAACTTTTTTCTTTGCATTTTGAATATATACACTTGTTTCTTTTGGTAAACTATGTGCTTGTTAAGTACTGACCTATATCCATATCAACAAGGTTCTGCATGCTGAGACTGGACAGACAGCTGCTGACTCGGTTGCGGGTCCACATTGTTGGCTGAGAAACAAAAAGACAGATTTTAACTATGTACAGTACACTAATATCTGAACAGAATGAGGATTCACTGTGCCATAATTATGTATGTAATGTTCATCAAAACATGTATGCTTCTTGTCATTGTACCTCTTCCTCTGGAGCGATTAGGATTTGTCCATTTTCTATTATACAGTTGGTAATGTCCCATAAAGGCACCTCCTGAGGGGGGGCCCATTGCAGCCTCGGAAGCTCAGTGATCGCAGCATGAGCAGGCTCAGCTAGATCTGTCAAATTGTTAGTAACTTTATTAAAAGGAAGAAATTATAGATATAAATTCTCTTATACAGACCCCTCACAGATGCACAAGGCCATTGTTTGTTTTGTGATATGACAGCATTTATCTCTCACGGACCACACCTATTTGCAGAGTAACCAGGGTTACTGATGCTATCGCTCTGAGCCAGGAGGAGCTGCATACATCCTCTGGTTGTAGTTTTACTTATTTAATTTTCATGGCAATGACGTGCACAGGCCTTGACAGAGTCCTCTGTATCAAGTATCAAATTTATATATTATCATATGAAGGAACAGGCTTTTATTATTGCACAAAGGCCTATAACGAGCACCATGTGCTAACTGAAATATGCACACAACCAGCTTTGCTTGAGGCTTTAGGCGACAGTCTTGCTTTATGTGCCATCCTGGCTTTTTAATTTTTAATAACATTCAGTTAACATACAATTCATCATAGGAGTTATCTAAAATTGTGTCATGTCATGTGCTGGATTTTTGAAATCACTTAAATCATGTGCAGTTTTAAAAACTAAATGAGATGGAAAATAAAAACCTACATCTGACCAAAACCAGTGGGACACATACCTGCGAGTAAGGAGGGGTTGCTGCTGCGACTCTGCACCCTGGGCCTCTTGAGTTTTTGGGACACGGTGCGCAGGTACTTCTTCAACAGTGCCCCTCCACCTGCCGCCTTCTGTGAGGGGTCTGTGGATGAGACACCTGAGGCCTCAGCAGTAGAGATTGGAGAGGCCTGAGCTGAGTTTGAAGATGGCACCAGAGCAGCGAACAGGGTACCTGGAGGCTCGGACAGTGCCCTTCTGAACGGGTTCTTCCTGCCTCCCCCTGAGGCTTTATCAGGCTTGGCCACTTCTCCACCTTTGCCACTTGAAGTAGACTTGTCTCCTTGGTCTTCACTCAGGGCTTTGCGCCAGTTCTGCATTGTTTTCCATTTGTTGTTGGATGCTTTCTGAATCTTATCAACGGTTGATGTTGACGAAGCTGCTGCACCTTGTCCTTCCTTTACTTCATCGAGCACTCCCTTTGAGCCTGTGTGCCACTTGTAGGTGTTGAGAGCATCTGTGCTCTCAGTCTGTGCTTGAGGAAGCTCCACTGGAGATTCATTTTCTTTCTCTGCTGATCCTGGTTCTTTCAGCATTTGTTGAGCTGTTGGCTCCGAGTCCTTCTCTTCAGTCCCCATTTCAGACCTTTCCTATATCATATCAAAAATAATATAGATCCTTCATGAAGTACCTTATCTGGTTCCTTGAAGATGTACCCCTGAAGACTGTTTTTAAAGTTAATGGTGACAAATCGATCGTACCTTCACTGGTTGTATCTCTGTAGTTCTCTCATTTCCTGTCTTGCTAAACGCTCTCCTGCAACAGTCAAACTGCTCTGTCTGTGGTTTCTTCTCTTCTGCTGCACCCAATGTGTGGCCCTCTCACTCACTCACTATCAGCTTCCTCATGACACAAACTATAGAAATTTACCTTTTCACCAAAAATCACACGCTTTTTTTCTTGCTCTTTGTTTTTTTATACTCATCTTTATTCACAACATGTTATTTTTTCCTGTTAAAACATATTATAAAAACAAAAGCTTCCGGGGTTAATGTAACACTTTGACAGTTTACAAAATACCCAAATAGTTCTTTCCATACGTACTTAATACAGAATATTATTCACCGTATGAGTTTGTATGTAGCATTATGTTTTTTACTGAATCCAGCTAAAAGCTACCTGTGGGTGTATGGACTGTTGACTGTTAAATCAATTTCCTGTTGAAGCGATACTTCCTGACCAGAAAACCACTTCCTGATCTCATGCTGTTCTCTGGTAGCACACACCTGCATGAAATCTGTGTAAATAGTGATGTTTTTTGCTGTGTTAATAAAAGTAGGCTACAGTTCGTAAGTGTTAAATTACAAATGACATCTTCTGTTTGTCTGTATGTAATATTGTCTTATTTATACTCCTTAGTGAATCATTTTATAAATGCACAACTGCCAATATTAGCTTATCATTGGTCAAAAAGTACAATTCTTATTCAGTTGTATTGATGCCACCTGGCCATGGCATTGAAATGTCAATTGAACCAATAGTAATTTTGCCAATACTACTTTTACTAGAGAAACTGCACTTTACCCTTTTTATTACTAAATGAGAATGAGTCTTATGATTTACACAGTCCTGGTTGCAGTTAAATCTAAAAATGAGTGATGATTTACCTGTGCCCTATTTTCTATACAACCTGTATATTACATTACATTATGTTATCTAATAGTTGATTTCACTGCATTAATAAAAACAATCCACAATTATAGCATTGCTTATAATTCAAAGAAAAACGAGTTAGTTTCTTTCTACTGCAATTTTGTTGTAACCGTGACCAATTTCCAGCAGAGAGCGCTACTGATCCAAGTGAAACAAACCTTTAAGCGAATGTGGTTTAGGATCAGTCAAGATTTTTAAGAAAGAAGAGTAAATTTGTGTATATATGCTCTGAATGGGTATAGCTACTTGTTCTGTTATTACTAAAATATTTAAATTACATAACAGACACAGTGTCCCACAGTTTTAGCTCTGACGTGTAATTCAGAGTTCTTCCCCATGCAAGATTGATGCTTTGTTTGATGCAATGCCTTTTGTAATACTGCCATCTGGTATCAGAATAATCATTTTATTAAACTGTAATCCACAAAGACCCAGGCCAGGGCACAGAGTAAGGCATGGTTGTAACATGTATACATTAGAAAGCATTTTCCTTTATCGTCCTGAGGGCAACACACAGCCTGTCACTGAACACAATGTCAACCTCAATAACCTTTTGAGCCAAAGCTGTGATATTTGCTGGTACATCCTGTGATTATGTTGCAGGACTGAGGGTGTAAAGCTTTGCAATGAGTTTACAATGGCCAACATACTTTGTTTTTGGCAGGAGGCCACAGTGAACTAATCCATGCCATGATTTGGCATGGATGTGTTTTACTTTGGATGCCTTTCCTGTCGCACCTTCTCCATTTACCCGCGCTTGGGACTGGCAAAGATGGCCAGATGTTGTGGGAGTTCACCAGTGCCCTTGGAAGCAATGTGGGGGAAATGTCTTGCTGAAGAACACAACGACAGTATGAACTGGGGAAGAGGAGACTTAACTACCAACCTTGCGATTATTGGACAACCTGCTCTACCCCTTGACCCAATGCCACCTGTCCTTAAACATTTGGCGCCATAGCTAATGCTGGTGTGAACTGCACTGGCCTTAAACACAATCGCCTTACTGCTATCATCCTCCACCATTGCTGCTAAACCTCTTACATAATTAGGAAGTGAGTGTATTTAACTAAACGCAAGCTTATTTAGCTACAGCAAAATGCAGACATTTTTTAAACAGGAGAGACCAGAACATGTGACTCCATTTATGAGCAGAGTACTGCCACTGATAAAAGTAAAATGCGTATTTATATTATAGAGAGACGTTATTTCAAGTTACTTTTTATTATCACAAATAAGTAGAGCAAAATTCAAAATAAAAATTAACAGAATTAACAACTGTGTCTATCTATAACAGAATATGGATCCACACTTGACTTTAATAGCACTTCTGCAAGAGGCTTTGAACAAAAATCTATATAAAAACGTATGTAAAAAGTACAATTAGAGTGAGTTGTAACAGAATAAACGTAATTATGTGAAACAATCTGTTTAAACACTTATACTTTGTAGTAGTTCTACATGCACCTCTACTTGTTTACAAAGCTCATTTTACATGTGAGCAAAACAGTCACTATCCGATTACCTGTGCCCCAAATGGTCCCCACCGGCTCCATTCAGTAGTTACAGTTTTGGCTCCTTGCACACATTCCTCTGCCGTAACAATGGACCACAGCAGTTTGGTTTGATAACATTTCATGGTAAAACACAATTCAGTTTTAAATATAGGCTACTTTAAGACTAGGGCTTCACTTTACTTAATATCTTTATATGCATAAAGCCTACTTTAAAATTCCAAAACTCACATGTAACACCAGCATTAAATCTAATGTTCTATGTGTTGTATTCTTCAGTGCTGAGTGCTCATAGTAGCCTGTAGCTTTGTTGGTCCTGGCTTCCTGATTTACTCCTTATGGTAAAAGTGAAAGTTGAGTCAAATTCAATAAAGATGTTTGGTTTAGTTGACATCCATTGACTTTGAATGCCACGATTCATGACTCACATACATTAAAACTTTTTATTGTGGTATACAATTACAATTATTCATTTAGCAGACGCTTTTATCCAAAGCGACTTACATAGTTCTACAGTAATTACCAGTGTTACAGTCACTGGAGGCAAGGTGGGTTAAGTGTCTTGCCCAAGGACACAATGACAGTATGAACTGTGGGGAGAGTGGGAATCGAACCGCCTACCTTCCGATTGAAAGACGACTGCTCTACCCACTGAGCTACTGCCGCCCGGTATAGACAGTGCTTGATTTCTACTCACCAATTGCCCTCCTAAATTGGGACATTGACTGGGATTTTTTTTTCAGGAGTTTTACTAAGTTTCTTAAAGTAAAAGTGAATGTGGCATGTTTTTTTAATTGTTGTATAATGCACAACTCAGCCTGTAAAAATCGTCCATTTATTTGTTAAAATGGCATCAGTTAGACACAAAAAGCTATAATACAGTTTTTATAACAACATATGCCTTTTTTACTTCTCAATGCATGGCTCTGGGGGAATACTTTCCCTAAATATTCTCTCTGTGTTCCCCCACCTCCAGCTTTACAAATGAAGCACTGGTTATAGGCCTACAATTTCATTTGATGTCACCCTGAAACTACTATCAAGTGTTTATTGATCAAATAAGCAAGAGATCAAGTCTATGAGTAACAACACTGCTCACAGGTTTAATATTAGTGTTAGACGTTACAGTCTGAAAAAATAATACACAGAGACCTACAGTTGGCTATAGCTAGTAAAAATTACAAGCAAATGTAAAAAAAGGCTAATTTTGTGTAGAGACCTGCTAGTTCAGTTCATATGTTACCTCATCAAAGACTAGTACATTCATTATTTATTTATTTTTCATTTATTTATAAAAATGAAAAATTAACAAGACTATTAAATAGCCTACTACTACTTCAATTAAACTATATGTGAACCAAGAGACCGCTTTTGAGCTGGCAAACTGCAAACAAACTGTCCCATCTTAGAAATAAACGCATAATCACACTCGTTAATTATTCTCTGATGATCTACTTATCCAGAAGTACTATAATCTGTTTGTCTTTGACTGGGACAGATGTGCTCGGACTGTATCCTCTCCTCTGAAAGCAGCACTGTGCAGCTCTGAGATGGAAAAAAACTGGGCAGTATTCACTCACCAGGATTTAACCGGGAGGAGGAGGGGCGTCAGAGAGACATGAACAGGAGGCGGAGAGGACGACTACAGGCACATACCGTCCTCCTCCGCCAACACTCCGGCGTCCATCACCTGATATAACAACCAGCCTGTATCGGATATTTCGTTGGTAGATCTTAATATGCGGTTTTTTTTGTAGATCTGTAAAGAAGTCTTGCTTAAGCTAATTCTGGCAACATGGAAAGCTCCAGTTAGCTTCAAAGCTAACCAACGCTAGCTCCGGTTTATCACCGGCGAAGTGGAGAGACCGAGGACGGAATGGCAAGACTTTAAACAAAAGACTCCTTGAGAAGAAACAACAACTAATCAGACGGAATTAGTCCAGTTTTATTGCTGTTTATTCATCGGTAAGACACATTTTGTAATGTTTCTTCGACCGCAGTCTTTGAAGTTAGCTTGAAGACTAGTTAGCCTTAGTCCCATTCCATCAAGCTTTGACGTTGAGTAAGCTATACCCGGCGGCGTGTTTTTTTTAATTTTATTTATTTATTTTTTAAACTATAATCTTTATGTGTGTTTTTATTTCAAAACCTGTCATATTTTACCCCTAAACTTTATTTAACTTAAAACCATTTCACCAATAACCATAACACTAGATAACATCGTTTGGTCACTCCACGTTAGTCTCGATTAACGCTAAATCAAAATAATTTTCCTGTTTACGGGGTCAAACCAAAACAGGCTTAAATAAAATGGGGTAGCCTAACATCTGAATAGTTTGTGCAACCTACTCAAATGTTGTGTTTTAATTGTATCACTGTAAGCTTCCTCGCTTGCTAACGTCAAGTAATTGTCTTGTTTTGAATCGTCTTGAAGTTGCTGACAGATCCTGAAGCATGACGGTAATTATAATGAACAGCAGTAGCTGTTAGATACGTGTTGTTTAAAGTGGATTGTTGTGGCGACCTATCTTTATAACCCCGTTATTATTAGTCTGCCTGCTCTGATTCCTTTCTAAGTTAGTAGCTAGATGGGTATAGCTCACACCCCTCCTTGTATGTTCCCACAAGCGCATGTAGCAGCATGCAAACAATGTTAAAGCCAAACTTGCCACTTGTGAATGTAATCCACTTTGTATATAGATTTGGCGTTGGTCTCATTGAAAATATGTCAGTGAGTGTAGTTATTTTGAAAAGACATACCTCAGACCTCAACTGTGTCTGCTGTGTGCTTATGTATGTGTGTCATAGTTGAGTTTCTAGCCCCAGTAGTTTGCAGAGAAATGTCACTGCAGTAGTACTGTCTGTGATAAATGAGTGGGGAATGCTGCATCCATTGATCTGTGGGATCTTGGGTCACGGCTCGAGAGACTTCCTTCTGCAGCCTGTCACATTTCACTGTTCACTGACTCCTGTGGCCGCTTTCCAGCTCATAACACATTTTCTCACAAGCACCTGGCATCTTTGAAGGGAGTCAGCCAAAACACACCTCCACTTAATTACACGCTGAGTCCCTGGTTGAGGGCCAGATGCAGCTATCATACCGTATTGTTGCACAACCAGATGGGTTGTTACTGAATGCCAAGAATCAACACTCACAGCTCAACACCTCCAGCTCACCTTGTCTGCTTTTCAATAGTCTAGTTTACAAATAGAGGTATAGTATGGTTTATTTCAGTGTGGCACAGTTTGTGATAATGTTTACCGATATGACTAGCATTTCAACTGTGAATTGTGTAGCTGGGTGAAGATAGTGGCGTTAATGACATAAGTGTCACTAGTGCTACATGGTTAATTCTATATAAATTGAATTTAGAGAGAGAAAGAGGATGATTAGTCCATAAGTGAGTATCGTGTGACACTGAGATTGCCTGGTATAGCTGACATAACACTGTATACATCATATAAACAGAAAAGGAAGGTGTTTTTGGGTGTTTTTTGTAAATTGATGGTGTCATACAGAGGATGATATTTCTACATACAATACAAGTGACTCACTCTTCTGTGGGCAATTGTAGTGGGTTTTATTTTAGCAAGCATGGGACTAGGTGTTGTTGACGAGATAAAGATAGGTATTTTGTTGTTTTCTCAGTGGAAGGTGGGTGTAAGTAGTGACTAATAATGAACTTGTTTTAAGACCCTTCCTGTCCACTTTAAACCTGGGGTTTCCAAACATTATGTCGACTCGGTACTCAGAAATGGGTTGCGGGAGATTTTATTTGGGTCCACACAAAAAAATCAAATTCAGTAATTTGAAAAAAATTTGAAAATCAATTGGTGTTTATAGCTGGTTTTATAAATTGGTAATAGTCAGGAATTATACTACTTAAAAATAACATTACAAAAATTACGCTGAAACAGACCAAAGAATTGGGTCAAGAATCATTTCGTCTTTTTAAATATGGGTCCAATTTAAAATAAAAAATAAAAAATAAAAAATAAAAAATAAAAAATAAAAAATAAAAAATAAAAAATAAAAAATAAAAAATAAAAAATAAAAAATAAATAAATAAATAAATAAATAAATAAATAAATAATAAAAAAAAAAAAAAAAGTTTGGAAACTGCTTTAGTCAATTAAAAATGCATAATAAAGCACGCCAAACCTATGTAGAGCTAAATATTATTGTCCTTGTGTTTTATTCCTTTCTTGTCTGACACATTTTCTCTGTTTTTCAGGTTGTTGGAGTAACGGTAGTCCCCAACATGGTGCAGAAGTACCAGTCACCTGTGCGGGTGTATAAGCATCCCTTTGAGCTGGTGATGGCGGTGAGTGTTTTATACCTGTCATTGCCGTGGGTGAAGGGCATGAATATTGTGTGGCGTAGATTAAGGAGTTATGTAATACTGTGGGTGGGTGTTCACTTCAGAGGTCACCCTCAGCAGGTAGTCACTAAATTACATTACACACACCTTTTCATGCAGCGCCAAGATTCCTCCTGGAGAAATGCTATAGGCAAAGCTTTAGGGCACGCACTGTTTGTGTTGACATCACCGCTCCACTTACAGCAGCTTGTTTGAGTTTGGTGTTTGCTGGTTGCAATGCCACTGTTGTTTTAGTAAATGCTGCAAAAACACACTTAAGGGACACTTAAGTGACCTTCTTTAATTTAGAGCTAAACCTGAGTAAAATTAATGATTTTGGAATTAAACAGTAATTTCCATTAGCACTAAAAGCTGTATTTAGACCAACAATTAGGCCAGGACCTCTTTGTAGCAGCATAGTACTTAATTTCTCAAAGTGTTCTGACATATTTTGGTTTAATTACAAATTTTTTTCAACTTTCATAATGAGGATATTGGACTGGAAGATTTAAATGCTCTGCTCTACTTCAACCTGTCGGATGACTTTTAAGTGAAATGACACCACAGCTCTCATGTACAACAGCAGTTTGTTACCAAACTTACTAATATAGTCAACAACTGCTCAACAACTATCGGCCCATTTCAAACCTGCCATTTTTAGGGAAAGTCATTGAAAAAGTTGTATATCAGCAACTTAATGACTTTCTATTACTTAACAACTGCTTTGATCCTTTTCAGTCAGAATTCAGGCCCCATCACAGACTGAGACAGCACTTATCAAAGCCACAAATGACATCCGTCTGAACACAGATGCGGGCAAAGTCTCTGTCTTAGTTCTGTTGGACTTGAGTGCTGCGTTTTATACAGTGGACCATAAAATCCTGTCACAAAGATTAGAGAAATGGATAGGTATCACAGGAACTGCTCTTAAATGGTTTCAGTCCTATCTTGAAGACGGGAAGTACTTTGCTTCAATTGGTAACTATGTATCAGACAAAATGGACCTGACATGTGGGGATCCACTGGGGTCTATCTAGGGACGTCTATTATTCAATCTCTACATGCTTCCTTTAGGCCAGTTAATACGCAGCTGTGACGTATCCTACCATAATTATGCAGATGCTTTACATTTTACTCACAGCAGGTGAAAATGGACCAATCCATTCACTGTGTCACTGCATCGAACAGATTGACGTGTGGATGCAAAATAATTTTTTCCAACTGAACAAAGACAAGACTGAACTAATCATCTTTGGGCCACAGAAACAATAAGAAAATGTCAGCAGTCACCTTCTGTCTCTTTCTCTAAAATCTGAAAATCAAGTTGGAAATCTATGGGTCATCGTGGACTCAGACTTGAATTTCCAGAGTCACATTAAGTCAATTACATCTGCATTTTATCACCTTAAAACATTTTCAGAGTCAAAGGGATAATGTCTCTACCAGACTTGGAGATACTTATCTATGCTTTTATCTCCAGCTGGTTGTAATACTGTAACGGCCTGCTCACTGGTCTCTCAAAGCGAGGGTTAAGACAGCTGCAGTTTATTCAGAACGCTGCTGCTCGGGTTCTAACCAAAACCAGGAAGTACAACCACATCAGTCCAGTTTTAAAATCTCTGCACTGGCTTCCTGTTGCTCAGAGAATAGACTTTAAAACGGCACTGCTGGTTTACAAGTCGCTTAATGGTTTAGCACCAGAATATATTTCTAAAATGCTAGTTGCTTATGAACCCCCTCGGACTCTGAGAACATCTGGGACAGGCCTTCTGCTCGTGCCCAGAGTCAGAACTAAACGGGGTGAAGCAGCGTTTAAGTTTCATGCAGCATAAACCTGGAACAGCTTCCCAAATGAAATCTTGTAAATTTTCTTTTATTCCTGTAAAGCACTTTGAGTTACCAAGTGTATGAATTGTGCTATATGAATAAAATTGCCTTGCCTTGCCAACACGTTTTATTGCGTAGCCTATAGTGAAAGGCCATTTGCAGTGTAAAAGATTCAGTAGCTTGGCCTAGCTTTTAGAAAAAGGCTGCTTGACTGCAAGTTTTTATTTACTTTATACCTAAAAACCGAGTGCAGAGACGTAGCAATGTGTATTTGCATCTGGCTGTGCAGTCTTAGTATTCTGACTGTGCAGTCAAAATAGAATAAGGTTTTAGCTGTTAATGCATGAATGTAAAGCTATTATACATTCCATTTGTTGTTTAACTTTTAATGTCCAGGATGTTGTTTGCCACAGCTTCATTAAATGTGTTTTAAGCAGCTACATGAAACACAGGTGCTGCTTTCTTTAAACGGAAATAAGCTTTCCTCCTGGGCGGGGACGAGGGTGTGAGAACAGTAAATCTCCTTAGCTCAGGCTGGTAGCACGGAACTAACGCATGCTATAAATAGGGGGCTGGAGACCCAACCTATGTCTGAAAATGTATCTTTAGGCAAGGGACGGTAAAGCAGAGCTGACAAATGATTTGTGAGCCAGTGGTGACCATGGAGCTACGTCTGATTTAGCCTTGGGTCTTTGACAAAATAGGACAGTGCTCGATGAGGTTCATGTAAAAAATGGTCACTGATGATTCATTAAAATACACATGAGCTTGTCTTAATTGCATATAATTTTTGCATTTACTTTTTTTCTTTAAGAATTGTATAAAGGTACAGTATATTTCACTGTGGCTAAGTCTGGTGTGTTTTGAATCCTTTCTCTTCTAGTAACTTCTCTCTGCAGTGAGTATTTTGCAGACACTGCAGAGCAGACCTAATGGTGCGTCACAGCAAAGGCTGGCTCTTTTTATTAAAGACAAGTGAATTTTACTGCCTTTATAGAAGCATTATCATCATTGCAACATAGACAATGAGATGGCCTTTTTGGGAAATAGAAAATAATTGTTAAAGTTGTGATTTATGTTATGTACAAATAAACTCTAAACAACTGACAGCAGGTGAATAGATGTCATCTTTGTTTGGAAATGGATTTCCAGTAGGGCTGCACAATAAATTGCAAATTTATCGTTATCGTGATATTATGCATCTCAATATTTGTTTAAATAAGTATTGTATAATACAGTACTTATATAATAAGTACTAGTATTGTAATAACTCTTCTATAGACTTGTCCAAACAACGGTTTAATTTAGACTGTGATGTATCAAAATGAAAAAGTTCTGGTTTAGACCTGTTTAATCCTGTTGGTCCTAGTAAAATCTTTGTAAAAGTTAGTCCAGGCCTTAATATATGTTTTACCTACATTCAGATATTGCAGGTTATATCCTTATCACAATATATAAAGTAATTATCTCCTATCGCACATTTTTTTCAATATTTTGCTGCCCTAATATTCAGGTATCCTTTTTTATTTATTTATTTTTATTTTTATTTTTATGCTTATGAGAATTAGTCAAATGTCTTGTAGTTAAGTCAAATCTCCTGGAATATAGTTATATGTGATATCTTTTCTTCTGTGAATTGTGATTGTCTAGTAGCTACACCCTCAAACAAATATTTAAAATGGCTGAAATACAAACACAAAACAGGTGGTTGGCAAATACATTCACCTCTACGCTGTTGTAGTGGGCCATTAGTGTTGGAATTAATTGTGATGAGATTACTTTTTCATAAAAATCCTGAATACTATACCATCTTCCTTTGTGTTGTAGCTTTGCATTACTAACCAAAAGCCTTAGTTTTATTCATTAATTGCATAAAAAACATCCTAGTTTCCTTGTGCCAGAGACAGACTGATGGCTGATACAAAGTAAAATTAAAGCTTTCAGCACTTTCAGAATATTCTGTTGAGACCTGCAGTTGCATTGAGAACATTTAAATAAGGTAATGTTTATCAGAGGCTTGCTTATTTTCTGAAAAATAGTTTTATTGCTCTTTATATAGTTTAACGTTATTTGTGTGCTTTCTACGAACATCTGAAATATTTCTCACACATCTTCCACATAACATATAGTTCAAGTTGCTCCCTTTGGTCTGGAGGATTATATTTGACAGTTTTCTTTGAGGACATTTATCTCCATGCGACTCTGCTGCTCCTTTACTGTCTTTGAAATACCTTTTTTTATTTAACCAGACTAAAAAGGCCCCAAATTCCTCTTTTAACGCTTTTATTCCATGAGTTGAGATGAAATGCGACTCCTCTTCGCTTGAACCAGAGGCGTTACTCCACTCTACCTCTGGATAACAACACTCCGACTTGTTGTTGTTGTTGCGCAAGTTTGGTGTTTGCATTCTCTTGCAAGTAATGTACCCTTGTCTGAACATGCGATACCTGGCATGTGTTGATAGCTTCTTGGAATGTTTCGCACTTGGCTCTTGAATTTTTTCATAAATGTCCAATCGGTCAACTTTTACAGTCTACAGTAATCATTGCATATATTCAAGAACAGTTCACACACTATTCCTGTACTGCTGCTCTGAAACAACACAAGTGATTGAGGGTGGTAGAACTAAGTGAACTTGACAAGACCAGACATGACGCTTAATTAAAGGTGCTGCTGCAACATTCCTCCAAGTGATTTATGAAGGAATTGTTTGTGTTTGGAGACCAGCTAAAAAGGCCAGTGAGTTGCTTAGAAGAAGTGAAAGCCACACTACAGCGATTCTCAGTACGGACTTGAAACTTGCATAGCTCATGACTTGATAGCCATCAGACCACCCCTTCTTTCCTTCCTTTCATTCGCAGATAGAGCGGCCGCAAGGAAGGGAGAACGTGCAGCAGTGGCCTTGGCCACATCGCTCCCTCGAGTTTACTGCTGCATCTCAATAACAGGAAATGTAGCTGATGCTGTTGTTGCCATTATTGCAGCAGGGCCCTCTTAGAAGCAGTAGTCCTTCCTCCTGGGGAGTCTTTGAGGAATGTCAAACAACACAATAACACCGTGGCTGTTGTGTCAAGACAGAAGGGGACAGTTTCCCTGCAGATGAATAACTGGAGTGGCTGCAGTGGATGTTGAAAGACGATACCCAATTTGTAGCTATGTATCAGTTTGCATGCTGCACACAGAAAGGTACATAGTGCGTAGAAGCATATTGTTACCCAAATATGCTCCATAGAAACGTATGGGTCTGTAGGACAAAGAACGTTCTTTTTATTTATTTTTTTCTCCTTGGAGAAAAGAACAGGATGTGCCATGCAAGTGTTGTGCCTCTCAAAGTTTGCACGCAAATGGTTTACATAAAAACAAAGCTGGTAGATTCCAGGTAAATGGAACTCCTACATTTAATGAATCACTTTTAAATATTTAGTCCAAGAAGATTGTACAAATAAAGCTTCCATGAAGGAGACAGACATTGAATCCTGATTGGTCCTTACAGTGGTCAGTCACGACATACCACCATCATGGATAAATTATTAGTTATCATAAGCATGTCTAATTCGCCAAGTTTTGAGTGCCAAAAATGTCAAATGACAATTTCTAAATACAATCCAGAGATATTAAGGAAGTAATATTTAGGAAGCAAAGCAGGACATCAGCAACTTGACACCTTCCCATAAATGGCACTAGGATGAAGTCACTCGGCTTAAAGAGGAAGGCTCAAAATGTGTTGACACTGTTCAGACGCCAGCGTCCACCTTGAGATTCTCTGAATTGTAGTGTTTCCTGTTCAGTAGCTGAAATGTGTTATGGAAGTGAAGAGTAAGTGAGAGTTTCTGCCTCTGAGAAAAGTCACCCTCAAACAAGCTCAAACAGATGTGCAGCCTTCAGCCAGCTCCTTAGACTACAGTTTAGTGGCTGAATTACTACATGAGGTCCTCTTTCTAAGACAAGTCAGTCATCTGTTTGTATGATATGTAAGCAGTAACTTTTCCAAAGCCAAAGTTTTAAATTTACAGTCACATTTTTATTGCAATATTAAACATAGTGATTGCATTTACTTGTTAATTTAGGTACATTTTTCTGCACCTTAATAATTCGACAAAGGTTGTACAAGCAGTTCACCCAATTAAACCACTGTGGAAATACTAGTCCCTGATGTCATCTTTTTTTTTGCAAAAACTCACCAAATGGCTATTTTTATCTGCTTTTCTTGATTGTATTGATACACATGCTTTTCATGAAACTGTATCAGCAATCAGTCAAGTCACATGAGAAGCTTCTATTTATTTATTTATTTTTTGCCAAAATTGGAAAACTAGTGACTGAGAATTCTTAAACGCCTGCTCTGACTAAAGATATTGTTTTCTTTGTATAGCACTCCTTGTTACTTCCACTGCCTCTTGTTACTTTTTAATTAGGTCAACTCTGCCACGTTTTGAAGAGTATTGTTTTGTATAGTTTTACTGCAGAGCCGGTATTTCTAAACTTGGCTCATCCTGTTCTGCTTATGCCAAAAGTATGTCCTTTCCACTGTGTCCTGACCCATTTCTGGCCAGGTCTTGTTCAGGATTTTGCAGCCTAGGATTTTGGCGCAGTAGCTATCCCGGCCTTTGCTCTATTGTTGTAATCCGTCTGTGAACTGATTCTCGTCTTTCCTCTTTTATCACTTAACGCTTTCAGATACCAAAGCGTACTTCCATCAAACCAAAGCTGTGTTTAATTTTTGAGGAAGCAAGGTCATTTATGCATGTCTCTTTTTTTTTTTATCAAAAGGCCCATTATTAGGTTTTAGTCATGTCTTTTCATTAAACAGCTGAACTGCTTTGATGAGATTTCATCTAGATTTGCACTTGTCTCTTCTTATTCAGTCCACATCCTCTCTTCTGAATGGGTCCTTCCTAGCTCTGCCCTAATTCATACTCCGTTCAGTGCTGTTTGCCAAAACCCAATACAAAGTTACAGCTTGCTTTGGCGACCGAGTGCTGCATGGAGCTGCATTAAGAAATGACTGGAGCGGTGTCACGTGACTTGGCAAGCCAATAGAATAGCCATCGAGTTGCTTTCATTCACCGACGGTCAGGATGCTCATTCACCCTCTTTTCCTGCTGCAAGGTCGAGATTCTGCGCCCCTCCCCCACTCTGCCTCACTCTGTTAGGCACAGATTACACTTACACAATGACCCTTAGCTCACATGCTCCAATCACACTACAGAATGGCTATATACAGTGACTCACAACTATGCCGCAGTAGTGACGTTAACCATGTACAGTAAACCAAGACTGTATTTAAATCGCTGTTGATCTGCGGATGTACTGCCCCTATCACATCACAAATTTAATTTTTATGTAGAGGCACGATTTGACCTAAAACAGGTGCATTTTAGTTAATAAAGTCATTAAGGGCAGTGACATCAGACCACATACATATCAATATGCTGTTTTCTATAACTCCTGCTTTATTGGAAATGGTTTTCAGTCATGCCTAGTATTAGTATATGATAATCTGTTCTTTGAAATACCACAATTTCATAACATGACGAAATGTGAGCCAAGAACTGTATCTTACAGTTGCATTTCCTCTATTAATACATTGGGCAGCTATGTTATGTTAAGCATTATGCTGTCAGGAATGCAGACAGTTCAGCATTTCTTCTCCTGACTTGAAGATGGGCGACAGATGGTTACTTTCTGTTCCCTGGTGCAAGCATATTTATATTACAGTCTACCCAACCATGCATAAAGTGCATAACAGAGAAGTTGGGCATTTTTCATGCCTCAACACATTTTTAGGACCTTTTACAATAAGTCTTGTACAAATTTCTACTGTGAGCTGGTCATTCTTGTCATTACAAAGCCCACTGCCGGTCGAAGACGTAGGCGGTATGGCATCCACAGACTTAACAAACTCTATTGTTGCATGTTTTCAATCAACAGCTTGTTCTCCGTCGCCTCATTTCCAGTTTATACCTATAGGCCACCTATTGTTTAAAGTAATGCTAGACATAAAGCGGTTTTAATGAGTTAATCAATTGACCAATACACTTTTTGAGGCAAAAGCACAGGCATAGTATATTTATATAAAATGAACTCAAAGCCATATCATTACTAAACGGATTACTAAACTATTATAACACTAAACGGAGCACTATTTTCTACTACTTATTACTTTATCCCAAATGGTATTAACTGCACAGCAGAAACTGTACTCTATGCAAATGAAATGTCAACAAAGGTGCCTATATCCTTTTTCTCCAAAGCTGTTTTACTGGTCGGCCCAGCTGCAGAGGACTGGGACAAGGATGTCTTTCTGTTTATTAAGGGATATTTTTTCCAAATGGTTTCATTTTGACTCAGAGGAATGCCGTCTCATTCAAAAACTCCTCACATTCCTTCAAGATGAAATGAGTTTTGAAAAGCCTAACGGCGTTAAGTGGTCCCAGACTAATGTTTACGTCCCAGCGTTGCATAACCTCATCATCACAATGTGTACTTAAACACTCTGTGCAGCTCTGTGGTGGTAAGTATATAAGTACAGTACACAGTTATTATCTTAAACACACAATGCTGGCATGGCACTTATGTTAGGAGTCTTAAACAGTGATTCACCTGGACTATGTTATTCTGTTGATAAAGAATTTATATTAGTTGCATAATCTACAAAATTATGACTCTGTAAAAATATTTAAAAGACTTAAATTGAAGCTTGTAGATAAAACTAGATTCCTTGACCGTGTTTCCTTCTTCTTTATTAAGAGTTCCTGATAAACTGCTGTGAAATGTCATGTATTAAAAAAAAAAAAACATCAAAATCTCTTTATCTGTTGTAGCTGTCTCTGGCATTTGGGCCAGTCTGGAAATGGACAGACTTTTAAACTGTCTCTTTCTCTCGTTCTCTGTATCTGTCTTTGTTATGCCCTCGTCAGTGACCCAGTTTTTGATTAAAGCTTTTTAGGGAAATGGAAATGGAATATCTCTAGACCCTCTTTTTTCATCATAGTCACAACCTCATAGCCTTTTTTTGCGTCATCACTTATTGATGAGACATTCGATTGGTCATGTGCAGTGTCAGTATTCTGGACACCGGACACCACTTCTTTGGATCCTTCCAAATCTTCTGGTGACCCCAATTGTTCAGATCAGACAGCATCCTTATTGAAAGCTAGGTCAGCACCGATAACTATGCCCCAGTCAGTAAATCCAATTAATGACAGCCATTAGCATGATAGCTGGTGCTAAATACAGTCCGGTATGTGGGACAGTAGGATAGTGTGTGATCTAAACCGTGGCAATGACGTACAAGTCAAGGCCCACAAACGCTTCAGAGAAAATAATGATTTTTCGCCTTCAAACTTTGGTTCGGTGACGTCACATTGCTGGCAGCAGGTCTCAGTCAAAGCCCTGCTTGTTTCTGACGCAAGCCATTTTGTCGGTGTGTTATACTTTTAGAGGAAACCCAAATAGCAATGCAGTTCAGAGAATTTCCCTCTTTGTTGTCACACCTTTATTGACTTTTTGACAAAGGCCTCATTCACCAGTAATTGCGTATGTGAAATTGTAGATGGTAATATCATCTTCCACTTATTTGAATACAAAATAGTGTTGTACTCAAAACCATGGGTAAAAAGGTTGCTAGTAATTTTCCACACTTAATTTCCCACTCTCTGACCGTTTCCCATATTGTAATTTACTTCCTTATTCTTTAAATGAAACTAAAACATGAACTAAATTTCCAGTGTAAATTATTTAACTGAACCTATTAATTTAGTTAAGTTAGTCTTAATCTTAAAATAGCAGATGGTGATCTTGGTAGCTATCATCTCTATTATACACCCATGCTCCTAAGCTCCGGAGATGATGTGTTGCTACTGCTAGTTTCTGTACGGCCTCTTTCTCAGTGGACCTCGTTTGCAAAGAAAGCTAGACGAACAAAGATCAGTTTTAGGTGTATCAATATTGTTGATTGTAATGAATAAACATGATGGTTGACATGGGAAAAAACAACCCCACTTTATTACAAGGGAATGTAACTAGATATATAAATATAAAAAGAAAAACTGTTGTTATGTGACTGCTGTGTTGCCTTTAGGTAATTTCAGTGTAATTATCAGTAATGTTGTGGTACCGCATTGCTAAATACTGAACTCTCACCACTGCTGTTCCTTGTGTTGGGCTTCACAACATGCAGTGACAAGAAGTGAAAGGGGAAAATGGGATGCTTTCAGAACAAGCTGTGACCAAGCTTACTGCCTCCATCGGGAACAATTTGTTTTCATCAGTTCTTGTACGCACATTCATTCTCTTTTGTGTATTAAGTATGCCCTCGAAGCACTTAATTTCCTTGATCTCTGTCCTTAAGCAGCTGGGATATTGTTTAGGCATCCACTCCGTATAGGTTGTTTTCCAAAAAGGGAACATGTTCACTGAGTTTTTATTAGGAAGGCATTAAGTTACCATGTATTGTTTTTCATATTTTCCCTCTTGTGTCCCTGGAAAGGCATTAAGTCTCCATCCAGAAACAATTACTCATAGCTTGGCCATTTTGGGTGTGTATCAACATAACCCGTCACCACGGCGATGGCTAGGAAAGCAAGGAACTGTAGTTTTCTTACTTTTTCAACGAAAGCTGAGTGAAAGTCTATTTGCTGTGGCTTGTTTAGGTTACTCTGTCATGACCAGATCCTACTGTTACTATGACTTAGTTGACTCCCACCTAAGCTCTTGTAAAAAAAAAAAAAAAAACAGTTTCACCTTGATTGTCTGATGTATGCCACGACCATTGTCCACATATAGAGTAACTATTGTCCCAAAACCTTTGTATTATTATTTTTTGCTGATATTAACACTATTAATACTACCAAGCAGCCAATGGGGGCATCCCTTATTCCAGCAAAATTGAGCCCTTTTTTTTTTATATAAATATGACTGGCCAAAGCTTGCTGCCACAGACAATTTGATTATTCAAATCTGTGATAATAAGGCGTAGATCATGTCTTGCGGTCTTGTTTTTGTCACACATTATTCTGATAACAATATGTCTTGTCTTAGCTGTGTGTATTTTTGAGTGAATCATGTTGAACACTACATAATGTCAAGCATGAAGGACGTTATTGACACATCCTGGAAGAACAGTGTACTATATCCTACTGGTAGTCAAGCGGTGCTTTCCCATTTAGTCTCTTGAAAAAGTAACATGACCCTGTTTTCCTGTTTTCAACTGAAAATAGGTTGAGCTATTATGAGCCCACAATAGGCAGGTGCTGCATTTGTTTGGTTTTGTGTTATTTTAAACCCATTATGGCTCTTAGTGTTTTTCCCCCTCTTTGTCACATGTACAGTAAACCCTATGCTTTTGCACAGTACATTTACCTATTGTTTAAAGGTTAAATGGTGTTTTTGGCCGGTACTGTGCGGCTTTGCTATTGCTGTGTGGTTGTTTTTTATGTGTGAGAATGATGTTTACAGTCGGTGCTGTTGTGCTGACTGCAGTACAAAGCTTGTGGCCACTGTTCGAGAGCATCGCGACTGAAAAACAGAGCTCAGCATTCAGTCAGGACAGTGGGCAGAAATGGTTCAGCATCTTTTCAGCACCCTACAGACCTCCTACTTATTATACACAACAATGGACGTGAATGCTTTGTGTTTACTCAATGTACCTTTGATTCATTATCCGACAAAGAAGTACAGTGGGTGCATGTTGTCTATAGTGCTGCTGAATTATGGAAAAAAATCATCACAATTTATTTTGATCATTATTAAAATCACATTTATTTTACACAATGACTCATTGAAATATGTTGGATTTTTTGAACAAAAATGAATTCCCCTTTTAAAATAAAAAATATTTTCAAACACATAAATAAATAGTTAAAAAAATAACTAGTAAAATAAATAAATAAGATCAACAATTTAGTGCATTTCCACATTCTCATAGAAAACAATTGTTCCATGCGGTGCAGACTCCGTTCTGTTGCAAATCCATAGTCCATCCATAGTCCATATCTTTCTATAACAACGTGGTATTTTATTTTTTCTGCAGTGTTCAGAGGAACTCAAAGACATATGGCTGGCCCCATGCTCCAAAGAACACAGCGCCTTTTATCGGAAAGACTCAGCTAACACTTAAAACTCAAAACTCATCTTGTGAGCATTGTCTTTAGTCTCCTTTTGTCCTTGTCCTCTTTTTTTTTTTTTTTTTTATTTTACCTCCGGCTGCGCTGCTATCTTTAGAGAGGCAGTATTTTTCTTGTCCTACTTAATCAAACCCCTGCTGAATGTATGGCTCTGTTGCAAAAAGTGCATTATTGTGCCTCTTACCATACACAATTAATTTACTGACTAAATCTATCTAAATTAAACTTATCTTTAAAACGTTTGCCCAAACAGACTCCTTTTTAAGAGTCAGTGTTTACTGCTGACTTACAAGTCTGTGTCTAGGACATCAGGACATGCCAGTTATGAAACTCCAAAAGATGACAAAACCTTTGTCCTTTTTTGAAAAAGAAGTTGTTGCTATATTCACATTGCACAGTGAAGGCCAAGTTGGGCAACTGTCTGCTCAAAGCTAAATTGGCCTCTGTTGTGCCTTTTTTCATGAGAATAGTTTGGAGAAATACTGTTGCCCCCGGGCACAGGCTGTTCTTGTTTATTAAGACCTTTTGTGGTGGAAGTGCTGGAATTGGTCTGGAGCCATTCTCTGCTGTGAATTAGTCGGAGTGAGAAGGTGAATGAGCCTTTGTCTCTCACTGGTTCTCGGCATGTTCCCGATTTGAAAGATGGTAGTGTTTGGCTATTCACTGTTTTTCAGCAAAAGGGAATTCTCTTCCCAAATATTAAAATTATTTTCTATTGCTTGGTTAAAAGTGGGAAGTGTTGAAAGAAACGATGTCCTGCATGCACTCTAACAGTTGGCCACAGTACAAGGAAGCATATATACAAATGTTCATTCTTCATACTTCATTTTCATTGTTAATTTATTTCCTGATACATTGTTTAAATACTTTCCATTTCTTATTCCTCATTCAGGCTTATGAGCGCCGCTTCCCCACTTGTCACCTCATCCCCATGTTTGTGGCAAGTGATGTAGTCTGTGAGGAAACCAATGAAGATGGCAGCACCCAAAAGGTTGAGCGGCGCTGCGCCCTAGATGTGGACGCCCCACGCCTTCTCAAAAGGGTATGCTAGTGTTAAAATTTAAATAACAACAATCTTGTATTAAAGGGATGGGGTTTTGTAATACGAGTTGTTTTATGCCTGTTTTACAGATCGCAGGTGTGGACTATGTCTATTTCACCCAGAAAAACACACTGAACCGGAAAGAGAGGACCTTGCATATCGAGTCCCATAATGAGACCTTCTCCAACAGGGTTATCATCCATGAGACCTGCTGCTATTCGGTTAGCACTAAAACCAACACAAAACTACTCATGTTTGCAGCCCTGCGTTTATACAATATTTTAATTTAAATGGGCAAACGGCCAAAAACACAGATTCTATTAAGCTGTTGCTTAGCTGCTGAAAGTTAAGCTGCAGTCGGCACATCCATGTTAATGTCTCTGCCTCTAATCTCTCCCCCTGCTTCCCTGCTGTGAAACCGTGCATTAGACTAGCTATGAGCATGTAGGTCTTTTTTTCCTGCACATTTCTCTGTAAATTATTCAGTCCCTTCTCATTACGGCCAAATACCCCCAGACACTGATCTCAAAACAGTTTGAATGCCCTTCTTACTTCTTTGTACTACATTCTCGACTCATCTGGCTCAACATAAATGGTGGTACCTTGAATTGATGGGATCCGGCACATCGCAGTAGCCTCTAACCATGCTAATTTTAGTCATTGGCCATGCAGAGGTTCTATTGTACCTTTTTATACTGTTATACAGTGCTGACAATAAATGGGACAGACAGTCCAATTAAACAGAGCTAATTGAGTGGCTAAAGCTGAAATACTTGGGTAGTCATAGGCAATGACACAACCAGCTCAGTGCTTAAAAAGGCATTTAAATAATTTTAAATGAAAATACTGAAATGTAGAAATGAACATCAAGTATGGTTTAGCATGTTGCCAATTTTAAAAAGAATCTCATGTAAAGAGTATTGTAATGGACAGTCTGACACATGTACTCCCACTCACTCTAGTCATCGCTTGTGTGTGTCATTTGCTGGTGAAGCTGGGTGTGTGGTTTTGTTTCTATGGTAACACGGTCATCTTAATTCTTTCTTGTAAAGCATATTTACAGTAGGCGCTTATGTGTTTACAGGTTCACCCGGAGAACGAAGACTGGACTTGCTTTGAGCAGACGGCCAGCCTGGACATCAAGTCCTTCTTTGGTTTTGAGAGCACAGTGGAAAAGATTGCTATGAAGCAGTATGCCACCAGCATCAAAAAGGTGTTCGCCAATTTATGCTTCCTTTTACACTCTTGTTCTCCATTTTTTGGGGATCTAGTTTTCAAAGTGGACAGTATGTTGTGTGAAATGAGTGATGGTGCTTTCAAGGGTTTTTTGACGAATGACTCAGGCTGTTATGGCATAAATAGTCTTGTATAATCACTTAATGTGGGCAGAGGGTCTTTCAGTGACTCATCTGTCATTCAGTGTGAACAGAGATGGTCATTTCAATGAGAAAGGCTGGAGCTAAATCTAGAATTTTCTGGATATAGTAATGAAAATTATCTATTACTGTAAAATTTTAGTTTTGTGCACTTTTTCACATATATTTTTATTGTAAGAAAATTTATTAAAGGTTTTGACATCAATCAATGCTACTCCTTCATGTTCTTTAATTGTCTCTCTTACAGGGAAAAGAAATCATTGAGTTCTACTTGAAGGAGCTTGAAGATGAGGGCATCACACACATGCCGCGTTGGACGCCCTCCTCCCAGGCTTCAACTCTTCCCAGA
Source organism: Neodontobutis hainanensis (assembly GCA_024349245.1). Taxonomy (NCBI): domain Eukaryota; kingdom Metazoa; phylum Chordata; class Actinopteri; order Gobiiformes; family Odontobutidae; genus Neodontobutis; species Neodontobutis hainanensis. The sequence goes on from JALDNG010000055.1 coordinate 347,417, forward strand.
CCAACCAGTCTGTACACCAGCCTGTCTGCTCTTCCTGCACTCCCAATGTCACCTACAGTTTCCTCCCCAGTGACCGCTGACACCAAGGACAGCGCCTCACAGGACGCCAAGCCGGACAGCATTGTGGTTCAGACGGACAGCCTCGCAGAGATCCTGGCCGGCACACCTGAAGGTCTCGCTCAAATACAAATATTTCATTGATATTTTATTGATATCAAACATTAAAAAGTTTTATAGAGTTAACCATTTCGTGTGTTTTGTGTTGCAGATAAATTGGATGCAGACTATATCAAACGTTACCTTGGTGACCTCACGCCGCTGCAGGAAAGCTGTCTGATCAGACTTCGTAAATGGCTTCAAGAGACGCACAAGGGGAAGGTAGTTTGCATCTCTTATGTAAAAAAATTAAATTAAAATGATAGATTAGAAGTCAGTGTGATAGATTATGTTTTTCTATTATTAGATTTAGATTATGAGATTTTATTTTAATGTAATGCTTATTATTAAGAACAATCTACATGTTTAGATTCCTAAAGATGAGCACATACTGCGTTTCTTGCGAGCGAGGGACTTCAACATGGACAAGGCCCGGGAGATTTTGTGTCAGTCATTGACTTGGAGGAAGCAGCACCAGGTGGACTACCTGCTGGAGACCTGGACCTCACCACAGGTCCTCCAGGACTACTACACAGGCGGCTGGCACCACCATGACAGAGGTACATCAGCCTCTAACATTCATTTATATCAGCGCAGCTGTGCTAATTTTGTAATATCAAACCAAAATGGGTGTTAATGGATGTTATACAACTGTTCTCCTTAAGATGGCCGTCCTTTGTACATCCTGAGGCTGGGTCACATGGACACAAAAGGACTGGTACGGGCCCTTGGAGAGGAGTCTCTTCTCAGACATGTATGTATTGTTATAAAGAGCTTTGGTTCCTGTTTTCTAAGTATGTTGCTGTCGCAAATTTTACTGTGTTAGTAGGTCAGGCATTGGTGGCTGGATTACAGGTTAGGTAATCAATGCACAGAGGCCCTTCTTTACAACTGTGCTAACACCACTATATGTAATACAGTTTAAATGGCAATAAAGTGCTCAATACTAAATATTGATTTTTGCAGCCAACTTTAAATAGATGATGTGGTATTTTAGGTGCTGTCTATCAATGAGGAAGGACTGAGGCGTTGTGAAGAGAACACCAAAGTCTTTGGTCGTCCCATCAGGTAGACACAAAGAAACTCAAACCTTCTAGATTAAGTATTTTTCTAAAAATTTTAAAGACCGTGCTTTGACACAGATGTTTAAGTATCTTTGCCAAAATAGACAAAATGTTCATGGCTCAAATCTGATTCAAAGGAGTGTGGAGACAGTGAAAGGGAGGGTGGTGTGTGTCAGCCTTCTCAAACAGCAGGAGGTGGCTGGGACAGGTGCCATGTGAAATATGAATGGTTGTCACGGCACTGACCTTTTGCAGAATAAAGAGGAGAGGGAAGTTATGGAGGGCTGAAGGGGGTCCAGAATTAGCAAGCATTGCCATCGCCACTTAAGCCTCACTACAGGCTGATGGCTGCTAAGTGTTCTGGAAGAGGCGGTGTGCGTTTGTGGCACTTATCAACACTGACCTATCACTCTCTGCTCCTTAGCTGTTGGACATGTCTGGTTGATCTGGAGGGACTGAACATGCGTCACTTGTGGAGGCCAGGAGTCAAAGCGCTGCTGAGAATCATTGAAGTTGTGGAGGCGAACTATCCCGAGACTCTAGGACGCCTGCTTATCTTAAGAGCTCCCAGAGTTTTCCCTGTGCTGTGGACACTGGTGAGAATCTGAGTCTGTGACAAATAATAAGAGATTTCACAGCAGGTGAGGTCCTGACATATATTTGCTGCTGTTTCTTTTGTAGGTCAGTCCATTTATTGATGAAAATACACGCAAGAAGTTCCTCATTTATGCAGGCAATGACTACCAGGGTCCGGGCGGCCTGGTGGACTACATTGACAAGGAGATCATCCCAGACTTCCTCGGAGGAGAGTGTATGGTGGGTATCTACTTCAACCTGACATGTTTCACTTCTAAAAGTGCCTGTGATCCCCTTTACTAACCCTTTTATGTGCCTTAGCCTTGGGCGTATAAATAATTTTAGTTAAAATTTTGTTACAGTGTGAGGTACCAGAAGGTGGCCTGATTCCCAAGTCAATGTATCGGACCGCCGAAGAACTTGAAAATGAAGATGTTCGCTTGTGGACAGAGACCATCTATCAAAGTGCCAGCATCTTCAAAGGAGCTCCGCATGAGGTGAGACCAAAGTCCCAACAAGTAAAAATAGAAAAACCTGTTAAATTGATTTAAATGAGAATGTAGGGCAGGCGAAGGAGATTTCTATTGTATGTTTGCCATCTAGTGGTTGTAAGCTGTAGATACGTGAGAGAAACAAATGCAGTAGTTTTGTTTCACTATGTCTGCAGTGTTTGATTAAGCAGTTACTTTATGGCACAAAACATTTTTACACTTTTAAAACCAACTTTTTCATATTGAGATGGTGTTAAATTATTATGTTACTAACGTTTGGGCCACAGGGCTAATTAAAGTTTGCTGGGCTTTTAATCTTTTCTGTTTTTCATGCTTTTAGATTGTGATTGAAATCATCGACGCATCTTCAGTCATCACCTGGGACTTCGACGTATGCAAGGGCGACGTAGTTTTTAACATCTACCACTCCAAACGAGCCCCGCAGCCTCCACGTAAAGACCCTCTGGGGGCTCATGGCATCACTTCACCTGGAGGCAACAACGTCCAGCTCATTGACAAGTCATGGACGCTGGGCCAAGACTACAGCATGGTGGAGTCCCCTCTAACCTGCAAGGAGGGAGAGAGTGTGCAGGTGAGGCCCTGATATTTTACTCTGGTGCTGGGTGATTGTTTACTGTATGTGTAACTGATAACTGGAAATCTCTCCTCAGGGCTCTCATATCACACGGTGGCCAGGTTTCTACATCCTCCAGTGGAAGTTTCACAACATGCCCGCCTGCTCTGCCACCAACTTGCCACGAGTGGACGATGTCTTGGCCACGCTGCAGGTCTCCTCGCACAAGTGTAAAGTCATGTACTACACTGAAGTTCTGGGCTCAGAGGACTTCAGGTTGGTAGTTTATTGTGTGATTGTAACATTTCTGTATATTTATATTCATTCACTATAAATGTGTTTTGATCATATTTTACTTTTTTATGTAAATTTTAAGTGGTGTTTTGCCATAGTGATATTTTTATTTAAAGCACTCTTCTTTTAAAACTGCTCATTTTCACTGCGGTCTTATTTCAGTTTTCCTTTTCTACAACCTCCCAAGTAGTGCCACGTATGACATTTAATATTTGACATATCTTCAAAGCTAGGGTTGCTTGTCTTGTTTCTTTAGAGCTCCTCAAGTTCCCTTTTTAGTTTTGAAATAAGGATGCTGTTGTCCCTCTTGAAATTTCTTTAATAAGCTTTCTGTTCAATTCGCTTACACCCCCCTTCTGCTCTGTCTTCTTCCTGTTGAAGAACGGCTTGCTGTGATGTGCAGAGTTTGTAAGTGGATCCGCATTTGCCCCTTTTCCTTTAGTAGTAGCTTGTTGCTAAGCCATTTCTGCTTTTGGCTGATGATTTTAACAGCCGCTTTTCATGGCAGCCCTGCTTCTGAGCAAAGAGATGCTTGAGCATCTGTGTTTGCATATGGATTTTTAGCACTGCCTAACAGGTTGTTGTGGCTGATCACAAGGTATAACTATACTGAGTCTATAGACCTCCACTACCTCCCCGCTGGCTTCAGTCATCCTGCTTGCATAACTAATAAGATCACAAATACAAGGTTAAGGTTAAAAAGTTTACTTTTACAAGCATTCACATTCACTGCCATAATGTGTTATGTTACATTCATCCCTTTACTTTACCCAATAACTGAACTGTTTCTGACACTTTACTTTTTATTTTTTATTTTTTGTAAAGCAGACTGTATATTATGTGCACATACTTTTTTAAATTCCAGTTTTCCAGCTTGAATCATTTAATATTTTAGACTATTTATGTTAATGTATGTGACTTAATTTTTATAAATGCACTACACTGTAAAACATGACACTTCATCTAGAAAACACTAAAAAAGAACTAAAGGTGTCATGTTTTGCCATAGGCAGCCGGGCCTTTGCTGCTCTCACACAACTGGCTTCCCAATTTATTCAAGTCAACAAAGCACAGCTCCATCTGAACATCACATTTTTTTTCTATTTATAATTATATTTTTTACTTATATTTTCTTTAACACACTTTTCCCTGACATGATGGTTGTTGCAGCCTATGGCAGAGCCTGAGCACAGACTGTATCATGTGTTTTTTTTTTTTTTTCTTGAAAGCATGTTTTTTTTTTTTTTTTTTTTTTTTTTTTGGGTGTGCCTCATGTTTCGTTAGTCACTAGCAGGTGTTTGCATTGCTATGGGTTTGGTACATGTGATTGCAAACTGTCAGTGTTATATAATAGACTGTTTGTCATGGGTTTCTCTGATCTCACCTTTCAGGGGGTCCATGACTAGCCTGGAGTCCAGCCACAGTGGCTTTTCTCAACTCAGCGCCAACACCACCACCTCCAACCATTCACAGTCCAGCTCCATGATCTCCAGGTAGAAGATGGCCAATGAAGACCTCAGTTCAGTCTACCGCCTGTTTCATCAGCGAAACCAACTGTCCTCCTCCTCGTATCGGTTCCTAACGCACAGCCAGTCTCTGAGGAACTGAAGCATGCTTGCACAAAAAAAAGGACAAAGTATAAATACAAAATCTGAGGCAAAAAAAAACAACTGTGTGTACAGATTCAAAGGGCTCATTTTTGCACAAAGGTCATATATATATATATATATATATATATATATATATATATATATATATATATATATATATATATATATATATATATATATATATATATATATATATATATATATATATATATATATATATATATATATATATATATATATATATATATATATATATATATATATATATATATATATATATATATATATATATATGACCTGTATATACATATATATATATATATATATATATATATATATATATATATATATATATATATATATATATATATATATATATATATATATATATATATATATATATATATATATATATATATATATATATATATATATATATATATATATATATATACAAATGTTTATAATATATGAGTGCCTGACTTCATTGTTGGGCAGCATTTTAACTTCAAACATAAGCTGAACGTTTATGTGCAGAGTGGAGAGCTTAAAAGGTCAATAGATGAGATGTGATGAGAAAACTATATAAAGCAATATTTTCATCTTGGGACCGGATGAAGACACTGGGAAGTGCTGTTACTTATGGACATTTGGTTACATGCAAAAATTCAGTGTTTGCCACAATGCCGGAGTGGTTTATCTGGTTTCAAGGTCAAGTTTATTTTGTGCAGGTTTAAACTTTACATAACCTGTGTCAAATGTCAGTTTTTCAAGGAGCATCATTGAGGTTAACTAAATCCTAACATTACAGATGGTGTCAGCAAAATCACGTCAAGGTTTCTAGCGGCCATGTTGTTGTTTTATTTATCAATACTTCAGAAAAACGTATATGTGACCATAGGTCTGACTCTTAGCGACATAATCCGCTAGAAGCAATAAGTTTGACTTTCTACATTGTGAAAAAGAAATATATTTATCATAAAAATATTTGTAGAGTTTAAGTAGGAGACCATGGGTGCGGATATGATGTTACGTTTGTTGCGTAGTGGCAGTGTAAAGAAAAACTGAGCCAGAAACAACAGCATTATCACTTTTTGCTTTTGTCTCTAACATCCCACGAGGAAAAAGAACATTCTGTTTTTCTCTTTTATAATAGCTTTCTGTGAGATAGAGGAACTTGGAAAGATGCCTTGTCATTGATTTTTGAATGTGCTAGTGGTTAGTGCATGCTAACCAATGAATTTCCTGAATTTGGAGGGTTATGATGAACTGCCATTGCTATATAACGTATATTTGTGTTTGGAGAGAATGTTACTTTATCACTGAAGGGAGCGCCAGTAGAAAACATTAATACTGTAATTGATATTTTCTAGTTCGGTTTGGCATGTGTTGCTGTATTTGGAAGTGAGTACTTGATGCGTGCAGTGAAGCAGTGTGTGGTGTTACTGCATACTCGACTGGGTTTATGGATGTAGTATAGAAAATTTAGAAATACTTACAGCCATTTAAGAGCCATGTGTCTATACCATTTTAGCCTTTGTGCGTGTGTTTTTCACCAATGTCAGGAGTCCGTGTGGACTGAATAACAAACATTTCTAGTACAACACATTCATGCAACAGTTTAAAAGTAGTGTTTTATAACTCTTGGTGAACAGGTACCAATTTCTTTATATATTGTTTCAGGAACTTGCTCCAAATGAAAGGTCAGCAATAGAAGTCTTGTTAATGGTTACTTTTCCATCCATTCAACATTTATAGATGGAAACTTGACAACTTGACAAAATGTTGCATGCTGTTTTTAATGAAAACGCGACTATTAACTGCAATAAAACAAATGCTTTACTGAAGAGAAGGATCTTCTTAGACCGAGGGCTACTGTGTGAGTGCAATGGTTATGGTGTAAAAGGATTATTGTTACAAGAAAAACTGCCTGTAAAATGTGTGAGATCTTTAACTTAACTCTGAAAGTAGGCTTATTCATTTCCTGTCTCTGTCTCTCTGAAGCATGTCTATAACCACAGGATTAACCTTGCTAAAAATAAATAATTTGGGGTTTTATTTATTTCCAACTGCTATTTGCAATTCTCTCTTGTGGCATTTTCTTGTGAATTTATTCTTATTTTTTTCAATTTATAACACTTAGTCTGGTAGAGGACAACTTTTAATGTGTAAAAGTAGATCCTGAAGGTTTGAAGCCATAGTTGTGTCTTAAGATCTGAAGTTCTCTTTTAAAATCTACCAGAATACTACTTCCATACTTCTCCGACGTAAGCTCCCACAGTGTGGACTCTCGGATCATGATCTCATTTACAGATGAGGGCTATAACTGTTTGTCTTGACTGTTCAACACTTGTATCTCTCTCTCTCTCTCTCACTGCTTCTTTTGACATCATTGCATATCTTTAACCTTGATGTGAGAAACTACGTAAAAAGTATTTGTTTGAATTAATGACTCAATGGCGCTTTTACATTTTTTTTTGAAAACATTAAACTTGAACTATGACAAAAGCATCTATTTATGTCATGTTCTTAATTTTTCAACCTGCTTTGTCTTTATATGTTTTACTTGCATGAATAGTAAAATGTTAAACAATGCACAACGTCAAACAACAATAAAATAAAAAAAATACTGCAGATTTTAAATGGCTACCTGGTGCTTGAAAAGCTTGAAAATGGACCTGGAAAGTTATTTTTAAGTATATAAATTTGCCGTTGGAAAAACTTTGAGCATCAAAGTGAGACTGCCTTCAATTATTTTTTTCTATTCTTTTTTTTTTTTTTTTTTTTTTTCTTTAATAATTTGAAGATTAACTTCTTGCAAGAATGAGACAAATCAGACAACATGCAACATTGGTACAAGGTGATTTGCTTAAAGAGGCTACAGTACATTAAGTTTTTATTGGTGTACATTATGACGCCTCTCAGCTCCAGGGTCGTGGGTGGATGTGTAATGAGTTGACAGTCATAGATGTGAATGAATTTACGTGTAAATGCTAATGTGTGTATAAGTTTTACAGAACAGAGTGTCCCTGAACAGTGATCAGATGTAGTGCAAAGTGATTTGTGTCTTGTTTGGATTAGCATGACGCCTATAGGAGCTACAGCTAAAGACAAAGTCAAAGGTGTATGTGAATAGGTAGATATGAACTTGAGTGAGAGCAGTTAGCAATATACAATTCCCTTGACGTTAACTCTTACTGCAAATACAGGGACTGAGATAACTTTTATTAAACTATGATCAGTTTATAAGAAGTGAAAACGTGAATATTATTATTTTTTTGCCCATAACGTCTGTCAATAGTATGTGATTCACCACTAAACCAGTAGATGGCAGCATTTACCCACTTAACGCTGCACCGTCGCTAAGGCAACGTCAAAACAATACATGGCCTCGCCTTTTAGTTACGTCAAACCCGGAAGAAAACACTGAATTCATGTGACAGAAGTACGTATGTGCAGTGTATTTAATGGATTTTAAAATAATAATTCAATGTCGAGTTGTGCTTTAATAAATGTCCACTCCACCGACAAAAGAATTGGTCCAGCAGTGGGAGAGGTATAAAATACTTTCTTATTCACTATTACAACGCCAAGTTTCACATTAAAGTAGGCGTCATTTATTTACCAGGGCAGGGAGATCTTTTGCTCTTAGAAACAACAAAATATTATTTAAAATTCTAAATAGCCTTTTCTGAGGTGGCCACTGTAAAATGCAGAATAGTTTCAATTAATTTTTGTACAGTGTAAATCCACATCTGTACAAGCATTTGGAGGTGTATTAATCTGAAACTATATCTAAACTATATAACTATATAAAAATGGATAAAGGATACAGACATGCACTACCAAAAAGTCAGTGATTTTATGAACAAGGACTCAACAAGACTTAAATCTAAGAGTAATGCAACAACCTCTGCTCTGTTCCATAAGGCACTGGCAGATGTTTCTCCTTCTGTGTCCCAGTGCTGTTATGTCTGTCCCAGCTCTGGGCCACTAGAAACTCTTGATTTGTGACATTGTAATGAAGACTTCAGTGATAAGTGTCAGGAGTCAGAGTTCTTATTGCTGCTTGTCATCTGCACATCCAAGAGCAATATGTGTTGGTGGAGCTGAGCATATGATTTGAACAGCAATAGCTTTTTATGTTCACATTTAGTATGGCAGTTTATTTTTTCTAGTTTTGTAGCCAATCATTATTTGATTTCTTTCAGACAAAAGAAATCAAGATTTTTCTGAAATATTAATTTTAACTGTTTCCTAGAATCTTTTTTACTGTATCAGACACTTGTCTTAGTCTTTACCTGCTCTTACCCTACTATGGTCTCAGTCCAGACTCAGTCTCCTTCTCTTAAAGTCTGTCTTGTCTTGGTTTTACACTCTCATGACTTGGTCTTATTTATTATGGGTTTGACTACAACAGCTATGCTACCTTAACTGGTACCAAATTATCTGAAATAGTTTTGTTTGAAATAGTTCAGTAGATTCTGCTCTAGCATCAAAAAGTAACCTACTTAAGTGTACTAAGCATTTGTAACCTGTGTCGCTGTTGTGTGTCCAGTGAGCAGGCCCGTCTCCGGCAGCTGGTGGAGGAGAAGGACACGGAGCAATGGCAGAGGAGTCCACACTTCTCGGGTCTGGAGCGTGTTGGAGGTGTAGATCTGTCTTTTATCAAAGGGGACGAGGTGAACGCCTGCGCCCAGCTGGTGGTCCTTAGTTTCCCAGACTTCCAGGTGAAACTATTTCTTCCCTTAAAAATGATTTCCACTCGTTATTTAATACTTGTTGCTTTGTTTTGTTTAAATTGCAATCAGACACATACTTTTAGCTCCACATTATTCCAGAGGGGAATCCTTTACACTGTGCCTTTAAAATAAGCTTTGAAGGTCTTACATTCAATTATGCAGTTTAATACATTGTCAAAAATCCACTCAAGGTTAATCCTAATGAGCTGTTCATTGTTTCAAAAACCCCAGTGGCCTACGTTTTTCCATAATACATTTTGTGCAGCCTGTCACACATTCTCATCTTCTCTGCTATTTAGCTCTACGTTAAGAGCCGCTGGCACCTTCCTGTTATGTAACTTCATATAACAAATTACATTTGTCAAGGCACAGTGGTGATACATACTCCAACAAGGCTAATGAAATGTTTGGAAATGCTGTCCAATAATATGATTATGTTCTCTGCTTGCGTTCTCAATTTACTCCTACACTGCCACCTCAGGCCATTTGTGACACATTGTAATAATCCAGACATAACGTGTAGTGTGTCCGAACGCCTGCAAAAATGAAAAGAAAAAACAAACAAACAAAAAAAAATAACGTTGTTCTGTCATTTATACGAGCTCACACCTTGTATTACAGCTATGTTTTTGTTATGTGCCTTGTTATGACCCACTATATTACATTTACAATCTTGTTTGCTCTGTTAACACCTTATGGTGACGCTGAGTTGTTTTGTGACAAATGCCCGTTACTGTTGAACTCGAATAAAGCCTCACCGAAAACTGTATTATGTTTTCAGATATTGTACGAGGACTGTATGATGGTGGCCCTGACTGCTCCCTACATCGCAGGTTTTCTGGCTTTTAGAGAAACTCCCTTCCTTTTGGAGGCTCTGCAGAGATTGGAAAAGAGCAAGCCCAATCTCATGCCACAGGTGAGCAGCTCACATCAGTATTGTGTGATTTATGTAACGAAGCATCATGGATACATTTAATCACATATTTATACTATTCATTTAGATCAGTTTATTTTATTTTCTTGGAAGGGAATTTGATTTATAGTTAGTGATTAACAAGTACACCACACAGACAATAAACAAACTGATTTGATTTGTTCCAACCTTGGACGATTTTAGATCTAATCTTGGTCTTGATTCCAACAATACATTTAACCTCAAATTTAATGCAGTGTTTTTGTTGCACATTCTAAAGGGAAATGGCCTCATAATCTCTATTTGACATTGTATAAGGCTAGTCTTACTGCTTCAGAAAGTTCCAAAAATACATTTATGTTTTCTTGCTGTGTTGTCTTCACAGGTGGTGTTTGTGGATGGGAATGGTCTCTTTCATTACAGAGGTTAGTCTTCCATATCAAAGGCAGGCTCCCAATATAACAGCAGAGGTTCAGGTCCTGGCTTTAACCCATTTATGCAGATATTTGACTGATAATTGACTCTTTGACTGTAACATTTTTCCTTAAAACTTAATTGAATATTAGTGTTAGGTAAGTAATTACAATAATAACAACACACAACTCTTTAACTGCCATTATTTATTTTAAAGAAATTTAGACAAAATGTGCTTTTTTTTAACCAAGTAGGTCAATGTAGAAACAATTCTCATTTCCAATGACAACCTTATATCTACGTCTGCATCAGAAATATAGAGTTAATGTCTGAGGCTGCACTATCTGTTAAGCCAATGATGCAACTAAACCAAAGTAACAAAAAAAAGTAACCAAAGTTACAAAAGAGGTTATTGGGTTGGTTCGGGTAATCATTCGTGGCAAACTCCTCACAGTAAGGCCCTGTCCTGCCTGGGGATCGAACCCAGGACCTTCTTGCGGCGAGGCAGGAGTGTAAACCATTTGTCAGGCCTTTATTTCTATTAACAGAATCGCAACAGCATGGTAAATAAAGCATACTGCATTTGGTGAGTGCTAATTTTTTTATCTGTGCAGAGTTTGGCCTTGCCTGTCACCTGGGCGTTCTGTCGGGGTTACCTTGTGTGGGCGTGGCCAAAAACCTGCTGCAGGTGGAGGGCGTGTACAAGAACGAAGAGCACCAATCACAGGTGAGACTAACACCTTGTAAAAATATCATTTGTTTAACTATTGTCCAGCATTAACATATGTCTTCCTGTATTTTCTGTTCATCCAAGTTGTTTATTCAGTTGCTTAAAATCACAAAGCAATGTCAAAAACCTCAGTTGCTTGTGAACGTGTAGCTGTGTGCACGTGGACCCATTACATATTTCTGTGTAGCGCTGTGTTGGCTGCTTTTGTTGAGTGGCTTTTATTGCAAGCCAAGGCCTCCTCGTGTAACTAATGATAATGTGGCCTCCTGAATACAAATGGAGCAGGAAACAAATACCTATCGGTTAAAGTATGCCTCTGGGAGAAGAAAATTATTTGGGTTTCATTAATATGCAAATGTTCACTTCGTTTCAGTCTAGAGCCTCAGTGACCTGTTAAAGGGAAAACAAAACAAGTTAGAGGGAAATGTAGCTGATGAACAGGCGTCTGGCTGCTGCCTCAACAAACAGTAAATAACCTGTTTTAAGTTTTGAATGTTTTTTTAAGCATGGGATTGTTTATGTTTGCAAAGCTTTTAAAAATATAAGAAGGCAAAAAGGTTATCACATACCGAAATATAAGCTCAGTTCAGTGCTAATTTATGCACATATAAAACAGGAAGTGTGTACAAGAGTCTATCTCAAATACCAAACCTAAAGGTAATAGTGCTTATCTTATTATTACCACAGTAACAAAGCATTTACTGAAAAGACTACAAGTTCTGAGTTACTCTTAATGCAAGTTACAGTTGTATTAAACCACAGTCCAATGTAACTCCTAGAGAAAGTTAAAGTCAACAGTATGTTTACAAAAATGCTGCTCTCAGTTTATTATTAAGTAATTTAAGAAATTAGATTAAAGAGTAAATGTCTGATGCAGATTCCCTACTGTCAGGCTGCATTATTTGTTAAGCTGATGATGCAACTAAACCAAAGTTACAAAAGAGGTTATTGGGTTGGTTTGGGTAATCATCCGATGTGCAGCTAATTCAGTCAGCTGGTAGTAGCCTTTCTGCTTATACCCCCAGCAGCCCTCATCAAAAATTCAATTCTCCAAGAGTACATCCATCTCCCTCAATTACTGTTCGGGGCTTTTGCGTCACAGTAAGTGTTTGATCCCTTTGTGTGCAGCCAGAATCTCTGAGGATGTACCTACACATCTCTGCTACAGTTTGAGCCTGAACAGCACTGAGTGTTCACAGGTAGTGGATGGAGTTTAAATACAGGGGTTTATTGTTATGTTTGAGACTGATGCGATTGTGACTCCCAGGGGCTCAGCTGAGTTTGACTCCTGGCGTGTGATTTACAACTTGAAAACTTGAAACGCAGAACTAATCAAATCACTCTTTAAATCAATTGATAGTAAAAAAAAAATGAATTAATTTTTTGCTATATAAGGAAGGTCCCTGTAGGTATTTTAACTTTTAAGTAAACAAAAATGGAGTTAATGAGAATTTTTTTTTATTTTTATAAATGCAGTCCATTTTAATATGGGGCACTGACGCTGTTGAGCTGGCATTCACACTCCTGAGGGGCCCCTGGGCTCAGCGTGACTGTCCTTGGGGTGTCGCTGTCAGCACACAGGTTTTGTGACCTCCTTGTCAGAATGTCTTGAGGCTGAATGATGGAAAGCACAATTCAGTGGTGTTTATCATTTCGGCTCACAGTCTAAATTTGGCCCATTTCTTCTCCGCACTTGTCCTTCTTTTAGTTGCTGCCCCTATGCCCCTTTTCTCTTACCCTTCTCTCCCCTCTGCACCTCTTCCTCTCTGTCGGCTCGGCTGTAACCAGTGTGCTATTGATCACTTGCTCTGTCGTCTGACTTCTGCTGTTTTGGCTTCAGTCCTACACTGCGCTCCTCACCAGCCAAACCTCTCTATTGCTTTTTCACGCACACATTAGGACTGCTGGCCTCCTCCCAGGCGGGCTTCGGGGCCCTCGGCGGCCCCTTCTGTCTCCCCTCTGGCTCTTTGCTGTAATCAGTCATAGCAGAGCAGACAAGCCATTCATCATCGAGACTAAGCTCCCTTCACGGCTCTGGCCCGTAACCTACAGCACACCTGTCAACAGCGGCAGGCGTCTCATCTCCTGACTTTGTATGGTCTCTTTCAAAACTTCACAGAATTTTGAAAGTAACTTAAAGTCACCTATAAGTAGCTAATCAATGTGTATAATAGTGTAATAATAAGACCCCGATCGCAGTGGATAAGACTTTGTTTAGAGGGAATTTGCCTTTTAAACACACTAATTTATTTAGTTGAGTACTCTATAGTACCTAAGGAATGTGTAAAACTCATCTGACGCATTGTAATAAGTTTTTTATTTTGTTTTTGAAACGCAACAATACAGAATTGGCAGCAGAGTTTAACACATTATTACACCAAAACTATAGCTCATTGTGTCATTCTGCACTGTAATTGACAATAAACGCAATGCCATGCTGTCCCAAATATAAAATTACAATAGAAGATTACGCATTTCATTTCTGAAATCGAATGACACTCAATTAGCTGGAACAAAAACCTATGGCTAACTTACAAAAACATCATGTCCCTTTGTTCACTAAAACAGAAGAGTTGTAAGCATTATTTCTTTGCTTCTGATTCCAATTTATGGAATGTACTGCAACCAACTTTCATTTGCTCCCAGTGCTCCATGTTTTTGGCCAGAATCGAGCAACAGTTTATGTACAAAGAGACACAGTGTACAGATATAAAAGTCGAATAAAAGAAGAAGAACACGAGAGACTCTAAAGTGTCCTCAGAGGAGCAATAGTTTCTGGTTTCTGAGCATTTGTTGACTTTGATTTTTTTTGTCAGATTGCTACTCTGCAGAAAGGAGGAGACAGCTTCCCACTCACAGCCTCCTCTGGCAAAGTGCTTGGAAAGGTAAAACAAAGGACACCAAATCAAACATACATATTAAACAAGGGTTCTGCTGCTGACTCACACAGTGTCCACTTTCTCCTTCTTTTTCCAAGGCGTTGCGCAGCAGCGATAAGAGCTCGAAGCCCGTGTATGTGTCCATCGGCCACAAGATCAGCCTAGACACTGCTGTGCGTCTCACGCACTCCTGCTGCCGCTACAGAGTGCCCGAGCCCATCAGACAGGTACACAAATACACTGTCAGCAGCCACAAGGGAAACTGAATCCTTAGAAAAAGGCTAAATATTGAGTAATCAAAATGAACAACACTGCTCACTGGACGCCCTTTTGTTGAAGTGGTGACTGCAATTATAAAGGTTTTATAATAATACCCCTAAATCAGAAAATCAAAAATAGGAATGCAAGGAGAGACTTTAAATTAGAGGTTGATTCATTAGAGAGCACCACCATTTCAGATTAACAGTTATGATACGTTTGTTTTATAGAACTTGATGGACGTTGGGGTCAATGGGAGAGGTTACAGACCCACTTCACTTTACTTTAAGAAAGGGTGCCTTTATCCATCCGGGTAGACTTCATCTAACTTCATTATCAAAAACAATACTTGTCCACTGGTTGTCAGAGTTGCAGGAATGGTGAAGGTCAGTTGACCAGAGAGGACATTGACATTAATTATGTATCTTCAACAGGTGGAATGAAGAAAAGCATTTTCCTTAAATCAAACGAGTTTAGTCAGATTGCATTTCCAAAATCACCCTAGTTTTGGCCACTAGGTTGTGCTGTGTCTCTGTTGTTTATGCTGTTCTTTACTTCCAGCAGATCCCTGAGCACACATACATTTCAAAATCAGTTTTTCACCATGGGAGCTGCAGTTGCTGGGGCTAACACATCCCCTCCTGCGTGAGTTTATTTCATCAAAGCGTCAGGGTGATGTATTTAGCTGGTGGGATGCAGGACTCAAAACCGGACAACACCAAGGGTCACTGTCTCCTCTGTTTTCACGTCTGCTTTTATCATTTGTTTCTCTCTGTACAGCTCCAAAGACATCTTCGATTCTCTTTAAAGTTTGTATTATCACACAGAGAGATGGAGTTCATGTTTGTAGCTGAACTCTTTGTTTACGTCACAGTTTCTTGGGCAGAGCTCGACAACATTCGAATGCGTGTCCCAGATGTCTGTGAAAACCTCAGCCAGAACTTTTGCAGAAGGAAAATCATAAAAGCTGCTTTTATGACACAGGTCTTGAGATGCATAAAGTTTGTGTCTTTGAAGTCTGAAGAGACAAGAAAAGGACAGGCTTCATTCTTTTTTCTTATTGTGATCAAGAGGAACAGGTCAGACAGAGGTCAAATGATTGTGTGGGGTCAGACTTTGCTGCTAAAGGTTGCCAGGGTCTGTGTCTTCACACTGTGTTGTTGTGGTTTGAGTCCACTGAGCGGTTCACCACAGGAAACAGCTCCTGCTCAGGGTTTATAGAAACTAGAGCCCAATATAAATGTATGCATGAGGTAGTAGGTTGTGCAGTTGATATGGTATAAACAAGAACAGGTGGAGGATGAATGTGCAGATGTGCATTTCATGTCGTTACATTTAAGTATCCTCATTTCCATAGGTTTGGGCCATAGCAAATTGAATAGTAATGTAATAAGTAAAAAAAAAACATCACATGAAGACGCAGTGATAAAAGTGAATAATCAGTACAGTCTGTATACTGTTAGTTTGAACAATTAATAAAATTACATGGTATCAGGCTTGGAGAGTAATGGATTGCATGTAACTTGTATCCCACTACAGTACAGAACCAAAGTTAAGTAATCGGATTACAGGTTTACAGATCCAAACATCAGACACATGCCAGGGTAGTGTCCATGTGTGCAGCATAAAAGTCACTGAAAGTCACTAAAAACCTGATTGACGTTGTTGAACAGAAAGTTTGTTAGCTAATGCCGTCTTGTAAATATTCTGTACTGCTGTAGTGGGACCTCAGTAATGCAGAAGGGGCAACATAATAATAATTTCTGCATGTCAAACATCTTTTATTAAACAGTAATAGTAAATCTGATTTTGTGTGCCATTATGTCTATATTATTATGCATTTAGTAAATGGTAATGAATGAATTATGATCTACTTTGCAAATATATGCATGTACAAGGAAATGAAACCTTAAAAATATGTATATACACAAGAGGAGTTCATTTGAAGCTGTCCTAAAGAAATAATATGATTTTGCATTTGCATGTGGTTTTGGATTATCACTAATCACATTTTGGGAGTGAGAGAAACAAACTTTTTATATTTCAGCTTCTTGGAAGAAGTCACTAGATTCATGAAAGTGAAAGTTTGTGCAGTATAGCATTCACAGGATGTTGGATAAAAACACATTTAAAAGTTCAAAAGCAGTAGAGCATGATGGGTGACAAATGTATACAAAATAAATCCAGTAGATTTCAGCTCTAAAGTTGTCCTGATGTGCCATAGACTGGATATCCGTTTCATAAATGCTGAGTGCATGGTTTACATTAGACTGATGTAATCTCCCACCTTTGTCGAGCTGCAGTGTAAGCCCCTCCTTCACAGATCTGGAGAGAGGAGGATAAAGGATGAGCTCATGGCTGATGTGTGAATGCACCGCAGCTCCCTCACATGAAAGACACACTGGAGCAGACTAATTCACGCCCATCTCACTCATGCTCCTCACACCATTCAATTCTCACACTCCTCTGGCATCCCACGCTTCCCCTGATAAATCCAAGAGAACATTTGATGGGAGCTTGAAGGCAGCCAGACACCTGCCTCCTCTTATTCTCTGCTTCCTTCCTGTTGGTCATTTTGCCATTGACAGAGCGACAGGCAGAGGTCAAAGAGGGAAAGACTGACAGACTATAGAAGAGCAATGACCAGATGCGCTTATACAAATCTGCAGATTACAAGCACTGGATGGCACTGGTGTTGTTTTCCTGAAAGAAATAATGAAAGACTTGACAGTGGAGTCTTTGCAATGATTTATTGACAGCAGCCGATCCTCTGTTCAGTGCAGCTGAACAGCAACATTACACTGCATTAGAAAGACATGGCACAGTATTTAAATTATACTGAGCCATTGCGCTAGTCACTTAGAGATGACATGCCTCTGATAGAAGTTGACTGGATCCCCCTTTTGAAAGCAACACTATGTATCTTTTCATCGTTTTCGGATGTGTTTTCACAAGATGGCAGTGTATCGTCTGAGATTTACAGAGTGGCGTGTCTAATGAGCCAGGTGAACTGGATCTACTGTGTGAGGGTCCTGTTAAAATAACCACTAGGACTGACAGCCTCTGGTCTAGTCGACATTGTCACATCCAACTAAAATCAGTCAGATAGTTACTGTGTTACTTTGACTGCAGCCCATTACAGTTTACTGGGACTGAGTGATGAACATTAAATAGCTATATTGAGCATCAGGCTATGCAATGTTATTAAGATGCACTCTATCTTTAATGTATGGACTTGTGCACCATGTGTCTGCAGCTCATTGACCTGAAAGTAGCTCAACTGTTTTAGGTTTGTGTGTGTATTTTATAAACTCTGTCAAGGCTAAGATGTAATCACCAAAGTCACCAATCACCCTGCAGAACTTAGATGAACTTCTAATGAAATGCAAACAATAAACAACATGTTTATGTCTGAAACAAGCACTTTTGTCACGTTTGATGTGAATCTACTACAAAAGACCTTCGCAGGGGCCTCCCTCCGGGCTGGACTGAGGGCCACTGAGGCTGTGCAGCTGCATCTATTGGAATAAAATGATATAGAAGGGTCCAAGGACAGCCTTTTTAGTCTTTTGATATGCATACCATGATGTTGTCTTTGGTAACAGGAATGATAATTAAAGCCATTTTTTAGAAATTCTAAAACTACAAATGCTTGCTGAGTCATTTATAATATTGTCAATATTATCAAAGTACAATGCATTTTTTTCATGTTACAGCTTGTTTAAAACATTAAACCCATACAAAATATCAAGCTCAAACTAATGTGATATCATTTTCATATGATAGCTCTCAATATGGACTCTCTCATAAGTTCAGATGCTTTTATTACAAACCACCGTGGCCCTAATGTTTCATGCTCCGAATGTGAAACATGGTACTCCCGAACCTAAGAGCTTCTCTGACCTTTTTAAAACCACAGACTACACCCATACGTCTTCCTTCCCGCTGCAGTCACTTAACAGATCTAATAGACAGCAGTACAACTGGAGTGAAACCTAATTTTCTCTAAGCTAATCTTCTTTGACAAACGCTAGGGTCCCGTCATTCCTACTCACCCTGAATTACTAGACCTGTCTATTTGTGAGGAGCGCTATAGGAAAAATGTATAAAAATATCTAAATGAATTCAGCCTTCAGGGGACTGCTCTGCCCTAAAAACAAGTTTGTATTAAGTGGAAGAGTTAGGACCTGAAATGGTGCAATGCAGCAAGTTCGAAGAATAAACCTGTCAAACTAATACGGAATCACATACTGTGACGTAATATGAGAGGTTTAGATTGAGCTGAAGTTATTAGTTAATGTCATTTCTCCTTCGTATATAACCTTGTACAAACAACAGTAGATTGGGCACCCACAGTCTGGAGAAGCTAACAGGAGTCATGATTGAGACTGAATCAATATCCATAAAGGATACTTACAATAATGTCTAATTTTGTTTCAGATAGAGAGGCTTGTAACTAGCAGTAGCTCTGAGAGGAAATGGCACCTAGCTACCAAGAAGTGTGAACACAGTCCATGTAACTCGTAATAGAGCCGAGTAATTGTAAAGTAGTACAGTAGATGTAATTCTCACATACATCAAAGCTTTGTCAGACTGGTATATTAGACTATCAATAATTTTGTAGAAATGCATTTATAAAATATCTTACTATTTGGAAGTCTGTTTCAAATTTTCTCTCTCTTCTTAAAAAGAGTTAAAATGACCATGTATTGAATGAACATCGTGAGAATTCATATTTGTAACTTTGCTTGTTATTGCAAAATAAATGCTATGTCATAATGTCACCACTTTTGTGAGCCACGTGTTTAGTTGTGAATGCTGAATTGATCTTAAGCAAAGCCCAAAAACCTTCAGGTCTTTACAAAAATATATTAAAATTTGGATTTTGTTGTGTACTACAGACAATCAATCACAAAAGAGAACTGACCTTGAAACTTAAATTTGTTATAATCATTGAAAATAGACTTTATAATCCCCTAATGATTTTAAAAGATGTATTATTTCTAAGGTCTGGCACCTAAAGTAAGTCATCTTATAGTTTTCTCTTATTTGCTAGTCTATTTTAACCCTTGTTTATTTGTCAACACTGGGGTCATGTGTGTGCAGCCTTTAGCCTGCATCAATCGCTCGTTATCTCCATTATCTCCTGCCCATTTCCCCTCTTCGTCCGTGCTCAAAAACACAGGGGCTGATGGGAAGGCTTCCTCGGGTAATGGGACTCTGAGGAGCTCCCTGAGACGTAGAGTAACAGCCTATTTCCAGGCCGCTCCTCTCTGTCTGAGTGCTGCACACTGAGCGGAAGTCACTAATTATGTCCTGCCTGTTTCTGCAGCAGTCACACCTGGACTCACTGCACTCACTCGGGGACTTCGCTTTAGTTGGAGAAAAAATAATAGTTCATGTCGGAGTCTGAACTTGGGGTGTAAAGTTTGTTGAACAGCTTTTTTCCTTGAATTTATGATTTTAATTTTTTATATATTTTTTGGAATTGAATAGCTTTAAGTTTATTTGCTTAATTGAGGTGGTTTTGACTTTTTTTTTTTTTTTTATTACTTTAATTAATCTGACCGGCCAGATAGAACTGCCCCACAGTATGTATACTGTTCTAAAGCTGTGCAATTAATCAAATTTTCTATTTCAATTTCAGCTCCCAACAATCACAAAACCTATGCAATCGAGAAAAAAAAATTATTTAGTTACTTACTTGTTACTTTTGCCTGAACACATTATAAAACACATTATGTGCAGTATTTGCAACACGACGTCGCTGTGTAAGTGCATTGTTAATCTAATTTATTTTTTTAAGTTTATTTTATAAGCTATTTATTTATTATAATTTATTTTCTATTTTATTATTTATTATTATTTATTATTATTTATTTATACATTTGAATATATAATTTGAGTGTGTTTTTTTTTCAGTGAGTAATTGTGTAAAATAATAAAGACCAAAATAACCATGATTATAATTTTTTTTTCCATAATTGAGCCGCCCTATACTGTTACATTGTACTACCTGGGAGGGCTCCAGTTGAAAGCGTTTGCAAAAAGGGCAGGTACTTTTAATGAATACCTGGTCAGTGATAAATATACAATGGCAGTTTTATTCAGTCAGAGCAGTGCCATGTTTTTTTATGTTTGTAACAGTAAAGCGGCGCTACCATTACTCTTCCTCCCGCAATCTTCGGTCTTCTGGTCAAAACCTTCTAATGGTCCCCAAAACTTGCTTTAAAACTTTGGGAGACCGGTCCTTCTAAGCAGTCACTGCGAGTGGACGTTTCTGTTGATTCTTTTAAAAAGCAGCTGAATACACTTTTATTTAAACAAGCTTTTGGTTGATTGGGCTTTTATGTTTTACTGTTTTGTGGTTTTAATTTTATTTTATCATAGTTTTATTGTTCTTTTATTAAAATTGTGGCACTTTGTGAAGCACGTTGTGATCTATATCTGTAAAAGGTGCTATATAAATAAGCTTACTTACTTACATCTTCAAACCGAAAATCTGTACTGCCAATTAATTGGACACACCGTCTAAGTTTGGACAGTGTGTGGACTGCAAATTCTGTGCTTGGAGCAGTTCAAGAAGGATTTTTGTGAGTTTGTAAACTCACAAATCTCGTGAGAATCCAGCTGCAGTGCAAGGTTATACGTTAACGCCTATTAATATACACACATTTTTAGAGGATGTAGAGAGAAAAGTGAATAGAAGACATGGGTATAGTTGACGGAAAACAAAAGAGAAATGCAGACATTTATGTGTCTTGTTGCTTTGGTTTGACTCTCTTTTATCTTTTATAACAGGTGGCAACAAAAATTAAAGAAACAACCCAAAAGAAAGAACTCATTGCTGATACTTTCACCCCAGACAACTGCAAAATCCAACTTAAATAAAGTCTAAAGATCTTACTTCAAACTCGCTCCAGATTTGATGATATCTACTGTTGTCAGGATTTTGTTTTATGATACTTACGTGTTTGTGGTAAATTAGCAATTGAATGCAATTGTAACTGCAAAAGTTAACCAACATGAATTACTTCTCCAACAAAACAGCTGCAGATGCTAAGGATAACTCCCTGGAAAACAAATGTAGCTGTTCCCAGCTCACAGGCGATAAATGTATCTCGTTGCTCCAGACTCTGTTTTTTTTTGGTACATTCCCTCTGTGGCGGGCAGTACGACGCAGCTGCACTCCCAGATTGCAAAAACAGATGGAATTTCAATGTGAGCGATTGTCAACGGGAGAGCTCAGAATAAAAGAGATTGAAGAAGGCTTTTTGTGTGTTCTGGAGATTTTGCTGATGTGAATTTGTTCGCAGCAGATATAAGAACGTGGGATATATTTGTCTGAGTGTGTTTTCTCATTGTTTTGTTTACACTGCAGTGCTCAGTCGTGGGAACTCATCGTGCTCCACAGCAGGCCATAACACGGAGCCTGTTGTTTTTGTGTGTCCTTACTCTTTCTTTTATTTTCACGTCCCCACTTTTTCACTTTGCCATCTCCTTCTCCTCGACTTTGTTCTGTATTGTTTTGTTTTTTCTGGCCGTGTCTCATCCATCCATCTGTCTCCTCCCTCCTACTGCTCTGTCTCCACTCTTTGAATAATTCAGCCCACTGTATTTTTGGTTGTTGTCACCTCTGCAGTAACATAAACACAACCTGAGCTTGTGAGACAAACAGGAATCCTCTATGGGACCCATTATGATGCCTGCCGCCCCATTATTAGTTTCAGGGATTAGATCTTATTATAAGGTCTCCAATGATAATAAATTAGATGTTAATTGGAGAGCATCTGAAACTTTGTGCCATGATGTGATAAAGCCAGGTTCCTTATTTCCATCTTTGAAAGCACAAAACATCATAGACGCAAAATTAGTTTATACTTCTTACGTTACTACCAACAGCCAGAAATGCACCAAAGTTACCAGTTACTAAAAGTGAGCAGCCTGTCTTTAATTTAATCACAGTTTGCTCAAAAATAGACAAAAAGGCATCAATTATGACAGCATTTCTCCCACATGCAGAGTAATGCATTAGTTAATCTGCTGGATTATTTGTGTCAAGACTGGGTGAAATTAGGTGACAATATATGGATGGACCTCACCAGAAATCTGTAGTTTTACTGTGGATTTTATCTGAAAAAACAGGAATTGGCATCTGTACAGCCTTTAAGACTCCTGATTGTCAAATCATTTATAGCTATTTTCTCTCTGTGACTTTACTGACAACTGAGATACGGTTTTAAAAAATGGTCGTCCTACAACCAGAAGGTTGGTGGTTCAATTCCTCTCCCCACAGTTCATACTGTTGTTGTGTCCATGTGCAAGACACTTAACCCTCTTTGCCTGCAGTGTCTGTGGCACTGGTGTGTGAATGTGTGAGAATGTTTGGTGATGATTTTTTTTTTTTTTCAACTGTCCTGGACACATTCTTGCACGGCCTGTCCGTCCTGGGAGTGGATCCCTCCTTCTGTGGTTCTCCCTGAGGTTTCTCTTTTTTCCCGGCTGGGTTTTTTTTGGAGTTTTTCCTCACCCTGATGGAGGGTCTAAGGACAGGGGATGTTGTCTAGTGCAGTCTGTTAAGCCCTTTGAGGCGGCTGTTGTTGTGATATTGGGCTATACAAAAATAAATGTCTTGTCTTGTCTTGTCTTGATGGTCGGAGTGTCCGTAGGCGCAAAATGGCTGCCACGTCGCTGTCTGTCTGCCCCAGGGCATCTGTGGTTACAGATGTAGCTTACCACCACCAGTGTGTGACTGTGGAGTGAATGAATAATGGATATGTGTCTTTGGGTTTCTTGAAAAGCGCTATATAAATACTATGCATTATTATTATGCTAGGAAACTTAAAGCAACATTGTGTAACTTAAAAAAAATCAAAAAACAGTGTTACACCATGGCCGCCTTCAGAAGCTGTGCTTTTCTTTACAGCACCTTAAAAGTGAGGAGCATGTGGACTGATGACACAATAAGACCTTATGTCTCCGGATCATTCACCTCAACTTATATAGTGCAGTTTCTAAGCAGCCAACCCAGCTCTGAGTCTGAGAGGGGGGGTTATTGGCTCCATCCAAATAACACAGACATTTTATTTAAAGGTCAAATGTGTTGCATGATACTGTTCACTCACTGCAGTTCCAGTGTTTTGTTCCTCGGTCTAGATGTATCGGGGGCCAACTGAGCCTTATGACTAAACTGTGAGTACAACCTTCCAAATGTGCAGGGACTTAAGCTTTTGTGGTCACAAGTTGAGAGGCCCCATTAGTCATGATCAGCCCAAGCCTGCTTTTATTAATTAAATCATTATTTATCTTCGTTATTCCCACCAGATCAAGAATGTATCCATTAAGCAAACCGTGAAAGGTGCTGAACACAGCAGCGCATTTACATAACTGTGAGTCTGTGGATAAAACTAAAAAAAAGTATTCAGTGCAAGAACACCCTAGGCTCCTACACATCAGCCTAGGCCTCAGATGAAGCTCATTTATCGCAGCCTTTTGGTTGTTTGAATTTTCATTTTTGGTCTACAGAAAATCCTCCCATACTGACTGTTATGTGTCTAAGCTTTTTAGTTTCTAAGTTTCAAGCGTCTTGTTGACTTTAAACCTATACAAACGCAAGCTGTTTAGTGGAACGTGAAGAGAAGAGACAAGCCTCAGAGCCTAACTGAGCTAGAACACGTCCGAGCAGACAATGACGAGCTAAAACATCCGTGAAGATTGACAGCAGTGCTCTGTCAGTGCCAGCTGTTTGCAGAAGTTTGTGAGAATGCATAGAGAGGATCTGACTGATTTAAAAACTCACCCTACCCTTCGGGGCTGAGGCTGTCTAAATGTTAATATATGACTCTGTGACATTCTGCTGCTCCAGCCACCACTCTGGACTGAACCATGAAGATTGAAGCACGTCTGGAGACGAAAAGAAAGCTGTAAATTTGGATTCAAACAAATCAGCCACTGACTGAGACTTAGTTGTATCAAGATCAAGACAGGACTTACCCAGTCTTACGGCTCGTGAAAGGCTCATAGTCAGTGACGGATCCTCCACCTGACGCAGGTGTGGATAACCTACAGTTATCAGGGGTTTACCCGCTGGAGTGTGTGTGTGTGAGCTGATAAGACCCATGAGAGCAGTCCTGGGTCATTCCTGAGTGAAGACTGAGGTACAAATGAGAAACAGGGACACGAGATGTTTGTTTTCAAGTAAGTAGCTGCTAAACTGTTGTTGTATTTAGTGTGATTGTGGACTGATTTATCAAAGGATATAGTGAGTGAACCATGTAAAGGACATAACTGTTTTTATGCAAAGACAATAGTATATAGCATCTTACTGAGTCAATTATTGTGTGTAGCCTGTGTTCTAAGTCCTCATGTCCTTATTATGAGAATTTTTATTTTTTTTTACACAGGTCTTTATGCAGTCACTAGTTTCCAAAACGAGGACACGTATCTGTCCTATAATTTATAATTTATTAATCCATCTACGTGCCTCCTCTCTCAGGTTATGGTCTGTTTTACTCCTATACTTCACCATTGCTCTTGATTAATTTCAGTAAAAAAAAAGAGTAACAAGTCCCTTATAACCAATAAAACATCTAAAATGACCAAATATAGACTGTTCTTTCACGTCTGACATACGCAACTTGACTTGTTAATCAAAACAATTTGTGTTTCACGTCATGAAAATCTTGCCCTTAGACTTTTAGGGAACGAGATAGGGCCAAGAGTCTTTACTTAAAAACTTGAGGCCTTTATGTCTAAGAGTAAAAATTATTGGTTTTAATTGGGGGTCTTAAGATATCTCTTGAATTTTTGAAGTAGAAAGTATAAAAGTGTATAGCATAGGGAAGGAAAAACAATTTGTAGAGTTAAGAGTGGATATGAGTCAGGAATAAAAAATAGAGGGCAGACTGACATGGCTGCAGGGCTTTAAGGCCTTGGGTGCTGCGGGATAAAGACCTGCCTGAGGCCACTGGACCAACACTACAACACGTCTGTGTGTATCGTAGTCACCATAAACCCCAGTGGAGGGCCACCTGTGCACTTCAGTTCACCTCATATTTTATGTATAATTGTGAATTTGAAGCAAATTCAGAGATAAAAACAAATGCACAAAGGAAATATCCATAGGTATAGAATCAGTTTTATGTGTTATGGCAATAAACAGTAGAAACAAATTGTATACCTTTTAGGAAACTTTAAAGCAACACTTTATGTGATGTTTGCTTTTACCATTTTTGAACATAGGTTCAGTTTTGAATCCAAAGCAGATTTTTCAAATAAGCACTTTGAAACACACTGGTTCCTAACAACCGTCCAGCTGTCCTTCATATCTGCCATCTACTGTATACGTGCACTACTCCAACAGCTCTCTATGAGGATCATAAACAGCAGAGCAGGGTTGCTTGTTAGTCACAGCAATTTCCACTCTGCTCGCCGTGCAAATGTACAGTCCCTGGGGATTTAAATGATGTAGACAAAACAACAACAACAACAAATGAAGAGTCCCAGGCTGCAAAGATATTCTTTTTGAGGCTCTTGGGGGGGAAAGAACACCAATGTTTAAGCTTTCATTTACTGAATATACAGCAGAAATGTTGCACGTCACTCATATAGACATCTACATGCAGTCTCAGAGAGCTGTTGCATTTGCATCTAAATGGTATAGCTGACACCAGATGAGTGTTAGAAGCAGTTTGATCTGAGGAGGCCAGGTTTGTGAACTCAACCAGCGTCACAGAATCAAAGCGCTGATCAAAAGAGGGAGGGATTGACATCAATTTCTGAAATTGAAAGGGACAGCGCAAATTGGCTTCAAATATTTCATCTGCATTTTCATTTTTGAGTTTTTTTACTTAGGCACCAAACGCAGATTTATTATGGCAAATACTACAAAAAAGCATACATTGCAAAAATACATTTTTGAAAACCTCTAAACACAAGCTTCTTTATATTTTAAACCAGAGGGGCCCAACCTTTTTTCCTTAGAAGGACAAACAGAAAAGTCTCCATGGGCCACAGGCCAAACGCTAAAGTTGTTTGCATATAAGTAAAAGAAATACTCATAGGTTTGTTTAAAATGCCTTTTGTCTGTGGGCCACTTTCTATGCTGCTCCATTTTGTTTTGACAAGTAAGCACCTCATTGGAAGCTTGTAAACTTAAACTGAACACAGAACTTTCAAAAATCTATCCGAATGGGACTAGTTGTGGACTTTCACAAACCGACCTGCACTGCTTTAAGGTTGTCTGTTTTTTTTGTTCAGAGCAGTGTCACTCCTCTTCAATGGAATAGACCATTATCATACCAATAAATATGCTCAATAACTGGAGATCGACTCAATAGTCAGTTTGCAATTTCACTCAAAAAACATTAAGACTCCTGGAGGGCCAAATCCAACCCCTTGGTGGGCCAACTTTGGCCCCCAGGTTCCAGTTTGTTTTTGCATTTCTTTGTAATGTGCATTGTATCATCTTTAAAACATAATTCAGCTCATTGTATTATTTAATTGTTAACAAAGAAGGCTGGACATAGTATCAAGATATGTCCCTTTATTTGCGCCCTACAGGAATATTTCTTATCAATGTCCCATCTCAGCCTCATGTATGCTCAATCAGAAATACAGCAAAAAACATCTTGTCAACCATCTTTTATATTGCATTCTGTTCTGTAAAAAGTCTAGACTTATTGACAAAAGGAATTAATCAACACAAAAAAGGTGGTATGTAAAACCAAAGCTAAAAATAGATTTAGTATAAATTAGTATAAACATAAATGCAAACATGTAATATTCTTGTTTTTGTGCGTTTACTGCTACACACGCTCTTAATACACAAATCTACTGTTTTTTTTTTTTCAATGTTGTATCTTAAAATAGAGCTTGCAAGTTACATCACACAAGACAAGTGTAAAAGTACTTGTTCATGATCAGGTGTGATTTCTGGGGTTGTCGTTCTCTATAAAGTCTGCGTCGAGGAAATTATTCTTAATTTTAAAACTTAAGACAAACATGTTTAGTGTAGCTGTGAACCCAATCATTTTGTGAGAACTTGTTAAGGGTTCATTTGTCTTTCTGGTTTTGCAGGCCGACTGTCGCTCCAGAGAATACCTGCGTGTTCACTTCCCAGCTCCAGATACATGACAAATGAGGTAAGTGTGGAGCAGGTAAACTCACACTTACTGTACGTGCGGTGCTCACTAACAGCAGACAAGTCTTAAAATAACCACAGCAAGTGGCTAATCCAGGATTCATCCAAATCCTGAAGTAAAAAAGGAAAAAGATTTTTTTTAAATATATAATGTGATCAAATACATTCATTACCGACAAAGCAACGGTGTGTGAAGAAAACAAAATAAATATCTCAGACTGTGCAATAACGCTGAATAGGCAAAGACATTAACAGTGCCGTCACAAATAAAGGTCTTAGAAATTCATTTTAGCTGTTGCCCGTCAGCTGAGGGGTTAAAGATCACCACCGGCAAAAAGAGTTAAGTTAGAGCAGAGACTTAAAAGCCACATTTTCAGTAAAACTTTACAGGCTTTTGTTTCCACGGTGATGTGGAGTATCAGCAAGTAAACAGTGGCAAAGAAAGAAATATGAGAAATAAATCAAATTATTATTAGAGATGTGTTGCCATTAACTGGAATAAATAGCAAGTCAATTCTGGTGTGTAGGCAGCAGCTGGAGGTACAGTCATATAGTGCTACAATAAACTATAATAGAGCAATATAGTTTCTGGTTTATGCATAACATTCAAAGAGCTGCACCACTTTTTACAGTTTAGGGATTTAGGGAATGAAGTGTAGACAGTAAATGCAATGTTTTATTTCACAAAACTGGAGCTGTAATTTGCTAAATGACTAAACCCGCAAGCAGCTGTTGCACGTTAACGGTGGCTTTGTTTGCGTTTCTTTGGAAAAAGTACATTTTGAGTTCTTTTTTTCTTGGAATTTGATTATCACAACAACTCAACATTCTTCATTTAAGACATTGACATTTTGTGTTTTTCCCTGGATTCAAATTTTTGCCCAACCAACAGACTGCAGCGTTTGGCTCCACCTTTTTGTAGCCATACCACACTGGTTTTATGTAACAAAAGAAAGGTGTCATCAAAGTGGGACGACATGCCTTTTTGAGATGCTTTGTAGCCTTTTGACAATGAAAACAATTCTAAAAGTGCACTAACCCAACCGTATCCTTCCTCTCTGAGGCCTTAATAGACTTGACTGGCAGTTTCTCTACAGTTTTGGGGGGTCATAAAGGGTCACAGACGAGTTGTGGATGCTGGAGGCTAAGCACAGTCATGCAGCTGAAAGAGAAGGCGCGAAATGGTAGAAAATCCTTTTGATGGTGTGATCTTCATTTGAAATAACAGGCTGTTCCACCCGCTTCGAGCTTACCTTCCTCATTACCGATCAAAGGCCCCACTGATGCTGGATAGTCAAACACCCTTTGCTCAGAAAACTCCTCTACATTGGGACATGCTCTGAATTGAAGTGTGGATTTTGTGAGGTATGGTTTGTTTTACCACCGTACAGCCCCTCGAGACTGTGAGCGCCCGAGCATCCCTCAGTGAAGCCCGCCAGGGAACTGTAATGGGACGTCCGTGTTGATCTGCACAGAGGCACCATGACGCGGTGAATCCTCTGAGTGCACTCCACGCTTTGATCAGCCTCTTCTACAAAGAGACGGAGGCGGTCAGAAAGGCTTTGTGCTGAGTCGGCAGAACTGTGGCAGGTTCCTCTAGGCCTTAACCCGGCTTTACCCTCACGCTTGATTTCTCACACACAGTCCACACCTCGGCGGCTCAACAAATACTCAAGACATACGCCACTGCATTACCATGGATCTGTTTTACATGTGAGTGAAATTACAATGGCGTCTCGATTAAGAAGATCCAACACAGCTACAGTGGCCATCCAAAATCTCACTTGTGTTTTCATGGAATAGGTGCACGTTTGTAACATGAGAAAACGTGATTCTTAAGATACTAAAGTACTCCAGTAGTCACTAAAAACTTTTAGGGCTTGTCTAGGACAGTCTTGCACAGTTGAGGACACACAAAATGTCTGCTCTACCACCACAGAAATGTACAGATTTGTACATTACTGGCTTCTCGTCAGGTGTGATTTGACTTTGAAACCCAGGCTGACCTCAGAGGTAAAGGGAAGTAGAAACTGGTCTTTGTCTGATAAGAAGATTGCATGTCCTTTCACACCAATGCAGATCAAATGGCAGGTTGTAAAACAGCAGTAGCATGTAGTATCTATCTAGTGTTATCCAGTCATTGTCCAAATTGTACTTGCTTACAGTGTTGCAAACCAAACTCAAAAATCTGTCTAACGCAGCCAAGTCTGAGTTTTAAACAGTTCTTTGCAAAATGCAGCACAAGGTAATAATTTGTTCTTTAGTTAGTTTATTCATTTTTTTCGATCCCTTTTAAAAAATTATAATATAAGGTAATTCAATAACCCATGAATTAATAAACAAACCAAAACAGTGTGGGCCCCATTTCTTTATATTTTTATTTAAATTGGTGAATACTCCCAAACCATTCCAAAGTTTTACACCACACACACAAACTCTTCCTCACCGCCTGGACTTTAAAGTTACCACATCCCCGCTTTCTTTAAAGAGTTTTTGAATATTTTTCAGTATCTGTAGTTTCTTCCATTTCTTGATATAACATTTTTTTCTATAGTATTGAACACAGTAAAACAAATACTCAGTTCCTCTACTGTTACTTAAGGCTTCCCTAGCGATTTTGTCATTTAAATATTTTATTTCAAATGACCATACATCCTCAAGTTAAATAGTGGGTGAATATTGCTAAACATCCAAGAAGCATTTTGTTTTGGTGAAGTTGCTCTATTATGTATTGTGCGTTTGCATCTTTCATGGAATAATTTGTAAAGGTTGTTTTTTATTTTTAATTTTTTTTTTATTGGTTTCTGCCAAACTCAAAGGTTGTAAATGAGGCCCCCGGTTTTGGGTTTGGTGCAAAAGACGAAAAAGAATTGGTCTCTGTCAAAGAGAGAGAAGCACATGAAAGACACGGTGGCAGGAGAACAGATGAAGAGATCTTAGCAGAGTCGGAAACAACAGGGAGCGGATGGAAAGAGCAGGAGTACGGAAAATCAATATCAGGAGAAAAAAGAGTTGGCCTTTATTTTTTTACAGTGGAATCAGTAGTTTTTTATCCAACCAAATAAAATGTTGCGTTTAATTACTTTGTACTGTCATTTTAGGTGTATTTTTGACTTCATTTGAATATTTACTAATTTGGATGTTTCCAAAAGGTTACTATGTAGTTGCCAATTAGAACAAAAGAGGTTAATAACCTAATAGTCTTATCTGCTTTTTTTTTTATAGTAGACAGGAAACAGGGCGGGAGTAACATTGGGCTAACGACCGGACCAAGAAAAAAACCCTGGTCTCCCACATATTTGGTATGCGCTCCGCCAAGTGAGCGACTGGGGCGCCCACCAACTGGTGTTCTTAGTTTTACACAAAACGGGACATTTAGTTAAGCTTTTAAAATTTGTCTCTAAAATGTTTCTCCTGCAAGGCTACCATAGACGCATTAGAAAGGGGAACCGTTAGGTGGGTTTGTGGTCTGCAATGTTGCCACCAAATGTCAAACGCCAAAGTTTACACACTGCAACTTTAAGTTCTTAAACTTCTCAGCTTTAACTGTGAAGAGTGTTTCAATCAACTTCATGCTACAAGCTTTTCTGCCCTTTAAAAAGCATTTGTGAAATGTCATGGCAAATGTTGTGGAGGCAGTGGGCCCAAGGTTGGCCAATTAGCTCTGTTGGGAGTGAAAGTTCTCATTAAAAAGTTATAACAGTACAAGGACAGGCTGCTGCAGGTACTAGTCTGAATCTGTATTAAAGAACTGATGTTACCCCACTTTGGCCTGACGTAGGTAAAGTGTTATGCCCTGTTTATAGTATTCTGGGGCAGTTTTTCTGAAAAACATCGGGTGAGTTTTCATACTTGAACAATTGAAGGCAGTAAAAGCCACTTTGTTTAATACATAGTACAGATGTTACTTCTAAAATGAAGGAATGGATACCGCTTTGTGGGGGAAGCTGTCCAAGCAGGGAAGCCCAGACTTCCCCCTCCCCAGACACCTCCTCAAGCTCATCCAAAAAATATCCAAAACACCCCAATTTTTGAGCCTCTTAATAAAGCATTGTTTACAGCTTACCTTTTATTATCTCTATAAAAAAATATATAGGATTTCTAGGCGCAGCTTTTTGCAGATGATGTTGTCCTGTTGGCTCCATCAAGCCAGGACCTTCAGTGTGCACTGGGACGGTTTGCAGCCGAGTGTGAAGCGGCTGGGATGAGGATCAGCACCTCCAAGTCCACGACCATGGTTCTCAGTCGGAAAAGGGTGGCTTGTCCCCTTCAGGTTGGTGGAGAGATCCTGCCTCAAGTGGAGGAGTTCAAGTATCTAGGGGTCTTGTTCACGAGTGAGGGAAGGAGGGAGCGTGAGATTGACAGACGGATCGGTGCAGCTTCTGCAGTAATGCGGTCGATGTACCGGTCTGTCATGGTGAAGAAGGAGCTGAGCTGTAAGGCAAAGCTCTCGATTTACCGGGCAATCTACGTTCCTACTCTCACCTATGGTCATGAGCTTTGGGTCATGACCAAAAGAACAAGATCCCGGATACAAGCGGCCGAAATGACCTTTCTCCGCAAAGTGGCGGGGCGCTCCCTTGGAGGGACTATGTCTCTCGGCTGGCCTGGGAACACCTCGGTATCCCCCCCGAAGAGCTGGAGGAAGTGTCTGGGGAGCGGGAAGTCTGGGCATCTCTGCTTAGACTGCTGCCCCCGCGACCCGGCCCCGGATAAGAGGTAGAAGATGGATGGATGGATGGATGGATGGATAAAAAAATACAGTATTAATTTGAATTGTGGCAGAAATGGGTTAAAAGTATTTGTTACCAGAGTTAGTGTTGGTTTGTGTTTGGTGGAGTAGTGTAGCCTTCGGCGTTGTGGATCAGGCACTCTGCTGAGACTGACCTTGTCTGAGGAGCAAACACATCTGACGCCAACTCAGTTTCTAAGCTCCAGTTAATAAAACATGTTGAGGAGATTCGGGGCCACGACACTTTCCTGAGATTTCTGCGTCTTTCTCCAAATACAATGCAAGAAAAGGTTAATGCAATGGCTTCTGGACTAAGTTTTCAAGGTAAAGATGTTTCATCTCTTATTCCAAGAAAATTTTTCAATTCTGAGATCAGAATTTAAAAGATCTCCTGGAATAAGAAAAAAAAACATCTTCGCTTTTAAAACTTAGTCCAGATGCCTTTGCATTAACTTTTTCTTCAAGATGACTTGACAACCTTCACAGACAAATACAATGTAAATATTTTGTTCAGCAAAAAAACATCAATGAACATTTTTGAATATCATTCTTCAAGATTGGCATTCAATTTATCAAGCAAAAAAGGAAAATATTTAAAAGCATGGTCAAACATACAACAGCCCACAGTTATTTGGCAGAGAATACAAAGATGCATGGACATTTCTGCTTCTGTCCATTTAAGATTAAAATGTAGGAAATGAGGTTAAACAATTGGAAAAGGAGCTCCAGTGCTTCTCTATTGTAGTGTCTCTCATGAGTAAACTTTGCATATCCCTGCGACTCGAAGCAACACACGCTGAAGTGGACAAATGTGCAAACAAATGTAACCCAGATTTTGTAGGAATAAACTGGAGTGATATTTTATGGCCCATGTGCATGATAAACAATATTCTTCCCCAGTGAGAGCCCTAAATGCCTGTGTCATCCTTTTTAGAGTAATTTAAATGTCACTGCATTATGGCCGCTTGCTATGCTTGAGTTCTCCCCCCATTTGTCTTCTTCTCTGTTTGTACATAACACAGTATAATCCCTTTTTTCTTTGATGGAGAAATCGAAGCTGGTTTGAAGATGAAGTTATTATTCTCTCTATTATTTCCTCTTGTTTATTTGTCCTTATTTCACCATTATTCCCATGTTTGTTCCAAAATCACTGGATTGGAGTGGCACAGTTGTGGTTTATATCAATTCAGTCCTTTTTAATCAGTTTCGTGCGGCTCCTTCTTTATCTGGCAGTGGGATACAACACTGGCACGTTCTCTTTATTGTGTTGTATGTTAACAGATGGAGGCATTAATATATGTGAGCCAGTCAGGAACAACATGCAGCCAGGAAATCTTTAATAGTTCAGAGACTTTTTTCAGAGGGAAAGTATTAGAAGAAAGGCTTTGTCAAAGGTACAAAAACTTCAAAATATATAATAATATAACCAGTCTTATCTATAATATACATAAATATACTGTAGAATCTGCTTGAATAATTAAAAAGTGAAACACAAGCAGCGTGTGAAAATACATTAATTTAAACAAAAATTCTGAAGTTTATATATTGAATCCTTGATTTGCTTTGCTCCCGTAAAGCTGTGCCTTCCCCATTGGGCATGTATTGAACTGGTGCAGCATTGTGTGTTTATTTGTGCATTGAAGTCGACAATGAGAGGGAAAGGAGATGAATAGCGTAAAGGTCAAAAAGTGGAAGGGCGGCTGGGGATTTCCTGATTGAGGGGGAGTGAGAGCGGGGATCGAGATAAATCAGGAGATGGTTGAATAGTTAAAGGGGAGGGAGAGTCGACATGGCAGTGGACTGTGAAAGAGGAAAGAGTTTCTCTGCCTGTTCATTCCCTCTTTTCTATTGGCATCCTGTCATCCGATTACACGCCAACAGAGAAAGAGAGAAAAGAAAAAGAGAAAAGTGGCTTCTGAAAGAGTGAGGCCCTTGAGGAGAGTTGGAGGTGCTCAGGGGCTAATAAAGAAATATATATACTTTAATACTCACGCTGTTTTCCCTCGTTTTCATGACACTGTTTTCAGGAGCAGATAAAGATTGAGGTGTTTTCATAAATTTTCATATACTGAACTTAAACAGTGTTAAATATTCAAAACTTTCTGATAAACTGATAAAAAAAAACTGATTAAAATCTGAGACTGTTTACCATATTGTCTTCACAATCGCACTGTTGTTGACACCAACCATCAGTAAAAGGCTGCATAAACACTCCACAGTCTCATGGGAATCAGACAGGTGTTTGTGCTGCACAAAAGAACACCAATATATTCACATCTTGCAAATCAACTTGTGATGACAGTTTACTAAAGTGATTTTTGTATTTGTAAAACTCTCAAAAGGTTAGATATCATAATTAATATATATCTAAATTGGTAACTAAAGTACTTCTGAACTTTAAAATAAATTAGTGGAGCATAATTTTGTGGGCAAAGCTTAAGAAAGAAACATATTACAATTGCAGTAGTTCATCATCCATAACATGGGGTCAAATAAAGGTTTATTATTCACCTGTCTTAAAATCTTATTTGAAAGTGGGGTCTGCAGTGATTTCTATGTTGAATGCATCCAGGTCTGACGATGAGTTCACATTAAAAAATTTGAAATACATCTGTATTCATGGCATTTACAGTGAATTGAAACATGAAACATGAATCAGCTTCTCTTTTAGCAGTGCTCAGTTTGTCCACTCTGGGGAGCTGTACAAACAGGGACATAAAGTTAAGTTCAACAAGGTGCTGAAAGCATTCTTTAGAAATGTTGGCCCATATTGAGAGGATAGTATCTTGCAGTTGATGGAGATTTGTGGGATGCACATCCAGGGCACGAAGCTCCCGTTCCACCACATCCCAAAGATGCTCTATTGGGCTGAGATCTGTGACTGTGGGGGGCAATTTTAGTTTGATGAGCTTGTGCAAATTGTAGCCTCTTTTTCCTATTTTTAGCGGAGATGAGTGGTACCCGGTGGGGTCTTCTGCTGTTGTTGCCCATCCTCCTCAAGGTGGTGCGTGTTGTGGCTTCACAAATGCTTTGCTGCATACCTCGGTTTTAACGAGGTTATTTCAGTCAAAGTTGCTCTTCTATCAGCTTGAATCAGTCGGCCCATTGTCCTCTGACCTTTAGCATCAACAAGGCATTTTCGCCCACAGGACTGACACATACTGGATGTTTTTAACTTTTCACACCATTCTTTGTAAAATGAAATGGTTGTGTGTGAAAATCCCAGTAACTGAGCAGATTGTGAAATACTCAGACCGGCCCGTCTGGCACCAACAACAATGCCACACTAAAAATTAAATCACCTTTCTTTCCCATTCTGACATTCAGTTTGGAGTTCAGGAGATTGTCTTGACCAGGACCACACCCCTAAATGCACTGAAGCAACTGCCATGTGATTGGTTGATTAGATTCTTGCATTAATGAGAAATTGAACAGGTGTTACTAATCATTTTAGGTGAGTGTATATTCCCTACTTCTAATTGAAATCCTTCCTTCCATTCCTCTCTCGAAAATTTTTTTCGAGAGAAGAATTTTTTTTCTCTTTTCTCAGGAAAAACCCTTCCTGTCCATACTTCCACGGCCCCCACCCCTCGTCTTGTGTGATGTAGGTGAGGAAAACCTGCCTCACACAGAAAACACCCCAGTCTTCCGCCCCCTCGCTTCCCTCGGCCACTACGCCTCTGCATCAAGCCGTGATAAATCGTCCGCCCCTGCCTCATTTTTCACCAGTGCCGCCTCCTCGTCAAACACATACGCTCTGACACAACCCCACCTCCCGCCGCGCGCCCTCCTCCGCAATAACAAGAACAATTGCTGAGTCCCGAGAATGAGAGATGGGGCGGTGTGTGGAAAGGGCACAGGGGCGTGGATAAATGGGTGTGGGGTTATGAAGGTGTGAAGAAATCAACACAGCTTTGTTTTGTCTGTGACAGGTGTAGAGACAACTCAGTGTAACAATGGCATGCGTCACAATTTAGAATCATAAATATACAATGTGTTTTTATTTACAATCCAAAACCGTGTTAAGCCCCATGACAGACTTTTCACACTGGGGACTCCTAACCTACTATTGCACAGACAAGAATTAAACACCAGACAACATACTGCTGTATTTGCGGACTATAACAATACACAACTGTTAGTTTTAAGTGCTTACAGGCATTGCAAGGTGTGCTGTCTCTACCAGTTCCTCCAAAGCATCTAACATTTGTGTTCTTCCATAAAAAACTGCATAAACTTACCATAGTACAGCATGTTTGTTTTAAAATACGAAGTGATTTGGTGAGACTTCCGAGTTCAGAATCTGGACTGGAGGGGTTTTTGTGTGGTATCAAAACTCTTCTTTATGAGATCAAAACTGTTAAGTGTAGGATTGTATGTCAGTATGTGTGGTTTTGCCATCAGCTTTGATAATAGGTTTGATTTAATAATGTGTGCCAGGCTTTACATTGACTGACAGGTTCCACAGTAACAAGATTATACATCTCAATCATTTTCCCTGTGAGTGGAGTTTTTATACAACCAGGAACTCAGACAACTGTATTTTTTTTACAGTTTATTGCTTTGAAACAAGACCTTTGATTCTAAAAGTTGACCTTTAGGTGATCCCAAATTTCCATCGAACAGACATCATCAAAAGAGCATTTATATTACAGTGGTCATATTTCTGAACAGTGTGTTTCCATTTAAAAAAGATAATGTATTTCTAAATAGTGTCTCTTAATATATTCTATAATAAATCTCCAAAGTGTAAAAACTGTAAAGATATACGATTCTAAAGATTATGTTCTCCTTTTCTCTCTTTAGCACATAACAGCAAGTTCAGCTTCACTGGCCCTGATCCAGTTTTTGGAAAAAAGCTTTTTCTTATGTGCAACATTTTACAAATTATCTTGGCAATTTTCTCACCATTGAGGCACCGAGCAGCAACACAAAGGTCAACTCGTTTAGAAAGTTTTAAAAACTCTGTAGGTATGTGTGGCAGCAGAAACCTTGGAAAATAATTTAATGTATTTGGAGCAGAAGGATTTATACTTTACCATCTGTAACATTTAAGTGACTTGTTAAAACTCAGTATGTCTATGTTACTCTTTTTACTAAAATATACACGTAGCATGGCAGCAAAATGTCATAAGTGTAAAGTTTTAAAGCCCATACATGTCAGTCTTTTGCCCTGCCATCATCTTACTTCACTTTGTTATTATTGCAGTCTCAGTAACGTCTGCTGTCAAAAGGACACATCAAGTAAAAGGACTAACACCCTATTTAAATCTTTTTAATGTAGCACTGGTTACACATAAGTTAAAGACTTATCAATGGGCACCTATAGTACCTCTAAATGGTTGCTCCATCTTGCTACTGACGAGCAACAGTTCACTCACTTGTTGGCACAAACAGCGTTTCTTTAGCGGCAGGCGTCACACGGCACACTCATCGGCGCATTGCGGAGTTCAGAAGACGGTATGCGACAGGAGAGTGGTCTGCAGGTGACTCAAAGCTGTGGAAAGTCACATTGTCTGTTTCCTGCTTTCACATCCGGCTTTGACCTTTTACTGTGACCTTTTCTCTTTGTGGATGATGACAGTGAGGAGCAGCACTCGGCCTGCGGGTGTCTCCAGTGATCATCTGCTCACATAGTTCAGAGTGAACACAGCTTGAGTGCTTCTAAATGAATGCTGGATGTATAGCACACTGTCACGACTCACTTCTTGGCTCACTCATTGTCGGCTTTTGCTCCAGGCTTCCCACAACAAGAATAACTCTAGTGCTATTCTCGGTTTAATGCGGGCTCTCGCAGTTTGCTATAAATATCTCAATAATCAGTGAAACACCTCTAATTGAAACAAGCTTTGAGCACCGTCTGACAAGTCTAATAAAAAAGCTTGATGTTGTGCACAGTGCTCAGTCAAACAAGGCTATTGACGAAAGAAAATGAATCTATAATATATGCCACCAAATGTGACTAAATGCTCAACAAATATTTTGCATTTCACCACTGTCTCTTCTTATTGCAATCCACAAAACAATACATTTGACACAGTTTAACCCAACACCAAATATTTTTCTGGTCTGATCAGGTTTCTTTCTTGTATGGCCATGGCTGACACCTCATTCTCTCTAAATAAAATACTAATGATGACATTATTGTTAGATTATTAGATAATAATACTGCACTCGAAATTCAAGAATTTTTCTTTATTTTCCATTGAATATACAATTACAGAACAATCATCAAAAACCTCTGTATTAACAAGCATCAGTTATTTATAATAAAAAATGTGACTTTAGATTTAATTTTCACTGTCTTGTCCTGGTCATACAGTATTTCCCTTTGGATAAAGATTTAATGTGTAGTATATCCAAAGATAAAGAAAGAGCCGCACAAAATTGATTAAAAAGGACTGAATTGATGTAAACCACAACTGTGCCACTCCATTCCGCTTCACTACAAGCTCTCAGTCTTTTTGTGTATTGAATGTCCTTGAGTTAGAATTATGCTTAGAAAAAAATGACACTCAAAAACTAAATATCATGGAATGCTATCAAAATTAGCATGAAATATTAGGACGAAGCTAGACATGTCCTGAGATGGGTGGCATATTCTTTCACTTATGTTTATTATTGAAAGTTAGCATCTGAATAACTTAGCCTGACTCCACAATGGTCTTCAGTTTGACACGTTTCCTAAATAATGACTTGCGTTACATAAAGTTAAAAACTACAAAAACTCAGGGCAAAAGTCCAATGAGTCATTCCTGTGAAGTGCACCTCATTTGTCCCAGACAGAGCCTGTGTGTGTTTTCTTCATTTAATGTTTATCCATTTGAGTCTAAAACTGCTGGAGCGTGTCCCTCCGGCGCTGTACCTATCACTGCTGTTGTCAGCCGCTTCGTGTTGTGTTGTGGCTTCCTGGCATGTCTGATTGATAGATGTCCAGGCCCACCCCGCATGCCTCATGAGTTATCATGACAGGTGAACTGCTGCTGTGCCAGACAAATGGCCTTGTTTATCTCCAATGCGAGACCTGAACCATCTCATAGCCACTGCGCTGTGTCAGTGCTCCGACACATTTGCTGTGTTCAGACGTCATCCAGGTGTCTTTCCAAACGCTTCTCCATTGGCTTAAATTTCTCACTCTAAACTAGAGAATCAATAGGCCCTTTTTTCCCTCAGGCATCTAAAGACAAATCAATTGAGGCCGATCTATTGTAATAAGGACGCTTCAGCCTTGTACGAGGCTGTGAACATCGGTTATTAGATTTTCCAGCGAAAGGAAGAGAGGCTCAGCAGACAGGGCCAAGGCTTTTGTTTTCATTGAGTGGCTCTTATGTGAAGTCAACCCCTGCTTAGTGAGTCTATCGCGCAGCCAGCAGAGCTGTGACGCTCCAATTTGTAAGGTGCCTCAGTCAGCAGCGATGCTCCGCTTTGTCAGGAGTGGGATTAGCGCTCTCAGAAAACGACCAGGGGCCTGAGACACTAATGAGATTCTCACCTAAGCTTTGTTGTGTAACGTAGAAGTGTGTGTTAAACTATTCATGAGAACTTTGGCACAGTTTGGTTGAGCTGTGATCTGCATGTTCACTAAAGAAATCCTACTGTAAAAGATCTACTGGCAAATGTTTCATGTGGTTCAGTACAGGGCATGCAGCAGAGTCTAACGAGCGACCATTTGACCCCTCCAATCTGAAGATAACAGTGTATAATACAGGGCTGCACAACATGACCGCAAAGTCTTGATTCTCATTATTATGGTCTTCCATGTGACAGATGTTCAAACGTTGCATGTCAAAGTATCCATGGCCAAGTACTTATGAACTCCTGTTGTTCTCAGACACATCCATTTTTCTCTCAAATTAAAGTAAAAAGTGTTTTGTGTGAAATTGCTAAGTCTAACACCTGGGGACATTACCTTTTGTTTGTCTTTTCCAAAGATATTTTGACCTCATCACCAAATAAGATTACTAGCTGTATATAGATATTGTTTGTCTGGACTGGCTGACTGCACTTTTACATAATAATGTGTTTGTGTTATCCCAACAAATCCCCATAAGCTTTATTTTATTTCATGCACAAAGAAAAATACACCAGTTTAGGGACTGTTTTATTAAATTAAAATATAAATATCTATGATTATAGATGCCATTATAACCAAATGAATCAATATTGGACTAAAACAGTATGTCTATATGTATAAGCTATTTTTAAATTATTTTGACAAAATTCTACTAAATTCCTCCTTGTTATTTTGAAGTTTTCTTTTTGCCTTTATTAGATAACAATAGTAGCAACAGAAAGGATAGCAAGAAAGAAGAATGACACGGAGCCAACTGAACTTTGACCTCCGGAGGATACTTGTTGTATTGCGCCTCTTACTGTCTGTTAATCATCCACCCACGCTCTTCTCCAGTGCTTTCTACATGCTACTCTCGTCGTAGCCCTGACGTAATGACTGCAGCTCACAGGTTCAAGCTCTAAAATAATCACGCACTGATCTGCAGCATCAGCCTCGATGATCGTGGCTTGACATCCCATCAGAGGCTACCGCCGTTATCCCTCATTTCCCGCTTACCTGAAGAGTCTGTATATGTTTGTGTTCATAAGTATGTTTTTTTTATCACCCACCTGCATCCACTCAAACATCATTACTCACCATAGGAAGCTGTGGCCTGTGGCTCTCCACTGTAGCCTCGTCTCTGGCCATTCATAAGCTGTAATGACGTGTTGGTGCAGTGTACATCAACATGAATGGTGGTCCACGCCGAGTTTCCCCAAGACACTTCATTCAGCTCCATGCATCAAACCCACTACAGCTCATTTGCATCAGAGAATACGATACCTTACAACAGGCAAAGCCCAGTGTGTGATTTGTGAGCAGGATGAAGTCAGGAATCAATGATATTTGATACCTCAAACGTCATAAAAGTGTTTTTTCTTTTTCTTTTTAGCTCAGGCGAACATTAGCTGTGTTCACAAATTTATGAATGAGTCTCTAGCATACCGCTGCGTTGATACAGAACATACAGTACACAGTGTACTCGGTGGTAAATCTTCTGGATTGAAGAGGCAGTGGTGCGGATTGTTAGGTGCACACAGATTGTACTATTTGTTATGCCTATTCGGTTCATGACAGGACGCAGCTCAGGGACCCCTCATCTCTCTTCCGCCTCTCTTCTCGCCCTCTTCTCTCGACTTCATTGTCAGGGCTCAGCTGCTCTGTGAAGCTCTCGGCTTTAGTGTTTCAGTGACTCCAGAATCTAAATTGTCAGTCTTGTCACGTTTTTCAGAAGAAGTAAGTCATATTTGTTTGATTAAAGAAGAATGTAATAACAGTCATCACTTACAGAGTCTTTAGTTGTAATACTTTCCTTTGTAACAGGAACATTAGCCTGTACTTTTTTTTTCTTTTTGTCTCTGTTCAACTTGTCTAACTCTGCCTGTTCTCCATCACTTTCTAAACTGGCGCACCGCTGTCACACGCAGCAGTGAATCGTATCGGCCCGACCCAGTCACAAATCGGGGCGAGACAATCAGTGGCTATTGGTAAGCAGCAGAGTCTGAGCAGCAGGCAGTGAGAAACCGACAGACTGACCAAGGGAAACCACAGAAACTCCTCACTCTTGACTAGTTTCTCTCTGCTTGGAATTTCTTATCAGCTGGAAGACTGTGATCCTTTCAAAACAATAAGACTGGTCTAAAATAAGGCCAGGTGGGAATGTGAAGCCGTCCTGTTGATTGACACATTGTGGAGAAACAGAACAACCAGGAGGACAATGTGCATTATGTACTGTCATGTTTCTATACACATATTATGTATAAGTGCGTTGTTCTGCGTGCGTACCTTCGTGTTGACCTCTGTTGACCAAAACAATGACAGACGGCTCCACTTGCTAAACAGATGAGATAATGATATATATATTTCTTTGCTAATAATTCTTCTTGGAGAGGGAGCCAGCTAAGCTACCGGGTTTTAGCGAGCAAGCTGCTAATGTCCACGCAGCCAAGAACAGTTGTCAGTGCTTTGAAAAATTGCATCCTTTGTTTAAGATCTGAAAAAGGCTGCTTCCAAAATGATTTGAGCACTAGGTAATGTGTGACCTGATATACCAAACATTAACTACATTGTGAAGTTTTAACCCATTACACATTATTTACACAGATGTCTAATCATACTGATTGTATTGTTGGGCTACTATGTATCATACATATTATTATATATATATAATATATATATTTTCTCAATGCTCCTGCCTTCCATAGCCTTTGTTTTGTTCCCGACTGTCATCTCCTATAAAATATCCCGTGTTGTCATTTTGAATCATGATGCCACAAGTTTGGTAAACCTCCGCCTCTGATCTTGACTTGCAGCCTGTCAGGACGCCACTGATGTTGCTCTTAAATTTGTTATTTTTTTCCCCTCCCAAAAGTCGGTCATCAGTTTGCGTAGGTAGAGTCTCACAGGGGACTAGCTCCTGGCAGGTGTCTCTGTCACACTGCCATGTGAGAATGAGTCGGGTCACTGCTAACGTCACTACCAGCCAGCACTCTGAGCTCTGATGAGGCGCTATCCCATATATTTTATTAGCGCTGGCGTCTCATTACCTCCTTTCATTTAATTTGCATTACCTAATCAAACGTGTCACCGGTTACCTTCAAACTTCTTTTTCAAATTGAACAAAGCCATTTTTTAAATAAATAAAGCTATGGCAAAGTTAGGATTTTATGAGCAAAGGTTTCTATTGGTGCCATCCAGGGTTAGTGAATTTACTTGAAGGTTTGAATGTGAGATGTGACCTTGAAAGATTTAAATGGTTTTACAGTTCATGTACATGCTGCAGTTGTTAATAAAGTGAGATGTCCCTAATAGAAGAAAATAATAGAAAAAGAAGCTCCTGACAAAGATATGCAGAGGTGAAGGATGGTGTAATGTGATCTCAGTTTCCCTTTATGTGGTGATCTGTGTTGGTCCTCCAGCAGGCTCTACAGACACTCTTGTATAAAAGTTGTGCTGTCCCACTTTTTCTCTCCTTTGAATAGACTCCTTATGGTCAGAGCTTTTAGCCGCAGCTCTATGTTACAAGCTGAGTGAATGTTTTTAATGTCATCAATCAATCAATGAAGTCTCCCACCCAAAGACGTTCTGGCCTTTGTTGTCTTCTCCGCTCTCGGGTGTGATGCATGTGATCAACACTACAAGTTACAATGACTAGTTCTGAAAAAAACTGGCTCCTTTGAATAAAGTCTGCCTATTCCTATAACTTTGTTTGTCAAAAGTTTTTTTTTATAGCCATACATAAAAGAGTGGTGCATCTGCATTTATGCAAACTCATCTCTGCCCCTGCAGCTCATAAAATCACCGTCTTTTACATGCACTACGGATCCACTCTCAAAAGGGGTTATAGACAAAAACCCAAGGACTGTAGAGGTCAGCGCTTGCACGGCACATTTGAAGCCCCTTGTTGCAAAAACACTGACCCCGCCGCTCATGATTCATCTCTTCTGCGCTGAAAGGTGTACGGCAGATTATTACCAGTGAAGGGCTTAATGTCCCGAAGATCTACTGCGTTCCTCTCTGCTCTGCACAGGAAATGTGGAGAAATTGCAAATGTTTACGGCCCCTTGAGTATGTGTGTGCGTCAGCGCTGGAAATGCCTGAACCCTGAGCGGCATGGCTAAGCACCTCCAAGGCCCGTTTACCGTCCAGTAATGTGCTGACATCAGGGGCTTGTGTGTGCGAATGGCTCAGTTTGCATGCACAGGACCTGTCAGTGTGTGGGTAACCGAGTGAGAAGAGATTGGTGGAGGCTTGACTGCTTTGGCATCATGTGTACATTTACATTTTTCTTACATGTCCGTAAATCTAGGAGCCAGCTGTCTTTAAAGCCTGATTATGTTATCAAGCCTTTTTATGACATTTTCTTCTCCAATTTGTTTTGAAAACCAAGGCCTGAAAATCTATAAAAGTTTGAGAGAAACTAGTGATGTCAATAGACAAACTCGGTGAAATACAA
This sequence comes from Neodontobutis hainanensis, assembly GCA_024349245.1. Classification (NCBI taxonomy): domain Eukaryota; kingdom Metazoa; phylum Chordata; class Actinopteri; order Gobiiformes; family Odontobutidae; genus Neodontobutis; species Neodontobutis hainanensis. The sequence goes on from JALDNG010000055.1 coordinate 391,999, forward strand.
GACAGGGCCAGATATGAAAAGTCATAGAATATAATGATATAATTGAATATGGAACAGTTTAAAATTAAACTATAATTTAAACTAATGACAAACTCAGGCGCCTGTCTGCTTGTGCTTGTAGGGCTTGCAGGGTGGAGTGTTTGGTAAAAGGCTTAAAAGAAATGTGTCTGAGCCTGAAACAAGACTTTTACAGCATTAACACAAACTGCATTAGAAGTAAATGTGACATACAATACTATTCAATAAAGGCAGGTTTTGAATTATGATGACCATATAGTATGATAGTTTAATTTGTAGAGAAAACTGTAAAAGGGCACAAATAAAACATAACCAAGAAACAAAGACTCCATTACAAAATTATAGAAAATTAAACAGACTAGACTGTTTGTGGTGCATATTGCAGCCTTGTCCTTGCTTTTACATGCATTAACGACAACACTCAACATACCGGATGTGGAAAAAAGCTTTGTGAAAAGTGCTTTAGTGACTTATGACACAGTGTTGTGGAGCCTCTTTATAAAACATCATTAAGACATCCAGACAGAAAAGGCAGGGTCCTTTTATGAAAGATTAACATAATCGTTACATAAGCCGTGCTGTTGGTTTGGGCACTCTATACACACAACCTCTAGTGTTCTCACTAAAGATCACCAATGTTTAAATTGCTAAAATATGATAAAAATATAATTAGAATTTAAGACAACCAAATACCAACCAGTGTCAATAAACAAAAGTGGTCCAAGACTAGATTCCTGAGGCATACTGTTGTGATAAAATTTAACTTTTAAGGTAATCATTTCTGTCACTAAATCTAGAGATTACATGTACTCGGGAAGACAGCAACCCTTCAGGGGTATGTTTTAATTCAATTTACAGATTTGTCAAAGCTTGGTGCTTCCCAGCAGCTCGTTTTCTCAAAGTTTCTATTGTCTTTCTAAAGTTACCTTTAGCTATTCAATCAATAATTTAGGACATTTCCACTTTCTTCATCCCTCAAATAGCTTGGGTCTTTGATTTTTTTTCTTAAGAATGGTACAATGCTGCTTGGCAAACAGCTCCTGGTGTGTCCAAAAGCAAAGCAGATAAGACCTGAAAGAAAAACTCAAGGCTGACTGAACAGACAATATACAGCATCCATTGTTTGCCCACCGTGGCCTTTTTCTCAAGAGCAATAAACATGCTTTTGTGCTGCAAAGTTTCTAAACCTTAAATGAATTAATATAATTTAAAATTTTCTCTTTACAATTAGCTGCTGCATCCCAGTGATATCCCTCTCATGTATCATTATGTCTTCTATCTAATTAGAGAAGATATATAATAGGCTATTAGAGCGATACACCCAGCTCTAATTGCCCAAGTCATAAGCAGCATAATAATAAAAAAAGATTATTTGGTCCCTTACAGAATCAGTTTTATTCAATAGTCAGAGGTATTCTTAACTAAATGTCATGGGAGTGCTTTTCCAATAGTTAGTTCTTTCACTGGGGAAGGATTTCAGTTTCAGAGACAAACCTGACACTCCACATTGTAAGTTAAAATGCTAAATGACCGATCATGCAGTGTCCCTGTGATTGAGACAATTAGGGCTCGTGCTACTAGGAGGGCTTTAAATCCACACAAGAAAAATAACTGTGTGGGTTCTTCTGTCTGTAGTCCACTACCAAATTAAAATAACGCGTCAGTTTATTTATTTATTTTTTGTACCTGTGTTTTGATCGGGAAGAGGTGGTCATGTGGGTGTTTTTGTGTCCAACTCAGGTGAAAACAGGTAGATCCTTTACCACGTGGACTATTATTGACATCAGTGTGAAAAAAAAAACATTGTATTGTAATTCAGAGTTCTGCTGCATGCTGATTTGACGCTTTAGGTATAAATATTGTCACAGACCTGGCATCTGGAATTTATTACTAATTAGAAATGCTAGTTGGGGCTTTGTGTAGTTTTTCTTTTCCCATTTTCTCAGACTCCAGACTCACTTTAGAAAAAAAACGATGATTGTTGTGTCTCGCTTTTTAACCACAAATGAGCAATAATATGACATATGTTCTAGTTTGCTTGTTTTTGCAATTACAAAGATTAGTACAATGCCAAATGTTCTGATCAAATGGCCAACTTTTAGCAAATGAAAGGATAAAATAATGAGTTATAATTAACCACCAGTCATTTATTGTGTGGTGTATTAGCTGCATCGGGATGAGGTAGCATACAAAGCAGCAGTATAATAATCACATAAAAAGTGCCTTATGCTTTGTGTTTTGATGCACGCACTCACACAGTCTGTTGTGCTTTTTGGATCTGCACCTGCAGAGATGATTTTGCAGAAACGACATACACCTGCTTGAGTTGTCTGGCACTCACACGCACAAAAAGTCCACAACAACAGGACAAACAGTAATAACACTCCATAAAGGCCTGCTATAGCTAGATGTACTGCAGGCTGCCACCCTGACCCCAGTTTCTCTCACTCAGATGAATAAACTGTTCCTTCTGACTATATTTAACTATATGTATATTCATTCATTTGAACAACAGTATGGACTGTTTGTCAATGTACTATATATAACTGTCCTGGACACATTACACATCCTGTCCGTCCTGGAAGTGGATCCCTCCATCTTTGGTTCTCTCTGAGGTTTCTCTTTTTTTTATGGCTAATTTTGCTTAGTCTTAGTTTTTCCTTTCCCTGATGGAGGCTCTAAGGACAGGGGGTGTTGTCTAGTACAGTCTGTTTGTCTGTTTGTCTGTTTGCTTCTTATTTGTCTTTGTAAAGCCCTTTAACGCAATTGCTGTTGTGATATTTACCTATATGAATATAATTGAATTAAAATTAAAATGAATAAGTAGTAGTATAGACTTTAGACAGACAAAACAAAGGAGTTCATGTCTTGAGAAAGAGATTTAAGTCCTGAGAAGTGTAATGTTCACTTAAAGCGTGACTTGCCACAGTCTGGATATCTTCGTTTATACTGTAGTCATGTGCCAACAATATTAAATAAATGGATGTAAAGTTTTATACAGTGCATAGTGTATACTGTGTTTTCTTAGTTATCTTTGGCATTACAGTTGATATGGTTCAAACTAATATTGAATAAAGTCTGAAATACACAGATATGTGGCACATCTTTCAACCAATCAGCAAAGAGTATTTATTCAGACTATGGCATAGCATCATGGACTTTTGCATTTCTGATCTTAAACATTAATATTTCACGTGTTTAAGTTTAGTCATGAAATTTGGGAGATACTATTGTAGTTGGAACACTGTGTCCACTAAGATCCCCTTCCCACTGTTTTGTGCACACATCTCCATCCCTGACCCTGGTCCAGCCTTATGTAATGTCCCGTCTCTTGGCATTATGGCTCTATTATACTGTCCTTTATTGCCCATTCAGCACCTTGACTCGCTCTGCAGCCGCCTGTAACATGATAACAGCTCTCCGTCTCATTCTCCATCTGCCTACCCCTTTTTCTGTTTTTTAATCTGTCTTTGCCGTTCTCTTTCTGTTTATATTTCCTCCCTGTTCCTCTGTGTAGTTTTCCTCCGCATTACTTGCTCTTGCTGATTGCTGCTGTAATGCTCTGAAAATGTCCTGTGCGGCTATTCACAGCAAATTGCTTGGTGTAGTGTTGCCGAAGGGCCCACACTAACAGGACTGAAGAGGCAGAGTAAGGCCTCTGCTGCTTGTGGGTGAAAATAATGACACGAGTTGTTAATGGTCTTCACTGTTAGACTCCACTTTTTGCTGTTGCAGCACAGAAATAACTGTAGCTCCATGTGATAATATGCCTACAGTAGTGTTATGTGGCCCCTCAGTGTGGACTCACCTTTGAGTTTAAAGAGAACATTTGGATGCTTTTCCAAAACAGACCTGACCTAGTGTCCCCGGTGTTTTAACAATTTAAACTGAGCTAAACTCATGAATGTAAAAGAGCTGCCATTTCTAAGGGGGTCTGGTAACTCAGTTGAAGTCCGTTATTCCTGCAGTAGACCCTCAGGCAACTTCCTTTAAGCAGTTCAGAAGTCAAGACCAAAAATATAAGGTAAGGAAGTCAGAGCCCCTTGGCTTTGGACTGGCCTGACTTTAAGTAAAATCTAAAATAAAAACTCTTCACTGAAGTTTTTATGCAAAGAAACTAGAGAACTAGTCTTACATTTGGGACACTGTTTATTGTCCCTCTCAAATAAATGATAGAGTTGTTAACTAGTGTCCACATAAATCAAGTCCCCTGTGTACGCCACAGACACATTTGTACTTGTGCGCACAATCATGCCATACCTGGGTCTACCTCTTCCAACTGTGCCAAAGCCCAGAAAGTCTGCCATGCTTGTGCTCAAGTGGGATCAGCTCAGACACGGTCGGACATGCTTTAGGTGTGGAATATGCATTGAAGGTTCTAGGGCACCATTGTTTTGTCTTTTGTCAAAACATCTCTGGCGTTCTTCACATTGTAAGTATAAGTAGATTGCTGTAGTGCGTTTTAGAAAATAGACACAGCAGTGGGTCACATGTATGGCATGACACATTTTATGACATATTCAATTCTTAAGTGTGAGTACACGGGATAACAGACTTTAGACTTCTGCCAGTGGCACTCTATGGCATTCCCTAACGTGGAAGAGTTCATGCTGTAGTTGCAGATTTCTCAGACCTGCCAGAGTTTGGTTGAAAATAGAAATCTTTAAGTCAGTCTGAGGTTTACGTACTGTCTTCTATTTAAACCTTATCATTAAATGTAACTCAAGCTGCAGGCAGCTGTGCACATTCCTGCACACAACTGAGTTTATCTCCGGCTATCCTTCCTCACTTTGTTTGCTAATGCTGCTGTTTTTATTATCACTATAAAATATAATAGTTAGGAAAGTAAGAATTATAATATTTTGGTCATGCTGTAATGGACTTCTATCACTATTTAATATTTTCAGTTTTACCCGAGATGTCCCCAGACTAATATGATGAGATGTAGTTCTTGTTGTGTTACCTTAGCCTTAACCAGATGCACTGAAACAAGGACCCTGAAAATGTCTAAATCTGTATGTCAACATGAGTTCTACATTTCTGGTTAGATAGATGTTGGATAAATAAAATAAAAATGTGAACTTTGTGTTTTTTCAGATGCAGTGTGATTTCAGAAGACTTTGAAGACGGACAGTTCACTGATGAGACGGAGATAAAGTGCTGTTCCTTCAAGTGCTTTTAAAAGAGGAGCTTTTTTCAGTCCTGGGCCAGAGCAAACCATCAGTTTATCTAAGCGTTTTATTCATTCGCTCCACATTTTAAATAGATGTGGGTCAGATCGGCTCTTTTTATAAACTGTTCCCATTACATTTTTGGGTCATTCATCTTTTTTTTTTATACATTGAGAGCCTTGAAAATAAATCATAAATGTCCATGCTTCGCCTCAGAGTGGTCTGTTAATATGTGGGGTGCTTATTTTGGGTTATACTGTTAGCTTCTCCCATGTGGCTGGACGAGAGACCAACAAAACGATTCACCGAGAGATACTGCTACTGTGTGTCCCTTTTAAAATGAGTCAGACTTGGCAGTGCACACCTCTGTACCGGGCCGGTCCTGTTGAGGTGAGCGGAAGAGTGGGGGAGGTTGACTCCACAGGGCGGTGGCCAGGAATAGAAGTGGTCAGGCCGGAGGAGTATTGATCAGCAGGAGGGGGTCAGGGATCCTTTGGACAGGACAACAGGTCAGGAGGTACATACTGTTATGTACTGTAGGGACGTGGTGCACAGGTTGTTTTCAGGCTTAAATAAAATAATAATATGACTAAAAACAGCAGTAATATTGGCACCTGTTGTTTTCTGAGCCCAAATAAATTTAGAATTTGGCTGCCCATGTTTCTGTCTCATTCCTTTTCTGAGTACAACTCTACTCTACTCTGCTTCATCATTCTCTTTTGTCCAAGGGCAAGATTGTTTTGACAAACCATGACCTCCTTTTATCTTCTGTGCACATTCAGTAATGCATTTGAGCTCACGTCTAATTCAATAGTTTTCAAATATTGGCTTTCCTTATATTATTGTGTATTTGTCTGTTTATTTCTTTATTTTTTATTTTTGTCTTTTTAAACCTTTTGTCTGTGACTTTTGTGACAGACACTGAGTGCATACTCTACACTACTCTACATTACATTACTCTACACCACACTACATTACTCTACACTGTACTACAGTAATAAGAATTCAGAATACTAGTATTTGTCATGGATTCAGGGATACAAATAAGCAGGTGTCTCTTAAACAGTTTCTTGAATATGGTCCAAACTTTGACCACTTGAACTGAAATAATGGTCCGTAAAAAACAATTGGATTTTGCCGGATTAAGTGGCATCTAGTGGTAAAATCCAGACAAACAAACAAATTACACTTCACATACATTTCACTTTCAGTTGTGGTAAAGAACCTACCTTGGTCTAATATAGAAAAAAACAAGTTAAATGATAATTCAGTGCTACCAAAATAATTCTCCCAGAGGACTATGATAATCAAATTTAAAAGTCCTAACTTTACTTAAATCTGTATGTAAGACTTTTTACATACATACAAGACTTTTGCAAATACAAGTGTTGGTCCAAGGCTGAACAGCAGATAGCTGGCAGACAATATTTAGAACACAAAATAAAAATACATCCTTAGAAACTGAACTTTTTATGCGAGGCGGTGAATTCTTAGACCAGGCAAACACGACAGGAAGGAAGAAATAAAAGGTGTTGAAAAAGCAGCGATGAATGAACGGTAATAGTCTGTAAAGTGTGGAGCCATGACATTTCCCCTCTGTATTGTGTTGTACATCATGAAGAGCTCCAGGAAAAAGTAAGGCTTCAGAAATCAATCGTTTGAACTTTTGAAGCTTTGACTAGGACAAATGAGAAGATGCCTAAAGCCTGGCTGCCCTTGAGGTGTCTCTCTCTCTCTCTCTTTCTGCAGCAAAGCCAAACAAAGGAGCAGTATAGAGGTTAGGGCCATTGCTGTCTCAGAGAAGTGAAAAAAATATCTTCTTTTGATTGGCACTGAGAAGACTTGCACAGTCAATCTGCTGCAGGAATGTCTTGAACTGTCTAAACAAAACTATAAAGAGAAGGCCTGACAGAGATTTCTCCAGCTACACATCAATGAGGTTTTTGTAAGAGTTGGACTTTCTTTGTCTCATATTTCTTTTTTTTGGCATTCGCCACAATAAACTTCCAAAACAGTGAAATTTGTGCATTGTGTAAAATGTTATAGCAGGTAAAGCTAATCAATGGTCAAAACATATAGTGCCCAGTTAAAACCTTTTGATATATATGGTAACCAGTAATGGTTATTGATGAAATTGTCATTCACAAATATAAAGGGTTATATTGAGTAATGCATTTTAAAAAGGTCAAATTAATACAGCCTTGTAATTGACTTTAACATTTTAGGAAATAATCTCTTGTAAATACAAAGGCTTATAATCAATCATTGGCCTTGCTCTACACACATTCTTCTAAAGCATAAAGAAAAAAATAATGATTTGACCAACTTCTATGGGATTTGTTCATAAACCACAACATGTCCCTGCAAGGCTACCATACATGCTCACAGGAGCTAGAAAGTAGGGATGAGGGAGGTGGGTTTGCAATCTGTAATGTCACCATCAAATTCCACAAAAGGCATTAATTATCCTGCAATTTTAAATGACATAAAAAGTAACTTTAGACTAAATATCTGCAGTATTTTGACATTTTATTGGTTGTGTAACTTTTTTGAGTTACATCCAATAATGAAGTCTGAGTTCAACTGCTTCTGGAAATTCACATGGGACTGTACAAGATTATTCTGCCATTTTTAGAACCATCAAAATGAATTGGTGGCAATTTCCGAGGCTGTGTTTTATAAAAGCATGTTTAGGATATGTTTTTTTTTACTACTTTGCTCAGTCCAGCATCACCCTAACTTCACTGTGAAATATTTGTTGGTCTGATCCTGCACAACACATTCCTTTTTGTTTTACTTTTATTAGTGTAAAAGATGATTCCAGGGTGTACGAGGTGTTACACAGTCACATTGACAGTGAAATAAAACACAAAAATCACAGAGCCCGGGCATAAATAATCTCCAGTTCTCTTAGATGTGTAACTTCTAGTGCTTTCAGTCCCTTTTTATCTTGGGGGTATCATCCAGCTGACTGGACTGGATTAACCCTCAAACAGTGCGTCATGTGCTCGGTCCCCAGCTCTTCATCAACTCAAAGTCTCAACAGACATGACATATATACCTGGGTATATACCTGGGCCCCAACTACAGAGAAAATGAACACGTCCCTTTTGTTCCTTTCTGACAGAAGTAAGCACTCTTTGATGTTTCAGGGACACATACCTCCCTTTTACAGGTGGATGTGTGTTTGTAGTTGTCAGTGTTTTTGTCCTCATCTCCTGGTGGTCCATGCACCGGTGTGTTCACTTTTGAGGAGATAAATTATTTAAATGTATGTGTGTCAACAGAAAAATATCCCAATAATTTTCAAATCATCAAAAAAAAAAAAGTTCACAATTGGTTGAAATTGTTTGGGGCCCCTTTGCAAATAAATATACAAAGGCAAGTGCATGTGATCACTGCCAGAATTGTGGTTGTGGTAGGGGTCATGTTTCAGAAAAAGGTTGAGCCGATTTGCAATTATACCCCTTTGCATAAGGTGGCATTGATTTTACACAGTTACAATAATAAATGAATCAAAAATGAATCAAAAATGTTGCTGATGAGTAAATGCACAAGGAGGACCTTTAAACTCCACTCAGACAGGCTGCTGCAGCCGGACAGGGACAGGTACACTTTGTTGGTACAGTATATGGCACCAATATAAGCCATTTACCCAATCACCAAATTTATAGAAACGCTTTTTCTTTGCATCATCTTGAATATATACACCTCTGCTATAGGTGCCTGTCACCTGTGATAACGCTAACACAAAGAACGGTTTGAACCAGCATTGTATTTCTCATGCATTAAAGATGAGTTAATGCAAGATTCAGATAACGCACATTAATGGACATTGTTTTCTCATTACCGGTATCATGTTGTGCAGCTCTAATTAAAAACTAGACTCTTAAAATGCAACGGTATGCTACTAAAGACTATATTTAGCAGTATTAAATGATGTGTCCTGACAGGTAACCAGACTAACATATACACTGTTATCAGTCACACAGTGTCAGGAATGTGTCACAGCCCTAGTCTTTTGTTCAGTTTCCTGTCTTTATTTTGGTATGTCTCTAACCTCTCCTCTCATTTCAGAGTCACTTCCTGTCCCTGTGTTTTCCCTCCATGCTGGCCCCGCCCTAATGTCCTTCACCTGTGTCTCGTTGTCTCCCCACTCCATATGTATTTAGTCAGTTCGTCTTGTGAATTTTCTCAAGCCTACAAGCCGGCTCTCTGTGTAGTCATCGTTTGTACAGTCTTCTTTTTGGATTTCATTGCAAAGCTTAACCTTTACCTGTTGTCGAGTCATGCGTTTGAGTCCTTCTAGTGGCCTAAACACACAAAGCAACCCACTATAAGAATGTACATTTATGAGCTAAAGGTGTTTTTTGAGGTTCTTGCCAAGTTCACATCAACATCAATAGGACGGATGTCACCTCTCTCACTCACTTTCCAAATCACTCTTGGCTCCGAGATGAGGGCCAAATGCCAAACTGAAAGCTTTACAATGTCTTTTATATAGTCCATGATTGTTAGACACCTTTTTTAATAACCGAATAACTTTCTTTATTCTGGCCCACAGGTATTCGTTTAGAATCTTCTATAGCTGTTTGTGAAGGTAAGGGTTCTTTTCTTTTTAACTTTTCAGTTCCCACAGCTCCACATTGTGCTCAGCAAGTTATTGCAAATTTAGCCTGCCTAATATTAGAGTTATTGCACGCATTTCAATAACCAGCTAGCAACATACAGGGATTCTTAATGTCCTCAGTGGTGTGTTTTCTTTCAGCATCTTATCTGTGTATTACTATTTAATATTGTTTCTCTTTCTTTGTGATTAGGCTTTTAAAAAGTTTCCCTTGTTTCTCAAGAGTGCATTAGGCTGAAAAAAACCTTTCACTGCCGTGGTTTTGTAGAAGTGTCTGAAATGGAGGGTGTGCGTATGTGAAGGTCAGTCTTAGGTGTAGATAAGTGGACTAGAGGAGGCGGGAGTCCCTTAGGGGAGACGTGCACATGAGAGCGGACCAGCAGTCTTGTTAATGAAGCGCTGAGTCACCTGTGTGTGTGTGTGGTTTGAGCTGTGGATTTCAAGTTGTCTTTCTGCAGGACATCAGAGGAATAATTGGGAAGAAGGTTTGGGGGAGAAAAAGAATTTGGCCTTTAGCCCCCGTGGAGCCATCGCCTCTTCATTAGGTTGCACTCTGCCGCTGAATATCCAGACGTTTCAGTAAAAAGAAACAGAGGTGTCAGACATTAATGCATCTGAACCAATCACTTTCTAAAACCTCTTTTTATATTGTGGGCATTAGGTGAGGCTTTCACAAAACTCAAAAAACACTTAACATTACCTTGTACAGCGACAGAAGCTGTTTACATGGACATTCTTGTTATTAAATCTCTCTTTCTTATAAAAATCCAATCGCTGATTTTCTCTGTCTCTTGTTGATTGCGGTCCAGTAGCGACAGCAGGCAGCACAAATGACAGCAGGGTTGCATGAAATTCAAGGATGTAGCTGGCATTACATTTTCTGTTATTCCTTTTATCAACAAATGCCAAACAAAGACCAAACCAAGATTATTAATCAGAGTCCTATAATGTTGATGAGGATTAAGCATCTATACAATGAATTTTAATATAAACTCTAAAAGCACTTCTAGTTTTACAATAGATTAATTTGGGTTGATGTGACTGCTATGTGCCTAACTTTGTCTTTAAAAGAAGGATTAGTTTTGCTGTAGTAGTTTGAGGCCAGTGTTTCTTAATAATCATTTAGGCTTTTTGTTTTGAGATACAGGTTTTGAGTTGCACTGAAGGATATTGTTACAGACAATGGTATCCTCCCATAAATATATTTTTGGTTTATTGCTTAGTTACGTTTTGAATATTGCACAAATTGTGTTCACACTGGATGAATTAAAACCTTTCCATCTCGATAAAGATAGTTTCCCAGATGCCTAACCCTTGACAGCCCCCGCCATCCCCACTTGAAAGGTCATGACCCCTTCTCATTGTTAGTCTTGTGTTACGTTTGCTCCCCTACTTCTTCAAACCCATTTCCCTGTTCTCTGTCTTTCCTCTCAGATTGTATTGGACTTGTGTTGGATCTGGGATTTCTGAGGAGAGCCGTGGTGCTTCTCTGCTCGGTGCATTTAAAGTATCTCCTCACTTTGCCTTGTCATCGAGAGTTTTCTCAGCCTCGTGCTTTCGGCTTGGCTTTCGCTCAGTTGCTGAATCATGGCTTTGATTTCCTTGTTTCTGTCTTATTCCCTCCATCATCTGCCAGTTCTCAGTCCCCTGCCGCGGATCGAAGGAAAAGTTGCTGCTACTCTCTGCGTGCTTATGTAATGCCAGCTTATTTATATGTTATATTATGTAATGTTTTGTGCTGCAGAGGCAATACTCAAAACAATATGGAGCCAGTAGGCATTATGCAAAGATGAATCATGTTCATCCGAACAGTCCTCACGACTAATGAGTGCCAATGTGTTTGCTGTTCCCAAGATGGCATTAGTTTAGGCGTTATAGCCACCCTGGCACTGGGGTACTTCACTCTCTTGGCTCTTTCTATGTTGATTTAGCTTTAAACTATTCAGCCAGATTAGATTCAGCAAACCTTATTTAATATCAGAAAGCTGGCTTTTATTTTACTAATTGTGTGCTGTGCATTTTGTTTAAGCCACAACAGATGTGGCGTATGAGCAGCATCTGCAGGTGGGATATTTCTGTGTATTTTAATGTAGCACCGTCTGGTCTCCTCAGATTTGCATTTTTAGTCCAACCCTGTGATGTTTTTTATACACTTTTATACGTATTCATTCAGGCACCATACTTAAAGCAGGTCTGTGAAGGCTAAACATAAAAAAATAAAACACCTTTTACCCATCTGTTTTTATTGGGAAAGGTGCATGATGAAAACATTTGCAATCTTTAGAAATGTGAACACTGGGGCTGTTTAGAGATGTACAAAAAATAACTAATCAGGAGAAGTGTACAGCAAAAGTAAACTAAAACCATTTTTCAAGACAAAGGTCACTAAAATCAATAAGGGAGAGTTTGTTTTTTCCTCTTTCCTAAGAAGAAAAGGAAATCTAATGAATGGAGCTGTGTTCATCAGGCCTCAATCGCACAAAGTGTGGCACAAAAAGCCAACAACAATACAACTTCTATGAAAACACATTGTTATTATAACTTAAAAAGCCTCAATTTTCGATGGCATGGTGTTTAGCAGTGGTTACCATCCCTGCCTCACAGTAAAACGTTCCTGGGTTCCATTCCCATCCAGGGCTATGGCCTTTCTGCGGACTTTTCATGTTCTCCACGTGTCTGTGTAGGTTTCCTCCAGGTGCTCGATTTCGCCTACACCTAAAAACATGTACAATATAGGACTACAGATAGAAACTAGCTGTTAAGCTATAGTCTAGTACAAGCATCTCTGCTTTGGCTTAACGTACACTGTTTTCAAAAATTAACATTTTTCTGTCAAAAGTAACTGGAAGGAGGAAACAGATACAATGATGGTCTTGAAGACCACAAAAAACACCAACATTAAATACAACAGAACAAGTTTACATACACATGTAATGTATATGTGACAGAGCGGTCGTCCCTCAACTGGAAGATTGGCGTGTCCTTGAGCAAGACACTTAACGTACCATCCATTTATTTTTTCTCAGAAAGGCAGCTCAGAGGGCAAATGATCTGTTGCATCAGTAGCCTTTACATGTGCATATCCCGAGTTACAGTTCATTCTTTTAAGTTGAACTATGGGCAGACATAGTGCTGTTGCTACAAAAGGCTTAAACTAAATGACATCATTATCATTAGAAACAAACCAGATACAGTCAACCTTTGTGTGAGTGTGTTCCTGTGAATATGCATTTAACAATCCACAGTTGACCTAATTACTGCGTGCTGTGGTTGGCATGGTTCCCAGATGAAGAAGAGGCAGGAAGTGGGGCCAGGTGTGAGCACGCAGGCATGAGGCGGAGGGAGTGCTGCTTTAATATGTCACTTATTTCATTTCTCTCCCAGGAGGCCACACAGCGGGGTGAGGAAGGGGCCCCACTGAATGGCAGATTTGGGCCAATTAAGCCTGAAATGGAGCATATATCCTCTAATCCATGCACTACAGACGTCACAGCACTGGCTTTGGCCTGGTCTGACAACACTCTGCGGATGCACACTTCTCCCACTGTTTCACATCTCAGAGGCACTAAAGCAGGTACTCGGCCTCTGTTTCCTGTCCACACAAACACCACAGAGTCCTGTTCTTTTGCCTTGTACAACCCCACAGCCTAGAAGAGGAGTGGACTAATAAAGTGTGACACTGATTACAGTGAACAGTAAGCCTCTGAAGGTTACTGAGTCAGATTAATTAAACGTTATTTGAGTTTATAGAGCAATATGATGGCCCAGTAGTTTATAACACAATAACATTAAAAAAACAAACATAAGCTCATAACATAATATGACATCATGGCATTCTAGAATCTTTTCAAACAGCATTATAGAATCCAATATTAGAATCCCGATGTTTTTTTAGCCCTGATCAGTATCACCTGCGGACATGTAGTCATTTGTAATAATTGCAAAGCTGTGAACTTAACCCTGTGCAAATCTGCCTTTTAAAAATTACCCTGTATTTATATATACTGTAACTCAAGGGTCCTGTGATGAAACTAGTCCCATGCAATGTCTGTGATTCAGTTTATTTTTACCCACTTCTCTTGGTGATTGTGTGGATTTTTGAAAGAAATTTAGGAAGTAACACACATGAAATCCGACGAAGAAGTTATCGTTTGGGTTCATAAGACACAGAGATGATGTTTTATGACCTGTGCAGCTTCCTAAAGATTATTACAGCGATTTAAAACATGTAGTGTTAGTGCTTTTAAAGGTTCTCTCTCTGTTATTTATAATTATACATGTCTCTGTCTGACTATTGTATTTCTTCAATAATCCCCGGTATGCCATCACATAATGACATCCTAGAATCCCAATTGATGACATCATGGCATTCTAAAATCCCATTTTATGACATCATGACATCCTAGAATCCCATTTTATGACATGACATCTTAGAATGCCAATTTATAACATCATGACATCCTAGAATCCCATTTTATGACATGACAGCCTAGAATGCCAATTTATGACATCATGACATCCTAGAATCCCAATTTATGACATCACAGCATTCTAGAATCCCATTTTATGACATCGGGACAATGTAGAATCCCATTTTATGACATCATGGCATTCTAGAATCCCATATTATGACATAATGGCATTCTAAAATCCCAATTTATGACATCATGGCATTCTAAAATCCCAATTTATGACATCATGGCATTCTAGAATCCAATTTATGACATCATGGCATTCTAGAATCCAATTTATGACATCATGGCATCCTAGAATCCTATTTTATGACAGCATGGCATTCTAGAATCCCATTTTATGACATCATGGCATCCTACAATCCCATTTTATGACATCATGGCATTCTAGAATCCCATTTTATGACATTATGACATCCTAGAATCCCATTTTATGACATCATGACATCCTAGAATCCCATTTTATGACATGACATCCTAGAATCCCAATTTATGACAGCATGGCATTCTAGAATCCCATTTTATGACATCATGGCATCCTACAATCCCATTTTATAACATCATGACATCCTAGAATCCCATTTTATGACATGACATCCTAGAATCCCATTTTATGACATCATGGCATCATAGAATGCCATTTTATGACATCATGGCATTCTAGAATCCCATTTTATAACATCATGGCATTCTAGAATCCCATTTTATGACATCATGGCATTCTAGAATAAAGGTTTATGACATTATGGCATCCTAGAATCCCATTTTATGACATCATGACATCCTAGAATCCCATTTTATGACATCATGACATCCTAGAATCCCATTTTATTACATCATGACATCCTAGAATGCCATTTTATGACATCATGGCATCATAGAATGCCATTTTATGACATCATGGCATTCTAGAATCCCATCTTATAACATCATGACATCCTAGAGTCCCAATTTATGACATCATGGCATTCTAGAATTCCATTTTATGACATAATGGCATCATAGAATCCCATTTTATGACATCATGGCATTCTAGAATCCCATGTTATGACATCATGACATCCTAGAATCCCATTTTATAACATCATGACATCCTAGAGTCCGAAATTTATGACATCATAGAATCCTAGAATACCATTTTATGACATGACATTCTAGAATCCCATTTTATGACATCATGGCATTCTAGAATCCCATTTAATGACATCATGACATCCTAGAATCCCATTTTATGACATCATGGCTTTATATAATGCCATTTTATGACATAATGGCATTCTAGAATCCCATTTTATGACATCATGGCATTCTAGAATCCCATTTTATGACATCATGACATCCTAGAGTCCCAATTTATGACATCATAGAATCCTAGAATCCCATTTTATGACATCATGGCATTCTAGAATTCCATTTTATGACATAATGGCATTATTGAATCCCATTGTATGACATCAATACATCCTAAAATCCCAATTTATGACATCACAACATCCTAGAATCCCATGTTATGACATCAATACATCCTAGAATCCCAATTTATGACATCATGACATCCTAGAATCCCATTTTATGACATCATGACATCCTAGAATCCCATTTTATGACATCATGACATCATAGAGTACCAATTTATGACATAATAGAATCCAAGAATCCCATTTTATGACATCATGACATCCTAGAATCCCATTTTATGACATCATGGCATTCTAGAATCCCATTTTATGACATCATTACATCCTAGAATCCCATTTTATGACATCATGCATCCTAGAATCCTATTTTATGACAGCATGGCATTCTAGAATCCCATTTTATAACACCATGGCATCCTAGAATCCCATTTTATGACATCATGGCATTCTAGAATCCCATTTGATGACATAATGGCATTCTAGAATCCCATATTATGACATCATGACATCATTACATCCTAGAATCCCAATTTATGACATCATGACATTCTAGAATCCCATTTTAAGACATCATGACATCCTAGAATCCCATTTTATTTCATCATGACATCCTAGAATCCAATTTGTGACATCATGGCATCCTAGAATCCCATTTTATGACATGATGGCATTCTAGATTCCCATTTTATGACAGCATGGCATCCTAGAATCCCATTTTATGACATCATGGCATCCTAGAATCCAATTTGTGACATCATGGCATCCTAGAATCCCATTTTATGACATGATGGCATTCTAGATTCCCATTTTATGACATCATGACATTCTAGAATCCCATTTTATGACATCATGACATCCTAGAATCCAATTTGTGACATCATGGCATCCTAGAATCCCATTTTAGGACATGATGGCATTCTAGATTCCCATTTTATGACATCATGGCATTCTAGAATTGAATTTTATGACATGACATCCTAGAATCCTATTTTATGACATCATGGCATTCTAGAATCCCATTTTATGACATCATGACATCCTAGAATCCCATTTTATGACATCATGGAATTCTAGAATCCCATTTTATAACACCATGACATCCTAGAATCCCATTTTTTGATATGACATCCTAGAATCCCAATTTATGACATCATGACATTCTAGAATCCCATTTTATGACATCATGACATCCTAGAATCCCATTTTATGACATCATGACATCCTAGAATCCAATTTGTGACATCATGGCATCCTAGAATCCCATTTTATGACATGATGGCATTCTAGATTCCCATTTTATGACATCATGGCATTATAGAATCCCATTTTATAACATCATGACATCCTAGAATCCCATTTTTTGATATGACATCCTAGAATCCCAATTTATGACATCATGGCATTCTAGAATCCCAATTTATGACATCATGACATTCTAGAATCCCATTTTATGACATCATGACATTCTAGAATCCCATTTTATGACATCATGACATCCTAGAATCCAATTTGTGACATCATGGCATCCTAGAATCCTATTTTATGACATCATGGCATTCTAGAATCCCATTTTATGACATCATGGCATTCTAGAATCCCATTTTATAACATCATGACATCCTAGAATCCCATTTTTTGATATGACATCCTAGAATCCCAATTTATGACATCATGACATTCTAGAATCCCATTTTATGACATCATGACATTCTAGAATCCCATTTTATGACATCATGGAATCCTAGAGTCCCAATTTATGACATCATAGAATCCTAGAATCCCATTTTATGACATGACATCCTAGAATCCCATTTTATGACATCATGACATCCCATTTTATAACATCATGGCATCCTAGAATCTTATTTTATGACATCATGGCATCCTAGAATCCCATTTTATAACATCATGGCATCCTAGAATCCTATTTTAAGATATGGCATCCTAGAATCCCATTTTATGACATCATGACATCCTACAATCCCAATTTATGACATCATGGCATTCTAGAATCACATTTTATGACATCATGACATCCTAGAATCCCATTTTATGACATTGTGACAATCTAGAATCCCATTTTATGACATTGTGACAATCTAGAATCCCATTTTATGACATCATGACATCCTAGAATCCCAATTTATGACATCATGGCATCCTAGAATCCCAATTTATGACATCATGGCATTCTAGAATCCCTTGTAAAGACATCATAACATCTTAAAATCACATTTAATGACATCATGGGATCCTAGAATCCCATTTTATGACATCATGACATCCTAGAATCCCATTTTATGACATCATGGCATTCTAGAATCCCATTTTATTTCATCATGACACCCTAGTATCCCATTTTATGACATCATGACATCCTAGAATCCCAATTTATGACATCATGGCATTCTAAAATCCCAATTTATGACATCATGGCATCCTATAATCCCATATTATTACATCATTACATCCTAGAATCTTAATTTATGACATCATGGCATTCTAGAATCGCATTTTATGACATCATGATATCCTAGAATCCCAATTTATGACATCATGGCATTCTAGAATCCCATTTTATGACATAACATCCTAGAATCCCATTTTAATGACATCATGGCATCCTAGAATACCATTTTATGACATCATGGCATTCTAGAATCCCATTTTATGACATCATGGCATTCTAGAATCCCATTTTATGACATCATGGCTTTCTACAATCCCATTTTATGACATCATGACATCCTAGAGTCCCAATTTATGACATCATAGAATCCTAGAATCCCATTTTATGACATAACATCCTAGAATCCCATTTTAATGACATCATGGCATCCTAGAATACCATTTTATGACATCATGGCATTCTAGAATCCCATTTTATGACATCATGGCATTCTAGAATCCCATTTTATGACATCATGGCTTTCTACAATCCCATTTTATGACATCATGACATCCTAGAGTCCCAATTTATGACATCATGGCATTCTAGAATCTCATTTTATGACATCATGACATCCTAGGATCCCATTTTATGACAACATGACATCCTAGAATCCCTTTTTATGACATCATGACATTCCAGAATCCTTTTTTAGGACATCATGGCATCCTAGATTCCCACTTTATGACATGGCATTCTAGAATCCCATTTTATGACATCATGACATCCTACAATCCCAATTTATGACATCATGGCATTCTAGAATCACATTTTATGACATCATGACATCCTAGAATCCCATTTTATGACATTGTGACAATCTAGAATCCCATTTTATGACATTGTGACAATCTAGAATCCCATTTTATGACATCATGACATCCTAGAATCCCAATTTATGACATCATGGCATCCTAGAATCCCAATTTATGACATCATGGCATTCTAGAATCCCATGTAAAGACATCATAACATCTTAAAATCACATTTAATGACATCATGGGATCCTAGAATCCCATTTTATGACATCATGACATCCTAGAATCCCATTTTATGACATCATGACATCCTAGAATCCTATTTTATGACATCATGGCATTCTAGAATTCCATTTTATGACATAATGGCATCATAGAATCCCATTTTATGACATCATGGCATCCTAGTATACCATTTTATGACATCATGGCATTCTAGAATCCCATTTTATGACATCATGGCATTCTAGAATCCCATTTTATGACATCATGACATCCTAGAATCCCATTTTATGACATCATGGCATCGTAGAATGCCATTTTATGACATCATGGCATTCTAGAGTCCCAATTTATGACATCATGGCATTCTAGAATCCCATTTTATGACATCATGGCTTTCTAGAATCCCATTTTATGACATCATGGCATTCTAGAATCCCATTTTATGACATCATGACATCCTAGAATCCCATTTTATGTCATTATGACATCCTAAAATCCCATTTTATGACATCATGGCATTCTAGAATTCCATTTTATTACATAATGGCATCATAGAATCCCATTTTATGACATAATGGCATCATAGAATCCCATTTTATGACATCATGACATCCTAGAATCCCATTTTATGGCATCATGGCATCCTAGAATACCATTTTATGACATCATGACATTCTAGAATCCCATTTTATGACATAATGGCATCATAGAATCCTATTTTATGACATCATGGCATTCTAGAATCTCATTTTATGACATCATGACATCCTAGAATCCCAATTTATGACATCATGGCATCCTAGAATCCCATTTAATGACATCATGACATCCTAGAATCCCATTTTATGACATCATGGCTTTATATAATGCCATTTTATGACATCATGGCATTCTAGAATCCCATTTTATGACATCATGGCATTCTAGAATCCCATTTTATGACATCATGGCTTTCTAGAATCCCATTTTATGACATCCTGGCATTCTAGAATCCCATTTTATGACATCATGACATCCTAGAGTCCGAAATTTATGACATCATAGAATCCTAGAATACCATTTTATGACATGACATTCTAGAATCCCATTTTATGACATCATGGCATTCTAGAATCCCATTTAATGACATCATGACATCCTAGAATCCCATTTTATGACATCATGGCTTTATATAATGCCATTTTATGACATAATGGCATTCTAGAATCCCATTTTATGACATCATGGCAGTCTAGAATCCCATTTTATGACATCATGACATCCTAGAGTCCCAATTTATGACATCATAGAATCCTAGAATCCCATTTTATGACATCATGGCATTCTAGAATTCCATTTTATGACATAATGGCATTATTGAATCCCATTGTATGACATCAATACATCCTAAAATCCCAATTTATGACATCACAACATCCTAGAATCCCATGTTATGACATCAATACATCCTAGAAATCCTAGAATCCCATTTTATGACATCATGGCATTCTAGAATCCCATTTGATGACATAATGGCATTCTAGAATCCCATATTATGACATCATGACATCATTACATCCTAGAATCCCATTTTATGACATCATGGCATCCTAGAATCCCATTTTATGACAGCATGGCATTCTAGAATCCCATTTTATAACACCATGACATCCTAGAATCCCATTTTTTGATATGACATCCTAGAATCCCAATTTATGACATCATGACATTCTAGAATCCCATTTTAAGACATCATGACATCCTAGAATCCCATTTTATGACATCATGACATCCTAGAATCCAATTTGTGACATCATGGCATCCTAGAATCCCATTTTATGACATGATGGCATTCTAGATTCCCATTTTATGACATCATGGCATTCTAGAATCCCATTTTATAACATCATGACATCCTAGAATCCCATTTTTTGATATGACATCCTAGAATCCCAATTTATGACATCATGACATTCTAGAATCCCATTTTATGACATCATGACATTCTAGAATCCCATTTTATGACATCATGACATCCTAGAATCCAATTTGTGACATCATGGCATCCTAGAATCCTATTTTATGACATCATGGCATTCTAGAATCCCATTTTATGACATCATGGCATTCTAGAATCCCATTTTATAACATCATGACATCCTAGAATCCAATTTTTTGATATGACATCCTAGAATCCCAATTTATGACATCATGACATTCTAGAATCCCATTTTATGACATCATGACATTCTAGAATCCCATTTTTTGATATGACATCCTATAATCCCAATTTATGACATCATGACATTCTAGAATCCCATTTTATGACATCATGACATTCTAGAATCCCATTTTATGACATCATGGAATCCTAGAGTCCCAATTTATGACATCATAGAATCCTAGAATCCCATTTTATGACATGACATCCTAGAATCCCATTTTATGACATCATGACATCATAGAATCCCATGTTATGACATCATGACATCATGGCATCCTAGAATACCATTTTATTACATCATGACATCCTTGAATCCCATTTTATGACATCATGGTATTATAGAATGTCATTTTATGACATCATGGCATTCTAGAATGCCATTTTATGACATCATGGCATTCTAGAATCCCATTTTATGATATCATGGCATTCTAGAATCCCATTTTATGACATCATGGAATCCTAGAGTCCCAATTTATGACATCATGGAATCCTAGAATACCATTTTATGACATGACATCCTAGAATCCCATTTTATGACATCATGACATCATAGAATCCCAATTTATGACATCATGGCATTCTAGAATCCCATGTTATGACATCATGACATCATGGCATTCTAGAATCCCATTTTATGACATCATGGCATCCTAGAATACCATTTTATGACATCATGACATCCTAGAATACCATTTTATGACATCATGACATCCCTGAATCCCATTTTATGACATCATGAAATCCTAGAATCCCATTTTATGACATCATGGCATTCTAGAATCCCATTTTATGACATCATGGCATCCTAGAATCTTATTTTATGACATCATGGCATCCTAGAATCCCATTTTATAACATCATGGCATCCTAGAATCTTATTTTATGACATCATGGCATCCTAGAATCCCATTTTATAACATCATGGCATCCTAGAATCCTATTTTATGACCTGACATCTTAGAATCCCAATTTATGACATCATGGCATTCTAGAATCCCATTGTATGACATCATGGCATTCTAGAATCCCATTTTATGACATCATGACATCATGGCATTCTAGAATCCCATTTTATGACATCATGGAATCCTAGAGTCCCAATTTATGACATCATGGAATCCTAGAATACCATTTTATGACATGACATCCTAGAATCCCATTTTATGACATCATGACATCATAGAATCCCAATTTATGACATCATGGCATTCTAGAATCCCATGTTATGACATCATGACATCATGGCATTCTAGAATCCCATTTTATGACATCATGGCATCCTAGAATACCATTTTATGACATCATGGCATTCTAGAATACCATTTTATGACATCATGACATCCTTGAATCCCATTTTATGACATCATGAAATCCTAGAATCCCATTTTATAACATCATGGCCTCCTAGAATCCCATTTTATTTCATCGTGACATCCTAGTATCCCATTTTATGACATCATGACATCCTAGAATCCCAATTTTTGACATCATGGCATTCTAAAATCCCAATTTATGACATCATGGCATCCTATAATCCCACATTATTACATCATTACATCCTAGAATCCCAATTTATGACATCATGGCATTCTAGAATCGCATTTTATGACATCATGACATCCTAGAATCCCAATTTATGACATCATGGCATTCTAGAATCCCATTTTATGACATCATAACATCCTAGAATCCCATTTTAATGACATCATGGCATCCTAGAATACCATTTTATGACATCATGGCATTCTAGAATCCCATTTTATGACATCATGGCATTCTAGAATCCTATTTTATGACATCATGGCTTTCTACAATCCCATTTTATGACATCATGACATCCTAGAGTCCCAATTTATGACATCATAGAATCCTAGAATCCCATTTTATGACATAACATCCTAGAATCCCATTTTAATGACATCATGGCATCCTAGAATACCATTTTATGACATCATGGCATTCTAGAATCCCATTTTATGACATCATGGCATTCTAGAATCGCATTTTATGACATCATGACATCCTAGAATCCCAATTTATGACATCATGGCATTCTAGAATCCCATTTTATGACATCATAACATCCTAGAATCCCATTTTATGACAACATGACATCCTAGAATCCCTTTTTATGACATCATGACATTCCAGAATCCTTTTTTAGGACATCATGGCATCCTAGATTCCCACTTTTTGACATGGCATTCTAGAATCCCATGTAAAGACATCATAACATCTTAAAATCACATTTTATGACATCATGGGATCCTAGAATCCCATTTTATGACATTATGGCATTCTAGACGTCACAGAAAATGATGTGAATGATCTGATCTAAAGATGTGTAACATGTTGTGTTGTGCACCACCGGGCCACCGTAGAGAGCTGTTTACATCATGTCAAACAAAAATGCCACTCCGGCCACAAATGCATTGTGTGCAGGTGCCAAGTCCTGTTGGAAAATTAAATATCCATCTCCATAAAGTTGGTCAGCGGCAGGAAGCATGAAGTGCTCTAAAACTTCCTGGTATACAGCTGCGTTGACCTTTAGACCTCAGAAAACACAGTGGACCAACACCAGTAGATGACATGGCCCCAAACCATCACTGACTGTGGAAACTGTAAACTAGACCTCAAGCAACGTGGATTGTGTGTCTCTCCTCACTTCCTCCAGACTCGGGGACTCTGATTTCCAAAGAAAATGCTAAATTTACTTTCATTAGAGAACATAAATTGTAAACATAACATAACAAACATAACAACTGAAACCCATGTCTTGCATACATCTGTGCGTAGTGTTTTCTTGAAGCACTGACTCCAGCTCTTTCTGAATCTCCCTCACACTTTTGTATGGGTTTTGTTTCACAATC
Source organism: Neodontobutis hainanensis (assembly GCA_024349245.1). Classification (NCBI taxonomy): domain Eukaryota; kingdom Metazoa; phylum Chordata; class Actinopteri; order Gobiiformes; family Odontobutidae; genus Neodontobutis; species Neodontobutis hainanensis. The sequence goes on from JALDNG010000055.1 coordinate 416,213, forward strand.
CTCTCCAGGGTGTGGTTATCCCTATTGCTTGTATACTTTTTTCTACCACATTTCTTTTGTGTGTGAATATGTTTGTGTATTTCTATGTATTTTTTTTTTTCAACTGTACTGGACACATTCCTGCATGGCCTGTCCGTCCTGGGAGTTGATCCCTCCTTCTGTGGTTCTCCCTGAGGTTTCTCTTTTTTCCCGGCTGGGTTTTTTTTGGAGTTTTTCCTCACCCTGATGGAGGTTCTAAGGACAGGGGATGTTGTCTAGTGCAGTCTGTTAAGCCCTTTGAGGCAGCTGTTGTTGTGTTTTTGGGCTATACAAAAATAAATGTCTTGTCTTGTCTTGTCTATCTTTTCCTTCCCTTTGCCTTTCTATTAATGTGCTTGGACACAGAGCTCTGTGAACAGCCAGCCTCTTTTGCAATGACCTTTTGTGTCTTGCCCGCCTTCGCCCCTCCTTCCAACCTTCGCCCTCTACATATGACCCCTACCCGCTGGGAAAACCCACTGATGTAATCCTACACTCACTCAGCTCTGGCTGGGAACAACTTGGGAATTTTCACATCAAACATTGGTGCTCCACTCTTTCTTAAGTGTTTTACAAAGTGTTCAGACTTTGAACATCAGCTCAATGTTTCAGACGTCATCAGTTCATCTGTGGCTTTATATTAGGGTTAGGGTGTGTGTGTGTGTGTGTGTGTGTGTGTGTGTGTGTGTGTGTGTGTGCGCACGTGCGCATGCGTGTCACATCTGTGCAAGTCAAAGATGGTATTTTCTTCTTTTTATTTTGTTTTTGCCTTTCGTTCTGCCTCTCTGCTGCACCAGAAATTCTCGATCCCGATTCAGGCACGTTTAATTATTCATAGTGCTATTGCGGCGCTTCGACACATAGAGAGGGAGAGAGAGATCGAGGGGAGAGCAGCAGTGGGAAGTAAAGATCAGTGAGTGCAGGCTGGGTGTTGGTGGTTCCTTCTGAAAAGGCAGCTTTAAAGAGGGAATATGCATATGGAATATGTGAACCCAGTTGCACCAGTTTCTCTGTTCAGAACTGAGGCCTAAATGCAGAAATCATTTTAAAATCCACTGATGGTGTAGACTATCATGATTTAGATGCAATACAACTCATATCTCCAGTCTCCAAAGTTAAAACTCTGATACTAGAGCATTTTAGAAGCACATGCAGCCTATATTTTCAAATGCACTCAACAGTTTTGGGTGCTCTGACAACGATCTAAAATGACTTTAAGGTTAGGTTTAAGCATTTGGTTTAGGTCAAGGAAAGATGACATCCATTCATCCATCTTCTTCCACGTAACCAAGGCCGGGTCGTGAGGCAGCAGTCTAAGCTATGACTTCCCTCTCCCCAGACACTTCGTCCAGTTCTTCCAGACTCCCTCCGGCCCCTGGCTGCGCCTAGAAATCCTGTCCATAAAGATAATGAATGAAAAAAGAGGGACCATTATCCCTGTCTGCCAGTCAGGGGTGCTGTCCCACACCGCCACGCGATGTTGCAGAGGCGTGTCCGCCAAGACAGCCCCACAACATCCACAACTATTTTGTTAACTATTACCATTGTTCATAGACAGAGTTCATAAAGTTTTAACATTACATTAAACTATTACATAACATTAACAAGTTCTGTTTTATGACCAGATCTGACCTGCAGCAACACAAAGGCCAGATATACTACGGTGCACAAGTTTGGGTCAGGCACTAGTTTGCAATCAGCCTGTGTAGTCGCATATATATGTGCATTGACAAGGTTTGGAACTAATTCTTGCTTTTGCAACTCTCAAACCTTAGAAACTCTTAAACCTTAGAAACTGTCAAACTTTAGAAACTGTCAAACTTTAGAAACTGTCAAACTTTAGAAACTGTCAAACTTTAGAAACTCTCAAACCTTAGAAACTCTTAAACCTTAGAAACTCTTAAACCTTAGAAACTCTCAAACTTTAGAAACTCTCAAACTTTAGAAACTCTTAAACCTTAGAAACTCTTAAACCTTAGAAACTCTCAAACTTTAGAAACTCTTAAACCTTAGAAACTCTCAAACCTTAGAAACTCTCAAACCTTAGAAACTCTCAAACCTTAGAAACTCTCAAACCTTAGAAACTCTCAAACTTTAGAAACTCTTAAACCTTAGAAACTCTCAAACCTTAGAAAATCAGGCTGCTCACTTCATTCTAATGCTCTCCTCCTCAGTTTTGTGCTGTAAAACATAAAACATTATATGCATAAACATTATTTGCTTTCCTGCGCTAAACAGATCCATGACCTTTTAGTTAATCTGGAAATCTCTGGTTTTGAGGCTCAAATCAAGACCAAAACCAGTGTATTATATATATTATGTTGGAAAGAGAACTCAGTAGTTGTAAACCAAGTGCAAAATCATTGAGGTGATTTTGAAGGAGGAAAATGCAGTCTCACATAACCTTTCCATCCAACAATCTCATTGTTTTCTCCATTTTGCTGCATTTCATCGATCTTCCGTTCACGTCGTCTCATTTCCTCTTTCCCCGTTTGTCATTTGTCACCTCATCTATCTCTCATCTCCTTTTTTACCTTTCTTAGTTTCTATCTTTTTATTGCCCTTTCTTCTGATCAAAGCCTTCAAAACTCTTGGGACAGCTGCATGTTAATCTTGATGTGTTCAAGGGCACTAGGGTAGCCACACCACATGATTAACCTTGAATAAGTGATTACTCCTTGTACTTAACGGTCTCATGGCAGCTGACATCATCCCATTTACATCCAGAGCTACACTAAACCCTGTCCCTGTCCTGACCAACAATCAGGACCTAAATTTGGTATAATATAAGTGGATGCTGTGAACCTTTGTCCTCCTTGTCAGTGCCTCATTTTCCTTTTCTTGTTGAAAACGCTTCATTTGTTTTCTCTGCCTTTTCTTGTCATCCACACCCTTTGGTTGTGTTGGTTTTCCCACTGCAGCAGACCCCTGTTAGGCTGGTAACCGTTGGAAACGCTGCTGGCTAATTTCTGAGAGAGACTGTTCCCCTGAGCCATCACCTGGATGCCAAAGGTTTGAAAAAGTCTCTTTTGAGTAAGAGTCAAAACATCTTTACCTTGAAAACCAGATCCAGATGTCTTTGCTTTAGTCTTTTATGGATTAAATACTTTTTAAGACTCAAATCAATCCTTACCAAGGCACCTATGGAAACAGCAGACTTCTCATAACTGAATAATATTACACTAGGCCTCGGACAATGCCATTAGTTGCAGGAACAGACCTGGTACCTGCTGTTTTGAGTCAAGTTTAAACCCTTTTCAGACAAAGCTTTTCCATAAGTTTCTGAAAAATCTCTGTTCTGACACCTGGCACCTGGGCAGGTTGGAGTGAATTTGACATGGCACCAGTCATCGGGTGGTTTATTAAGTATTCAACAGCATTTTGTCTAAAGGTAATGTGTTGGAAGCACAAAAGAATGGTGGTAATATCTAAATAAAAGACTAGAGCAAGAGCCAGTCCAAAATTATGTTTTTATTCTTTTGATAACATTAGCTTTGTTTTGTCCTGGTAGAAACTAGTCTATTTCGGTGCCACACTTAAAAGACATAAACAGTGGAGACTAAACAGATGGGAGCAAAAAAGTGTGGTCATAATGCAGTCTATTTAAATATTGCATTAGAAACATACAGTATTTAAACAATAAAATTCTAGTCTGGCCAAACAGATCCATACACAAGAGAAATGGGGACAGTATATCTTGTGTTATAGCAACTTTTATTAGATTCTTAACATTTAATGTAATTCTTTCTTTCATTTATTTTTTTAAGTACTCACGACTCGGAAAACAAGTTTTGTTTTCTTGCTGTATTTGTTAGACTTCATAACTTTAAAGAAACTAAATTTCAGATTTTTTGAGTTTATGTAATTCTGGAGAAATGTTACAAGCAATTAGCAAAACCTTGTATATTCTGTTCAGTTTCTAAACCATTTCTGTTTCAATTCTTGATGAACTACTCTATAAACAGTTCATGTTTGCTGAAATACCACACTTCAAAAAGCAAGTATATTTCAAAATCCTGTCCTTCTACAAACTGAGACTTTAACCAAACACAGTGTTACTATATGCCTTTTTACATTTGTAATCTTTTTCCACTCTTCTGTCATATCTGTCTGCTCTCAGATCTGATATCTGAGGAGACTCACCTTAGACGACCCTCTAAATGAGGTCAGGATTCCTGGTAACGCTGACTCCGCCCCCTCACCTTCCACACTGTTCGGGAGTGTCATGTCTGACATCCCGCTGTCATGCGTCACTTTTGCATATTTCATGAAGGATCCAACATGGGGGTAAGTGGCAGTAGGTCAGGGCAACACACATTAATAAATCAAGGCAGACTGGAAGTGGCCTGGTGGGATTTGGTTGCTATGGCAGCAGGTTTGAGCGCCGCTATTGTTTTTCTAAAAGAAAATGTAATTATGTTTTATATTGCTGTTTAACCTTGAGAGACCTGAAGGTTTGCATAATGCCTTCACAGAAGTGGCCACGTTACTTTTCTATGACTTTACACAACTTATAAACATAAAGCAGGACTGAGATCGTTCAGCCACAGTCTTTATGTCAAAGCCAGCTATTATAAGTAACTAAAAAGTAAAAGTACATTCTGTAAAATTAACCGTTGACAACAAAACCTAATTTACTGAGTTAACATTCAAATGGCTAGACTCAAATACAGTTCCCTTGCTGCTACTTTGATGTGCACTTGTTTGTTTCTTTCAAGTTATCTGTAATACATATTTGTCTAAAATGACAAAACTACTGAATATAAAACCCAGGGATAATGACAAAAAAACGTCAAAGAAAAATGCTCCATTTGCTTTGCTATGACCCTCGTTGAATGCAATAAAACCAACACACGTCCTCGTCTTTGCTGCCAGATGGCATAAAAAAGTCAAAAGCAGAAAGAAACACCACACACTTCTCATTTTACTCAGGCGTGTCCAAAATCCAGAACCTCTGACAAGTAACAGTACTTAAATATCCTTAATACTCTCCCCACCTGAAAGCCTTTATCAAAAAGTATTGCTTCATTAAATTACCTGAGGCAGGACACACCTGAGAGTAGGTGTATCCTGAGGCCGAGCCCGTTTGAAGAGAGTCGGGCTATATCTCAGCAGGGCTTCACTTCAAACACTCACTTCAAAAGACGGTGCATTTCAGAGACGGGTCTGAACTGTCAGGACTGTCCGACATTGTTTGTGATGCAAAGAGGGGCATGTTGATTTCTACAAAAAGACTTTTACTGAATGACAGCCACTCACAGCAAAATGAAACGTAGTGGAGTGACTGGACGGTGCAGGACTGAAGTGGGATCGTGTGAGGTAGTCTATGCCTGTTCATTTTAGAGAACAAACAAATAAACTAAAGTGGTTGGATCAATCTGTTCAAAACCATAAGGTAAACCATGAGGTAAGTTTGTTTTCATGGTGGTAGAACAGTAGCTTCACTGCCCCTGGTGTGTATTCTTTCTGTCAATATCAACATACCCTTGACAAAGCTAGAGGCTGCTGCTTGTTAATGTGTGAAAATATGAAGCACATTGTAAGTATAGTCATTTCATTTCTTCAGTTCTTCATCTACATCTAAATGATCCTTTTGGAAATTATTTGAAGACAGAACAAAGCTAAATAGAAAGTGTATATTCAATAACATTTTTCTACCATGGGATTAGCAGGACAACTCCAACAACAAATGCTAATATTTATGATATATTCCTTGTTTGTCCCTTGCATAAATATCTATAGTTAGGCATCTGGACTGATCTTGTGCAGCAGCTGGATTGTCTCGAGATTTGTAAGTTCACAAACTCACAGAAATCCATCCTGTCCTGCTGAAGGAGAGGAGATTTCTGGGAGAACTGTTACTTGTTTGGACTTGTAGTTAGGGGCATGTTGTAGATTGGACGACAAAGCAGCCATTTTACTGTTGCTCACATGGTGTTGCTCTGACTGGAAAACATAATCAGGTGGTTACTTCATCCAATCCAGGTATTTATTTAAAGCACCGGCCTTATTTTTCTTATGTTATTGGGAACTTCATCTGTTTTTACTGACTCGTACAGTTTTGGTGCCATGAAGTAGTAAAGCCTCACATTCATAAACACGTGCTGGTTATTTTTAGAGGGACTTGACAGTGACAGTGGTGTGGACTTGGCCTCGGCGTTGTAAACCCGAAGAGACTTTCTTGTGTGATATTGAGTGATATTTATAGATACTCCTGACACCTGAGCGTGTTGTAAGTAGCAGGTTAAAAGGGACTGGGCGTCCGTGGAGAATGGTTAAGTCCCACAGTGGAGTCTGACCCATGAAGCGGCCTCATGCAAGGTTTTACATCCACCTTCCTGTGAGCCCGTCTTCCCAGGAAGCCTCATTATCCCGGCTCATCCTGCCTAGAAGTCAGCCACAGCTCCAGAGTAAATGCCGCAAGTTCCACTCCCCGCTGAGTGTAGGAGCTCACAGCAGACGAGCCGAACGAGAAGGAGGAGAGCACAGGAAGATATTAATATTGACCTGAAATGTAGCAAGAACACAACTTTGTTTATTACTAATGGTTTCTTTAAAGGGATATTTTGGATTTTCTTTTTGTGAATGATTTTTTTATGAAGTTCTCAAGAGATGGAAGTGTACCTTGCCACATTGTGTACCTGTCGAACCAGCCACACGTTGGGATTAAGAGGGTATAAATGAAATGTTTAATGATTTTTCAGACTCCGCATTTTGAGATAAAAAGTGTTACAATGTTGCTTTGAACATAAAATAAAGAAGTGCCTAAATAAACTATACTCACCGACTGCAAGTATTCTTTGATGCTGTAGTGTTCTTGTTTGTCCATAACTGACAAGTAAAAATATAGTATATTAATAACTTTTAAGTATTTTTCATGTAGCGGCATTTCCAGTAATAGTCATGATTACACAGGCTACAATAACGATCAGATAGGAGCTGAAAACCAATCACATGCAAGATACATTCTAGCTTTATTCTTTTCAAAGGTCATCCAAACAAAAAAAAACTGAAAACAACATTTTTAGACAACCCACTCAACCCATGTTAAGTGTGGCAATGTTTAAAGATTATCATGTAACATTTTTACCAAAAAATAGATTAGATTCAATTTTATTGTCATTACACATGTACAAGTACATTGCAACAAAATACAGTGCACTGCAAATACATAGAATTATTAAAATACTTATAGTTTGATGGCCATTTTGATAAAAGAGACAGAATAACTCTTCTTTCAAAGACAGTGCCCCTGACCTACCTCTCCAGAACAATTATCATTAATATTATGCTACATAAACAAAGTTTTCCAGACACGGTGTGGTGCATGTTGACAGTCCCACATTGTTCAGTTCAGTTGCAGACATAATCTTTTAGTGGGAGCATATTCTGTTACTTTAGGTCAGCCTCAACAAATGGCCGGGTTTTGACCCTTGGCGTTATAGACAGAACACCAACTCAAACTTACTTATGTAAATTTTAGAAACTTTGAGGCTTCTCTCGTTTCTCTTCAGACCTTGTCATGAGTCAGATCCCCCCCTTGACCACTTCAAGCCCACGCTCATCTTCCACTCAACACAAAAGAGTCCTGAATATGCAAGCCGTCCTCAGGCCTGACACACACAGCTTTTCAGAGTGTTCTTCGGAGACATGGCACATCCAACTCATTACACAGCGCAGCTTTGTCACCCCAATGTTAACAAGAGGAATTGCCGCAGTTGTGAACTCAAGCGTTTTTTTTTTTGTTTTGTTTTTTTTTCCTGTTATGCTGCTGCCACTGGGGACAGCTCATGAATTAATGAGATGTCAGCAGAGATGCCACGTCTTTATCCAATCAATCTCTCCCAAAGTAGAAAAAAGCGCATGCACCCGGTGGATCTGATTTAACTTAACACCATGAATCTGTTCTCCCTGGGCTTGAGTCAGGGGGCCTCATCTGTAAAATATTCCCTGCTTGTGTTTTATTGTGACACACTGAAGAGAAAAAGAAAATCTGGGTAACGCACTAAGTTGGCTGTCAAAGCCATAATTAATCACTGCATTAGATTTGGTTTTATGTAATTGCCCAGCTGTGTTTTAGACTAAGTGGGTCAAGTTGTTTTCAGATTTGTATATTTAAAAGATTTAATGGTCATTAATGAGTCCAATTAAAAATTTTGGGTACTTTTTAGGTGCTTTTGTGAAAATAAAAATCACTAGAGTTGAAATAATTACTTAAATAAATTACTCTGACCATGCTGTTCTTTCGCTGAAGTTTTTTAGTCCTGCTCCACAAAACATCTTAATGGGATGTCAGAAAAGATGTTGTATCCACTGAATTTGCTTTTGAGTTTATTTCCATAAAGTACGGTACAGTTTCATACAGGTAATCTTTGAAAGGCTTAAGTCTCCACTCCACTGTTCTACGTTCCAGCGACTACACGAAGCTGTAAATCCTGTTTCAAGCAAACCTTCGTAAAGAGAAAGTAAATCCTTGTATAGTGCAGTGTCCTCTCTTCAGTTTATTCCTAACTTTGTGAACTTTAAATTGAGAAAGCTGCACTAGTTTACTACATTTTGATGTCACACTTTGTTTTAATTCACAAAGTAAGAGCCAAACATTACCTACTCTATCTAAAAGTGGAAACGTGCAGTTAACAAATGATAGTTTTATTTATTTATTTATTTATTTTTGTTTATTATATTGTATTTAATGTATCGCAGTGTGAACAAAAGCAAAAGGAAGTGGTACAGGAGACTATACTGTGTGTATTTTATCACACATCCTCATCTTTGCATGATTAACTGTGGAAAGAGTAGCGGGAGCAGTTCTCTCAATGACCCAGGCTGTCCAGTTACTGTCACAGAGATTTATCGTTGTTCAACTTGCATTAAATCAAAACCAACACCACAGCTCCAGGACTTAATTTAGTGTTTTATAAAGTTTTTTTTTTTTTTTAGATAGTGTGCTTTTTTATAATAAGCTGGTCCACCCTAAAGACAAGATCCCCTTTTTTTACCAGAGTAATGTGGTCTATGATGTTCAGTGAAGAACAGCTTTACAAGAGGATGTATCAGCACAGAACAGCCAGCTTTAACATTTTCTTTAATAATCTGGTACTTCAAGGTTGTTGTCTTGGTATAAATTGAAAAAAATCACCCATATCTTTTTGATTCAAAATGTTGCCAAATATACAACTTCTAAATTATAAATACATTACATTACATTAGGATACCCATTATAAAATGCTGCAAAAGACAGTGTTGCATATCAAGGGCGTTACTTAATAGCCTTAGTTTTAGACCCCAACATATCACCCGTTACTCCTCTCATTTAGTCTCATCCAAAAAGCAGGGCACTTGTCCCTATTTCTGGTGTGATCCGTTGCATGTTTGCACTTCCAGGTGAGGAGCTGCCCTAGAATACTGTATGTGCTTTGCCAGCAGATCCTTATGTAATCTTCTGTACTGTTCTGCATAGAGAGTTTACCTCTTTTTCCCCAGAACACATTGCTCTGTACATATTGTCTTCAATGTGACCTCCTTGAAGCTTTTCTCAAGTCACTGTAGCACAATTATATCTGTCTTGTTTCTGTTCGATGCTTACCCAGTCACTCTCAGTTTAGTTTTTTTCCACTCTTAGCTTCTGCTCAATGCCAGCGTCTAATGAACAAATATAATTTCACTGCGGTGATGCTCTCTGTCGGAGCTTAACAGCATTAGGCGGCGAGGATATTAGCTGTGCGTATAAGCAGACCTGGCTGCCCATTAACAGCTGTCGGGTGGGGTTGTGTCAAAGTGAGAGGCAGGCTTATCTAACCCTGCTAAGGGCTGAGCAGGGTTTTTTTTTTTTTTTTTTTTTGGCCCAGTAAGCTGCCAAATGATTGAATTATAAAATGTAGATTTGTTGATCACACAAACTGAAATGTATTAGTGTTGATAATGAGTTTTTTACTGATGTTACTTTCATGTGCTCCATGTTGACATGACACTTTAGTTAAAGTCATCCTTTCGGTAGAAAAAGGTTACTGACACATAAACATGAAATTAAGTGATGTTACGTGATGTTATTGAGGGCAAGGCCTTTCTACTGTATGTTGGAGCATGCTTGTTTTCCCAGGATTCATCTTGAGCCCCCCCCCCACACACACACACCACCACCACACAACTCATGAAGGAAAAAATTGAATGAATACCTTTCTGCATCCTGAGTTTGCAAAATAAAATGATCTCTTACACTTTCTTGTTTTAACACTTAATGCACAAACTGTTCACTTGCTGTCTAATGGATGCCATGGAAACCAGTATAATCAATGGCTGGTCAGTGTTGCTCTAATTGTATTTCACATAGAGGTATGTTATAATGTTCTCTCATTCTGCATTATTTCTAATGAGTACTGATATCAAGATGATTCCTTTCAAGGTCAGACATGACAGTGCAGTTTATGTTGCCATTTTATTGCCAACTGTATTTGACTTGTTGATTGACAGAGGAGTGTTAAACTATAAACTAATGAGATAAAAGCAAAGAGTCTAAAGTGGCTCCACTCGACAGATGTGGCTCTCGAACAGCACACTGAACGTCTCATCTACATGCAGCGGCTGTCGTGGCTCGACGACTCTTCAAAGTGAACGCGGCTTCAGCAACAGGTCATCCGAGCGGACTGATGAAGACTGTGTTCTCGGAGTGCCGTAGCGTTACTTCAGGCTGGACTCACTTGAACTGGGCCACAGTCACACGACGATATGAGTAGGCACTTTTCTCCTGCCACAGCCTCTAATGCACGCACTGCATCTCACAGCAGCGCCAAAGCAGGGGGTTATCTCCTGCCGTCAGCTAAAAGATCTGCACTCCTACCTGCTCCGTAAGTGCACCTGATGACCTTCACTGTCCTTTGAATGTTTCACCGAGTCGGCATTTTGATCATTTTCTTTGGAAAGAAGATGTAGTCTGACCAGCCGTCCTTTTGTCCTTTATAGACAGAGTTGGATGAGGAGACCATATCTGTAGTGTAGAGTTACTCAAGACCCAATGAGCGCCTTCCAGAAATAGTACAGGTACCAAAAACAATTCTGATGACTTCTTGATATTAAATAATCATTTGCAGATGTTAAGCCATGTTAGATGTTTTGTAACTTGTTTTAAAAGGGACAGTTTTTTAGCCTCCTGGCACTTTTCAGATAATTATCATTTTGTTTTTGGCTCAGAGTTGAATCCTGAGGGAAGTACTAGAACAACAGAACAGGCAACATCCTGAAAACTCTATAAGAAGATAAAAAAGTCATCTAATATATTGTATTTCAAGAGTAAAGTAAAGTAAAGATTCTTCAAAGTAACTAACTCAATGTAGTAAATGTAAATGGAGTAACTGTAATCAGATACTACATATATTTGATCATAAAGGCCAGGAATGCACTATGATGTTAAGTATCACAATTTTATTACAAAAATTAAAGTCTTCATCTCTCAGTTTTGCCATGCTTGGAGCATATAACAATACAGTAAAAAACCCGGACCCAGAGATAGTAAAGCAGATTTCAACAATGCTTTCACAGCACTCTGTCATTCATGCTGTTACTATACAGATACTGTAACATTCCTAATACAGAGTTGTACAAACACCTGCCGAAAACACGTCATGTCGAGAACAAACCAAAAAATTACAGTTACCAGAGGAACAAGAAAACTCAATCCTGCTCAAAAAAATGAATCAACAAACCGGTAAAACATTTAATTTGCAACTGAAAAAGTACCAAATGTGCTGAATATCTGTACCAGCCCAAGGCACCCAGGCTTTGTAGCAATGTTGGCAAGTTAACGACATTCTCACGGAGACACTTGAAAAGCAAACGACAATTACAAATTGACTTGTACCACAGTCTGACTTTGCAGTGTCCTTCAGCGTTAGCCTCCTCTCTCCTGGCGTTCCTCCTCCTCGTCAGTCACAGTGCAAGTTCCGGAGGGAGGGGGGGGTGAATCGGGAGGGGTGCTGGGGAAAGGGGGGTCTCTGGGAGCTGTAACAGCGTCAGACATCACTTCACAGCGCCAAAACACTGACAAGAATTGGACGGACAGCGTAATCTCCCGCTCCTCCAAAGGGAAACGGGCAGAGTGCTTATGTAATTCCTCACTTGGATTGGGAATTGTCCAAACATAAGGCGCAGATTGCCAGCTGCCAGTCCAAGACAAAATAAGCCAAACTGAAAAGCTTAAGGTGTGCTTTAACATCCATGAAGAAAACTTGGTGAAACAGAGACTCTCACTGAGGTTTCCAGTGATGATTTCTTTTTTTGTCCTCAGGATGAAAAGTGTTGTTCTGCACATAAATACTTAACAAAGTCCAAAATCCCAGGTTTAAGCTGACTGATAACTCAAAGTCCAATAGTCTCTAACAAACTTCAAATAAAGACAAAAACGACAAAAGCTTAGAAATACAGAGGCCTTTTTTCTCAGTTCAGTTGAGCGAACGGCAAGGCTCAAATGTCCATTTGGTTGCTCCGCCAAAGATTTCTACGTTGCTCTCTGACCAGGAGAAGACATTGCCAGCTGGTGCTTTGCTGTTGCAGGTCGCCAAGTTGTAGATCTCTGCCACTGAAAGTTTTCTGTTCCAGATATTCAGGTTGGCTAACTCTCCGACATAGGCTTGCGTTGCATCAAACCCACCTCCCAGTGTGTCCTGTTGAAACAAAATGGACATGTTAGCTCTTCACTTCGATTTACTAAAACAGTTTCATTCCTACTGAACAGTGTGTCCAGTCAGCTGTCTCCTCACCTGCTCCTGTCCCAGGACGAGCACTCCCTCTGGTTTGATGGGATGGTACGGTGCCAGATTCTCACCGCTGCCCCTCATCACCCCGTCCTGGAAAGCCTCCCACATCCCATCCCTGGTCGTCCACGTGATGCACAAGTGATGCCATTTCCCATCATTGATAAGGAAAGGTAGCTTTGCGACCTGCGACAGGAAACACATGTAACTATCTGTACTCACACTTCAGTGTAGCAGAGACTTTCCTAGTATTGTTTTACAGCTTTTCCTTTCACTGATTCTGTTCCTCCTGCTGAATCATGCGCAATATCACCTATCTTGTCTGTTATAACACCTTACATTTGTCACCTCAGGTCTATTTTTGTTTAACTTCCTATCCTGATACACAGTTGTTGGGTTACAATGGCAAATACAATGTTGTTGTAATGCACTGCTTTGCAATGAAAAGTACACTTTCAAAGAAAAGGTTAAAGCAAGGGCATCTGGACTAGATTTTTAAGGGGAATTGAAAACCCTTAAGATGACCAGGATGACTAAGAACCTTCAGACATTTAACACATTTGTCTGAGGTCTACTTGAACTTGAGCTATTTCCTGGGCTTTCTTCTGTGTATCATGCTATTACACTTTAGTTTCCAGTCAGTTTGCTCTAAACTACAATTTTTCTAATTCCTACCTTGTCATTGATGAGGATCTCCATTGGGTTGTTTCCCCACTCGATTAGAACAAGCTCATTGGACTGTCCTGGGACTGCATAGGAGAAAGGCGTGCCCACTCCAGGTGAGGCGTTGGACTTGATCCACAGACACACGCTGAATGAGTACATCTCTGGGAGGCTCCTCTTGGCTTTGGCGTACATGTAGTTGGTTCTCAACGGGAAGGTCAGCTGGAACTTATCTGTGGGTCTGCTGTCTTTACCTGCAGAGAAGAACAACCGTCAGACTCTTTACAGGAGAGGTTTTGACAATAACAGTGATATCATTGTCAGGGGGGCGAAGAATGTTCATCATCACACAATTAATTAACTGTGAAGCTTTTTTGTTTCATTGGCTCATTCTTCCTCAGACACACTGTTGCTCTGCTTTACTCACCTATGACCAAATAACTGGGTAGAATTACTGATAAGTTTGGTAACGCTGCTTAGTACAGAGGTCAAAACTTAATTTGTAGCAGAAAGCCTCCACAGTAAAAGCATAACCTAGCTCACTTGTTTTGATTTTAATTTTGTTTAGTAGCAGACTGAGCAGTGCAGAAGCTCATAACTCCATCTAGGGGAACTATTATAGACAATATGCCACTCACAAAAGTTATTGTTTCTGACAAGACATTTGTTCAACAAAACGACATTTAGGAATATTTTAAAGTAAAATTACGAACTAGAAACCTTAAAAGAGTTTTACTTTTCTGACCTTTTGTATAAAGTGAGATTTTCCTACATTTTATGAAATCAAAATCTGGTGTCTATGCAGCTTCTTCCATACAAGCCTTGCGCAAGCGCATATGCTTGTGTTATAACCTCTATAGCCCACACACTGCGCATACACAAATGCACACAATGTAAACTTCTTCTGATTCTGTCATCAGGTTCCCCTCCAAAGAAACTGGGTTTGTAATTCACAAAGTGAAGGAAGCCAAAGCGCAAACAGGTTCTGAGATATGCAAAATAATGCAGCTTCACTCTGCTCCTCCTCAAATCCACGCACAACAAAAGGGCTGCGGCATTTTAAGCTGTGCCATGAGAGATATGTTTATACTGAGCGAGCTTACTCATTCTCCTTAAGTTAAAACACAGAATTAAAGCTGTTCGTGTCTAGTCCACTGTGCGCGCACCTTTCTCCAGGTCCGTGATGCGGTGGTGCAGAGACGTGAGCGTGGACTCCACTCGGTTGCGCTGATCCGTGTCGTTCCTAGGACTCCCTTTGCCCTCCTCCAGAGTGTTGACCCGGGACAGCACCTGCTTCTCCATGTCGTCGATCTTGTTCTGCAGCAGGTCTTTGAGGCTGTTCGCCTGCGCCGCGCTGCTGTTCCCACGGCTGTAGTTCTGGGTAGGACACAGGGACAAACAAGGGGTTAGAGCAGGACACGGGACACTTAGTGCGGCAGTAAACTCTGTCATAAACAAGCTGTTACCTCGGTCTTACCGCACTACCGTCTGCGTATTACTGTGAAAATGACTTTCAGCTTGACTCGGCATACCTTCTTTCTGTAGAAGGTTGTAAAACTCAATAACAATCTAGTGATTTATAAATGACCAGAACCACAAAAGTAGCCACCGTTACCAAACCTTAGGTGGTAAACATGTTCTTATTTGGCAGTATTTCGCTTTTACAAGTGTAATCTCTAACAGTAATTGCCTAACTTTCTAAGCATTAAAAAGACTCCTACAAATTGGAATCTGCTGCATTATAAACGGTGTAATGTATCAAATGTGTAATTGAGTTTAAGTTCCCATCGCGTGCCAATTTTAAACTTCTCTCTAGTGATTTCTAAAAAGAAAACTGAGCAGTGCAGAGACACGGGTCCAGTGTAAATGCAGGATAACTGAAGCACTGCGGTCCTCCTACCTCCAGATTCTCCAGGCGCTGTTTAAGGGTCTGTAGGGTCTGTCCCAGCTGGGCTAGAGTTTCCGTGGTGCCCCGAGACACGTCTCCCATGGTGTTCTTACCCCCTGGCCGTCTGCTGCTCGCGCCCTCCGCCGCAGGGACGCTCTGACTCTCGCAGCGGCTCAGTTTGGACGTAAGTTCCCTGATTGTCTCCTTTTGATTCATGATCGTCTCCTTCTGCTGCAGCACGGTCTCGCGCAGCTGCATCACGGTGGTCTTCAGGTCCTCCGCCGGTCCGCTGTTCTGCATCGATGCCGCGCACAAGTCCATATCCTTTGGCACCGATGTGCAAATAAACTGCGTCTGTCCGAAGTCTTGAGTCGAGCTCTGCGCCAAAAACAACCACGAGGAAAGTAGAAAAAGTTTCCAAGAGAAGACTTCCATGGCTCTGGTTTGGGTTTTGGTTTGAGTGTGTGACAGTTTTTGAAAAGACTGCGACTTCAGCACCACGGCGCTGTTCACTGAACTGAGAGCCCCGGCTCCGCGTGCACTTTATATAGAGGCTTTGAGGAAGCGCATATCACCGCGTGAAGGGGGAGCGGGTGAGGGGGGTGGGGGTGGGGGGGCAGCACTGAGCCAGAGCGTCACGGGCCAATCCTCTTTAAGGTCGTCCCACTCAGATCTTTACTAGATTGACTTTAATATGTAGGCATTGAAAGGAGCAGTTTGATTGAAACGCTGGTCTCGACACACAATTGTCCCACAGTGACTTTTTGTGATTCTCTTTATTCACTGCATCTGTCTTTTTTGGGCAGTATGTACAGAGAATCTTTATTATTAATCAAACTAATAACACAATATCCGGTTTGGTGTTCTATAATAACTTTTAATAAATGTGATACGTATAAAAAAATGAAAACTTCCTTAACAGCACTGTGTAAGTCTATTGTACATTAATGCACTCGGAACAAAATGAGGAAAATTATGGCTCCACCTTATATGAAGCCTCTCCTTGTCTTTCCCGAGCAGCAGCCAGTCCCACAGTGGGGTCCTCGCCACTACCCACTCTCTCACCGCTCACGCGTAAAAGCGCACTGCCCATGGCTTCCACAATGCGCCTCTGCTGCCTTTCAAACCATTACGAAACGGACAGTGCGGCGGACAATCCCCACTGACCACAGCCAGAAAGGGTCTGTGTCCACACTGTAATGGGTGGAGTATATATTCTATACACCGGTGTGCAGGGCTGTTAGCGTTATGGTAAACTCTTACACTACAACAAGGAGGCGCTATACTGACTACCAAACCTTACCAAATAAATTACAGCATGTTATGTAACAGACAGCTCGTGCATTAATAAACACAAAAGGAGGATGGTCCAGATTGCTATGGATTATGTCGGCATAACCAAACAGATCTGACGCACAGTGCTGATATCTGACCTGAACTGACTGAATCTCATCTGCACTGAAGCTGTAGAGCTAAAGGACACTTCCCTTTCAACCTGGTGCACCGAGGCCTTGGACACTTTGAAGTCAATTTCTTTTGGAAATCCAGGCTTCACACTCAAACTTGCTCCTAGGTGAACACATAGACTATACTCTTTGAGATAAAAGGACTTCATACGCACTGTAGGGAGGCTCTATGAGGTCATCCTCTTTATTGTAATTGTTTCAATCTTTTTTTGTATAAAACTTTGCAAATAAGGCCTTGTTGAAGATACATACAATAATCCAAACTGTTGGTTTGCTTTATTTTGGCAAAGCTCTTGTGTCAAACTGTTATTTATTTTATTTATTTAAAATATTTTTATTAATAAATTTGGCCTGTAAAGCATTTTTGTTTGCACAAAAAGGAAGCAGATTAGCAGACAGCATTACATTGCAATTTCCATTCACTAGTCCAATGTTATTTAAAAAAAGTTATTATTATCTAATTTATTTGATAGTCAGTAGATAGACTGGAAACAGGATGAGAGAAAAGAGAATGGAAACAAACCCAGGTTAACCAAGTATGAAACGTGCTCTAACCTGCAGGTGATGTGCCCCCAATTGTCTTTTTTAATCTATAAATCAAAATCTATAAATGGAAGTTAAACCGTAACTGGAATTTAGTGATGAGGTAAAGGTTACAAATACCAATTTGCTTATTTTCATACCATTTATCTATTATTGGTCTTTGAGATGAGAAACTTATCTCAGATGTTATGGGCGTGAGGTAGGCCACACCCTGGATAATCGACATCACAAGAGACACTGACAGAAAACTTTTGCTACTTACATTGGGCTAAGCAGGTTGAATTCACAGTTCAACTATAGATGCATGTCTTTGTGATCACATGAGAAACCCTTCATACTGAAAAGGCAAGACTGTGACATAAGCCACATGTTTTTTTTTTAATGCATGCTGCTCACACCATTGTCACTAATGCTCTCTCTCACTCACTCTGCGGAAAACTCTCTCTGTCCACTCAAACAACTCCTAACTCTTTACCAAGTCTCACCTTTGCTGCTCTCGACTTCGTTGCTCTGACTGAAGCATTGCGCCGCTGCAGCCGCTGGCTAAGATGAGATGAAAATTGACCGAGCAGTCTGCTTTAATTTGTTTAATTATTGATCCGACGTGTTGTAATCAGCAAGGTGCCGAGCTGAAGGCGAGAAACAGAGAAATGAACAAATGCTTAATGGCACTGTTTAATTGCAGGGGCCCGAGACAAGCGTGTAACAAATCTTCCTCAAATCAGCAGCTCATAGTCTGAACATAGATCAACCAGCAACGTGTCATTATCGTTAACACAACAGAAATGAGATCTTTGTTTACCAAATGGAGCAAACAGAGTGCTTTTAAATGATTTCCTCTGGAGGGTACAGATATAAAAAATTAGCAGCCTGTAGCCACATACTGTATATATCCGTTCAATATTCATGTCTTATCCCACGCGTTAAAAGTGCAGCGGCGCCATATGTTCAGCCATGTTTCCTCTCTAATGCACAATATGTTTTCTGATTTAAAAAAAATAAGCTGAGCAAGATTGCATTTGACGTCAATCAGAATTATTATTTGTTTTTTGACAGTGTGACAAAATGGATGACCACTTAATCAGAGAATCCTCATGGGCTGCGTGTTTTATTATTGGTAAATAAATTATGGATAGGCTGTAATCACTTGAAAAAAAGCAACTTAAGACAAATAGTGACATGAATCTTGTGAAATAAAGGTGTTAGGCCTCTGTGTTAGTTCACAGAGCATGTATTCAGGCCAGGACTTCTCACAGAGGATGTCTCCCTTCAGTGTTACAATGACAAAGTCCATATTCTATCCATAACTTATATTCCAATAAGGCAACAGGTATTATTTCACAGCACCTGATGACAACAAATATGAATTCAGCACGTAGCATGAGCATACTGAAGCAGTATTATCACAATTAGCTGTTAGCTTATGTGATTCCTGGTTGCCAATAATAAGTGTAAAAACAAAATAAAACAAATGCATAGAAGGATGAACGAAGGAAACAAGTTGACCTCTGCCCACAAGGAAGAGAGAGTAAGACAGTACAATATTTATAACATTCAGTCTAGACACCGTGAAGATGAAAAGGAGAAGGGCTGGAGAATCAAAACAGACAAGTGGACATCAGGTAAGAACAGAGAGCAATAGAAATGAAGACTAAATAAATCTATGTTTTGTTATATAATCACTATAGGTAAATGGGTTACATGCAAGTTTTGGTGGAAAGGAAGGTGGTATGTTAGGCTAATCATTCAAATTTTTTTAGCACATAGGGTCTAATACACACATGGGAGACATATTCACACTGGGTAAGTTTCATTTCCAAACCAAAAGGTTATACTGAAAAGTGGAAAAGCAGCAAAAATGTTTATCCTGAATATATTTGTTGTACTTTTCTACTAAAGACATATATTCTCATACATATAACTCATACAGTATTTAGTGCACCTGAGGATGCGGGGCAACCTTTAACAGGTTCAGTGGATTAGTTTCTAGCTGCACTTCTATCAAATATGCAGACAGACTTTAAGACGTCAGGGGTTCAGGCTAACTGATCTTTAGCTCAGTGTTGCTCTTTTTAATCCCAACTGTTCCAGGCCAGAGCAGCACCACGACGGCCTCTGGTCTGTAGAAATATAAACCATTTCAACCATTTAAATTCTTTTATAATTTTTAAGTCTATGTATTATTCAGACCATTTTAAATACACAAATAAAAAAAGTTTGACAACATGCCCCGGTCTTCTCTACATGACACAGAAAACCAAATGTAAATCTAAAACCCAAAGGTGTGAAAAAAAGTACTTGAGTATTTGTTTTAATTGTACCTGTAGGTGACTCTAAGAAGCAGATGTTGGGAGGAAGAGAGTTCAGCTGGTACAGGAGGCTGAGGAAAAGGCTGTATCCTATGATGATGGGAATATGTTGGCTTTACGTTGAATAGATGTAAAATAGGGTAAGTTGTGTCTAAATGAATGAAACACATACTTTTATACCCTCATTACAAAGTGATGGATACAAAGAACCTCAAAAACTAAACTCATCGATGAATGAAATGTCTATTTCTTAATGTGTTTGTTAGTAGTTTGTATTTTGAAGTGATACAATAATGTTTTCCAGGATTTATGGAAACTCTGTCATGGCCTATTTTTATTTGAGCCCAGGTTTGTACATGCTACACTTGTGTTTTCACTAAGGACCCATTTAGAGTTGATATGTTTATTGAGACTCAATGTGTCGGTTTTGTCTCTGGTAGTTCACCCAGCTGAGTACGGACCCCCCTCCGTGGGTCTCGTTATGGGAGAGAGGACGATGAAAGAAAATAGATGAGGAGAAAAAGAGGACTGGGAAAGTTTGGGTCAGGAGAAAAGAAACAAGCAGTGATGAATGAAACTGACTGATGTGTGGTCGAGGTGTGGTTAAGATCTATAGTGTGTTCCTGCACAACCGGATGCTGCAGTTTCAGGACTGCAGTTCTATTTGTGACAGCCCCCTGAATTAACATGCCCCCCCTGTGTCTGGTTAAGATTAGGGTCAGGGCCTGGTGTTGTGGCTTAAGTCAAATTTGGCTCTCCTCAGACCTGCGGCCCTGAAAGTGCAGCCTCCGTTTGTGCAGGAATACCTTTCTCGTTAAGGAAGCTAAGGTGTGTTTGAGGCATAGTTGAGGCCTGGCCTTGTTCCCAAACAACACATTAACCTCCATTTGACACCTTTTCCTGTTGACCACTTCTTGTTGACTCCGGTCCAGTGCTGAGCCTGTTCCCACACAGTCAGAAGTGTGTATGAGCCAGAAGTCCGAGTCTGACCCAAGGGGCTGAGTGGAAACAGGCTCAAATCCATAATGATCAGACTCTTAGGCTCACTGAATAATGCAAAGCTTTATAATAGAAGCCACTTTCTAATGGCAGAGATAGATAAGAGCCATTTCACACACTGGCAGCAAACTGCTTGCTTATTTATCCGGCATCTGCAATAACAGGGGAGAGAGATGGTGCAGAGGGAACCGCTGTAAAAACTGACAACCACAGCACAAACAACACGAGACGCAGCGCGGTTTGCAGTGTGGTGACGGAAAGCATGTACAACATTTTTAACTGAACCTGTTTCTTTTCAAGCAAAGTATACTCAGATAGAAGACAAGGTTGTCCCACTTTGTTTTCTCTGTCCGTGTTGTATGGTTCTTGTCTAGTCTCAAAATCAAATGTGTTTTTATGCATTTGAAGTTTCGTTTTCACTCTGGTTGAGATGTTGTCTTGGATAATGTACTCTGGAGTCTAATAAATCCAGTCAGTTACTTGGTCTTTTTGCACCTTTCACTGCTGAAAGTGAATTTGAGAGGAGATGCCAGGTAGCACAAGGCATTGACGTCTCCATTTGAAATCGTCCCACCAAGGCCCTGCTGTGCCTCTATTCCCACCGGAGACACGAGAGGAGATTGAAGGAATAGGAAATTGGAGAGCGGTAATCCAATAGAAGCAGAGCCATGTGTGGACTGTTACCTAGAAGCTGAAGTAGGTCATAGTTTTACAGCTGCTTCTTTGGGGACTGTATTTCCCCAGACACCATGTATATGGGTGAGTCATACTCGAAAACTTGAACCAAATGCATTTGACCTTCTTCTTGTGATCAATCATTGAAAATGCTTCTGAAAAAGGATTGCTTTATTGATGTCCAACCACACATGAGTCACTCAGTAAGTCATTCCCCTTTCATTAAAACCCAAAGTGACATAAACAAATACCGCTGGCATTATGTGTTCCAGCGGGCGTTAAGCTAACCTCATCATAATTCTCCAAAGCCTGCACATTAACACTTTTGCAACGACAGCGCTGTTCATCAAGCCGCTTGTGTTGGCCTTGTTGGACTCTCTCCAGAAACAACATTTCCCGACAGGCTTCAACTTGTTTGTTGACGGATTGGGTCCGAAAGAGGAGTTACAGTGGGTCAAAGCTAAATATACAGTATACAGTATGACATGTGTTTTGTTTTTTCCATTTTTTTTATAAAAAGTGATGTACAGGTGAAATAAATCTATGTTGACATGGAGCACTTAAGACTTGACAATAAAAAGATGTGGACTAATAAAGTGTGCTGCCAAATGAGAGAAACCTGAAATCACGGTGTTGTCTCTAAATATCTGCTGCCATGTTGAATGTCAGGGTAGTGTTGTAGACCACTTTAACCAAGTCATGACTAAGACCTTCAGGTATAAGCACCAAGTCAAGACTAAGACCCAAAGTAAGAAAGAATAACTTTTACTTTAGTTGCTTTAGTTGAAATGTAAATATTTCACTAAATTAATGTTTAAATAACTGTTTTAGTGGCATCTATTTAGCAGTGGCACATTTGTTGACTGTGACTTGGTGTATATGTTTAAAAGACACCCTACTCTTAAATCTGAGCCATTTAAAGGCACATTGCTGTATCACTGGCACAGATAAACACATATTAAAGCGTCTTACAGTTTATACAGTGCTATAATGGAGCGACAGTTCCTGTATGGTTGTGGTCTTAAAGACAAGCCCAAGCACTTAGAGTTTAGTGGCAGAGCGAGGCCGTAGCTCTGTGGGAGCAGGTGTGTTTTAGGACTCAATAACATCCACAAGATGAAACCCTGTAAACCAGAAGGCTTTGGAGTGGGACTGAGTAATAGGCTGAGGCAGAGTGAGCTTGCCGCACATTTCCTCTCAATTAGATCGAGTGACCAAACGTCTCCTTGTGAAGAAACACAACTTTCTCCTTCAGGGCCTTCCTTTGTGTTTGGTTATTTTTCACAGAAGTGGATTACATTTGAGTGACCTGGAGTGAATGTAGGAGTCGAGAAAAAATATTTTCTATGCACTTATTTAGATTTTAAAAATGCTTGTGTTGTGATCACTTTTGAATTGTTTTCTGGCTCGTCCTTGCGTCTTTACAGCTCGTTTAATGAACCTGGTTTTAAAGCCACGGAGCAATTGTACTGCTGCAAACGCACATGGGAGTCTCTTGTATGTATGAGATGTTATATGGTAGAAAAGTTGCATAGCATTGCTTTAACCTTATTGCCTATAAGTCTTGCCCTTGTCCTGGTCTTGGTTATGACTTGGTCTCAGTTATTTGTGGTCTTGACTGCCGAGCTTCTGTTCATTTTCTTCTTGTATTAGAATTATTTTGCTGTTTTAAGAAAATGTTTTGTTTTGCATAATGCAGCAGATGTCTCATGATCTAACCAGCATCACCATCATTATTCACAGTCCTTCTGAGCACAGTTTGCTGAGGGATATATTATTCATAATGTTAGAGCAAGTCTCAGTGTTGTACCTCATATGGCATGCCCATTTATTTAAATATACAACATCAGGGAGCGGCAGGGAGCTGAATAATACAGATGCAAAGTCTTTATTGATCATTTGTCAGTGCTTTGTTTCAGCATTTCACCATTTTAAAAAGCCCTGAGATTTTATTTTTGATACAAATAAAGGGCGTGTTTTGCATGAAATTACAAATTTGTGAGTGTATTTATCCTGAAACAATTTGTTTTATTTGGAAATGGATTAGGTTATACTCTTGGGTGGTACATGCTCTGCTCTTGTCTTTGTGCTAACTCAGATTTCATGCACATGTTAGTGTTTAAGACCTTGAGCATCAACAAGTAAACCAGCTCTAAATTTCAAACCAGCCTGAGACCATACTTCAGTGATGTGTGTGAGAGCCTTTGATGTTGTGCACAAGGCCCCCTTGACGACGACGGTTTGTGAAGCAGCGCGCAGAGTACAGTCCACTGTGGATGCTTTGTAAAAATAAAATCATGTCTTGTTAAATGTGTCGAGCTGCTGCACAGATTACAACATCACAGTTTCATCTTCTTCAAAGTTTGTTCTGCGGGAACTTATGCTGCAGGGAAAAAAACCTTGAAACTTAGAAGGTACATGTTTTTTCACAGAACGTTACTGAAATTTGAAAATTACTGATAAGATAACATCCCAGCCTCAATTTTAGATTCAAACCTTCCAATGAGGACTTGTTCTTAAGAAACTCTATCAGACTTACACTGTATATACATTTAAGATCGTGCTCAGAGGTGCACTGCACAGCCCCCACACGTCTATTGTATTTGTGCTCATAGTGACAGCTTGTTCAGTCGATGAGTGTGAACACGTCACTCATGTTCTCAGATGGATGAAGACCAACTGCTGGCCTCATCACCGGTCCGGCTGTGACAAGAGCCCAGCTTCAAGTGTCATAAATCCTGTCCATAAAGCCTGCCTTTGTCAAATACAAAGTGACATCACGATTATTGAACATATCACGGTCAATCAGTGCTTATCGTCCACTTCTCTCTCCCCCTCACTGGGCTTTTCACCGTTGTGTTTCTCCTGTTTCACTGTACATTTGGAGCCAGTGACATTTACTAACTAAAACCTTGTGAATAGAAGAAAAATGGGTAAAACATTGTGTACAGTTGTATAGGACCTGTCATGGTTAAAAAGAATGACAGACTTTAATTCAAGTTTGTGTCCTGGGAAAGTCATAACCTGCTATGGCAGGTCATATTTCACTGCACCTCATTTATTTTTCTGCAGGAAAATACAAAACATGGACAGATGCATTCATTCAGCTGACTGTCTGTTCTGTCGTCTGGGCTCATATGAACTCATTGATCAAGGCCTAAATAGAGACATGTGCTATATGATGCCTGACTGAACTGCTACCTGTGTAAGTGACTATCGATTATCTTGTCAGCTGGAGCTGCTCACAGTTACAAGACAGAAGCAAAAATAATCAGTGACAAAGGGGTTGATTTGGTAAAAAGGAGCCTGTAGTGTTCACCCACTCACATCGTTTTACTAGATTTCAGATGGTTTCTTGGGTTTACCATGGCCCTAGTCAGTACAATGTAAACACACACTTGGAAAAAAGACTGTCAGAGAGCATTTAATCAAATACAACACTTCTCTATTTGTTTAATTTACCCTGTGCAAGATGAGCCTACATATTTATCCACTTTGTTATTTAATTGAGATGTTTGAGAGTGCAGTAGGCACTTAAATAAAGAGCTAATAAAGAGAGGATAGACTTATGCTTATGTAAGCTTACGTTTCAGTGAAATAATGTTAGATACAGGCCTTAGCCTAATGTCAAACAGAAACTGCCCTGTTGCAGTTGCCCTGTTGTTGAGACTAAGCACCTTCCAACAGTGCATTATTATGCCTTAAACCGACTCAGGTCTCATTATGACTAAATAATATCAAACTAACCAGGACCAAATAATAAATCAAAGGCCTATATTGAATAAGAACTGGCTGACCCTGATAGTCTTTTAATTTGACATAGCTCTAAGTAACAGAGGCTGAACTGTTCTGAACCTTGTCAGGTCCTGAAACCCCCCTGCCTCATCAGCCCCAGCCGACTCCTGACCCGCCTAAAGCCCTGGGTCTGAGCCACACTGCTCCTCAGCCCAAAGTCAGCGCTAACCTGCAGCCCCCGACTCCAAACTGTCCTGAACCTGAGCGAACGATGCAGCAACACACAGAAAGTGCAGTCCATTTCTGTGAATTCAGTTTATTTAGAAATGATCCATTGACAATTCAGATTTAACAAATTTATATCTCACCCAGCAGCCAATGAGACACCTAAAGTTTATTTTATATATTTTATTAACTCCTATTGTGTTTGTTTTTTAAAGGTTTAAGAATGGGCGGCTGCGTCCGTACTCTCTGGAGCTCGGGCGAAAGATCAAGCAGAGTCTGTGGGAGGTTCTGAACCGTCCACGTCTCATCGTTGAGGAGACTGCCTCTGGACTCCTGACAATACAGGAGTTCACTGCACACGAAGGTCTGCCCTCCTCACATTGACGTAGATGTCTCTGAAGAGCCTGCAGGAAGAGACGCAGACTGCACTAGAGCCGGCCGCTCTTCTTTGTCCATAGTTCTCAATAGGAACTTAAGATTTTAAGATTTTTTTAAACTTTTAAACTTTTTTTAAGACTTCTTAATAAGTTTTCACAGACATTTTATTAATTAAATACTACATGCGTTAACCTCCATTAAATCTTTCAGTACATTTACATTTATTCATTTAGCAGACGCTTTTATCCAAAGCGACTTACATCACCAGTGTTACATTTTTTACAGTTGACGCTTTCATTTAATGCGACTTACATTAAGGTTCCATTCACCAGCTGGAACACCAATAGTGAATGAATGACCAGAGTAAGACTCCACCAGCAGCTTCTACCATCAAGCTGCACCTTCAGCTTTCAGCTCTAATAACATCCTCCTCTAGCCTCAAAAAACAGACATAACATCCGTCTGTTCTGCCTCAACCCAGTCCTTCAGCAGCATATACCACCACGCCACACCCACCTGCCTCGGAAACTCCACCTGCCTCCACAGCATCAGTCCATTGCAGCTGTTTAACAGTGAGCTGCACCTCTTGCCTCCACCTCAGCCTCCGGTGCCTCCTCCTCAAAGCAGCCACCACACCATCTCTGTCTGCGCATATTCGTCCTGAAGCAGCTTTAACATCAAGCTGCACCTTAAGCTCACTATCCACAAGCCTTCAGCCTCCATCTGCCTCAAAAACAGACTAAAACCCACCATTTTCTCCATTTTCTCAGTCTGTTCTGCCATGTAACTACAGTTTCTTGTCCACATCAAATCACTATAACTGTAATATTGACTGAAATAACTTCTTCTACTTTTACCCCACAGCTCCAAACTCTGCCTGACATTTTGTATTGCGTGCATCCTGGGACCATTTCTCTCAGCCACCTCACACATTTACAAGACCTCCAAGTGCTTTTCCAGACCACCAAGACCACAACCAGAGTCCCCTGCAACCTCCAACACCTGAATTACAAAATAAAACACAAAAAGATTCATTATGATTGTGAATTTCTTTTAATTCATAAAATAAATATAATTTGCCTTTTAGAAGGACATTGCAGTGTGTTAGCAGCGGTAAAGGTGTTGTCATTAATGAACTAGAGAGGTGTGCAGCAGAAAGAAAAATGATTAGTGTCTAAGTAAAGCTCAGCCCCATGTGAATAACCTTAACACTGTAGCAATGATTGTTCTGCATTTTTCATCTGGGAATGTACAATTCAGATTCTCACTCATCCTTGACTGTGAGTTATGAAGCCTGTGTTTTTTTTTGTTTTTTTGTTAGCTGCTTCTGGAGTAAATACTGATCTTATGCAACAGTACAAAGCATTAATCACCATCTACTGTTTTTTATTGATGTACTGTACACTTGGCTTGAAAACAGCAAAGTAAGGAGATGAATGATTAAGGTGTTGATTGCGAGAAAATTGAGTTCTTACTTTAAAGTATGTCAAATAGTTTAATTTCATAGCTTTAGTCATGTTTGAATTTGGTTTATTTTGATAGAAAAAAGTATCTTAAAGGTCGGGTATGTAATTTTTCTGTGGGTAAAATTGCAGGTACACTTTCACATCTTACAACTCCTTTGTAGACCTGCAGTACCATTGCTGTGCTTTTTGTCTATGAACAAACGGGGGATAAATGGGACAGATGATGAGTTAACTTATAAAAAAAGACAAAAAAAAAGAGACCTTTTGTCCTCCAAATGGAACGTCATGATAGCAAAACTTCCTGAAAAATTTTTTTTTCCCGTTTCATCCCTTCTCCCTTTCGTTTCAATCTGTCCTGGGAAAAAAGAGATTTTGTGATTTAGCTCAGGAAACTGCTCCTGCTCCAAAGATACATCCCGATATTTTTTTTTTATCCAGAGAAGGACAAACAGGGAAGAAAACAGTCCAATCTTCCCTATGATCCCTTTTGGGCATCCCCGGTCCCAACCTCTATCCTACCCCGGAGATTGGATTGATTTCCCGCTGCGCTGGACACTGGGACTGGGACACGAGAGGAGCAAATCTCAGCTGGATGCACCTGTGCGATTTGTGTCACATGCCAGATTGCTTGTAGCGGTGTAAAATCTGCCACCAAAGAGGCCAAAGCGATGATTACTTCTCTGACAAAGGCATTGGGTGGGATATTTCCATGCCCCATCCATCTGCTGTAGCATTTTCATGTTTTCTGATGAGCTGACATCCCAAGGAAAGCTGTTAGTCATCTCTGTGAAGCATTGTCCTTTTAGTTCAAGACAGACTGTGTTTGTGCTTGATTAAAATCATCAAGGCCTTTGAGCAAGTCTCTCTGTTGACCAAGAACCATCTGGTAAACATGTTGATGGGGCTCGGGCAATTAATTGCTTGAGGCTAATGTCACGATCGACTGCTCTATAGTGACTTAATGCAAACCCTTCTTAGATTTTGACTCTGGATTTGACAGATGGGATGACTCTTGGTTCAAAAACAAACTCTTAGCTCCAGCTGTTTGAAAAATGAGTGTGAAGTTTGGGGAAAAAAAAACCTGTGTGAAACCTGTGCTCTCACTTCAGTTCAATCACACAGGTGCCGAGAAAAGATGTACTGAGAATGAGCGTACAGCGGAAAAAGGACAAATAAACATGTAGGCTACTCTTTGTAATTACACTGTTTTTATCATGAACACAAGGCACACCACAAGGGCCCATTGAGAGTGTATTATCAGGGTTATTATATTGTTCTGTACGGCTCAGTTGAAAACCCTGAATAAAATGTCACGGTGTTCTTTTTAAAGGATAAAGCCATCATTAGGTTATATTGGTGACAATGTTGGTTTTACACAGCTGCAATCTTTTATGTGTTCATCATGTCATGGATGCAATATGACCAAATGAACAAATGTTCACAGTGTATTTGTTGTTTTAAATATAGTTTAATTGTCTCCTTGTGGGGATATATTCTTTTAAATCAAGATCAAAATGTTAAAAATGCAGTCCCTCTATTACACAAGAAAGTGTGTTTCTTTATTTATTCTCTTATAGATGAGGAAATCTGTATTGTCTCTAACATAAAATCCTATCACAACCCATCAACTTCTTATTTTACAGATAGCCTTCAAACTTATGTTTAGGAGACTCTGAAACTTTTAATGAGCATTTCTATTATCTGCAATATGCTGCTATGCTTTTTTTACAGTCCACATTACAATTTTCATTGCATTTAAATTACCAACATTATGCTTCAGTAGGTATAACAAAAAAAGTTTGAAAGGATTATTTTTATTGTAGGATCACCCTCGATCAACCACTGAGTCAAGAGAAGAGTCCCGGGGCGTACCCAACGTACCTACGTCGGTGACGTTTGACGCCCTCTTTGCGGCCCACAGTGCATTCTGGGTCCAACCCAAGATGGCTGCGCCCTGGCTGCGGTGCTGAAGAAGTGCCTCTCCGGAGAAATTCTTGAGATTCTGTGTGATTTCCGTAAAAACCTAACCAGGAAACTGGCTCGCAGCGACGCGGGTTTGCAGCAGAGGAGCGTCGGACCCCGGTGATCCATCGGTGCGGCCGCTGCTGCGTGTGGCTGTGGCAGACTGTCCGTGTGAAGATGGGCCTCGTTTCCAGCCGCTTCCCATAGCGAAGAGCCGTGGGGAGAGGAGCCGCGGATTCCCCTGCAAACACGCGCCTGTCCTCCTCGGCTTTGACGGCTTTGACTTACTGTACAGGCTTTGGACGCTGCCCTACAAGTTTCTGACGAGAATAGTTTGTGCGACTGTCTCTGTCATTGCCCGCAGACGGAGAGCTTCCCCAGCACGGGTTGACATTCGCACCGCATCAAGGTTTGCACGCTTCTGCACGCTCCGCTGCGGGACTAGCGCCATTTCTGCACATCTGCTCTGCCTCGCTTGGCTCACTGCTTGTGCCATTCCGCAACTTAGCTGGAAATAAAGCTTTAAATAGCCACAGCTACACATGCAGTCTGACAGTTGACAGCGCTAACGCGGAGAGCTGTCAAATTAGCCGCGCTAGCTTTGCTAACAGGGGGCCAGCCGGCTTATTTGAGAACTGAGGAGCAGAGACTCCGGGCTGAGGCGTCCAGGTGAACAGGCGCTGTTAACATGAATTCATACAGGTACACAAACTAACGCACAGCACCCCACAGCCCCACAGCCCCTGCACAACATCACCAGCTGTTGCACAAAGTGAGCAAAGGCTGCAAAGACTAGTTAGACTTTCAACTAACTTTTAGCTTTCGGGGTAAACTGGAATAGCTGCATGCCCGTATTGTTCAAAGTGCTATTTTATTTGCAGTAGCAACAGTTTATAATGACTGTAGTGAACACCGTAAACACAACAAAGCCATTTCAAGCACGTTTACTACGAGAGCAGCAAGTGTCACATTTCAGCTGCATAGGCGTTGGACAGGAAGTCAGTTCACTTTTTAGGTTTATTTACATCTTCTCGCACTGTTTCCAAAATGACTTTAATGCTATAAGGCTATGGGTACTTCTTGATGCTCATGTTATTGACGTGCACAAAACTTTAAATATAGTTCTTTGCTGATTTAATGTTCCTAATAAAACCTAATATAAAAGCAGCCACTTACATCACTGCTTCATCAAAGTGACGCTTTTCATTATCAGTTAAATACATTTTCTTTTTAAGGGGAAATCTATGCTTCATTTAATCTGTTATAGAGAAGCATTAACCCGATCTAAAATGCTGTTGTTTTTGTTTTTGCTAATAAGAATTTTAATTGGATAAATACCATCTCAGTGAAAATGTGCTGCATACTTGGAGAACTTTGTTGATAAGATATAGCCTTAAATTATTAATGTTATATTTTTCATAATTAGTAAAAAAGCATTATACCGTTTTGCCTGATGTCAGCGGTGTTCTTATGCTTCTTTGCTTTTGTTTGTCACGTGACTTTACTCAGTTTTTTAGACAAGTATCAAAACTTTAGAAAGTTTCATTGAGCAGGGTGCAGTAATAACATGTTAATGTTAGAGTCAATAATAACAAGGCCTTTATGCCTGTCCCACAGGGCACTAATGAAAATGGACTCAGACCTGCTTCATTCGCCGGCCATGAGCCTGGCTGAAGAAGAGGAGGCCGACATGAACGATTGGAAACTCCCCCTGGCCTTCATGAAGAAGAGACACTCAGAAAAGATTGAGGGCTCCAAGGCCTTGGCTCAGAGCTGGAGGATGAAGGATAGGGTAAGTCTGTGCTCTGCGGCCAATTGTGATGCTTATAATTCAGCAGCTGAGCCTTAGCGGTATTCTGTCCTGAGTTGTGGGTTGAGGTCAAAGGGCTTGTGTTGTTGGGCATTTTTTTAAAAGTTGGACATTCTATAAAAGTCTGAGCTGTTGACTGCTTACGATGCATGGCTGTGCGTGTAATTAAAAACATGCAGACATAAGAATAAGGAAATAGGCTGCTGGATTGTGCTGATGAAAGAGGAAAGTATTGTATGACTTTGTTTTGATTTAGATTATGACCTTTACTTTGCTGGAGTTAGCTGTGACTGCTAACAGTGAATGGTGTAATGTGCAAGAGGGATCATTTAGTTTATTAGTTTATTTATTACTACTTACTTTATTAGAATACACACTACAACTACAACTACAAGCAGGACCTTACATGTCTGTTCTCTTCAGCACATGCTTAAAGCCGTAAAACAATGGAACTACTAATAAACATAATAGTAATGACTAAGGGTCAATGAAACTGTAGGTTTGTAGTTTATGGAGCCAGAGGCCATACCATGTTTGGAATATAAAGTACAGTAATAATTTAATGCTTTAAGCCAAAATCTCACAAATGAATAAATTATTAATGAAACTTTACATTTCAATGTCAATAAGGGAGTCTTCCCGAAACCATCCACATATTCCTATAGGTTTTGCTTGTCTTTACTGTCAGTGGTTCAAACATATTCAGTGGGAAAACAAATATATAATGCGTTGCTTATCTCTCTCTCATGCGAGTGTGCACTGAAAAATAAAAGAAAAAGTTTGCAGATCGCATTAATTGCTCTTGCCACTTTTGTTTTGCATCCACTCCACCTGAGTGTAACCTGCACGAGCATTATAACCCAATAATCACACTATGGTTTTTTAAACCTGTGTTCCTTTCTAATGAGACTTTTTGAGAAGACTTGAAGAGGCAGGGCACAGTAGTAAACTGCATTTTATACCCTCTTTTTTTATCACAATGCCAGTTCATTTAATTCTGCTTGGGGCTAGCTGCGCTACACTTTGACAGGGGACCTCAAAGCTTTCCCTCATGAATGGCTACAGTGTGTTCCAGCTCCTTTCACCTCTCATAAAGCTGTCGTTTGATCCACTGCAGTGCTACCAACCTGATTATTTCACTGCCTCATGGCTACACAGAGCTTCTGCTGTAATGATGGCGAAAGCTACATAGTCGTATATAACCCTCTCCAGCTCCACATCTATTGGATAAATACACCCAAATGAAATTTTAACATCCTGCTGCTGTTAAGACCGCACCTCACTGTTCCCATAAAGTGTCAAGCTTCAGGGAAATGTTGAATAAGACGACATCATTAAATGTGAATGTGGTATTGATTTAAAAGAGAGTAATAAGGCCTGGATGAAAATGCTATTCCTATCATGCTAAATTAAACCGGTAACATTTTCTTTGCCCACAGCATTTCCAGTTATACACTTTTATCAGAGTGTGCTCGCATAACGCAGGGCTCAGAACCAGCTCTAAAGAGACCATGTACCGTTAGAATAGTGACCTTAGCTTAAACACAGAGCTCTGCCAATGCCATGTCGGTGGTAGATGTCAGGTGGATGTTACAGCAAGGAAGCCAGACAGTCAGGAGTTAGGGCAAACCGAGCAGTGTGAGGACTTCAAGTGAGCCTCAAATGATGTTGAGCACTGTGGGAAATCAAAGGGTTTGCTTTTGAAAACACATGAACAAACCCTGAACACTTGAACCAGAACACAGGAGGAGCATAAATCAATCTGCTGTTACAAGACCCCTTTGTCCTTGTCGTCTGTGACTTTCACGTGCGCTATGCCTTTAACGTTTGCAAACTCTATTTGCAAGAAGACTAGGTGTAGAGTTTCTGCACCTGCCCCAGAGAGCTGTGATAAGAGTTTTCAGATAGCCATATGGTTATCAGTATTGTTGAGAACAGAACAAGGTCAGCTGGTTTAATGCTGTCAATATGTATTTTTAACACATATTTGAGGTATCTTCTGCTCAAATTTAGACTTGCGCCTTCTCCCAATAAAATAAGGATTTATGTTTTATTATTCATTCATTCACAGTAAATGTAGACCGAAGTATTATGTATTATGAAAGCTGAACCTCGACTTAATAAGATAAAGCATTCATCACCTTTTGTTCACTGATAATCACCAGTTTTTTTTTTTGTTTTTTTTTTTTACATTTTGTTTGATTAATTTTATTTTATTTGCTCAGATTTGTAGCAATCTATTTTAATTTCAGGCTTCTTGTTTATTTTAGTTTAGATCACCTAAGCTAAATTAATGGAAGTTTAGTGGCGTATTGTAGTTCTGTGGACTTGAATGGCACTGAATGAAGATTTGATAATTGTCTTGCTGTACCTTGAGACAAGACAAGACAAGACATTTATTTTTGTATAGCCCAATATCACAACAACAGCCGCCTCAAAGGGCTTAACAGACTGTACTAGACAACATCCCTGTCCTTAGACCCTCCATCAGGGTGAGGAAAAACTCCAAAAAAACCCAGCCGGGAAAAAAGAGAAACCTCAGGGAGAACCACAGAAGGAGGGATCCACTCCCAGGACGGACAGGCCGTGCAAGAATGTGTCCAGGACAGTTGAAAAAAAATACATAAAAATACAAAACATATTCACAAAAAACATTTATGTTGACATTGAGCACATGCATATTTTCATTCTTTGACCCTAATATCTCTAAATAGCCTACGTAATTCTTTGTGTTGTGTCTGACGTTAGAACTTCAAATGCTAAATGACACCTGCTGCTCCTTTTTATTTCAAAACTGTATAAGCTTCATTGAAGGTGTTAGAGTATTGTTTACTGAATACGTGATGATAATAAAACAGGAGTTGTTTTATTCAAAGCGCATAACAACAGTGTATATTATGTTAAAAGCTGCTTAAATTATTTTTTCGCTTTTGCACCAGAAAGCCGGCGTCTGCTCTGTCACTGATGTGCATTTGTTCATGACACAGAAATAGCTGAGTTATACTTTTAGGTCTTGCTGTTGTGCTTGACGTGCATGAAGGTGGATGAGACTTGATCCTGAGTGCCAGCAGCAAATAGACAGGAAGTGTTGTTTATGGCCAGAGGACAGTAGGAGCAATATATAACATTGCATCCTGTTTTCCTGGAATACTTTAAGTTACATAGCATCAGTGTTTACAGTATATTATATAATGATATTTTGATGATCAGTGCATATTTAACAAAGTGACAGCTGGCACAAGGCTTTATGTCCTATTATTTAGTGTGTCTTTTTTAACACTTCTGGTCAGTAGCCTGAATTATGTTCTCAGATGCCCATTGTGCTATTATAAAGACCATTTTGGAAAAATTTGCTATATGCAATGACTGTGCTTCAATATGACGGCAATGACAATATTTGAAAAAATGGCTGACTTTATTTGGTCGCACCACAATGTGATAAAAGCCTCTAATTGGTCAATTGCAACCATGCAACAAATAATGTTTTTCACGTGGAATACATTCATATTATTGCGATACCCTCAGTTCTTTATAGGGGAATATTGCAAATGTTAATGGATAGATTGGATATTTAAGCAGCATTTCAGCAAAAAAACTTATCTCTTTGTAGAATATTGAGACAATTGTAGCTCAAGGCCTTCTCCAGCTTTAAACAGTATTTAAATGTATAGCCTAAAACACTTTGAGTGTGTGTATATAATAGTCTTTAACACTGAACATCTGCATTTGAGCTGTGCCACACAAACTGACAAAAATACTTTCTCATTTTCATACATCCTTGTGGCTTTCGTTGTTGCAATTTTTGTACATATAATGAAATCAATAATGCATCAATATCCAAGCTCATTGTAATGTGGAAATGAGACCGTACGTCTGGGCCTCTTTATCTTCTGCATCATTAGTTGAACTGATCAATTTACACACTCCATTGGGCAACGTATAGACTTTAGAGACACAATGAATTTTTTAAGTGCTGCAAATAATTACATTATTGAGTGTTGCGACCGGTTTGCTACAATAACACCACCACCACAAATGTCAATGTTAACCACCCACTCTGCTATTGAGACTGTTAAGACTGTCTCAATAGCAGACTGACCGACTTTATACTATTGAGGTTTGAAAAATCTTTAGTAAAGTTGTGTTGATAATTGCCTCAAAAGTACTCTTTTGCATTTTTCTACTAGAGAAATAAAAAACAGCTTCACTAGAACCTAGTGGACTCATTTTAGTTTTAGAGTGTGGACAAACTGAGAACTGCTGGAGTTGTAGCGCACTTATGTTTCTTTTTAAGCACACACTCTTACATGCATGAGATGAGGTCATGAAAAACTTCTGATAATGCTGCATACGTTTAAAATGAGAATACATTGGTATTGATCTAGCTCTAATGTTGTACTATTAATAACCACAGCTCCCTTGAACTATTTTAAATGAGCATAGTAATTTGTATTTTATAATCAAAGATAATCAACGATACAGATTTTTTGCTAAAGCGTTCAATTTGTGTGACCTGTTGCTGCCAGCTTCCTATGGCAGATCAATGCTCCCCACCATTGTACTGACGTTGCAGGCCTAACAAATGGAATAATCAGGGTGCATTGATTGACGCAGCGTGTGGTGCTGAGGGCTGCGCATGAGTCTTAAAAGGGCATTGAGGGAAAAGCCTTGGAAGTCCCTCGGCGTGTTGAGGAGATATTAATGAAGACAGGACAAATAATAAGCACATAGCCCAGCAGGAGGAAGACCACACAGTCAAATCTACATACAGGCATACACGCGCAATACATCTCACTATGTTGCCCATACCTTCGCCATAGATCAGACGGTGTGGCAAACACAATAATCATTCCATCACTTTTCTGGTGCTCTATTGTCTCCCACCAATCCCCTTTCTTTTCCTAAAACCTGTCCGTCTACAAGTTCTTGGAAATCCTTAGCCTTTCTCTGCAGATAAATGTTTTCGGACACTTGTTTGATGGGGATTTATTGGTGGTGAGTAGAAAGATACTTTGTCCCCCCCTGATCTCAACCTTTATTTAAGTCTGGGCAATTTCTGAAACAATCCTCAAAACCAACATTTAAAATATCCAATCAACATCATTTTAACATTAATTTATATAAATTGTAATTGAGATGAATGTTAAATGAATTGTGAGATAGACTTTATGTCATGGTCTCTGTTCCTAGTACAACCAAATAATATTTAAAAATAAGTCATAACATTTAAAACATATTGCCTAATTTTTAGCTAACAAAACCTTTTCATGGCACTTCAAAGTATTTTTTTAATCCAACTTCAGACTCATAGTCCAATAATTAAAGACAACAGCGAAAATTTCAAAAGCAAAGTAAAAAAAAAACATTTTAAAAAGACAGCTGTACTAGGGTCTGTACATCTTGGGCTGGTGACATATTGCACTAAACATGAAATTTATCAGACTCCTCATAATGAGATTTACAGAATCATTTGAACCTACAGATACATTTATACTATATTACCCAACACAGATTTTAAGGTGTTAATACGTTCAGTCACAAACATTTCACTCGCACTGGTCCATCTAGGTCTTCTCTTCACTAATTCGGTAGTGTTAAAGTGCTTTATAAATAAAGTTTGTTGTTGTTGTTGTTGATGTTCTCAATAAAACTTCTAGAGCATTATTATATGCCACCTGCAGTCCCTGTAAACTGGCTTTTTTTTGTAGTTAGTCCATAAATACACAGTGTACAGTGGCATACAGTATGTTTGGAACAAAGTCAGCTTCACTTTATCTGTGCTTGACCAAAACGTATGTGCGAGAACATTTTCCTGAGCTGAGCATACAACATTGTCTATAAGTTACATCATCGTAGGTCAGCTCCCCTGTGATGACATGCCCAAGATATTTGACATTTTCAGTGACACTTACATTAGTATTTGACAAACAAAAATCTGTAAATTTCATATGTTTTTCTGTCTTTGTTGTACAGATCACAACCACACTTTTAGCTACATTCAACAAAGCATATACTGTATAAAGAAGCTGCTGGTGGAGACAAGTCACAATGCCAGTTGTACAGGCTCGTAACTGTACTGACAAGTCATCCATGTACAAAAAAAAAAAAAAATCTGGGCTTAGTATGCTCTCTTGTCGACCCCATTGCTGACCTTAAATGGTGCTGAAACACTGTTTTCCTATTTCACCTGCATAGTTTGCTGTTCATACAATGTACATAGGAACACCACTTAATCACATTCATCAAATGTTGATAACTAGTTATAGTCTCAAAAAAGACTCAGGCCAGGAAGTGCAGCATTTGCCATCTGTCAAAAATTACTACACTGGATTATTGCTAAATTTCTGTGCCATTAATGTCCCCAGCCGGGAGGGGACACCTCCAGATCCACCTGTTTCCCATGTGTTTGTATGAATAAATTATTATAAGCTGCCTGTCCAACAGCTTCCACAGCACGTTGGTGCTTCCCTGGCAGTAAATTTCCAAAGATGGCCTATGATAAACATGTTTTTGAAACAATATGTGAAACAAACAAGTGCACAAAGCAA
Organism: Neodontobutis hainanensis; assembly: GCA_024349245.1. Taxonomy (NCBI): domain Eukaryota; kingdom Metazoa; phylum Chordata; class Actinopteri; order Gobiiformes; family Odontobutidae; genus Neodontobutis; species Neodontobutis hainanensis. The sequence goes on from JALDNG010000055.1 coordinate 453,644, forward strand.
AAAAGAATGACGTGGGCCACATCTGTTTTCCATCACACTCAAATGCCACGATGAGAGAAACACGCCACCACATTCATCTGTATTATTGTCATGCAAACAAATATCAAATGTATTATAAGTTGCTTTCACTGGATGCTAGATGGAAACAAATAATTTCATCGGGGTTGTTTATTTAGGATGTTAATTATCTTGCTGTCTCTGGTTTCTTAATTGTAACTGTGATTAACAGCTCCCTTTTCTAATTGCTAGTCTAGTCCTTCGTCACTGCACCTTAGTGAACAATACTATGATTTATTTATGTGCTAACATCTGCAGCCCTCTGTGTTGTAAGTCAAAAAATACTGGCCTGATTTTAACATGATAGTATTTTGAAGAAAAGGATAAAGCAATAGCATCTGGGCTTAGTTGAAGGTGAAGACATTGAGTCTCTAATTCCAAGAGACTTTAATTCTCAGATTAACTGGGAGATGATCTTAACCTGATGGGCCCAGGCTGTTCTGGTCTCATAGTCGTTAGTTATGAAAGGACTATTCTGTTCAGTAACAGTTATGTCGGAAAAACAAAACGGCTTCACAACAGGGTGTATCAGCACAATTGAGCCACTCTTGGGGGACCTGATTCTACAGTCCACCTCCACCTCAAGATTGGAAATTCCTTTGAGGACAGCAATATCCAAATTTTAACCAGGGAGGCCAGATGGTTTGAGTGAGGTGTGAAGGAAGCCATTTTTGTTAAAATGGAATAGCACTTTTTGAACAGAGGAGGTGGACTCAGATTCATGTTGCTTAGTATTTATAACAGTGTTTTGAAACCAGTGTTTTGGAATTAGAGACTCAACGTCTTCACCTTGAAATCTAAATCCAGATGCTTTTGCTTTTGTCTTTTCATCAAGATGACCTGAATCTTCACAGACGTGAAAGTTCTCAAAAACTGTTATCAAAATGCTAAAATTTTGCTTGTTACTTGACAGTAACATCTTTTCTCTCTCCCTGGACTTTACATTAATACCTCTCTAAGGTGTGCTGTCATTTTATCTGTTGTATTTAAAGGCCAAACCTGCTCCTGTTATTCCCGATTGAGCCTGTGTTTTTGTTGTGCGTTTGAAATATCAATGTATTTCTCCAGAGTTTTAGTGTAGATATTTCAAAGGCTTGACGGAAAACAGGCACAGTACACATTAATTGTAATAATTGGCCTCACACTAAAAAAAAACACCAAAATGAATCAAGTAACGACTGTAAAGCAGGCAGGATAACTTTATGTTCCGCATAAGCACATCATTTCTTTATTTTCCTATCTTTCTATTCTGACGTACATTTTTTGTTTAATGCATATAATATTTCTTGAAATACATGTTGTACCGCAGATATAACACAAATATTTGAAATCTTTCATTTAAAAGCTGGCCAGATACACTTTTGTTGTGAATTGGGAACCCCTCGTCATTAATGATACATTTGAAGTATTGAGGTACAGCAAACTTTAGGCAGTAAATAGTGCGTAGCAGGTCACAGTCAGAAACACCTGTTGCATGTAGGCAGATCAGAGTTTAGACTACAGCAGCATGAGAGTAACCAAAACCAATGGAAATGACAAAAATCTTGGAAACAGAAAAAATAGGAAGTATCAAGTGTGTAAGCATCGCAGGCTCATATTTCCCTCATTGAACTTTCTTTCTGCTCTGGATGTAGTGCAACATCAAAGAGCTTTACTTCTGTGAAGGAAATGTTTTACATTTTGGCCCAGGAAGATTGATTGGTGACTGGGGTCATTGTTGGCTTTTAAGTCTTATTCCAACTGACTCTTGAAGGACCATCAGCTGTACAGATGGATGGATGGCATTAAAAGTCTAACATACTTCCATCATCTGTTTACAGTTACATAGTGATCCCATTGACATTATCCTAGCGTCTCTGTGGTGGAGAGGATTGTGTACCCCGGAGGTTTTTAATCCCCTGTGGAGCAACTCCAGACGCTGTCTCTGTCTGTGCCGGTCCTAAGCCCAGAAAAAATGGAGAGGGTTGCGTCAGGAAGGGCTCCGATGTAAAAACATTGCCAAGCCACTGATACAAACTACTTTGCTGTGGCGACCCCCGAATGGGGTTAGGCCAAAAGACACTTACTTATCCCTTTGAAATAATCTTATAATATATACAAAATACAAAACTGTAAAATAAAATCTACTCAAAGTGACATAAACCATGTGAGAATCATGCAGTAAGTTTAACAACTCAAGATTAAATTTACATTTTCCAGAGCTGTAATGGTGTCTGTCTAATACAGAGTCTATGAGTGGTTCACATTTGCTTCAGTGTCGAGATTATTGCTTTTGGCCAAAGGCATGCAGTAAATTAAATATGAGTTACTAATAGAGAGATGGAGCTGTCCCCTTACTTTGTAACAGAGTTATTATGACCATACATCATTGTTTAAGGGTGCACGTGGCAGAGTGGTTAGCACTCCTGCCTCACAGCAAGAAGGTCGTGAGTTCAAAACCCGGCTGACTCAAATATTCTCGGCCGTCTCCGGTCTTTCTGTGAGGAGTCTGCATGTCCTCCACGTGTTACCGTGGGTTCTCTCCGGGTACTCCGGCTTCCTCCCACCGTCCAAACACATGCATGTACAGGTTAATCGGCAACTCTAAAGTGTCCCTAGTGAATGAATGTGAGAGTGAATGGTTGTTTGTCATTGTCTGTCTCTAAATGTCAGCCCTGTGACTAACTGGCCACTGTCCAGGGTGTACCCCGCCTCAGGCCCAAAGCTGCTGGGATAGGCTCCAGTCACCCGCGACCCCTAACGGGACAAAGCGGTAGAAAATGAATGAATGAATAAATCATTGTTTAATCCAGCTGAAAACTTGTGCATCAGTCCCAGTAGTAAGTGTGATCTTGGTACACATGGCTTTGGCTGTTGGGTGACGAGGTCAGGTGAAAACGAACAAATGCGTTACATCTAGGTGTTAGTGCATACACCAACATGTTGATTTTTTTGTCCCGCTGAGTCCCACTAGCATACTGACCTTTTTCCGGTCAGCAGGAAGAGGCATGCTGCCTCTATATTACCTTTTATAACAACGGCCTCCAGATAACAAATCTTAGCCCAGTGAGGGCCATAGGTTGACTTTGCACAGACACCATCGAACACCACCTGCTAAAGGTCAGCAGGAGCTCTTTATTGACCTACATGGCAGGATTGTGGATGTGTTCTGATTGCTCTAGCCTTTAGTCTTTGTGTAAATAGAGTTAGACTTTAATATTTATGAAAAAAGTTTGACTGATTCATGTTGGGTAGCTTTTAGGTATAGGTATATGCACTGTCTTAAAAATAAACCTGTAAATTGCTTGTAGGAAAAGAAAAGTGATAACTGTGTCATATTGTAATAAAAAATATTTTGCCTTCAAATGTACAAATACTCTCAAGGCTTATTTTCACCTTCACACTAGTGCCACAGTTTTACATTTGGTCTCACCACAGATTGTCAAAATAAGAGCTTTGAATCAAAGTTTTAATGTTGTTCAAAACAAATTCCAGCAGGGCAAGATATTGGTTTATATTGCTTTATATAAAATGCCATTTTGTGAAATCGTACTCGATATAGCACTTTTGTACCTAGCGTAACCGGCCTTACTACTTAATTTACTTACACAATTTATCTTTTCTTTTATCCAATTTTAAATGTTATTAACTTTACTTCAGATTTGACATGTTAATATTGAATCAAGAGTATTTTGTGCTAAAATGCCTGCCCTACAGTTTACAATTTTTATTATAATTATTATTCTGACGTCTACAGTGCTGTTTCTAAGAAGTGTTTCGGAGGTGTTGACTCATGATGTCCAGTGATGTCCCACATTTAACTTGAGGTGTGATATCCACTTTAGCACACCTGTACTCTTTGATCACCTCAGTGTGTGCCCAGACCTGCCACATACGCCATACTTTTTCAAAACCTGGTGTAATGTATTTCTTCTAATAAACACTTATTTAGTCAAACTTTTAAAAGTTGCCTTGCAGGATTCCCTCTTTTAAAAACACAATGAATAAGATGTATATAGTCTAAGAAAGCTTGCATATTCTGTCAGTGACTTAATACCTCATATGACCCAAGGTGCTTTAGTGACCTGTCACTGAAAACTGGTGGTCACCTACCTCTTTTAAGAGTTGAGTTTCCCTAAAGTGTGTTTAAGATCACTGTGTCTTGTTTCACAGATGAAGACGGTGAGTGTAGCGCTGGTGCTGTGTCTCAATGTTGGCGTGGACCCCCCTGATGTGGTCAAGACCTCCCCTTGCGCCAGGCTGGAGTGCTGGATTGGTAGGTTTACACAGACAAACGGTACTGAAGCCCAAAAGTTGCTGGGGTAGTCTCGAATCACCCACGACTCCAAACAGGACTAAGCGAAAGAAAATGTATGGATGCCAGAGTAATTGTGTAATTATGTGCCAGTTATGTACACATTTTTGTAGTATGTTATTTTGTATAGTGCACCTAAATATTTTATTGTATATTTTTGTTATGTTAGGTGTTGACATTTTAAATTGATTTACTCTTTACTTTTGGGAAGGGTCAGAACAATGATATATTCTTTCATATCCTTTATAAGTTATGGTGGAGCGTAAGTTAATCCCATCTGCTTTAGGTCTGAGGCGGGGTACACCCTGAACAATCGCATGGCTATCACTCAGAGACATACACTGACAGGCAACCACTCGCACTCACATTTATTCACTATGGACTGTTTAGGGCCTAGCAGCAAGCAAATTGATATTTTTAAAACTATGCTCTTTCTTGATGCCAATGCGCAAAATATTGCACTCATAAACTGACAGGCTGCAATAATGGAGATTGTAAAATTGTCTTTCAAAGTAAAGATGTAGAGACATGTAGACAACTGTTGGCACACAGTTGTTGATTTGAGTATTGTGTGCGTGTATTCATTGTAATGGAACAACAGTCAATGCAGCTGTGTACCAGGTTTATGTAATATATGTTCGGGTTATATGTTTTCTTGTCAAGTGATCTTGGCATTTTCACCCCCATATCAACTGTCCATAGGACTGACTCGCTTTTTACTTTACTGCCAACACAAAACAAACGCACTGTGCATAACTCTGTGGTTTCTGGCACAGCATTCACCACAATGTTGTGGTCTGAAGTACTCGTTTCAAAGGTTTGTAGTAGTGCCGTGTAAACGTTCCTGTGTGCACAACAGAGGAAGGAAGTATCCATTGATTAAAATGTCTAGTCAGGGTTTTAGTTTCATCCATTTATGGTGGGAGAAAGCTGAATTACCCAGATACAATACAGTTGAAGCATGAGACTCCCTACATACATACATGCATACATACAATAAAGAGAAATGCTACTAAAAGCTTTAATGGTTGTATGGCGCTGTCAGATTTCTCTTGTTAGGTAATGCTCTCACTTTTGTGGATATTTTTGCCCCATTGTCCCATGGGAGCTTGGCGCGCACGGCCTCTGTCATCCAGGGATAAAGCAGTGCGCCCCATCCACAACCAAAACTAAAGCACCTATTGAATAGGATGCTCATTGTTTTAGTCTCTAGAGTCTCTTCAACTTTTGGAAAGGACATTAAAGACACACTTAAACTTTCCAAAAGTTTCTGTTTCTGTTTTGTAGGATTGTAGTTGATGGCTTAAACACAGTAAGGTCTAAATAAAAGCTATACAATGTATAAAAAATGAATGATCAGGATATCAACTTAGATGGTAAACCTACTGCAAAAGCTTGGGCTGCAGTAAAGGTTTTAGTATAAAACTCAAATGTTTTATGATTTTAGTGTACAAGCTGTAAATACAGTTGATCAAGTTTTTTTCTTGGTACAGAAAATGAAATTAACACATTGTCCTTTAAAGAAGACTACACAAAAATACAACTTTTTTTAAAATTCAGATGTCATAACTCTATATTATAATTGGATTTGCCAAACCCATAAGTCTTTTGTTGCAATAGTGCAGTGATTGCATTTATCATAACAGCGGTGGTTTATTTCTCTGAATAAAGCATATCATGCAAATTTGTCAGAGCATCCTTTCTGCCGATGAGCGCAATTTGATCTGCTTTTAATCTTTATTCTTTTTTCTCCAAGCTTATATTGATTGACTGTCTTCAATATTTCTACATAAGAGGTTGTTCGTATTTTTTACCAACCATATAATTAAATCAAATAGAGATGTAGAGGAACAGTTTGTCTAAATTGTCTTTATGACTTTCATCTTTATCAATAGTTTTATATTGGATTATATATTTGCTCCTAGATCCTCTGTCGATGAGTCCACAGAAAGCTTTGGAGACAATCGGGGCCAACCTGCAGAAACAATATGAAAACTGGCAGCCACGGGTGAGTAGGTTCACACCAACACCCCCTTCCTACTCCACATCTTCTGTTTCTGTTCCTGATAATGATGCAAGACTTACATTTACTCAGTTTACCCATTGACTGCAACATAAACAGGACTCGCAATGAAACGCAACGAAATGAGCTCTTCACTTTTTATTGTCATACTGTAACTAATCTAAAGCACTCAAAATGCTTAATACGCTCTCGCCTACTCCAATTCATTAATAGATTAGATAGATTATGTTGTTTAAGTGTTGCATGTGCAAATGCACCCAGTTTTTTCAATGTGGAGTCTTGGGTTTTTGTTGATGTAGTTTAATGTTTTCACTTTGTCAATGAAACGCCCACATGTTTTTGGCAGCAATTATTTTCATTATGTGCGAGTGCTTTTTTACTCTCGCCAGCAGCAGGCCTTCTCCATGGACATTAGCTGTTTTCTGCGTTTACCCAAACGGCTCTTGAGTCTTGTTTTCCTTCTCGAGCAGCCCGTGCCCCTTAGCTCAAAAGCCTTGACACTGAAGATGAGCTGGCTTTTCACAGACATTTAAAGACCTTATCTAAATTCATCTGAGAGATTCAGACGTTTAATATAATGCTATTTTCTTGCATTGTGACAGTATTGACTGTTTAAGTTTAAAAGAATTTTGACAAATGATCAGTAAAATGAAGCATACATTATCATTAGTTCTTAGCTCTATGGGCTGTTTATGTGTGAGTGTTATATATATATATATATAATAAGTAATGTGTTTTACTGTGCACTCTCTAATTATAACAATATAGAGCCGCATTGAGGCCTAAATGTGTAAGACAGATTCCTTTCATCTCGGGATCACTTCAGTTATTACAGCCTTTCTCATTTATTTCCCCAAAGCTTAATTTTGGTTTCCTCACTTTTTATTATGAAAATTCTGCTTCAACAGCCTTAACATAAAATGTAGATTAAATGAAAAGGATCTCAATAGATTTGATAGATTTCCTCATTAGATATTAATTGGAAAAGAAGCACATAGCAGGAGGGTAGGGGGGAGATTAAGACTGGTGATGAGCATGTGCTAACTTTCTATCTTCACTTGCTATGTCAAATATGTGTCCTGTAGGAGGCCACGGGGAAATGTAAGCAAACCTTCCTGAAATCTGATCTAAGGTCCTCCAACTTGAGTTGCAGCTATTGGATTTGAATTGCATTTCAAATTGCCCAAGAATGTGTTTTAAATCCGGTCAGTAACAAATGGGTTAGTTTGATAGCAGGATTGTGAAAGAAAATTACATTTTAGCTTTCAGAGTAGAGTACAAGGCTGAAAGAATGTAGGATTATTTGTTTGAGAGGAGGTCAGCTGCTAAAGGCGGAGGAGGAGTGGGAGTGGGAGAAAACTAGTTCTTATTCCCAGAATCTGCTGCAGAAGCAACATGGTGAAACAAATGCCAATACACTTTACATAAACATAAACAAGAACTTCACTTGTTGATTTTTCTTTTTTAGCATTGTTTATTTGTCTTTTTTGGAACATTTTTGTTATGTTTATTTTAAAATAAATTATCAAAAAATTAACAATTCTTACCCCTTTTCCACCTTTAATTTCCATATTCTTCAACCCTAAAGCAGCTGCTTTTCTGAATGGACTCAGCCAGTCGATTTTGAAATGATTGGATTGAACTAAAAATTTACTGATGACTCCTCACCCTTGGGTCCAGACCCTCCCACTGCTTGAGAAACACTGATTACTTCAAACAGATGAGAGTTTAAGAAACACCAAGCTTAAAACCAATCTATAAAGTGTCATGTCATCTGCCTCAGTTGAATGTGTAACATTTAAGCCAACCTTTTGCAAATCCATGTTTTTTTTTCCTTCTGACATTAACATTAAACGCTGCTGCCCAGTGCTCACTTTCACTTCCTCATTTTTTTCCTGACCTTTTCTCATCATCGTTTCTTTTTTTACATCAAAGTGCAGTTTTTCTGCAGTAGCTCTGGTGTCCCATCCATGTTCCTTTTTTTTCCTCCAAACTCTGAATCTAAGCCTTGTGTGTTTTATTAGATATTAGATTGATAATAGAGTGAAAGACTCAGGTTTATATGATTCACTAGAAGTGGGGATGAGCTGAAAGATTCTGTGGCTATAGTCCTTCTTTACAGAATGATTGATGACTGTTTTTATTAATACCTACGGAGACAATGAATGGTTAAATCATTATTATATTATTTTCTTATTCTTCTGTTTCTATACAATGCTTTGTAGTGGTGACCTTCTGTGTGTGTGTGTGTGTGTGTGTGTGTGTGTGTGTATATAATATATAGACAAAAACGGTATTGCTAGCCTTCTTTATATTGAATCTTTACACAGATGTCATTTATATAGGGGTGTGTATTGGCAAGCACCTGGCGATATGATATGCATCACAATATACATGCAACGATGCGATATATCTCGTAATTATCAAAATAGTGAGCACCAAAATGTATCTCACTTTTTTTTTTTCGACATAAGCAACAAACTTATTGCACATTGTTTGATTAAAAAAAAAAAATGAAATTAATAAAAAAATATTTTTTTCAATTATAAATCTTTTTATTTGGCTGCAAGTTTAATTGATACTCGTTGAATCCCACCAAAAATATCGCAATATTTAACAGATTTGTTTTTTCTTTTACCGCTAATAGGTCTGCTTTTATTCTATAAACTTTTCTTCTCCAATAAAGAAGTCCACAATGCATTCAGCCTGGGCTTTTTTTTTTTCCAGAGAGCTGTTTGGAGATGCTAGAAGAGATTGAAATACCTTGCTTGGCTTTCTCTTTGAGTTCTTTTTTCCAACATGCCTCCTCTGCTCTTGTATTCTCTTTCAAGCCTCTCTTGTTCTTTCTCATGTTATGTCCGCATTTCACTCTGTCTTCTGTTTTTTTTCTTACATGTTTTGAAATATTGTATTTGGAAATCCTCATGTCTTAATGTGCTTTAGTTGATGAGATAGAAAGTGACATTTCTCTCTTGTCAAATGGACTTTTTGATCGAGTTGCTCCTTGTGTGCTGAACATTTCGCTGCTGCCATTAAGCATCGCCCTGTGTTGTCGTTGGTCAGTGTAATTCCCATTCCTTCTTGAGTTTGTCTCGGGTTTGGTGGTGTCCTGCTGCCTGGCCATAGCCTGTGAACCCCTGCTGTCCACTCTCTGCGATGCATTATGTATCACAGAGCTGCACACTGCTGGCTGCTGATTAGCTTTGAGGGTCTCTCTTGCACCAAACTGCACTGACGAGTAGCGCTCACGAGTGAAGGGTTTCTGTGGAGAGATGGGAATGATGTAATGTACGCCTCAGCCTGGTTAATGAAAGTTGGCTGTCTCATAGACTTTTATGCCTTACTTCCATTAGGATTTAAAAACGCTTGTCACTGAAGGTTAGTGATGAAATTGTTAAAGGTTTGCAAGGTAGTTTATGCCAATGGTGTTGCTTTTGAATCATAAAATTCTTTATTGGGTTTTACTGTCTTGCAAATCCAATGAGTCTGATCTTATTTGGCTATGTGTGCATTACAAATACATTCCCAGGACTTCTTTTGGATACTTTGTACTTTTACTAGTCTGTTTGCTTCGTCCTTGAACTCCCATGCTGCCTTTCTGTTTGGCTTCTCTTAATTGTTGCAGAAATACTAAAGATTAATTAAATTCAAATCATGAGGGTGCAGTCTCAGCTTTATTAGACTGAATAATTTCTACATTTGTACACAGATTACTTTTAATATTTGGGCGAAAAAAGTGTATTATTGGGAGATACTGACGGTGGTAAAGTAGTGAGTCTAGTAACAATTGCAATATTTTCCAGCTGTGTGAAGTTAAGTCTAATATGGTGAGTGCAAAATGTTTGTCATTTTCACATGAGCAAACACTGAATGCAGATAAACCTTTGCAATAGCTGTGAAGAAATTATGTAATCTGGGACACACAAGTCTGAATCAAATAAAAAAAAAACTTAATTTCACCAGCACCAGTCCATGTGTATATTACTCTCTTTAAAGAATCCCCTCATCTGCCAAATCAGTTGGATCCCATTTAAGTCCAGTTGAGGACAGTGTCCACGTGGGAAGCAGCAGGACGATGGGGAAAGGTTGTAATGATCTCCCCTTGCGTCTCATGAAGAAGTCAGCCCAATAGGGGCCACTGATAAAACCATTAGCTCACTGGAACAGTCATGGGGATCCCACATATGTCCATGCTTATGAGAAACCAACAGAGGAAGGATATTGATCCGACTAAAAACATCCCGCTGAATGATTATTTGGAAAAGGGGCATCATCTCATGTATATCTTTTTAGTTAAAATAAGGTTACTATATATTGTGATAAAGATGAAGCTAAAGATAGCTATGTTTTTTTTTTAAATATTCTTTTAAACTAGTTCAGTTTATGAGACCAAGACTGTAGGATAATACACAGCTGTGGTGTATCCTACCATAATTATGCAGATGACACTCAGATTTACATTTCACTCACAGCAGGTGAAAATGGACCAATCCATTCATTGTGTCACTGCATCGAACAGATTGACGTGTGGATGCAAAATAATTTTCTCCAACTGAACAGAAACAAGACTGAAATAATTATCTTTGGACCACAGAAACAAAGAGAAAGTGTCAGCAGTCACCTTGAGTCTCTTTCTCTAAAATCTAAAAACCAGGTTAGAAATCTAGGGGTCATCATGGACTCAGACTTGAATTTCCAGAGTCACATTAAGTCAATTACATCATCTGCATTTTATCACCTTAAAAATATTTCCAGAGTCAAAGGAATAATGTCTCAACCAGACTTAGAGAAACTTATTCATGCTTTTATCTCCAGCTGGTTGGATTACTGTAACGGCCTGCTCACTGGTCTCTCGAAACGAGGATTAAGACAGCTTCAGCTTATTCAGAACGCTGCTGCTCGGGTTCTAACAAAAACCAGGAAGTACAACCACATCAGTCCAGTTTTAAAATCTCTGCACTGGCTTCCTGTTGCTCAGAGGATAGACTTTAAAACAGCACTACTGGTTTACAAGTCTCTAAATGGTTTAGCACCAGAATATATTTCTGAAATGCTAGTAGCTTATGAGCCTCCTCGGACTCTGAGAACATCTGGGACAGGCCTTCTGCTCGTGCCCAGAGTTAGAACTAAACAGGGTGAAGCAGCTTTTAAGTTTCAAGCAGCAAAAACCTGGAACAACCTCCCAGATGAAGTAAAACAAGCCTCAACTTTAACAATGTTCAAGGGGAGGTTAAAAACCTTCCTTTTTAGCTCCGCCTACACCACAACTTAAAATGTTTTTTATCTGCACTCTTCTTTTTTTATAATGCTTTTAATCTTTCTTATGTTTCCAAATATAAATCTTGTAAATTGTCTTTTATTTCTGTAAAGCACTTTGAGTTACCCAGTGTATGAATTGTGCTATATAAATAAAATTGCCTTGCCTTGCCTTGCCTTGCCTAGGATGAGAGCTTGCAGATCTCAGTCAGTTAATGCAGCAGTAATGTGTTTTATTGATCACTGCTCCCAGGATCAGAAAGTTAATCTCTCATTTGTGGCATGTTCCTTCATTAGGGCAGAGATATGTTAAGTCAAACCTCTTAGATAAGGAGAACAAACTAGATCCTTAGAGAATTGTAACAAAACAAAAAGCACTAAATCATAAGTTTTATTTTATGAACTATGAATAAAACTCTCAATTTCTGTAAATAAGTTATAAGAACATATTTTTTTTCAATTCTAAAAATTGCAAATATATTTTCTTTATGGTCCCCTGTCAGTCATGGGCCCTTAGAATCATCCTAAATACATGAGTTTTGTCACACACCTGCGTCACTGACTATGAGCCTTTCGCAAGCTGTAAGATTAGTGGTAGAAAATAAAAGTTAAATTTTACTTGTATCAATCAATCGGGCCCGGTATGTTTGTGTGTCACACAAGAAGAAGAAAGTCATCTGAATATTTATTTTTGGAAAGAGATAAAATAAACATTGCTCAAGTGCTACTTATTGTTTAAGGTGAGATCTGTATACTCTGCAAAAAATAACCCTAATCTGCACCGTCAGTCAATAAATATTCAGTCAGTGAGCAGAAAGTGCAATATTGTATAAACAAAATCCAAATGTCAAAGGGTCAAATAAATTTGTGGTAAATTAATCTTAAACTAAATCCCTTTTTGGTCTTTCAGTGCCCAAATGATGCATGACATTCTACAACTTGCAAAAATTTGTAAATCAAAAGGCCAAATCAATGCAGGGTCATGCAAAACATGGAGGCTGCTGGACACTGAGGCATTACCATTGATTGTTGAAAAGTGATGGTAGTTTATTACTTATTTTCCTGTGGAGTTAGGCTTATAATGACTCTTCTGTGACTATTCTTATCAAATCCGGGCTTGCTGCATGTGTTAGAATGGCACTAGGTATGTCTTGGCATAGTGGTTCTGGAGAGGATGCAGAGCAGGAGGGGACAACACAGGAGGCCAGGACGTGACTCAGAGGACAGTGAATAAAGATACACCGCCCACCTCTTATTAGATGCTCCTACATTCTGTCATGTGTAAAACGTCTCACTGTGGCTCATTGTAGAGGCCAGTGTCCAGCTCAAGGTGGGTTCAGGGAGTGTTTGTTGAAGGACAATGGAGCTATTGGCTTTGGTTTAGAGTTCACGGCTAATGTTAACTGTGGAGAAGTATAGTGACCAGTGGCTCATGTTTTCAGTCACCACTACATTTTGTTAATGTAAAAACTGTTAGCGGTGTCCATCTTATGCAAATGTTATTAAGACAGAAAATCTGAATTTGTGGGTCTGTTGCATGTTTTTGTTCAGATTGTATTTGATTATCTTCACCAGCCAGTGATCGTTGACACTGTTATTTTCTTAAGTGAATATGAGGCAATTTTCCGCTTTCCTCACCAGTTTACAGGTGTGGCATTATTCAGAGCCAAAAGACTTGCTCCAAAACATTATGTGATTTCTGCCTGACCTTGATCTTATTGTTTGGTAGTAATTTTGAAGCACTCCAGGTGTCCTCCATCCATCAGGGGCTATCCAAAAACATGTCCAATATTGCTGGCACAAAAACATAATAAACAGGTTAATCTCTCATGACTATATAGACAATTAGACATCATATATGAGAGCATATTTGAAACCCATTAAAGTCATAATGATGTTGCCATAAAACAGATCAGTTTTAGTTTTGAGAACATTCAGACACATTTGGCCAGTGTTCAATAGTGTAATGCTTTTGGTAAGAAACGTGTCTGGCTACAGAATAACCATGTATGGTCACTGCAAACATTTGGCCTGTTGTTTGGTACACACACGTCTGACCTTGGCTTTTACTCACTGAGATAACCTTTGGTCGTGGATGAATGCGCACGTCCCGGAGCCGCTCATGCATTTCAATCTTGAGGAAAACTCTGGTGCAGCTAAAATACATGCTCACAGACTTGACTACAGAAATTTGAATATAACTTATAAACCCTATATGTGTGTGTCTTAATACACAAACAGCCAACTTAATTAAAAAGGTAAGATGCTCTAGCCTTGAAGTGCAATTTGTTTTAATAAACATTGCTAGTGTTGGAAAGTAACTAGCTGATTGTGACTAATATGTTTGCTGCAGTAGCTCTGACGCTGTTTGACAGAGCCATAATTAAGAAGTTTGCATAGTATCCTTTTTCTTTAATAGCATAGAGTAAAGAATTATGAAGTAGTTTTAGCCTTTCAGCGTGAGATTGATTCTGGCGTAGTGGTCCATAGTAGTATTGATAAAAAAGTTGCATTATGGCTGTAAACAATAACTGCTATCAATTCACAAATGGAGAGGACTCTGTTGTGAATGCAGATCAGATTAGTCTGCATTGTCTAGTAATTATTCACTTCTTTTCCTCAAGTGGCTTCCAATTACGCACTCGACTGATTGTGATATCAGTCTTTACGTGCCTTTTCTCATTAGTGCAGACCGTGGCGTCGATATGCCACAACAGTAGGCCTTGTGTGGTCAGCAGCCTCCCAGCATCCTTCATTCTTAATAATCTGCTGTTTTCAGTCAACGGCACTGTCCTTTCTATTGGGCCTGATTGCCTGTGAGTGCCGGCCCCTCCACCTCTCACTCTGCACTAATTAGTGGGACAGCTGTCTGTATAGATCATTAGAGTGGCCCTCTCACCCTGCAGTCCTGGGCTAATGGCTCCCCGGCCCCTCTGCTCCCTCTAATGGCCTACGCTCGCACACCGTGGGATGTCTATATCAACGACCTCTTGACAACGACTGGGGCCGGCCTCGAAAATTGCATAATTTTATGGAGTGCTCTATGGCCCGCTGCTCATCTTCAAATATTATCGCACTTGACCCAAAACTTAGACTATTATTTCTGAAGAAGAGCATTCACAATGCGGTTTCAGGAGGCCAATCAAACAAGAATGGAGTCCACTTTGTACACTTTTTAAATTGCCAGAAATTAAAATAATCATTGTAGTTCTGTTGAACAATGTGCATTTAAAATACTCCAAGCTGGTAGAAATGATGACTCTCCCAAATATCTTCCTTGTCTAGAAAAGACTTGTCACAATCACCCAAAGTGTCTCCACCTTCTCATGCTCATTTGTCAGTTTGAATGATTTTATACATTAATGGTCATAACACTTTTGCATTGTATTTTTGACGACAGTTGATGGACACGAGGGGCCGCAGTGGCTCAGGTGGGAGAGCGGGCTGTCCAATAAGGCTGTGGTGTCCTTTGGCAAGACTCTTGCCTCCAGTGTCTGTGGCACTGGTGAACCCCAGCTACAGTCGATCTGTGCCGAACCCAATGTTAAATGGAAAGGGTTGTGGCAGGAAGGGCATCTGGTGTAAAAAAACATTACTAAATCATCCGTTCGGACTAGTTCGCTGTGGCAACCCCTGTGGGAAAAAGACAAACAAATGGTCAAAGTAGGATTGAAGAGAGTTGTTTTTCTTTATATATAAAGATGTTAAAGTTTGCTTTGATAAAATAATTATACCACAAAAGAAACCCATTCAGGAACGTGGAAAGTAGCATGTCCCACATTTCTTTGAAGAAAAGCATAGTTGAATGAGGCCTGACTCACTGGGCATCTGCCTGCAATATAGAAGTGCAAAAGCTCCACTTTGTCCTTTTGTTAATGCTGTCAGACATGCCCTTGATTTTGCAGCCACTCTATGGTGTGTGATCAAAGCCACCACCTCTGCAGTCTCAGTGTGAGTCGGCTGTATTGTACACCGTTAACAGTGTACATTTATGATCATCATTATGAGTCATTATGAATCATTTAATAGTAAACATACAGAACACCTCATTCTGAATTGTGATAAGAGCTTGTGCCAACATTAGAGACCCAATAAAATTCTTCAAACCGTTCTATAAGTTGAACCAGGCAAGATTTGGAAAATGTTCCGTCTTGTTCTAAGTCCCTTTGCGTCATTAAAGGAAGGGGGTCTTTTTGGGATTAGAGGGGTTTGGAGTGTGCTATGGGCTGCAGACAATTGATCATTCTGTTTCTTTTCTACTACTGCACTGTCGGTTTGATTTTTGACATCTCTCCTTTTCACTGTAATTTTCTTTTGTCTCTTGCCTTTGTTTTTTCACTGAGCCATAGTTTGCTCTCTGAGCTTTAGATAAAATTGGCTGGTTGAAGGTTGAAATGCATCTTGTAGAACCAAAGTGTGGCGTATTGGAGAAAAAAGAGTATTTTAAGTTTCTTACCATTTTTAAAAGTAGTATTACTCCAGATCATTACAAAGAGCTTCAACCAATTGTTCAACTGTCTTTTTTAGGTCAGTGTAATTGTGGCGGTTCCTTTCTTTCCCATCACTAGGATCACAAAACTTTGTCTTTGGATAACATCCTTGTACCTTTTTCTTTTGCAACTAGCTTTCTTCTGCTACATCTTGCTCTCTTGAGCTGTATAACTGGATTGTGTGCTTCTACCGATCCTTATCAGCTAAAAAACAAGAGTCATCACCAATCAAGCCTATCAACTATGTGTTACCAGTGACTTGATAAAAATAGTTAGATGGACCTTTCACAGCCACACCACCCTTTACCCTTTAGTTCTTGCTAATTTATCATTTAGCAAGAACTAAAGGGTAAAGGGTGGTGGACCTTTCACAGCCACACCACCCTTTACCCTTTAGTTCTTGCTAATTTATCATGTTGTTTTGTTTCCATAAATTACACAGAAAATGTTTGTAAAAAAAAAAATGTGAAATTTCCAAATAAGAAGCAAACTTCCCTTAATGTCAGAAACTCTAAATTTTAAAAAGTCTTATTATTATTTAGTTCTGTTTAAATGGCAAGATGTAGACAAGAAGATGCGCTAGTCTACAGCTCTGGTAAAAATTAAGAGACCACTGCAAAATTATCAGTTTCTCTGGTTTTACTGTTTATAGGTATGTGTTTGGGTAAAATTTACATTGTTTTATTCTATAAACTACTGACAACATTTTTACCAAATTCCAAATAAAAATTTTGTAATTTAGAGCATTTATTTGCAGAAAGAAACAACTGGTCAAAATAACAAAAAAGATGATGTGTTGTCGGACTTGAATAATGGATGGAAAATAAGTTACACTATACACAAAAATAATGTTTTAACTTAGGAAGAGTTCAGAAATCAATATTTGGTGGAATAACCCTGATTTTGAATTATAGCTTTCATGCGTTTTAGCATGCTCTCCACCAGTGGTCTCTTAATTTTTTACAGAGCTGTATATGCAAGCTGCATGAGTCATAACAGTAGGAGCCAACATATTTCTGTAATATACTCTAATATACAGCTGCTCGATTCAATGTCTTATCTTCAGAAAAAGAAAATTTTCTGATTTTCTTTTTTCTGCCCCATCTCAGATTCCACTCGACTCCCACTGTTTTCAGATTTGTAACTCACTTGACCTGGACTCGACTTGGAACTTTCTTTAGTGACTCAGCCTTGCAGTTCAACTAAGGATCTCTCTACTCGGAGTCGACTTGAAATTCTTTGGTGACTTGGACTGGGACTCGGACTTGAACACTGAGGACTTGGAAGTGACTTGGACTCAAAAACTGGTCAATCTACTACAACACTAGCATCAATACAATATACTATTTGGGGTTTAAACCATTTTTCCAACAAAAATAAAACATTATGTACAGTCCGTTTGAGATAGGCGTTTGGACACTCGCAGTCATTGACCTGTGCCATGCTGGGTTTTCCAAACGACTACAGACACCTCATTACTATTTTCAAAAAATATGTAGGATTGTGCAGAAAAATCAAAGGAAACTGGATAAAAAGCGCACAGTAGAGAGGAAGCCATTTATCACAGCCAGTCCACGAGCACAGTCGGTCTAATGAAGACGGATGGTGGAGCTTGCTGTCATGGCGAGAAGCTTATCTCTATATTAAGCAGTTCATATTAGAAAACACCAGCTACATGTGAGATAGATCTGCAACATTTAGCAACTTTTGTTCCTTGTGGTATAACCTTGTCAGCAGCAGATATCATCTTTAGAAAACTGCCATAATTAGTATGAACCTTCATGTCAGCTCTGATCTCCTTGAATGGCTTGTACAGTAATTCTTTCTCATTCATTTTGGCCTTTTTATACTTTTTTCCCTTTCATCTTTTCAGAGAAAAGTGCCATTGAATTACTCAAGCTCTGCCCTTACATTTCTAGGCCCTGCTGATTAGATTATTCACATGATATTCATTGTAACTAGCTCACAAAGACAGCAGGCAAGTCAACAAAAGTGGAAAGAGTAATTCTTTTATTCTTGTTTTAAACTACAGTTTAGATGAAAGAATATGAAAGCCAAAATATTTTTGAAGGAATAGGATTAGTACTTTTGTCTCTTGACCCTGGGTGTCACTGGTCTCATGTTGATTGATCCAATTAAGATAATGCTATTTTGGCTTTTTTTTTTTTTACGCAGGGCTAAAAGTCAGGGTTCTGTGCAAAATAGTTTTGGAGGAGTTTCCTTGTGACAAGAAGAATGTGCATTGACACTTTCCAAATTCATAAATCTACCCATCAGATACTCTTTTTATTTCAAAAGGTCTCTTCACTCTAGGATAATGATTGAAATGGTTAAAAAAAAAAAAAAGTTTCTTCTTTGATGAATAAATTAAATTAAATAAATAAATAAGAAAGCAAATTGAAGACTGACCTTGAAAATAGGTCAGTTAATTAAGTTCTTGTTGAGTAAAAGAGATGATTAAATGATGATAAAGGGACCACAAAAAATATTTTTTTGTGCATGTCAATAAATGTTTTTTAATGACCATATTCATATTGCACAAAACATGATTTTTTTTCAAATAAAACAATTTAATGTAATGTGAAAAATGGAAAAGAAACATAGAAACACTCTAATTGCAGTCTAAGAGATGTTTGGATAAAAGAGTAAGAGGCATTTTCAGGAGACTATATTGGGAGCGTACCACATTAACTGGACTTAGGAGTCTAATGAGATTTTTGTTATTCAATACAGTCCAGGCTCTTTCCTTCCTCCATCCTCTCACACCATCAGTTCATCCTCAGACTATCAGCTTTCTCCTTCAGGAAGTTTGGAGCAAGAGAGGATGATTATTCTTTTTCCATCCCTCCTCCTCTTCCTCATTTCAGCTTCACCTTGTACTGTACCTTACCTCTTCTCTTCTCATCTACGTTACACCTTCTCAAGTCTGCTTTTAAATTCAGTTTTCAGAAATGTGACTTGTGGACGCCCAGTTGCTGTTTTGACTGTGTAATTAAGTTTACACAGAGGGTAAAGAGATTTCATAGACAAACACTTTATCAAACACTTTATATTAAACATTTAACTGGTAAGTGCTCAAAGTTGAGTTCAGTTGAATACGCTGAATTTATGAGCTTTTTATTTACTAATTATCTTAATATTTTAAAGCTGTCATCATTTTGTTGGGCTGTCCAGGTCATAATGTACCAAATAATATTGTCAGTAATTGGGCAGTGGAAATTTCATTTACACGCACATTTACATGATGGCAGCCAAAATAAAATAGCTACTTTATTTATAGCACAGACTTATTGCTGCATCACTGTTTTCTTGTCACATTTGTAGTTT
This sequence comes from Neodontobutis hainanensis, assembly GCA_024349245.1. Taxonomy (NCBI): domain Eukaryota; kingdom Metazoa; phylum Chordata; class Actinopteri; order Gobiiformes; family Odontobutidae; genus Neodontobutis; species Neodontobutis hainanensis. Next base: position 473,091 of record JALDNG010000055.1, read on the forward strand.
TCCTGAATATTTATCATTGAGCCTTAATTTTTTTGTGAACAGTCGTGTGAACTTTGCACTCTGTTAGTTTGATGTTTTTATTTGTTTTGATGCAGTTGGTGAGTCTTTAAATTTTTAAATGAATGTCACAATATACAGTATATTGTTGCATCATTATATTGATAATTATTGCATGGGAGACCAAAAGGCCTGTTTTCATATGAGTTATATCTCTACCAATTTCAAATCAAACCATTGTTTTCAAGGAGAAATACATCTACTTGTATGCCTAGATATCAAATGTGTGTACAAACAGCAAGAAAAGGGATTGATTGTAAATGTGCACAATATTATACATGTTTTTATTCAGCTCTTTATAACTCATCTGTTTAGTATGCATCAACGCTTTCACTTCCTCGTCGCTTCTGCCTGGATGCATTAGATGCTTCATTTCACTCCATGTCTTTCAGTGGCTGCTCCTTGCGTGGGTGGGCCAGAGGTCGAGCTTCTCTCATTTTTTTGTCGTGAGTCATGCAATATAAATTGAGTGAGTAACAATCATAAGTACACTGCCACAGTCATGTGACAAGCTGCTGGCTCACTTTTGTTTTTATTATTGTTTTTGTATTTGTCTTTTCCCAGAAGCTGAATGCTGTAGCCTCCTCTTCCTTTTTCACAACAAAAGATTGAGCCAATCCAATAAAGCTATCTGGAGCCTCTGTCTCAATGTCATTAACTTTAATGCGACATGAATAAAGGCTCTTGTGCAGCCAGTATTACTTCAAAGGAGAGCTCTCAAAACTCATTGCTCAAACACAATGGTTTCATCCAAAGTGGTTATTAGATCTGATGCAGTGATGCAGGGGCTATTTTTCAGTAACAAATGCCTTCTTTAGTTTTCCAGGTATATGGCACCAGGGTAAAGAAAATACCATGAGTGGTGCTCTGCCGGTGGGGGCAGACAGAGTGAGGGTGGATTGTATACTCACCAACACACGCTGCAAGAAGGTCATTTCCATGCATTCTCAATGGGCTCTCATTGCCCCGAAGGCTGGAGTTTTCACATAAAAAACACAGTTAGTTCATTAATCACAAAGGCGAGTGCTCACCTGACAGCCACATGCTTAGATTCCAAGCATGTTCATGCACTTGTACATTACTCACTGTAATTACAGGCGCTATTTAAACCCCCATTGCCTATAGATCGTTTGAAGCTTATTGCGAACCAATAGTTATGTTTATACACAGCAGAGATGGCAGAAAAATGCCAGGATATAATGGATGAATGTTCTGCTTTGGGTCATGCTGCCACTGACTGAGCAGAAAGTCTAATGCTCAGATTGGACGCTATAGGAAATGATAACCTAACTCAGAAATGTCCACATAGCCTGTTATTAAGTCATGATCATTGAGATTGTATGGTCCATCCAGTTGCAATGACGATACCCAGCCATTGATCAAGTAATAAATATGTCTCGTGACACCCCTTGTTGTCCAGCAATCAGAGTTATTATTAGAACTAATGGGATCGATACAGACTTGGAAATGAGGCCTGATACCGTTGTGATGGCTTGCTTTCTGTTTGTGTCGGTCATTCAACAAAACCCAATCCTACTCCAGAAGACCCCGGGGACCAGGAGTTGTTAACCGTACTGCAGTACAGATCCCGGTGTGCCTCACATAACATGGCCAAGATCAGTTTGTTTGCAATGTAGATAACATCCGATGGACACAAGACTATTTTCAGCCCGAGGTGGATTAGTTACATCCCTGCTGAACAGGGAACTCTTCCTAATATATTTCAAATTTTAACCCTGAACCCATATCAAAATTGTCATCCACTTTTAAAAGGCTTGCATTATTTCATTCTTCATCATCAACGTCAGCTTCTGGTCAACTTGTTAAATAATTGGATTTTTAATCGACCTAAATCTCTTGCATACTTTAAGCAGTTTTTTTATGTGTGCTCTACTCAGTCACTGAACACTGTCTCTCACTGACTGCACTGCTTTTCTGTTAAATTTAACTGTCACTGCTCTACACAAAGAATAGGCTGTGGATAATTATTAGTCACACCATGCGTCAAGTGCAGCAAGAAATGTGGTTACAGCTGCTCAATCTTTAAATAAACGGCTCTTTTGCTGAGTTATGTTTCCTTATTTTCTTCCATTAAAACACTCATTATTTAGATGTTTGTAAGACACATTATTACAAAACAGTTATGATTTTACATGACATCATCAATAAATAGATTATGAGCTAATTTTTTTTACTGTCAGATCAACTGTAACTGATTTATATAAAATTGGGGTTTATTGCAATGCTGTTTCTCGGAATGATTGTATTTTGCTTAACATCCAGAGGCTGGAAACCCACCTTGAGTCGGCAGAGGCAGTCGGCAGTCTTTGCCTATAACCGGAAGGTTGTCGGTTCGATTTCTGTTCTCCCCATAGTTCATACTGTCATTGTGTCCTTGGGCAAGACACTTAACACACCTTTCCTCCAGTGGTGTTCCAGCTGTAACACTGGTGAATGAATATATGTGTGAATAGATGAATGGAAGCTTAATGTATAAGTGATTTGCATGCCTAGTGCGTTGTATAAAATCCATGCCATTTACCATTTACCATCTTCATTGATTAAACAGTGTTTTATTGCCATTTCCGATTGTGCACCCAAAAAGTCAGCACAAGCATTTATAGCATTTTGTTCACTATAATTATAAAACAAGAACTGTATATGGCTTGCCTTTATTCCCCAAGTGACTGCCAGTGTACTGTTACTATAACAACAAAATCCCATGTCCCCTGAAAGCATGTTCCCTATCGGCCGCAATGTTAAATTAAATGGCTGTGCAGCTGCTGATAAAACACCAAATCTTTATTTGGGGAAAAAAAAATCTCTGCTGCATGTGACATAACTTTAATGATAAATAATGTGATATTTTTTTTTACAATGCTCATCAATAAGGAAGCCATTTTCCATCAAACCTTTCTAATACATCCATGAATGAGACATTTAATGTGCATTTTACGGTCAGTCACATGGCTAATTTACCCATTAATTGAGTCAAATGATGTTTAACTACAAACTGATGAATCCACAGGATTACATATAGCCATCCTGGGTAGGCCTGCTGGTTTTAATAATCTTTGATACTATAGGGATTTTCCTGTTATAGCATTTTTAGACTTCAAAAAGACCAAATGGTATGGGGCCACAGCACAGTATGAGTGTAATGTGCTTGTTTGAGGAACTAACGTTGATAAATCACTACTCCTCTACCTGCTGCTGTTATTATTCTTGATATGTTGTAGTCTGAGCAAACAACCTGCGTCATAGAGTAATTTATTCCAGACAAATGTATTCAGCAGACTTTTGTAATGAATGACTGCTCACTGTGACTTTATCATTTGGAAGTCACACTGGGATAGGTCTAGGTAAATACTAAGATTTTACTTTGTGCCTAATTGTACCCAGACTCAGGACATGTGGCACAAAGAGTCAGAAGCGGCAGTGGTCCCTAAGCTTTGACTCAGGGCTAATGGTTTGTGGGACTTTTGGCCGCTGGGGTCCCTCTGCAATCACAGACTGGTGTAAGTGTTGCTGCAGGAGGCTGGAAATGAGTGCAGCTGTGGATTAGACCAGAGGAGAGTGCTGTGATAGACACCTTCGAGAACTGCTATTCGGCTTTAATACTATGTTACTGTAACTATTAGGGGTGAGCAATATTAGGATAACATGTGATTGATTTTGAGTTAAAGCTCTGATTTCAAACATGAATAAATATCTATCACATTTGGAAATCATGTCTGAAAACCAGTCAGTATCTGGTGCGACCACCATTTGTGAAGAGAACTCCTCTCTAAAGTGCCAGACGCCATTGAATGTGAGCATTTGCTTACTCAAGTCGGTTACGATGATAAACTGCAGTCAAGTTGAGTCCCCAATTAGGCAGACAATCGCAGATGAGCTTCTCTGAGACGGTTTCTGACAGTTTGTGCAGAAATTCTTTGGTTATGTAAACAGATTGTTGCGGTGGCTGGTGTCAGAGGATCTTGAAGATAAAGATGCTGGATGGGGAGATCCTGGGCTGGTGTGGTTAAACGTTATGGCCAAATTCTCTGAAATGCCAGAGACGGCTTATCGCAGAAAAATTAACATTCAATTCACAGGCAACAGCTCTGGTTCACATTCTTGCAGTCAGCCAAATGCACGCTCCCTCAAAACATGCAACATCTGTGGCATTGTGCTGTGATAAAACTGCACATTTTCGAGTGGCCTTTTATTGTGGCCAGCAATCGTGCTCTCTAATCAGCACCTTGTTATGCCACACCTGTGTATGTATTATCTTGACAAAGGAGAAGTGCTCACTTACACACATTTGTACAGATTTGTGAACAATAATTGAGAGAAATAGGCCTTTTGTGTTCATTGAAAAAGTTAGATCTTTGAGTTCAGTTCATGAAAATGGAAGCAAAAAAAAAAGTGCGTACAATTTTTTGTTCAGTGTATATACTGTGCAGCCCTAGTGATACTATTGATATATAGTTAATTGACAAAATAAAGATAATGAACGGTTTCTACCCCAGCTTTATTGAAGCTTTTTAAATCAGAAGTTGAGATTTGACTAAAGTTGATGTTCACAGATCATAAAGTGTGACTTAGAAAGTTAGTTTTGTTCAGAGAAGTTTGTTTTGGAGATATTACTTGTGTCCTCTCACCATGTTGAACATATCCAACTATTTGGACCTTCTGCCTGTTACATAAGCTATGTCACTTAGTCATCTGCAATACAGGCTGCTCCCTTCCTGCTTTGGACTTGACTTGAACACAAGGACAAACATACGAAGTGCATGAGTTTTCTTGGAAAGCGCCTTGTGCACCTTTTGGCTGTTGTAAGGCGCTATATAAATAATATTTGATTGATTGATTGATGAGTACATTTAAACAACCGTCTCAAAGATTTACTGGTGCCAAATGATGTGCATAACTAATCATCAAGTATACAATAGGTTGTTTTTCTTCTTGATATCTATTTTTAGCCTCTTATTATTAAATTGTACAACCGCTTATACCTGTGGAGCTCCAGATTTGGGCCGTGAAGTGGCAGTAGGTGTACTGGCAGGACGGGAAGGTGACGTGGCATCTCTGGGACCCGCTGGGAACTGACTCAGGCCGGACATACTAGCCTCAGCGGGAATTTTGACACCAAGGAAATGGCTGCTTGTGTGTGTGCTCCCTGCTGTTTATCAGCTACATTCACTCTGTTGAACCCAGCAAGGTAATTCTGGTTACCTCAACAAATATGGCTGGTGACACATTAGCATTGTTTGAGAAAGATGTGTTACTTTTATCTTGGCTTTTGGTTTTTAATTAAACAACGTTAGTTCAGCTTTAAAATCGTACAAAAAGAGCAAGTTGAGGAAGTTCTGATCTGATCATTTGAAATTTACCACAGTGTAAGCTTGCAGTGGACCTTGAATTTGACTTTGGAAGAAATGTACAAATACTTAGTATGAGGGATGTCCTTGGCTGTCCTTGTCATTTGAAAGATACACACTTCCTTTTGTAGCTTTGCAACAAAAGCCTCCTTTATTTATGATGATCTAATTAGTGGAGGTGTGTTCAAGGCCTCACCCTATTTCACTGCTGGCCTCATATTTTCATTCAGAGATGCCCTCTCTGTAAAATTAATTTTAGACATTTGGGGAATTTAGTTTTTTAAAACAACATATTGTCCGGTTCTTTGGCCACACACTAGCCTCCTTCAGTGTGCAATATTATTGAGCTGCAAAGGTGTTATTGGATCCTGCCACTGTCTGCCCAGTTGTCATTATCACCACTGGCAATTCACTGTCAAACTGTCTTTCCTTTGACCTGAGCAGACTGTGACTCAAAAGATGTCATCATTGACGTCATGCTCCTGCATAACAGCCACCTCTCAAACAATGTTTAGGGTGACTCTGACTGTCTGTACATTTCCTCTTCTTTCCTGGTCCTGGTATATGTTCAAAATCCATGGTCTTAACGTTGTCTTAATACAGTCCGGTCCTAATCATCATCACTTGGTTAAGAGACTGATGGATATTGTAAAAGCACTCCACCGTCAAATAGCCTCTGTTTTTCTGGTAATTTATGATCAGAATATGAAGTTGGAGCTAAAGTTTAAATTACTTTCTTGTTATAAATTACATGCCATAATATTGATCTTCCTTGTTTTTTGCTGCGATACGTGGATTAGACTGAATTACGGTTCCCAGTGTTGTTCACATGTTGCAGCTGCCAGAGTCACAAGGCAGAGGACAAAGGTTAGCTTTACTCTTATCCTCTCCCTAACTAAACATGCCCTTTGATAGTTATTTTTTTCCCCCTTACCAGTTACCAAGAGAAATGAAAGATGCACATTTATTAAGCTGCCTTTTTCATTATTATGTTAATTTTAACAACATTCTTCGTCAAATTTGTTGGGCAGAATAAGGGTTTACTCTAATGGATCAGCAGTGATGGTACCTAATAGCTGTCACCAAATGTAATACTTGTTAGGGTCAAGTTTGTGACAGTCAGGAAGGCTCTTCCTGCATCTTCACGACAAACAGTGTTTTAATTGCATCCTAAATGCTAAGTGTAGTTTGAAAAGGTTGCCTGAGTCTCAGGAAGTGACACAGTGATAAATGGCACAGATCATACCTTTAACAAGAGTTGGTTTCCTGTGGCCTTGATGGATGTAATGGAGGTGTTTTCCCGGGTTCTGCTCTGAGCTAAACAAGTGAGAGGCTGATACTGAGTTACAAAAGGCCAGGATTGAGCTTCTACATTAGGTCCAGGTGGTTATTTTAAGCACTGCAGGAAAAGTTTATCTTGTGTTGTCATGTTTATTACATTTTTTTTATTACTTAAAATGGCATAAATGGAAAATAAGATTTTTCAAGTAAACATTCACCAATATTATTGACTATTGGATAAATTCTATGTAAAAGTATAATGTTACCCAGTTTGTTAAATTGCATGCAATTTTATGAAACAGCAATAATGTGTGACAATCCTAAGAGACGGTGAGACCAGAAATGTAATTCTGGCTTAGTTTATGGTTTTTAATGTGAGCCAAGATTTATGGAGCCGACCACCATGTTTTTCAGGCTTGTTGTGCCTAATGTTAACTGAATTCACTTTTGTTTACTGTCAATCATCAAAACTTACCAAACACACATTAGTCATGCAACATCCAAATTATTTATTTCACTGAAGAAAGCCAAAGCCATTTGCTTCTTGTCAATCAAAAGTATTTTCAAAGGCATACACTATTATGACAAAACAACCCATTAACCATCAAACAGGAAGTGTAATTCCTGAATAAAATCTTAATCACTACGTGTCCTCTTAACTGACTCAACACAATCCAACAGTTCTGATTTGTCTGTTTAGATTTTAACTTCTGGCTGTTCTCATAAATATGAATATGTGCCACTTGAATTTAATGTGCCCTACTGTCCTGAATGTAAATGAACAGCTTTGCTAAAACACAACAGGGATTTGTGTGAAATAAACACAAGCAGCTAAGTGTAAGCACTTGTCACACCTGTCTGCTCTCCTACTTCTGTCTCTGTTTTTCCTCATTAATTTCTCCTCTTCCCAAATGACTCCTCCACATCACCGGCTCTGATTTCACACTTTCCCGTTCATCTACGCAGTCCATAACCGCATTATTCCATTCACATAGCACTTGATAGCACCTGGCTGAGCGTTGTGTTTCCCGACGATCAGACTCTCTGATCTGGTTATCACTAAATTCAATCAAAGTGTTCATTCGATGTGTTATCGTACTGTAATTCAAACTCATCCAGATATGGGACGCTGAAATGCAGCACGGTTGATTAAGCTTCTTCATCATGTTTAATGTGACAGACAATAAAGAAGTGATTATTATTATATTCCCTAAGTGACAACTAAGAACCACTGTACATAGCATCAAGGGAATAATGGAGACACAGCTGTATGAGAAAATTATTTTATAAATGTAACGGAAAAGGTGTGCTGGTGAGGAAATTTACAGACCTTTTCTTGGTCCACTCTTGGTTATTTGTAGCCTGGCTCCGCCCTCCTACGTACTTCCGCTCAATTTCATTTCGCTTTAGTACTTAGTCTGGTATCGCTGTATATTCTTAGGTTTCCAGAAATCAATTTTTTGTAGGACCAATCAGCGAACAGAGGGAGTGACTTGTTGTTTACGGTCGGTTTCGGCGCATGACAGACGTCACGACCACACGTTAGCGATTGGCTATGGCAGATCCTGTGACTCTGGGCAGATCCAATAGTTTTAAACTTCAACAGAGTTCCCGCATACAAGGAAGTAAACGCTTGTCAATGGAGCGAGGCCAGACTCTCTGTACAAATGAAATGTACGAGAGTCTGGTAGAACCAGGCTAGGTTATTTGAAGTTGTGGACACATTTTTTCTCATTGAAACTGAATACCCCCTGATGATGATGTTTGGAATAAAATGCCTTTCAGGAAGAGAAGAGGTCATGCCATTTGAGATTCTGTTTGAGAGGCTTTTTGTATCAAGCAGCTGTGTAGGAAGTACCCCATTCCACTGATGAATTGAGAAATGGTGAAAAGGAGGCAACCGGAAATCATTACTGAGTTAAGAGTTCTTTACTGTGAAAAAGTTTGTCAGTGTTAGAAATGTGCCATCAGTCAAGGCTGAATATAAACTGTCCATCCTTAATAACTTTGACTAAGAAGGACAATTGTTTGATGGGTTCATTCCCCAAACACTCTTAAAGCCCTCATCTGAACCATGTTTATAACTTGAATGGCAGGTTAAAAAATAGCTTGTAGTGAGACTAGAGGTGGTTGAGCAGGAGGCAGGCTGTTTGGTAAGCGGCCTGTTGGTTATGCAACAGAAGGCCTTGGTGAGTGTGATAATGATTCAGAGCGCTCTAACTGGCCGCTTTCTCTTGCATAACTAGTTGACACCTCTATGTCCCTTCCATCCACGCACACTGAACAGCCACTTCATTTAATGAGGGAACATACACAATGCACACGTTTCCTGTATTCTTCTCTAATTCTGTACACTTAAACATAATTAAACAAGTTCCAGACAGTTACAAATCACATTAGAGTGTTTCAGAACAATTCAGATCATTACAACAATATAAAGTTTCAATTACTGAGAATCACACTTTTGGTTTTATTTTCTCTTTTTCTTTTAAAGACTAAAGCTAAATGCAACTCTACATAACTATTCATCTTTGCACCTAGTAAAGCACTAAATGATCCATGGCCTTCAGTCATTTTTTTTTTAATTTTTTTTGTTATTTATATTGTGTTTTTCCACATAGTAGGCACTCAAAGCGCTTTTCCAGTGTTACAGTTGGAACATCACTGGAGGCAAGGTGGGTTAAGTGTCTTGCCCAAGGACACAACGACAATATGAACTGTGGGGGAAACCGGGATGTTATGATGTTTTGGGATGTTTCAAACGGGGGATTGAACCGCCCGCCCGCCGGTCGAGGGACGGCCGCTCTACCCACTGAGCTACTGCCACTCTGTTGTCATATTCAGTAGTGAGTGTGTTCAGTCGTGAGTGTGTTACAAAATGCATTGTAAAACACTTCATGACTTACTTACACACAATATTTCAAATGTAAAAGCTGAGCTCTGCAGATCATGTAAGGTTAAAATTCACATGCTTGATTTACTGTAGAAATGCCTCCTGTTAAAGAGCAGCAGTGGGTCTTTGAAACCCAACGTCAAACCACTGGGACGCACATAACACAAATTACCCAGCAGGACTGGCTGTGGAGGCTACTCGCTTATATTTCTTCATTACATGACATTAGAAATATGAATAGATCCTTACATGGGTCTAATCCCATGAGGCATTGTTTGCTGTATGCTCAACCCTAACAACAGCAGCTTTTCATCAAAAACAGTTTGGTCTTGTGAGAAAGCAATACTCTCTGGATTGAGTTTATACTTTGCGTGGTGTTTTGTAATTTTCTGTGGATTTGTTAATAATTAAACTGTAATAAACTGTCCTGGGGATAATTTGAATTAGATTTTTGTTGTGTTGTATAGATTCCTATTGATGTACAACATAGTTTTATGCAGAACATGGATAAGTTATTACTTTGGAGGGGAAGTTGTCCAGCTCACTTGGATCAGACCATCTTAAGCTTACCAAAAACATGTTAACTGATGTTGAGATCCTCTTCCTTCTTGTTTTCCAGGCGAGGTACAAGCAGAGCCTGGACCCAACGGTGGATGAGGTAAAGAAGCTGTGCACGTCACTGAGACGCAACGCTAAAGAAGAGCGTGTCCTTTTTCACTATAATGGCCACGGCGTCCCTCGACCCACAGTCAACGGAGAGATCTGGGTTTTCAACAAGGTGCAAATAATGTTTCAAATGACGGCTATAACCTTTGTAGTGTCTTGTAAAAGCACAATGTAAAGTTTAGTTTGTCATAAGGCCAATAGACAAGGTATGTGTAAATAGTAAACAGTGATATTTGACACTGTCCACATCGATTACCAAGAACTGTATAATTGTAGTTGTGGTAAGTTCATAGCAAACAAAAAAAAACTAAAACAAAAGTTGAAACATTATTTGACATGGCCTCTTCAAGATAAAATAAAAAACAACAAGGTAATTGAGTTATAATTCTATTTAAGCTGTACTGAACCCACTTCATGAAAGACAGTGTAAAATAGTGTTACAAATGGTATTTTTACAAAGGGGTTTTTTGAGTGTTTTGGTAAAATTGGGAAAATGACACATGGTACTTGGAAAGTCTATTTTCTATTTAACCATATCTTAGGTTTTTTATGACCAGATGGTGCAAATAATTTAATTTAGTCAAATGAAACAAGTTGCAGGCGCTTTCAAGTTAGTTTAATACAGCTTCATTTATTCTTGTCGAGGTAATTATATCGGCAGCTTGCTCACCCGGATACTAATGCATTAAACATTTTTTATAAATATACTGTAACATAGTTACCCGTTAAAAAAACACATGTATTGAATTGCAAAACACTGTCTAGGTTGAACTATTCACTTGCACCTTTTCTATTGGGACCTTTTAAATTTAGATTTCAGTTTATACCTAAATGCTCTAGACCTGAGGACCCAAACCTGAGCCTAACTGCAGTAGTCACTTTCACAGGCTTGTAAAGCAGACATAAAAAACTCAAACTGTTCATTGCCCTGTCCCGTAAGTAAGCACCCACTCACAATGATGCACCGCTCCTGTCTGGGCCGAGCCGGTGCCTCCACGTCCTCACTGCACCCTCGGGCCTTGTGTCGTCTTTTCTCCCCACACATTATATTCTTGATACATAGTTCTTGTCCTATAAAGTGAAGCAGCTGTGACTCTGGCCTCTGAAGCAGGAGATCAGTGGGATTTGTGGTATCGCTCGAGTAGGACCAGACTCCTATTGAATATGAGATAAAACATCTTTACAGCACACGTCTGTCGTCCCACCACTCCCTTTATGTCTCTGTAACTATTTGGTGCATTTCCTTCCCACCAACTTCTCCCCTGTCTACACACACCATCAAACAAATGACTTATTAATAATTAAATGGAAATCTGTTATTGTATGCTATTAAAACATCACAATTCACCCACTCTCTATCTTCTCACCCAGAACTACACCCAGTACATCCCGCTGTCCATCTACGACCTGCAGACGTGGATGGGGAGCCCGTCCATTTTTGTGTACGACTGCTCCAACGCAGGGATCATTGTCAAGTCTTTCAAGCAGTTCGCCCTGCAGAGAGAGCAGGAGTTGGAGGTGGGTAGTGGCACAGTATGGCACCACAGACGCGTCATAACACTTAGTAGTGGAGATATAATTGGTCAAAGAAGCACCTAAAACAGGAGGTGAGTCAGACGCACAACAGGTGGTGCACACAGGAACAGAGGTGTGGTTATTATGACTTGATAGAGACTGCAAGGGTACAAATATAGTGACTAACCAGAAAACTGAGAAAGTCAAGTGGTTGGTTAAAAGATGAGAGGCATGGGTCATTAAGAAATTAAAAAAAAATTGAAAGGAAGTCAATGAGCAGCAGATATTTTTATATTACCGTAAATGTTTTGTGACAGCAGCAAAATGATGCAAACTCCACACATGTGATAAAAGATAAAGATATTGTGGACAGTGTATAACTTATACTATTTACATTAATGTTGCAACAATAATAGGAAAAGTGTCTGGGGGAAATGGAGATCTGGACATCTCTGCTAGGGCTGCTGTTCCTATCCCCGTGACCAAACCCCGGATAGATGAAGATGGGTGGTTGTTTTAACCACAATTCACAAATGTTTGCTTCTTGGCATATACAGTAATGAGAAAAGCTCACATGTTACCTGAGTAGAAGGGTTGCTAGTGTTTATGATGATGCCATATGTGAGCTGATCAACTGTTTTTGGATAATGTTAAACTGAACAGACTGAACAAGACTTTATAATGTGTTGGTGCTAAATTGCAGAGTCATGCTGCTCGGCTCGACTTCTCTCCTTTAGAAAATTAAGAACTTCTTGGCGCAGTGATTTAGCCAATCAAATACACATCTGTCTCTAAATGATTGAGTTTTGTCGTAGTCTTCACACATACACACAGATAGAGCCTCAGTCCCTTCAGTGCTTCATCTTTTTATTACGTTCCACGCACGCTTTTTCTCTCTGCGGCTACGCCATGTTATGTGAATTCCTAATGAGAAGGCGCTGTCATTCATCTCAATTATTCAAGAGGGAGTTTCAGCCAGACTGTAGATTAGCAGGAAAACGAGAGAGAGGGGTGCACAAAGAACAGCATGGAGCAGGGAAACGGGAGGGGAGCTGCAGTGAATGCTGAATTTCCCGTTAAAGGAAAGGTAAAGGCAGGAGGCAAACTGCTGAGTAGCTGCAGCGTTTGACAGAGCTCCTCACCAGTGTGTTTCCGAACTCACCTCCCCTTTTACTTCTTTTTATATTTGGAGAGGTCACAGCAGAGCAGCCCTGCAGGGCAAAATCCACAAAAGATTTCTTCATTTTCAAAGTCTTTAGTTAAAACTTTGACTTTGTAAAATGCTTATGCCGCCTACAGTATAGTCATCTTCTATCAGTTTTTTTTTTTTTTTGCATTGTCGTTGATTTTAAAGTGTGAATTCTGACAAAACAAAAAAAGATATTTAACCATTTAAAAAGTGAAGGTCAACTGCTCATGGCACTTATCAATATTTCACACTCAACAAGCTGTTTGATAAACTTCAGAGCAGCAGAACACACTTAAGTGTTCTTCAGTGTGTATGTCTGTATTATTAGACCAACAGACTACATATAAAAGTGATTGTCCTACAATAATCCCCAAATGTTATGACCCTACAGAACAATACCTTGCAGTTGTTCAACATACATCTAATGCTCCAATAATACATGTTGGTAGGTGTTGCATATCCACACCATCCTAATTTAATTAATGTATTAGTGTTACATTGTTTTACAAATGAGTCAGAGAACTATTAGCGGTTCCAGCGGAGGAGAGTTCAAACGGCCAGAGAGGAGGCGAAGAGCAACTACAGTAGTTTGTTCAGGGTTAGAGAGTAATGGGCCACTTGGGCTTCTCTTCAGCCTACAGCCAGAATAAAAGTTTTAGCTGCTGCAATCTGTTATCGCTGTGTAACTATAATCTGGGCTTGAGGTCTCGACATTCTGTGGTCAGTGTTGGAGCAAAAACACATAGTCATTTGCTAAAGTGGGGCACACAGTTTTTATGCAATGGTTGGAGGTGTATTAGGAAATGTATTAATCGAGGAAGTTAAAAGAGAACTAAGGCGAAACAGATTTAAGTAGCTTTATAATCAAAGACACATGGATTACTAGCAATAAAATTGAGAATCAATTATTTTTTCCAATATGAAGGACAACTGAGCGAATTAATTGTTAGTGATTTTATTATACTTAGTACTTTGATGTAAATGAGCTACTGCTTTGGTTAACAGTGAAAGACAATACAAACTGCGTAAAAGTGACAAAGTTAACTAAAACGACTGGCGCACGTCTCCTTTAAATGCGAGACAAGGTTACAGAATGTCCATAAGGCATTTTCCACCTGAGTGCTTGCCCTCTTCACCCCCTCTTACAGGAAGTGCATGACAGTGAGTTGTAATGGAAGATAAAGATAAAGGCACCACGTCTAGAGAGGCTTTTCGATCATTCAGGATGTGATCCAAGCAGGGAGTCCCCCCGTCTCGCCCACGTGTTTCTCTGCCGGTGGTCCCGGGTGAAATCATGGTGCAACAGTACTCCTCACATCTTTTGAACTATATCGAGATCATGCACTTTTCACAGTTGCAGCATAACAGGCCTCATTTCCGCAGGGACAAGTTTATTTGGAGACGCAGTGATTCAAGAAAGACAAGAGGGAGTCGATGGAGGAGGGATGAAGAGGAGGAGGTGTTTTCTCACTCCTCCACAGCATCACCAAAGTCCTCCTCCTTCGCCCGCTGCAGTCCAGTCCCCCCTCAGAGAGGGAGCGCTCGGTTCTAGGGCCACCTGATTTCTTTTAAATGCCCCATGACTTCCTGTGAGCACTCAGCAAACACGCACACTGCATTAGCTGCACTCACCTGCACATGTGTGTGTGTGTGTGCTTTAGGTATGTTTCCAGGATGCTCCTATTAAGCCTCCTAACATTTTTGTCAATAATTAATATGTAAAATTAATTTGCTCTGAGGCTCTGTAGTGTATGTGCATGTAAAGAGGTGCTCTATATTTATGTTCTGAGATGCACAATCATCTAAACAAGGTAGGACCGGTCTCATAAATTAGTGTCACACATTCTCGTTAGAAAGGATGATTCCCAGGCATTAAATGGTAGCCTGATATCCCCGGTGGAAAGTGGAGTAAAAAGAAAGCTGTCATGGTAATTTTCATGGTAATTTGCAGGATTACAATATGCTAATGTGATAATTAAGGTAGATGCTTGGCATTAATCAGCTTCTGCTCTCAATGTTGTCATGTTTACCGTTCAGATTACAATGTTTTTCTATGAATCTCCCTTTAGCAGACAGCCTTCCTCTTAGTGTCACATACAGAAGTGCGGGCCTGTTTTGTTTGTAGTGTCTCTCCATGCATTTTCGCTCATTAGACGCAGCAAAGAGGAATTCTATTACATAAAGATTGGCACATATCCATCCTTGCAGCGACAATGAGAGCCCACTTACTCCTGCCAGCACAACCCTCTCCCTCAAATAAAATATGCATGCCAATACAATAAAACAACACATATGCAATTTCTTTTCCCTCATTAATTGAAGCTCTTTCTTCTGTAATCTTTGTATCATGATTTATTCATGTGAGCTCCTTATAGAGCAGCACAGTAAATATATAATGTCTCGCAATGAAATCTGAGCTGTGCCTTCGGCTACATTTTGTACACTTTATGACTTATTGAGTCAGATGAGCTATTGAAATCAGTGTGGACATACTGGCATTTCCTAAATCTGCTCTGTATGACAAGATAACTTTTTGTGGAAAGTGGAAACCATTTTCTCTTCCCTTATGTTTTCCTGTATAGTTTCTATTGAGCAAATTATGTTCTTGTCTCAGCTTGTCATTCTTTGGGCTTATCTTTGAGCTCAGATCTTGGATCATTGTTGGTACCCTCAGGTGTTTAGGAGTGGACTTACCTCATCTTGCATCAGACCCTCAAAAACCACACTCTGGTCAGTCACAACCAGTTTGAATTTAAAGCTTTTTTGATATATTTCTCACTGTATGTCAGATGATACATGATGCCGTGCATTTCTCTTTGCAGCTTGGTTGCTAGGGCTTTCACTGCTCTAACACTTTGTACCAGTCAGTTTTCTCACATGCTCTCCTCCCGCTTAGCCTCATCTGCCTGTAACACAAAGAGTTTGCAAACACAGAAAGAGTTTTAGCACTCAAGGAGAAATTTTCCGCTGAAGTAAACAGATGTTTGGTGTCTGGAGTTCATATGGTTACTGAGTTCTTTGTTGTGTAATCCCAAAATAAGCCTGCGGTTAGATCTCTTTTTCTGACATGCTGATGTAAAAGAGCTAAAAGACTAGTCGTTTGCAGTTAGTTTGAGTCTTTGCTTTACTCGAGTCTTGGTCTTGAGACCTGTCTAAAGATGATTTTTTTAAAGTTCTTGGTCTTGTCTTGAGCATGGACATAGACTTTTATCTTAATTAAAAAAAGATCCTTAGTCTTAATTCATAAAAGTCTTGTCTTTGACTCAAAACACTACAAAAATCTTTTCATTTTTATTTTGAAGGACAACACAAAACATGACAGGGATTTTTCAAAAATAAAAACTTGCATAAAGCATTTGGAATAATAATTATGTAATAATCCTCACCATAATGCCTTACTTTAATTTAGCAGAGCTTGGAAAAAAACTAAAGCACAGCAAGTCAGCTTTGATAAAGAGAATCTTGGATCAGTTCTTCTATTAAGACCCACAGCTCATTAAAGTGTACTCCGCCAAAGATGGAAACCATATTGAACTCCCAGTAAACAAATCCAGAATACACCAGCAGAATGAGCACATAAATAGACAAGAGCCACAAATATACTTTTCACTTTGTTTTTAAACAGTCAAGAGTATGGTTTACCACAGGAGAAGATGAAGACCACCTGCAAACGAGGCGTAAATACTTCTCCTGCGAGGGATCGATAAAATGTTAGGCTTTCTCTACACACTCAAAATATACCAGACCAAGCACTGATTGAAATGTTTTTGGAAGCTTATTAACATGCAAAAGTATGTTTTTAACTGACTGTGCTACAGTATTAGGGTTGTGTGTGTTGTCTGTAATGATAGTAAAATGGTGGATAAATGGTGCATATTACAACACTATATTAAAATGAAGTGGGGAAAAAAAACTATTAACATTCATTGAGTGCCAAGCCTGTTAAACTCACCTGAATGTGTTGATGTATTGCATTAGAGCTCAATTTTGGTACAAGGCAGTTAGTGGTTAGTAATGAAACTCACAAAATAAGCCAATCTAAGGGCAGCAGATTGAAGTCTCACTTCAATTTGACAAGTAATGTGAACAAAGGGAAGAACAATTGAAGCAGAAATTTGGTTAAGACGTTTGTTTACCTGCAATAGACCATTTTACATAGTGTCTTTCTATAGGCTTTTTATAATAAGTTAATCTCTTGCCTCTTTTGCTTGAGAATATGCAGTCAACACATGATCCGCTGAGTAATAGACCAGAGAAGTTGCGTGGACAGAGAAATTAAATCCTAATGTTGCACTAGTGAGTACAATGACAAGAGTGGGAGCAGGCTTGTGTAGGAGGTTAGAGGCTGCTAAAGTCTTCACCTGTTGCTAGACATTTGTACAAATTCACACTCCACATTAACTTAGTTTGAGTTTGCTTTTGTTATGAATTCAGATTTGCTTTATTTCTTCACTGAACTGCTTTAATTAAAATATAGAATGCAAAAAATAATGTTTCAGGCTGCCAGCACCGACAAAGTAAAACATTTCACAAACGGCTGCAGCTATTTTTCTATTAATGTGAGTCATTAAATATATTTTTTTCCTCAAAGCTGTGTAGACAAACTGAATGTCACCAGATTTTTTGGTTAGTCATAACCCATTATGTCAAGTCAAATATTTTTAAAGCCTTTTCCTTTTGAGATAGCATATAACCCTTTGACTCACAGATCTGTAGATTCTAACTAATTTAAAGTAAGCATCAGTAAAAAAACAGAAAATTGTATTCTGTTTTAGAGAATATTTTATTTGCCTTAGAGTCACACAAGAGAAAAGACAGGCTGGAGATATTTCGGATGTCTTAGGCAGGAGAAGTTTATTGACCATCGATACGGGACTCAGAGACGTTGACCCTCAACCCAGTGTGGCATTGAATAACCAGTCTCCAGAATAGCACTAACCTATGTTGACTCGTACTGCGTTATTGATCATGTGATGTTATTTTGCCTTGCATTTCTTTTAAGCTAAACAAAGACAGAGCTACAAAGATATAGATACTGCAATCACAGCCTTGGCGTGAGGGAAGGCCTCATAAGACTCGCTGACCACAACACACAGGTCAAACAGAGATGGTGACAGCTTAATGTCCAGATCTTAATTAAGGTTAAGGACATTATCTATAGAAGGGATAATTCTGTATGTATGTGTTCAGGTGGCAGCCATCAACCCCAGCCACCCTCTGGCCCAGATGCCTCTGCCTCCTTCCATGAAGAACTGCATCCAGCTGGCGGCATGTGAAGCCAGTGAGCTGCTGCCGATGAACCCTGACCTTCCTGCTGACCTCTTCACATCCTGCCTCACCACGCCTATCAAGATCGCCCTCCGCTGGTAAGGCCATTGCACAGAAATTTGAAGGCCACTGCTTCTTGTCTGGCAATAAGATCAGACATACCAGCCGATCAGTATTCTGCAATCTGCCCTGATGAGAAATATTCAGCTCTGATGAAAAATGTAAACCGACATCATCAATGCAGCGCACAGATGATTTTTCCTGCTGAAAGTTAAAAAGGTGAAAGATTTTCAGTCAAAATGAGTTCATATCAGAAATGCTACTTTGGCCTGATAGAAAGTGAAAAAGCAACACTCTGAGGCCTGTACTGATTCTGTGCTTGGGATTCAGAGCAAGTTGCATCAGTCTGTCAGCTGTGTGAGGTGCACTCTGCTTGTGAGGCTTGCACTCCCAGCCAAAGGTGGTTGCATCACGCACCCTCCCTCCAGCTTCAAAACATTCAAAACACAGACTACAGGAGGTACGTCATCATGTTTAACACAAGCATGTTCCTCCACTTCCTCCATTGTAAGTTTATAGGCTTGTTCTGACAGGACCCCCAGCTGATCAAAGAGCTGAATTAAGTTAATTGAGTCTGTCATTGCACTCAACTCTTTCAGAGTATGCATTGAAGTGTTTTCTTTGTGATGTAAAAGGTTTTATAATATGTTAAAGAGTCCAAGCTTAGGTAGTCTTTATGAATTTCTTCTTGTATTTGGTCACAACTGTAACCAAGTATTCACAAAATCTGGATGCAGGAGATTCTTGACAGACACGCTTTTATGTCCATCCTTTGTCTAAGATTGGCTAGTTTTAATAATACAATAAACCCACAACTTATGTGTATTTGTGCTGCACAATATCAGAAAAAAAACATCTCTAATGTGATTAATGTTAAATATTGCATTACTGATATGACATGCAATATTTAAGTGCTCCAATTTTGGCCTTGTAAAAATTTAAATGAATTCAAATTTGTAAAGAAATGAAATGTTCTTGAGATGGTTTTACTTTCTTCACTAAATTTCATTATTGGTCAAATCAAAATTTAATGTTTACTAGTCAACTGTAACTGGACAATTATTTTTGAAAAGAACTGGTGGATTTTTTGTAATTGATTTACTGTATTATTGGAAATGGTTAAATAGAAAAAAGACTTTCCAAGTACCATGTGTTATTTTACCAATTTTACCAAAACACACAAAAACCTCCTTTGTAAAAACACCATTTGTATCACAATTTTACAATGCATTATTAATCCTGTTACTGAACTAAATTTTATTATAACTATACTTGAATTGTATTTTCATTCGTTGGTCACTTTTTTCCTCCTAGTACAAACCTCTGGTCACCACCAACAGTAGTGAGACTCCCGTCACTAGGCTGCAGTTAGCCCCCTAGCCCCTTGTGCGTTACATATGTGTACAATTATAAGACTACTACTATTTATACTGTTCATTGATTTTAGAGCATTTTATATTTATTATGTTTGATTTATATCTAAAACAATGAAAAGTATGCATTTACATTTGATATTTGCGGTGACCTTGATGTCATAAATCTTTACGTAATGGCATGTTTTTAGTTTGAAGTAACAGTAATGTTCGACACATTTCCATCTACAAATTTATAGAAGGTAGATGGCGTTTTAGAGCATGTGAGTCACTGCGACAAGTTCCCCTCAGGACACGTCCGACAACGAGTCAGATGTTTCTTTTCTGTCGTAAATGTGGAAGAATTGCGTTTATCTTCCTCCGCTCTAAATCCACATCCCGCACTGACCTTCAGCATAATGAGTTCCCCGAGCTCTGGCATTAATATTGATATCTTTCACCAGCATCGCTTTTCATACTCAACTAGTATCTGAGAGCCCACTGGACAATATTGACTGAATGAGCCCCTCCAAAAGCCCCAAATAAATGTTATGCGTCAAGGCATGAGTTTGGACTGACCCTTTTCCTTCACAGCTTAGCCTGGTCACCTCCAGTAGTTCAAAAGAATTAATGAAAAAGTTATTACTTGGCAACCAATATGAATGAAATTTTTGTCATTACATCCTAACAGATTTATTTGGATAATGTTTATAGTTATCAAATAGGGCCCTGACATCTGTTCTGGCTGAGACAGTGATTCAACACTTCTGATTGATTTTGACACTGACACATTAGGTTTAGTGTTATCTAAATGCTCAGTTTCATGTCCTATTAAGTACATAGATATTTTATGAATATGATAAATGTAGACCAAAAAAAAGAATACAGTTTAATTTGACAATTATAAAACTAACTCATCAAGCTTATTGAGCAAAAAAAAAAAAAACGTCAGTCAAATCTTTAGACCTCACACAGTTATTAATTTGATAATAAGTAAATAAGGAAAAAACTTAATTGCTGTCCTGTTTTTTTATGGATGCTGTTTCCTGATTTCTCATTATCCGCTGTCTGTTGCTCATGAGCACAGTGAAGCCAGAGGTGTGTGCAGTGGGTTTTAGCTGAAAGACCAGATTCAGGGGAAGGGGGCACCGCGTCCTGCTCCCAGTAACATCATTAATTCTAGGAATAGATTTTCTAGGCCTGGCAGGTTTGGCACAGAATAACAATCTGAATGAGAACAATCCCAAAGCTCTGAAACCAATTCTTTACCAGAATAAACATGGCAGCTGTGGCCTGTTTCTGCAGCAGCCGCCTCCTCTTTGTATTCACTAACATTTAGACAGCAATGCAAAATTATTTCCCTTCCCTGTCTCCGCTGTATGCTTATTATTTTCTAAATAAAGAGATGCCGAGCTACCTTCGCCTTAATTTCAGCAAGCCCCGGGGTAAAAGCTGGGAGAAAATGAGTCTGGGCTGTTGTGAAGTTGGGCAGGGTTGAATAGATGGGGATTCGCTGATGCTCAGGCTTACCTTGGCTTTAAAACTTTAATAAGATGCATTGAGGGATGGATGATGGGGTTTACAGAGGGGAAGGGGGAGGACGGTTAGGGAGAGCCAGGCTGAGTGAGCGCATGTGTGCCTTTCATTGCTCAGCTGAGCAGAAAATCATTACTGATGGAGCGCCATCTTCAAGGGATTTCCCCGCTGCGGAGATGGATAGGTAGGGATGATGAGGTGAGCGTCAGAGAATAGAGAGGCAGGCTACGAGATGACACTGGGGTTTTGAGGGGCCAGAGAACAACTGATGAAAGAAAGAAAGGGAGGACGTACCTGTCAGTTGCTGAGTCCACTGCCAAATTTTAATACAAGTCAAAGATGGATTTTCCTAATGATCACTCTGCATTTGTGTTACAGCACTACCCATTAAACTGCACTTTATAATCAACACAACAAAGATTTTTAAATAATCTCTAGTTAGATTGTGCCAAATTATTCTCAAGGCACTCAATGAGACTTTGAAAATAGTGCAGCCACGGTTTGACAGAAAGGTGAAACCTTCTACCTTCAAAACTTTGTCCAGCTGGCATCTTTTTAACCTTTTCATTATATTGTGACCCAGACTGAGAATTCAGACGCCCAGAAAGCATGGATCATTTAATGGTCCCCATCTTCATCTTTCTGAAATGACTAAGTCAGGCTTGCTGGTATTCCTAATTATTTTACAAAATTAGGTCATTGTAAATTTTTTATTTCTTTTAAGAAACTCTGCACCACCTTGCTCTGGCTGACTTTAGAGAGCACCAAATCTTAAATACAAGAACAATTAGTCATTGGATTTCACTCTTCTAGGAATGCAAAGCAGGACATCTTCTCTTCAATATTGCAACACAAAGGTGCACATGCTAACCCTGCCACTGGGCAGTTTTCCTTCATGTGCGGCATTCTCACGCCTTAGAGCCCTAATCAGTATGTGGCCGACCTTGGAAAAGAGGCTAATGCTTGTGTAGCAAACTGTACATGCAAAAATAAAATAGATTTGATTTTATTTGAAAATTGGCATTTAGGGTTCACATACTTCATTTTTTAGCAGTGGCAACCTTGACAGGCATGCACCAAAACCTCATTAGGTTATTGCCGTCTGTGTTTGTTCTACCTTTTGCCATTTTGCATTAGCTCAACAAGAAGCCGATCACGCTTCTTATTCTCGGGTCTCACTTTAGTAACCACAGTATATATTTCTTGTAAAAATGTTGACACATTCCCTCCCCTAATCTCATGATGTTGGGTGAACTACAGATGACGCTGTTACATAACACTCCTTACCGTATGCATTGGCTGCCTGTGGCTTCAGTGATCTTTGTAGATTTAAGGAGAGCAAAAACCTCACCTCAGAAAAAAAACTTCATAAATGCATACAGATTTTAGAGTTTTTTTTTTTTATAACTCGGCTTGGATCATGACATGGCAGTTTCTCTTCAGCTTTACACTTGCCTAAAGACCCAAGTCTAGTGAGTATACTTAACTTCAAAACCTATGTCAGTGCCTAAACACAAACCTCAACAAATTTATTTGTATTACATCTGAGTGCAACAAGGCAGACGTCCTTGGGTAAAAATAAGAATAGTCCGTGTATATTTCTGCAAATTATCCATGTGCTTTTTAGTTTTTGATTTACTTTGTGCATAAGTTTTTAACTTTTTGTCACATTGTGCAAAGAGCTTGGCGTGTTCAGAAGCTGTCACACCAGAATACGATCAGCTTTTATACTGAATACATAAAAGACGTAGCCGAAAAGGGAACAGTCGTTTTTGTTGTGTCGACATTGAAGCATAAAAATGCACAAGGCAGACTGAGATGGGATATTGGTGAGGTGGCATAAAAAAGGCTATAGAGTTATGTTGCCATCTTAGTAATGCAATATATTGATGCTTGGTGACTGGCTACTAAATATTTTGAGGATAAGACACTAAATTCTCCATAAAGTTATTTTAAAGTAAGTTGCTTATTCCTCAAATTCTTTGCTGGTGAATAATTTAAGACATGTTTGCACACTTTAATATGTTGTTGATTTGTGAAAAGGACAGACTAAAACATGGCAGATGAACATTATTCACACAAAATGTTGCCTTAATGACAAAGGTGGAAGGTCCAATTTTCACAGTACACATATGTGCATATTTAAAATCTTGTCTTGTTAAGCCTGCCTCTCTGGGCACTTTCAAGAACCTACTAATATGTGTTGTCATCAGGTGGCATGGTCTTATCCAAATGAGTTTAATCTGAATGTCACGGTGCAGCTGTGACTAACAAAGTGGGATCATATTGCAGTAAAATCTCTTTGGCTGCTGTCACAAAGTCTCAACAGTTGTTTGATTATTCACTGTTGAAGTCTCTCGAGGATTCATCTCTAGGTGACATCATCTCCACAGTCTGTCCCTGCAACGTTCGGCTCAAGGAGAACTTGACAAATTAAAAATTTAGTGCGGCCGAGTTTGAGGAAGCATATACATTGGTTTTCATATTAACTGAAGGGGGCTGTAGGCAAGGTCGCCGTCCCTGTATGTTCAGGAAATGTCTTTTAATTAGTGTAATGTATCCAATGTTCCAGTGGCATAAGGCTTTGATGTTCTTTCGAAGTGAAAAAGGTAATGAAGCATATTTCCATGACAACCTGGCTGGACCCCTCTCCAACAGTACATTTGTCTTTTTAATTATAAAATAATGTAATTAATCATTTATAAATCATCTTTTAAAATCTGGTTTTGAAAGGTAAGTCATACTTGAGTTTCCCAGCAACATATTCCATCCTTATGTCAGGAATAAATACTTCATATGATATATTAAAAGTGCAAATATTTCTAAGCTTATTTGCCTACTTCACTTCCAAGTAAAAGGTTGTATTCATTAGGTCTTTGAGAGTCACGTACCTTCTGTCTTTTAGCTCAAAATGCAGATTTGAAAACCTTGCAGCTTGCTTCACAGCAACATCGCTTCAGGGTCCAAATACTTTTGACATCTTAATTAACTGACGGGCAGATGTTTGTGTTCTGCTCGAGACGCACTCAAAGACGTTCACAAAGAATATACAAACTCCTCTTACAGACCAGAGATCTGTTTAAATGGCATTTTTTAGCAGCCAACATAATGTTTTTAATCTTCCCCCCGTCTTTAACTTTTACACTTTTCAAATGTTCCACAAATACCTGGATTGACAAGCCAGGTATTCTTTTGACTTTGCTGTTTTGCCACGTTTAGGTCTCATATACAGTATAACTGACTGTAAGTGACTACAATGCAAGTCCAATTAACTTTATGTACAAAAGAAATCCTTCATAGAATAAATACATTTTGCAGTGACATGATTACTAATATTTATCCCTGGAAAAGTTTCTTATATAAAAGTATTTTGTGGCTTAAGTGTGTCAAATTTGACATGAAAAATATATTTTAATTAGTGCTAATTTGGCTTCTCATTATTGTGTTAGCCTTTGTGTTTAAATACAATGACTGTAATTGCTATGATTGGTTTGGTAATTACTGTTTTAAAATGTGATGCCAGTGAAAGTAAATAAATGGCAACTCTTGATCAATAAGCATTGAACAAAGTGAATTTGATCAAATGAATAACTTGATAAACATAAAACAAAAAAGTTGTACCTTGTTTATAATTAATTAACTTTTTAGTTCACTGAGAGAGTTTTGTACTGTAAATACCT
Organism: Neodontobutis hainanensis; assembly: GCA_024349245.1. Lineage (NCBI taxonomy): Eukaryota > Metazoa > Chordata > Actinopteri > Gobiiformes > Odontobutidae > Neodontobutis > Neodontobutis hainanensis. The sequence continues at coordinate 497,954 of JALDNG010000055.1, forward strand.
TTGACTATTAAAGTAAGAAACTTTTTTCTATGACGTATTTTGGCAAAGATGATATCAATTAGGAAGAGGCCAGTTTCATTAAAGTGGCACATTTGATGGAAAGTATTTGGTCGGTCAGATTGGATTGGAGACCCCCCGTACATGACAGATAGAAATGGTGACTTGGGACTGAGGCTGATTGAAGAAATAATGAGCTTCACAGACCTCACGCCCAGTGGGAACCCTCTGCTCAGGCCCATCCCTCTCCGCTGCCCGCCCCAGGAGAGCAGTAGTTTCCTCTCTCTTCATTTGCCTGCTCAAAGTTTAATGTGTACATGCCCACTAGTGCCCTGTCGTCTGAGCACCCGCACATTTTATCTCACTTACTCACTGATCCAATTAAAGTTTGTCCACCTCGCTCAATGTTCATAATAATCCTCCAATTTCCTCTTCATCTCTGCCCCGAAGCTCTTCTGTATTTTTGTGAGGAGTCCCTGTGCTTTTAAGCTGCAGCAAAAGATGTTTTAGAGCAGTGTAGTCGGGTTATACATCAGGTTGTATTGTTTTGTTGGCTTAAGCGTAGTTGGAGGCGGGTGGCTAGAGAAGACAACCCTGATAGGCGACCTTCCCCACACACATTCATCATTTAACGCACAACCCAGTGATTGAACTGTCACTATAAGCCTTTTGTGGTGTAAATGTATCTTAACAAAGCAACCTATGTCAACCGTCTTTTGCTGAATTTGGCAGGACAATCCAATGTATGAGAAAAAATGACCTAGGGTCATATGTGACCACTTGGCTGAACCATATCTGCTGTAGGTGGCATACTGGTCAGGACAGGACAGTGCTCCAGGAGGGGTCAATCTTACATCCAGTTCTTTTGATATACAGTATCCATGGGTGAGTACAGTTGATTGCAGGGCTAACACTTAGAGACAGACCAGGTTAATATGGGGTGGAAATGCAAACTCCACATATGACTATCGCTAAACCTTTTTGCAGTAAGACTTAAGTGATATCTTCTCTGTGTATTTGATTGTTAATTCAATGTCCCAGCCAAAAGAAAACATTTTCACATCTTTTAGTTTATGACCCCTCCTAGATTCCGAATCCTATGATCACGCTGTTTTGCTTTTGATCATTTGAGAGCATAGTGGCTTTTCCAGGAGCACATTATGGGTTTGAATGAGTTTAAATCTTGTATTTTCTTATTTCCTCTACCCCTTTTTCCCCCTGTGCTTTGTTTTACGCCACAGGGAAGTTGAATCCCGCTGTACTGGGGTTTAGTAGAATAGCTGTGCTCCTGATGCAACCTCCCGCTACATCTCTCTTCTGTTTACTTTAGCCCATCTGTCTGTTTCTTCTTAACTTCATTTGTATCTTTTTTTTTGTTTTTGTTTTAATGCAATGTAGGATTTGTAGGAAGCGGTAGAAGATGGATGGATGTAGGATTTTCCTTAAAGCCACCATGCATAACTTTTAGCCAAAAAATAATATTCTTGAAATCCTTTTAATGGTACTTAGACATGACATCTGTTGGCTCATGCCCATCTCACTGTCACAGTACCCTCAGCTGGACAGAAACCTCTCAAAAAATGTCCCAGCCCCCGGGAGGCGATCTACCATTCTAGCATATATTATATTTATAAACAAAAAGGCCAATACACTGGACTCTAGCGGCGTCATATTTGTACAAAATATTCTTAAATAACCGTACCTTTTTCCATGGTTTTTCTTACAAACTTGCCGTCTTAAACATCTCTACTTGGTTTGTTGTAACTGCACAGAGAGGGATCAGCGACCTCTGCTGGCTAAAAGTTACACAGGGTGGCTTTAAAGAAATGTTAGTCATCCATTCTTTTTTCAAACTTATAGCACTGGAGAAGAATGTAAAGTTGTATTGTTCATTGTACTGCTCTGTGCCTCTTTAGGATGGAGCCCACTCCAACATAAATACCAGCTAGCATATGTCAACATTGACTATCCTAGTCAGTACTGCAGTTCTACAGTATATAGGTAGACTTCAGACTATGCAGCAGTGGTCACAGATATATTTACACTACACTGGCAGTGCTTACCCAGGGAGGGGGTGGTGTGGAAATCCTCCATATTGCATCTTTAATGTGTGGTTCAAATAAAGTCACTTTATTATACAAAGAACAGTTAGATACTTGTGTGATTTGACCTCAATGTGGTTTTCCTCATAAAGAGCACTGTGGTTAATTTGCTGATCATTTATCTTTTGTGCTTTAAGTGTTGGGCACACTTTGGTCTGTGCGCTTCTTTAAAGAGGCACTGTCACACTACTGCCATGTGGGATCTCATTATTCTCCAGCACAAAAGAAGCTTTGAATTGGAAAGCCATAATTGACGTCACTGCACATCAGATCAGTCGCTCAATTTCCAATTCATGCAGGACTCTGCTTTTTTAGGAATAAAAAATTCCTCTTCAGTGGAATTGGCAGCAGCTTTGTTGTTGGAGGAATCGGGGATGCTCAGTGGTACTATAGATTATAGGCTCAATGTGAAAACAGACAGAAAGGGACTCAAAAGAGGCTTTAACAATACATTAGATTTGTACACAAAATCCAATCTTTTCATGAAGTTTAGTATCTTTCTGTGCAGGTTTTTACGATTGTACAGTTCTCACTGAAGCCTGGTCTTATTCTTGAGATTGGTTTTACTTGGTCTTGTCTTGGTTTTAGACACTTAATAATTTAGACAGGATTTTACAATCATTATTTTGTTTCGAATGAAAAGATTTATTTTTAAATCTAATGAAATAACAACCAAAACATTATAAATGTAGTTATAAATGCTTTTAATTAAGCTCTTAATTTGTCATTAGTTTGAGATTGGACTTCTAATATTTGAACTTTAGAAACGTTCCTTGGTATATCTTGGTATCTCATGTTTTTTATATTTTGTTTGGCCTTCATTTTTGCGTTGTAGTGTTTGTTTAGAGTTCACAATAAAGCCAATATAATATACAAGTTTATAGTCCCATTTCCAAGATACAGACATCAAAAGGGAATCAAAGACTAGACAGGAAACGGCACCTAGAGTTGTTGTTTATCTGTTTCTGCAACATCACAGCAAGAATTTAACTCTAATATCTTTATTTTATATTATTTATAATCTTCCTCTTTTACTGCCAATGTTGACAGAAACTATTATTTTATGTTATATATTGTTGTTTAAACAGATGTCTTTTAGAGTTTGTCTGTGGATAGATCGAGCTTTAAAGCTCTTTAGTTAGGTTGTGAAAATCCCATCGGACAGGTACCAAAAAATCTTCAGTTGGGTCCCCACATCATCCCATTAGTGAAGCTGTAACTCACCTTTCTGTATGTTTATGAGTGAGGCTGTGCATTACCGGTCCTCAAGAGTCCTCTATATCATTCTCACAATAATGATGTTGAAAATGCCGCTGTGCCACTTTTATATGACAATACGACAGTTTAATTGTATAATTATGACTGGAATATACAAAATTTATGATGTGTATTAGCTCATATTTGTATTACTATTGTACCGTTTAAATATTAACCACTCTTATCTTTGTGAATTGGCTCAGAAATAGATTTGTTAGAGTCATGTGATTGGCTCTGGTCTTTATGAACAGTCAGATTTAACTGACAAAGTGTATACATCGTATGGACAGATTTACTTATATAAATCTGTTGAGATGTACTTAAGGCATGAACACAGAAGCTTTTCATGGAAAATGCATTTACTTTATTTTCTTTAAAGATTTCTGCGCTGTGCATTGCTGTGCTACTGGTGTAAATTGGTATATTAGCAGCAAAATTAAGCACTCCTTGCCACAGAATCATTTGCTTTATTACAATAAGGTTTTGCATAGTGCTCTGTTCACTGGAAACTTGCAGGTAAATGTCTTAGTCTGACTGTATTGACAGTGATTCGAGTCTCTTTGAGTGCTGGCAAAGAGTAGAGTTCAGACACCGGCACAACATAATGCATGTAAACAAATGAGAGAACATTGCAATAATGCTTGGGCTGATTCTCACACATTTTTAGACTGACGCTGATACAGTATTTTAGGTCACTCTGCCATTGACTAACGTTTGTCTGTTGTTTTGGTCTCTTTTAACATCAAATGTGAAGATTGTCTCTTGTGTATTTAAAGATTAAAGTCCAGTTAGACAGCCTAATGGAGCTATGAGCACAGTCCATCTGAGCAAGTATTGAGTGAGTCGTTTAATGTTTGTGCACACACCTGCTCTCCTCCAGGTATGATGGCTTCCTCTTAGCTCTGCCATGACCTGTCAGAGCCAACCATGTAGTATAAACAACCCCTCACTCCCAGTCAACACACAAGAGAAATATAACTGTGCACCTCTGCAGCCGGCCTCCCTCCTCTTTGACTGAAACTAAGCCAAAATACACTTATCAAAGTGCTTAGTGGCTAATAGCCTAAGCTCTTATTTTTTCAGCTCTGCGTTTTATCAGTTGATTGTCTTCCTTGTAGGTCATAAAAGGAGCACAGTATCAGCCAAATGTTTTTAGAGCTTTGTCTAGTTTGTGGATACCACCCTATTTTCCTTCCAAATCTTACCAGCTTCTTTCTGTGTCTGCTTGTTTAACAGGTTTTGTATGCAGAAGAGTGCCAAGCTGGTGCCAGGGGTGACATTAGACCTCATAGAGAAGTAAGTGGTACTCCATAAGCATATGAAAAACATACATACAGAGAATTTTACCCAGAAGTCGCAGCAGTACTCTGGAGAGTTTTTTTTCCCCTCCTGCCTGCCTCCTTTGCTTTCCTGTTGTTATTGCCAGCCCTCGTTCTGTTGTTTTTCATCCTGCAGGTATAATTCTTCGCCTTTGTTTTCCCCTCACAGCCAAAACGGCAGTAGTTTGGCAGATTTAAAGCTCCAAATTTCTCCAATAAACCTCCAGGTGCCGAGCGGCTCGGCGCAGAACATCTCTTGCTCTTAGGCACAGACTTTTAGATTGATATTGGAGCTCAATACGGATGTCATAGCCAAAGTTTGAGTAGTTGCAATGACTGAACCATCAGGGGTACCTTTTCTTTTCTTCTTCTGAAGTAGGAGCAGGGGTAAAGTGACATCCATTAGCTAAACTCTTAGCAGCGTTGGAGTGAATAGTAACTTAAGACAAAACAGTTATTCAGCTGCAAATACAGGATGTAGAGCTGCTAAGTGACTCACAAAAATGTAAGGAAATCCACAGAGCCCTGATAACAACCTTCAGAAAAGCCTTGAAAAAACTGCTTATCCACCCGGAGCGTAGATCTGATGAGTTTTCATTCTTGCTTTATCCATTTTTTTTATCTTTATTAATCATCCCAAAAAAGACAACTGCTGAAAAGTAAGTAGGACGTCAGAACTTCACAGTAGTTATCATCGGACATAGAGTTTTTTTATTATTATTAGTTAGTTTAGTTTATTATTTATTTGAAAGGGACCATGTGCAAACACATTAATCTTACAAAAGAAAAGATGCTTTACACCAGATTTAGCTAAAGCTAATTTCCATCTGAAGTCCCTGGGCAGATTAATCCTTAAGATACAATAAAATGCATGCATAAAACATCAATAACCCACAAATCAGCATTCACACTTCAACCTAAGCTAACTACACTATAAATAACATTCAACTTTATAAAATTGCTATAGTAAAACCTAACCTAACCTAAAACCTCACTAACTACCATAAACATAATCAGTGCTGACAAAAATAGTTTTCTAACAATACTTTTATAACATTATGAGAAATGTGTGACCTCTCATGTCAGAGGTCACAAAAAATGAGATTCTTACCTGATCGTACTATACATTATATACTTGTGTTACTCGAGTCAGTCTGCCACTTATTTTCTGACCTAAGGCTCACCAGTACTGCACTGCTACACAGCACTCAGGTTAGGAACAGAAGAAAGGACATTTTCTGTTGCAATGAATGCTGTATGTGCTACTTAAATATGCCCAATAACAGGAAAACAACTGAGACCTAATTTAAGGCAGACACTTTTGTACCTTTTGACCTTAACATGGCAGATCAACTTATTTTCTTAAAATATTTCCAAATGGCACTAATAATAAATCAATAGACTTATTTTCCCCTTAGGTAATATAACATTTACATATATTTGCACACATTTACTCCCATAGAATCTGAATAAGTTGACTTAAAGAAATCCGATGCGCTTGAACTCATTTAATTTATTTGGGCAAAGCCTTACTTGCATAGCCATACACAAACATATTGAGTTAATATATTATAGACAAATATTAACAGCCGTTTTTCATATTTCTGCAGCTCCACCTGAGACTCACACAAGCTTTAACTCAATTTAGACTTTGCCCTTTTGCCTCTCGGCTGGTTTTTCTATTTATTATGGTCTGAGTTTCCCAGGCCCCATATCCTCGACTCTGCAGGCTACTGTAGTACAACTTGTACAGTAATGAGAGTTTCTTGTCGGGGGACTTTTGGTCGCCTAGCAACACAGACACAAAAAGACACTTCGACCTGCTTTTCCACAACCTTTTATTTTCACCATCTCTTTGTTGCCTTAAGATTTAGATCAGGTGCACATATTGAAGCCAGCTGTTGAAACGCGCACAATCAATAATACTCTCACTGACCACTTATTTGTGTGTTGTTGATTGGTTTATTAATTTGATCGTTCCTCTGTTTCTCCTCCATCTGTGTGCCCTTCTGTCTCTGCTTCCCACATACATCCAACACACTTTCTGTAAATATCACAATGCCTCAAAGAGATGAGAGAGTCACGATGCAGCAGCCATGTGGAGTTTACCTGCGTATATTCCATAGAGCCCTTACAGGTCTTTCAAAAAATAAAATTTAAAAAAAGTTTTAATTTGAATGTCTTCAAGGTTTGAAAGGCACTTGAGTAGTTTTGAAAGCTATTCATTTAATAACATCGCAGTTGGCTTCTTACATTGAGAAATTACATGAGTCAGAGGGTCTCTTTTATATTCTAAATAGTAACAGTATGCAATTTACTCAGATGTTAAGTGATGGAAAAGCTGGATACTGGGTCTTGAAAGTGCCAAAAAAAACTGTTACAATAGGTCATAGACGGGTCAAGTGCAAAATTTATAAGAAAAAATGTTTTTAAAAACCATAAACACAATTTTCTTTTTAATATATATAGTGCTTTTACACCTAGTAGGCACTCAAAGCGCTTTACCAGTGTTACAGCTGGAACACCACTGAAGGCAATGTAGGTTAAGTGTCTTGTGCCCAAGGACACAACGCACAGTATGTGGGGGAGAGTGGGATGTTGTGATGTTTTGGGATGTTTTGAGCGGGAATCGAACCGCCCACCCGTCAGTCGAAGGATGGCCGCTCTACCCACTGAGCCACTGTGACCCCTGTAATAATAACAAATATACATTATAGCAACACAATGATCCTGGAAAATATCATTACATTTGAATTTGATCACTCTCACATCTTACCAAAACTAATCTCCTCCAAACTTACCTTTCCTTAATCTAGCACAGGGCGGACATAAGAGTCGTGGGTTGATCCTCAGTCACCTAGCACTTTCATGGAGAGTGTCCCCTGCCGCGTGGGCGTCTGAAATCGTCTGTAACACCACTGTTCTTGGCCTGTTGGGTAGAGTATGTGTAGAGTTAAGCCCCTTTACTGAAGGATTCATGTCGCTGTGATGGCACCTCACTCTCCGTTATACTCCACAGTGATTTTATCAATCCTGACGAGACAAAAAAACTTTATGCCCACTGTTATTAGGAAAATAGTTTGATGCACATTTGCATGAAGGCTTACATTTGTGCTTTTATAAAGTTCTCTTGGGCTATTCAGATAAAGTCCGTCTAGGTCAATAAAAAGTACATTTATATATGATCTCTTTATTCCAACATTCAGCAATAAATTTTTAATAGAGAAAGAAAATTTGTACTTTTCAGAAATATAAACCTTTGCCTAGCTTACTCCTCTGCATAAGCGTGCTGATGTTCTGGAAGAATTGTGTCAGAAATACGAAACAAAAGCCTACTAAGACAACTAAAGCCTAGTTCTCTTTAACTAAAGCTTGCTGGCAGGTTAATTTAGACGCCTAGCCTTTTAAACCAATTGACGCTTGTACTAAAAAGATAGCTGTTCGGGCTCAGCGTTAGACCGATGTGATTGCACAATTATAGCTACGTTGTTAATCATTGTGTAAATGCATTGATAATGAAGCCATCCCTTAATTCGACTGGGAGCAGACCCCCTTGTGTATATAAGCACGTCTTCAGCCAAAACGTCTCATCTGTTAAAAACCTTGATAATAAAGACTATTTTTTTTCTTATTTCAGTATTTTAAAAGCTGATTAAAAGTCTGTTTTAGAGCCAACTGAGCTAATGCAGTATTGAAATCACTACCATCACCACTTTGACTTGCTAAACCTTTCTGTCCATCTACTTCCGTCTTGTTAAGAACAGAGATAAAGTGGCGATATTTAGATTCATGCTCAGACTTTGATTGTTTCAGTATAATACAGCACAAACACAATAGCTTTAGACAAGAAATGTAAATATTTGATTGATGACACCATTGAGACTCACACCTCTGAGGGCTTTGTTGAATAATCCACCCATCCACCACTCTGTCTTTTTCCTCCTCAAATATATGAAAGTAGATGTGTGAGGATAAGTGCTGAGTGTTCATCCTTCCTGCTGACTGGCCAAACACCTCTGGCTTTCAGACAAAGTGCTTAGGAGCGGGAACAGGCCCTCGTGGTTATACAGCAGGTTGTTCACTGCCATTAAAACCTCAATAGACGAGGCTTAGGTCAGAAAAGGTTCAAGTAAATAATTATTTGTAGGCGATAGTATTGAAATCGTTTGTTTTCTCTAGTGCTTTCACAGAATAAGTTTATTATCAAGTAATTGACAGTTCTCTCACAGTAATTAAATATATTGTTTTGTTTTGTCTGCAAATTTTGACTCGACATTGGATAATTATTTATTGAAAGAATAATAGAGTATATTTTTTTACAGATCAAGAGATGGTTATGTGGAGCAGATAACTGGGATTGGTCTAAGTCTCAACTTAATTTAGGTTTTCGAGGCAGTTTTGTTGTTTTACTTTAGTGTTAATTTTGAATTAAGTTAAATTGAGAAGCACTGTTCCCTTGTGTTTGTGCTGTGAATCAATCTTCAAGTCAATTGCACATTTTTCACACATTTTTGCCATGTCTTTCACTAGAATTAGTCATTGGTTGATGACATGACTCATTAATAAGCACCGAGAATGTGACCAACCATTGTTTTAGCGCTTCTTATACATAGAATAAAACTTGGCTTGGCTTGGTTTGTTCAGGAAAAAGATAAAAGTGGTCGTGATAAGTCAGGCGCTTTTTTACATGCATGCAGTAATTACCATAACATATCAAACAACATATCAGGTCATGTTTGTCATAAGCTTCTTTCAAACGTGTCCTTTCGGGGAACCAGAGGAATCAAACAGTTGTGTTCATAAATGCAACACATGTCATGGGAAAAGTCTGCAGGACACCGTTTTGAATACACATAGTATGGGTGTTACTATGTGTATTCAAACTTATGCACATCATGCTGACACTCTTCCGGAGGATATATGGACATTATTCATACCACCACCAGAGTTGAGACAAAAGTGCATGTAAGAAAGGGGCTAGGAGAGGATTTCTTGTCCTCAAACATTCGACTTCAATCTTCTCTTGCTGTGAAGCTGTGTGAGCTGTAGCACCTGCAGTTCTTAACCATTTGTTCTTATTAACTCGTGACATTTTATTCATTAATTCAAAGCATAGTCTTTTTATTTCTCCATGCTCAGACACAAATGACTCACTGGCTCACAGGCTCACATTAACTGTAATGTGTTAGCCGGCTACTGGTTGCCCTCATCCTGTCGTTTCTCGCACTTCTTTACATGGAGTTCATTAAAGTCCAACAGCCAACATGGTCTTTGCTTTCATCTCATGGTGTCCCTGTTCTGTGGCTCTCTGGATTAAAATGAACAAGCAGTGTGAAGCCCCACGTTATGGGTGGGGAGGTATCATTAGATCTAGTTATAGTACATGAATAGACAATACAATACAGAGCCACAACTGCAGGGATCCTTTACTATAGCCATTACATTGATATATACAACTAAATAAATTGAAATTATTTTTTTCTGGCCTGTTCATTTTAATTAAATTGTGACACCCCTTTGCTTTGTTTCCTACACGTTGTGCTTCATTGTAAATACTTGGACAACACCAACTCTTCACACATTATAGTATAAGCAAACGTGAAAAGTCTGTCCATAGTTGCACTCATTGTTAGTCACTCTGAGTAGGAGCCGCTAAATGTAAATGTGCTCAGATGTGTTGTGATAGTAGTACATTGTGCTCTGAGTCAACTCTGTGACATACAGCGAGCACGGCTGACACCATGCCATCTGTCTTATGTTGGTTGCCACCAGGATCCCGGGCCGGCTCAACGATAGGCGTACTCCCCTCGGAGAGCTCAACTGGATCTTCACAGCCATCACAGACACCATCGCCTGGAACGTGCTGCCAAGAGGTACAGCTTAAACGTGTTTTATTACATATTGGGGCTTGACCGGTCTACCCTTTTTGGCACAAACTTTTTTACAGTTCAAAGACACACTTTCCACTTAATCGTCTCATATTTGTATTATTATTTGACTCTAAAATATCTTAATACTGTCAAGTTGTGCACATGAACATATCATTTAGATTTGATATTCAGTATTACTTACTGTAATTACACTTACAGTATGGAGTTGCCTGTTTTTTCCAAGTCTTGATTTGTATGTGGACCTGGGAGTTCAGGTTGAAGTGGAGCATCCTGATTAATTTACAACACAAACTTGATGTTAAACCCATTAAAAAAGTTTATTGCAATGATAAAAAGGGCCTATGTGTTCCCACACAGAGAGAACCTGAATTATATCGCCTCATAAAACCTTAGTGAGGCATCAGCAATACCAAAACTCAGAGCTCATCCCCCAGAGTTTGCGAATGGTGGATAAGTTTATATAAAATGGCAGAAGTGCAATAGGTGTAAGTTGCTCCCTCAAATTGAGATTAATTGTGTTTGGAAAGTCTGGAGCAGTAATTGGGGATATAATTTTAACTATAATATTTCAACATAAAAGTGTGCCCAGAGCGGTGATGGCAAAGCACACAGGCGCTGCAAAGTTTTCACCCACAGGATCCACTAACCCAGATGACAACACAAATAGCTTTTTTTTCTCAACACACATTGTATTTTTCATCCGAGACACAACCTGCCTCTTATTGGTCACCTGTCTCCTGAATGCAACACACACTCACACTTAGAGACTCACTAGGACTCCCCAGAGACTCACTGTATCCTAGATAGAATAGCAATGTGACAATACTGATGGCTGCCAAAGCCTCTTAAAGCCCCAGGGCTCTGCTGTTAATGAAGCAGCCTACATCAGAGAAAATCCCCATAATGAAGGCACTGCACACCCAATCCACACACAGGTACTGCTCCCTCCCTCCTCCCCCCCTCCCTCGCTCGCACACATACTAATTCTTCAACATTAAAATACTGTAGTAGGCCCAAGAGTTGTCAGAAAACTGTCTGAGAAAATATAGTTAAGAGAAGTTTTCACACTCACCATAAACTGCAGAGGCTCTCGGGATTGTCTTGGCCCTGTTGAAGTAAATTATTGAATATATTAATGAGTATGTGACCATGACCCAAGCTTTCATCTGTAGATCACTGTCCTCTATAGTCTAAGTAAACTCCCACATGCTTTCGAAGTGACCACTTGCTCCAATTAAAGTTGTTGTTTTTTTTAACCCAGTTTGATGTTTTGTTGACATATTATAAACACAGTTTTAGTTAATATTGTGTTTTCTTCTTTCTGTCCCTCTCTTCTGTCTATAACTTTGTGATTATTATTATTTTTTCTCTGTATTCATTTAGATTTGTTTCAGAAACTGTTTCGCCAAGACCTACTAGTAGCCAGTTTGTTCAGAAATTTCCTGTTAGCGGAGAGGATAATGCGGTCGTACAACTGCACTCCTGTGAGCAGTCCACGGCTGCCTCCTACGTACATGCACGCCATGTGGTAAGATCAACACAATAACAAACCTACAGCTTTCGGGTAAAAAAGATTTACAATTATTAAATGCTTTCCTGACATTCACAGAAAGGCTTGGCTTCTCAAATACTGCAAATAAAGCAGCCAAAGGACCTCTCCTTCTTCTATTTATTTTAAAAACTAAAACCGGACAAATTTTTCTCTACAAAATACTACACCAAACTAAAGTTTAGAATTTAGCTGCGAAAACGGCAATTATCTGCACTGCATTGAATTGACAATATTCTTTTACGTTTTTCGACGCATCATCTTTCTCTGTTAATGTTTTCCTTTTTTGAGCTGTTTCTTTGTGTTAAAAGACATATATACACTTTTTCAGCGGCTCTTAAACTTCCTGGAACGTCAAGCTGGTGTATGACAAGCTGGTGTAGACCAAAGAGAGGGCTCCTTTTTCGAGAAGTGGTTTTGCGAGCATGATAGGCCAAGGTTTTTAGTTCTTGTGTTTTTGAGGAAAAAATTATGCAAGCAATAATTATGTTGCTTATTTAGTAAAAAAAAATGTTGTTAGATATAGTTCAGGGCTCACTATTTTGATAATCGCAATATATCGTCTTACAATACAGTATCGGGATATATCAAGATATATTGTGGCGTATTATGTGTATTGTCATACGTATTGTATCGTCGGGCACTTGCCAATATACACCCCTAGTTTAAACCATTTTTTTCCATTTACTAGAAAAAAAGATTTCAAGTACAGTCTGTTTAAAGACTTGACAGTGTTGGACAGTGATGTCTGGGATGAAGGCAGTTTTGGGTTAGAAGTTGTTGCAACAAACCAATAGAAATCTCGCAGAAAACTTGAGCTTGTTTGAAAGAGTTCTCACTAGACTTTCCTTTTATTTATTCAAGGTTCGGACACGCAGGTAAAAGCACATTTGGCAGAAGTTGGGATTATCAGACCAAATCATAAAAGCAATAAAATAACAAAGAAGAGCAAAGGGAGGAAAGTAAAGAGGAAGAAGATATTAATGTGGATTAGAAATAAAATAGACATGACACACTGTTGTTTTTTGGTTTATAACATTATTTAAACAATTTAACAATCATTTAATCGTTTCTTGACATACTCTTATTGAAAATACTTGATGCTAGGCTATCTTACTGAACTATTTATATTCATTCTGCCATCAAGTTGTACGTATGCACCATTTTTTACAGTTCATAATTTTACAAAGTGACAAATTTTGGCCTCCCTCTTCTTTAAGTGTCAGGTTACCAAAACTATTGTCTCTACAGTATCGGGATATATAAATATGACTCTTTAGCTCGTATACACCTTTGTCCTTAAACTGCTGCTAACCTAGTTTAATAACATTAAATAATTGTCATGGCTACTCTTTTGGCACATTTTGAAAGATCCAATAATTGCAACATTAACCATAGAAAAATATAAAAAAAAACCTTGCTTTAATTACACTCACACATTTTGCTGTAAAGGTAGTGTGAGCCAAAAGCATGTAGGAGTTGTTGTTGCCTCTTCTCTCAAAACATATGGGCACACTTGACTATAAATACACCTCATGATTTGTTTTTAGTCATTGTATGTTGACAGTTAGTCAGCGGCAGCCTTGCTTTTCTTGCCGCCTCACGTCTCATATAGATTAAGCCAGAATCCTCATTTGACCGCTGTGTGCTGTAGACAGGTAGAAGACATGTTGCATTGTGGAATAAGAACAGCGGCTTTTACCACCCACGTTTCCCACAGCAGAGCGTGTCTACCTTTTGAGTGAAAGCAAACCGCAATGAGACAGCTTCTCTGTTGGGAATATTAAAGACTTTTTGACAGTGTTGGACAGTGCTGTCTGTGATGAACATGGCAGATTTGGGTTAGAAGTGGTTGCAACAAACAAATAGAAAACTCAGAGCAAACTTGTTTTAAAAGAGTTCTCACTAGCACTTCCTTTTATTCCTTCATTTCATTATCCCAGCTGCTTTGGTGGGGATTACCATCCACAGTTAGAAAGACACCCACTTACACATTGATTGTTCTATTTATCTACATAAGCACCCTTGATGGTTCTCTAACATGAAAGAAAACACTCACCTGCTCAGCCACTATGAAACTTTTGAGTTCATGTAAAAAAAAAAACTGAAGTCATACCAACAAAACATTCTGCACTAAAGAAAAATATATTCACACAAAAATAAGCATTGGATAGGATGATATTCTGACCATTCCATAAGCTTAAGGAAAATATTATGATATGACCGTATAGGCCAGGGAATTCAACCCGTGTTTGTCATTTCTTGGTAAATGGAGCACAAGCAAAGGTTGTTTTGGCATAATAATAATAATAATAATAATAATCCTTACAAATACTAGGTTGGTGTCACTTTACCTGTATTACTTTGCACAGCATTCATCTTTTTTAACCTTTTCACTGAACTGTAGAGAGTTTTGGATGGTGTGGTGGTTTTTGCATTTATGGCTGTGTTTTAAGCTTTACAATAAAACTAACATTGCTGATATGTAAATAACAGAGCAATACAGGCAAGTGGTTCGCCCAGTCACCTAGGTATTATTCTGAAAGTACTTGTACTTTTCAAACACTTTTACGTTCTGTGTAACAAAACCATTCACAAAGAGGCTTTCCAATGTGTTTTGAAGTGATCTCAGTGAATTTGCTTTACTACTACTTCAAGCTTATTCACAGATGCTGACAATCTACACCATTGTTTGGTGGCTTTACGTTGTGCACACAGCGATAACAATCAAATCCTATCATTGCTCTTCAGCTACAAAAACACTTCAGCCACCACCTATTGTTTCTCCTCTTGGTCTTCTATAAATGCCTCCCTCCGTTTCACCCACTCATTATCTGGCTTGTGTTAGGAAAAAAAAAATCCCTTTCTCTGCCTGGAGGTGTAACTTGTTGTGTAACACTCTTTTCTTATTGTAAAGAATACTTCTCCCTGCTCCTTAAGCAAGCAATAGTCTTTCTTTGTCACTTGTAATGGGCCATTATTTTAGATTAGGCTTATATTGCCCTGGTTATTGCCCCCAAAAAATGGTGAGTTGCACTTTGTTTCAATGTAGAACAAAATAATGTCAATCTTTGAAGCGAGTGAAAACGGCGGTGGAAATAGACAACCTAGAGATAAAAGGCTGTAGCAAACAAACTTTAGCTTGGGAATTAAGCAATTTGGGAGCTTGTTGATCGATGTCGCTGCCCAAACAAGAGCAGCAATTGTTATTCAAATAGAACAGAATAGCAAAGAGCAGATAAAGCTAAGGCTGATTACTCCCTTGTGGGTAGTTCTAAAGTGGAGGCGTGTGCGAAAGCGTGTCTATAAGAGTGTGAACGCGGGATGCTGCTCCACTCTCTGCGGGCAGCGAGAAAAAGCTTAGTCAGCCTCCAACTGGTCTCCGACACTGCGCTGTTGGTCCGCTGTCCCTTTAGCTAACACGGCACACACATGCACAGACAGGTTTTGGTGATGAGTTACTCATTGGTATTGGCAGGCGTCTGCTGAGTTAATGCTGTCATCTCACACAGCGCTGTATCCTGCCGCCTCTGAACGTGTCCACGCTGATTACACGGCTCCATCGGCTTGTTTCCTCACCCTCAGATTATATAAACACCAGCGAGGATGGATTTTGGTTGTTGTTATTTTAGTGCACAACTTAAATCTCAGAAAGTCATGAAAACAAAATGAAATTAAATTTGATACCTCTCTGTTTTTAAAATGGGAGCTCAGATAAGGTTTTAATACTCTTCCTTCTGTTTTTATAACTCTAAAAACTGCCTTCGGAAACATAACTTGGGAGAAAATGACTGTTGTGAGTCCTTTGGCTCACGTCAGTGACACTGCTCTTTTTGCAGGAGCACCAACGTGGGATCTCACTGTGTTTTTGGATTGTCATATTTTGGGCTGTTAACAAGACAGTGGTGGGGCTGCATCTGTCCATAGTCACAACTTAATCTCCTATAACTGCAGTAATGGTCATTGTTGCCTATTTTAAACAACATATAGCATGTTAACATTATTAAGGTTTTGCATTTTCTAAAGCAATACAGGCATGGCAGCTTGTTGTTCTTGTGTTGTCAAAGAGCCATTTAATTGCCAACACAGAAACCCCACATTTTTAAGAACTGCTCTGATGGACCAAAAAATAATTAATACCTTAATAATGGTGCAAATTTTCAATAATGATGCTTTAAAGCAAGGGTGGGCAATTATTTTTCCCGAAGGGATTTCTTTTGCTTATAGTTTAAAGTTTAAACTACTAAGTAAAACCACAAACACAGTATATTCAACGCCACAGTCACAGCTGCATCCTCCTAAGTTCTAGCACTGAGAGAAGAGATGCTAGCTCTAGGAAAGTCTTGTTCTTGTTTGGACCATGTCAGAGTCAAATCAACTGATCACTGTAGGATATTAAAGGGAAATGAAAAATATATGCAGTCTTTAATCACCAATAAAATATTAGTAAATGCTTGGCGGGCCAGATTAAACAGCCCAAAGGGCTGCATGTAGCCTCCGGGCCTTATTTTGCCCACTCCTGCTCTTAAAGCAAAAAAATCTGGTCCAGCCTTTTCATACGACACGGTTTTAAAGTTTTTTTTTTTTTTTTCTGAATTCAAAATTGATATGGCTGAAGAAACTAATCATTTGCCTAGTTGACTTTACAAATGGCTGCTAAAATGATTTTCTTTCTCTTTTTAGTTTGCACCGGAACCAACTTAAATAAGTTAAATTGTGTTTTTTTTCTAGTTACATGGATAGTGCGCATTAGCCTGGCTCCGCCCTCCTACGTACTTCCGCTCAATTTCATTTCGCTTTAGTACTTAGTCTGGGATCGCTGTATATTCTTAGGTTTCCAGAAATCAATTTTTTGTAGGACCAATCAGCGAACAGAGGGAGTGACTTGTTGTTTCCAGTCGGTTTCGGCGCATGACATACGTCACGACCACACGTTAGCGATTGGCTATGGCAGATCCTGAGTGACTCTGGGCAGATCCAATAGTTTTAAACTTCAACAGAGTTCCCGCATTCAAGGAAGTAAACGCTTGTCAATGGAGCGAGGCCAGACTCTCTGTACAAATGAAATGTACGAGAGTCTGGTAGAACCAGGCTAAGTGCGCATAACTATATTATGTATTACATCGAAAGCCTTTGTGATTCTAGTATATCTTTGACGCAGTGCTGACCGCCAAGAGTGCAGGTCTATTATACGGCTGACAGATAATGGGAAAAGCTGTTAGCAGAATAACTCTGAGAAAGAGTATAGCCCGTGTCACTCATTTAGCCTCTTATTACAGCTCAATGCATCGACTGGGAGCCCAACTCGACTCCACCCCTGGTTAACTTAACTGAGAGTAACAGGCCCATCAAGACCCGGCACTTAATTTTAGACAGAAAAAGGTGCTGGAAAGTGGGAAAGGGAAAGCGAGCGGGGCAGAAAGAATAGAGACTCTGCGATAGGGTTTGATGTGAGTTACATAACCCCATGAATAAGATATGATGACCATGAGAGAGCGCTGGTGTTTAGAAAGGGATTAAAGGCTCCTCACTGCCCTCCTCTAGACCTCGGGCTGGGAATATAGAGAGGGCTATGTGCACGAGGACGAGCAGAATAGAAAACCAAACCTGAACAAGAACAGAGTGAAAAGCACAAAAAAACAGAGGGAGTCAAGTTCAAATGGTTTTGATTAGCTTTATTTAAAATGCATCGTGACACATTTGTCTTTTCTCCACTAATTCTTGATGATGAAAATTAGAATTGTAGTCAAAACCTCATGAACTGATGTATGGGACTGGAATGGAATGAAATAAAGACACGAATACACTACAAGTCTAATTGCAGCAATGACAAACTTGTGTAGGAGGTGGCTGATAAATGAGAAATTAATGATGCCCTTGGTGTGTTGAACTTGTCTGGTGATAAAAAAAATACTCCTATGTGTAACACAAGACCAAATAAAACATGTTTGAGATGTTTAGAAGGTGCTGTTTTAAATAAGTCCTGTCTGGAGTACAGTACAACACCGATGTTTTTTTGTGTCTCTAGGCAAGCATGGGACCTTGCTGTGGACATTTGTCTCTCTCAGCTGCCCACCATCATCGAGGAGGGAACCGCCTTCAGAGTAAGTGAAACATTCGGGCCTGTCGAGCTTTTTTTTTAAACTCACTCAGGTGAAGAGAAGCTCCTCTTGACTTTTTTGAGTAATTGTCTGAGTGGGCATTTAGGATAGCGGTTTTGGGACATCTTGCTTTGATGGATTGCTTTTATTTTGGATCTACCACAGATGCCTGTAAAACTCAAACAATTCTTGTTTGCACTGCAACTTCTCTTCCGCCAGCGTCTACTGTATCTCAGTTAATCTCTCAAACGCACACTCCCAGCGGGTAACGTTGTAAAATGTCAAGTCTAATAACTCAAGTGTGAGTGTGGAGTGAAATATGGTTACTGAAAGCACTGGGCCTGCACTTTGAGCCACTGGTGTGTTTGCTGTTGTATTCACTGACGTGGCAGGGGACTGTGATGGAGAAGCTGAGTGTAACAGAAACACACTGCGAGGGGCGGATTGAGCTGATGATCGTTTAAAGTATCTGGGTCAACTCTGACATTATTTTATACGAGGGAAAATAAAAAAAAAACAGCAACATGTGCTAAGCTAAGTAATCAGAAAAGTCTTAAAGTAAGCTTCCCTGGTGTTGGCACTTTAACTTTTCTCTTCTCCACCTGCTGCTCGGAAATGGACATCTTCAAAATGCCTCCCAGGAGAGCAGTTTTCCATCCTCTCTTCGTCTGGTTGTGCTCCAGTCGAAAACACTTACCAGTCCCCTAATTGAGCCTCCGAGGACGAGTAAAGAAGATCTCAATTCCTTGTCTTCCTTATGCGTCCAGAAAGCTTTGATTCTTAACGTTTTGCATTATCCAGGACAGATTGACATAGAAAATCTTTGCATAGTTGTAACATAGTTCTTCCTAAAAATCTTTAAAGCAACATTTATCAAGATGTTTTACCCGTAAAGAAGACAAATGCTTTTGCAGACTCTCATGGGTCTGTTACCTCTCAATAAGATCTTATATATTTAAGTTGTAACGTAAATTTGTGATGTTGTGGCTCTGGCAACTCGTGTGTTACATAGTATATCATGTCAAGAAACCTTCAAAATTAATTTAAATAGATATTTTCAGACTGGAGGTCAAAAGTTACCTGGTACTGTGCAAGTCTTCTATATATTGCATTCCACTTTTAGTTTTTGTTCAGATGTAATAAATAATGTAAATATATAATACACTCTTCTGTCATGCCATTTAATTAAGGTATTTCTCTACTTTTCATGTACCACAGACTACGTGAGTGTGTATATAGAGCTATTAGGCTTTGATTATGCACAAATTAATTTAGCCATCCAGCCGTGAAGCATATATATTTCCCTGCACACATCCATCAAGGGTCCACACAGCGCTGTCGTAATTCCCTCCACAATATTAACACTCGTCGTGATCAAAACCTCTGCGGCCGGCAACCAATCAATCAGGCAAAGTGCGGTGGCAGTAGCGCGAGTGGGGGAGAGGAAAGGTGATCATGATAGATCAGGATTTATGTCGTTGCTACAGTGCAGTGTCACTTTCGAGCTCATTGTGTCAGGGCTTTTATGAAATGATAGGCCACTGACTGCTCACTGTTTCATTATCTCCGACTGTGTGTACAAGAGGGAGAATTGGTAAGCACTGTAAATAATTTCAAATGATGACATAAATGGTGTTTTTTTTTTTTTTTTTTGTCTACAGCACAGCCCATTCTTTGCAGAGCAGCTGACTGCGTTTCAGGTTTGGCTGACGATGGGCGTGGAGAACAGAAACCCCCCTGAGCAGCTGCCCATTGTGCTTCAGGTACACGCACACACAAATACACAACATACAAGTAATGTCTGGTGTCTATTCTGTTCACCTGGCACTGTAGTTTACAAAAGACATACAATGATTTCTATGATGCTGGATTCATAGTGACAGCAACATGAGGCACTAAAGCATTATTTATTTCCACTGCATGTTTGCAACAGAAAACAACAAGAGCAAGGCAAATTCATGCACACTGAGCATGGATTTGAAGTGATCATATCGACACCACAGCAGATAGTGCTATAGCCTGGTTCTACCAGACTCTCGTACATTTCATTTGTACAGA
The DNA here is from genome assembly GCA_024349245.1 of Neodontobutis hainanensis. Taxonomy (NCBI): domain Eukaryota; kingdom Metazoa; phylum Chordata; class Actinopteri; order Gobiiformes; family Odontobutidae; genus Neodontobutis; species Neodontobutis hainanensis. Next base: position 518,228 of record JALDNG010000055.1, read on the forward strand.
GAGTCTGGCCTCGCTCCATTGACAAGCGTTTACTTCCTTGTATGCGGGAACTCTGTTGAAGTTTAAAACTATTGGATCTGCCCAGAGTCACAGGATCTGCCATAGCCAATCGCTAACGTGTTGTCGTGACGTATGTCATGCGCCGAAACCGACTGGAAACAACAAGTCACTCCCTCTGTTCGCTGATTGGTCCTACAAAAAATTGATTTCTAGAAACCTAAGAATATACAGCGATCCCAGACTAAGTACTAAAGCGAAATGAAATTGAGCGGAAGTACGTAGGAGGGCGGAGCCAGGCTAATAGTGCTATAGCAGATCCTCCTAATGATCTGTTTTTAGCTTAAATATGTAAAAAAAAAAAATATGTTCTTTCATTTAACCTTTTACTTAATTGTTCAATCTCATTTTACTACTTACAGTTTTTGTCCTTTTCTTTATTTACCTTTTAAATTTTAATTGTATTGAGTCACTGGCAAAGACACAATAATTCAAACACTGAGACTTTGTTCCCTGTAGTGATATTATATACAGTATATTTAAGCTGCATTAATTAGAATAAGCACTCGCCAAAACGCTGTATGTCAAATATTGGGTTATAGCCATGGGATGGTTCTCCTTGTCTTCCTCCCGCCAGCATCGTTCCTGTGGGGTTGTACAGTCCTGGTGTTGTATTATATCACAGGGACGTAGTGGTGCGTCTCTGTCCATGTTGAATGGTAATTTCCTGCTGACTCAGCCCGCTTCGAGCTGCAGCCCGTCCATACAGCAGTTCTGTCGGGACTTGTTAAAAGCCCAGGAAAAGGCAGAGTGATGTGCACGTGTGCATGTTCTGTCGAGGTGGACACGAGGCACAGAGGAGGTAATGCAGCTGTAGACTTTAAGATTACACAACATTATGCAGCTTTAGAGGGAAAGTCATTTGAATGCAATGTAATGGATGGACACACAAACAGGTTTAAAATTCACTAAGAGTACAGTTGCATAAGAACAAACTTCCAAATTCTTAGGAAAGGATTTTAAGCCAAAATATAATCCATCTGCCTTTTGACTGACACAAAGAGCAACAAGTAACAGGCAACAGGAAGTAATCCGTCAACACTGCGCTTAAATAAAATGAGCAAGTGAAAACAGACAGGATGCTTTGTTGTCTTGGCAACATCCATTTCATCCAGGAAGGATTAACAGATTTTGCACAGGGATTACACCGTCTCAAAAATGTGATGTTATGGTTACTGTAACATATGTAAGCACACATGAGAGATAAGGCATGCTATGAAATATGAACATTGAGATGTGAACAAAGCACATGCCCAAGGGTATACGGGTGCACGTGGCAGAGTGGCTATCACTCCTGCCTCACAGCAAGAAGGTTGTGAGTTCAAAAACCCGGCCGACTCCAACATTTCTCGGCTGACTCTGGTCTTTCTGTGAGGAGTCTGCATGTCCTCCATGTGTTACTGTGAGTTCTCTCCAGGTACTCCAGCTTCCTTCCACTGTCCAAAGACAATTGGCAACTCTAAATTGTCCCTAGTGAATGAATGTGAAACGAGATGATTCATCTCAAGGAATAAATCCTCACGAAAATGTGAATAAATAAAATAAATAAATATGAGGGGCTCACTCATCTCTCTAAAGACAATGGTAAATGAGATGTTATACAAATATCCAAAAGAAACACATAAATGCACTTCTCACAAACCTAATGGCATTTATTTTAACTATCCCTTTATCAGGGTTATTACGAGTGCTTTAAACTCTGAAAATTCTTAAATTTAAACATACAGTATGCATTTGTTTTCTTGGTTTTGAGCAAACCCGTTTAATCACCTAAAAGCATATTGTAACAGCAAAATAAAAAGGAATGATCAGTAAAAAAAAATAAGACTTTATTATCAAGGATTTTATGTTTAATGTTCAAGTTTTAACAATGGCAAGCTTTTGCCAATCCCATCTAAAGGGTTCTCAAAAAGGGGATGCTCCTATTGACTCTTGGTTTACACGGCTGGTCAGCTTTAAGGTAAGCTTAAACCTTGGTTTGATGTAATGCATTAATATTTTATGTTGGCAAATTGGTTTGGTTAGATTCAGTTTTTGGTTTCAGCAGCCCATAAAACAGTTCAATAATCACTTCTAATCTATTAATAAAATAATATATGTAGTTGGTATGTAGGAAAGTTAACTGTGAGCTGTTAGAAGAGCTGGCAGGGCACCATGAAAAGTGCTTGTGTTCAACATTTGATCATGTATGATTCAGCAGAACTTGCATGTCAATGAGTCATTTGAAATTTGCATAAAATGTGACTGTTCACTAACATTTGTTTCCAAAAGGCTGGTGAGGTTTGACAGCATTCATCATGAGCAGCAGCATGAGTGGGTTTAGAGGATCAGAGGACTTTTACGCAGTAGTTTTGTTGTTGGCCTTTCCTTAGTCCTGCATAGGTCACACTCCACGCTTTGTTCCTACGCTCATCCGAGTCGGAGGTAACCCTGGGCAGGGCTTCCCTCGTCATCCCACTGTTTGTGTCACGCTCACAGGGCCAAGTCACGCTAACCCATGATGTGTTGGAGGAAAGCTCTAACAGTGTGTGGACAGACCTGTGCGGCTCCATATGCTAGTTCCCACTCTCACATTAGGTCACACTGTCTTTGTTCCGTTTAATGCAGCGTAAACTACACACCGCACACATCACATTCAGAGCACTTACCATATGCATCCTGAAAATAGCTTTCTGTGACAAAGCTGCGTTTTGGCAGCACTGTGACACTAAACACACACTGCACACTTGGGTGTTGTTCTAAGCCACTATCTAAGGTAAGAAGCCAACGCAAAGTGCAGCCAAAAAGCCCCCCACCCTTTCACCCACTCATGCACCAACATTGTCATAAACCAGAGTGTTGCCAGCCACAGAGAGAGGGCCACCTGTTTCCTCCTTCTCAGTCTCTCGACCACTTCTCCCACTGTCCTTCCGTCTCTTTTAATCTTTGTCCTCCTCTTGGTTTCGGAAGTGGCACAAATGACCTTTGACTTCCGTTGTCTTTCAGGTCCTGCTGAGCCAGGTGCATCGGCTGCGAGCTCTAGACCTGCTCGGAAGGTTTCTCGACCTGGGACCATGGGCCGTCAGTCTGGTGTGTTGAGCTCCACATCTGCTGTAACTAATCGAGCCTTCCAGATGGTTGATGTCTTAAAATAAGACAGTGAACCCAGTTTAATTCTCATTACTGATACCATCACATTTACTGAGATTTGTTCTATGAAATACACTCTGAAATATCTTAAGCTATATCTACACTAAGACTTTTAAAGCATCTCTCAAAATAATTACTAAAGAGGGTGTGCACGGTGACAGAGTGGTTAGCACTCCTGCCTCACAGCAAGAAGGTTGTGAGTTCGAACTTTCTTGACCACCTTTGGCCTTTCTGTGAGGAGTCTGCATGTTTTCTCAAGGTACTCCGGCTTCCTCCCATCGCTCAAACACATGCATATGTAGGTTAATTGGCAAATCGAAGGTATCCCTAGTGAATAAAAAACTAATAACTAATGAGAGTGAATTGTTCTGTGTCAGTACAGCTCTTCAACTAATTGACCATTGTGTACCCTGCCTAGTCATCCAGGACCCCTAACTCGACTAAGGGGAAGAAAATAAATGAATAGTTACAAAAGTTGAGATGTTTTGGTTCAACAAATCAGTAAAGCAGACAGTGAACACAGCTGGCTTAGTGATGATTTTTTTCTCTGTCCATACTACAACACAAGCCTGAAGCTTTTAAACTGAAGAGGGATTTTCAAGACACTACTTGAAAATGGATATCCAATTATGTTATAGTTTCCTTTTAGATTTACCAAATCATTTCCCAAAAAGAAAGACTCACTTTTATGATGCTGTTTTTTGTTTTCTTGCAAAAAGAAGAATTAAAAGATGTTTTGTTCCTTAATGCCACAGACCTCACAGGGTAGGGGACAGAGAAGTCAGACCTCTCTAAAATGAAGTTTATTGAATTTATTAATGACAACCTGACACCCCAAACGTGCAACAGAAGAAGATTTAATATGATCTTGTTTAAATGGCATGGTGGCGTGGAGTTTTTTTATCTGTATTATTGTGTCCGTGACGTTAATTTGTACATCTTTTGATAATTTGATAATGTGCTGCACCTCATCAATGGATGACATTTGCTGAGGATGACTAAGTGAAAAATGCATTCATTCATGTTTTATTGTTGCATTGTGCAAGAAAATAAGACTGTAGAGGTGAGGACATGTTTTTGTTTCTTTACGCGTTGACCAGTATTTCTTGAAAAGTTGGGTCTAAAAAACTATTTTAAGAAATGAGCACATGTCATCTTACCTCCAACCAGTAACTAGTAACTTATGTAAGTATAATACATTTTATTCTGATTAAATATCTGTTCATTAGTCTTATAAGATGCGGTCCATTCATTTTAACTGCAGTTTTTGACATTTGGACCTGTTAGACATCAAAGCCTGGCTCATCCAGCAGACTGAGCAGTTGTGAGTCGTGTTCTTTACCGTGGCTTGATGTGTGTGTTTGTGCGTTTGCAGGCGCTGTCTGTAGGGATTTTCCCTTACGTGCTCAAACTGCTCCAGAGCTCAGCCCGAGAGCTGCGGCCGCTGCTGGTTTTCATCTGGGCTAAAATCCTGGCAGTAGATAGTGTAAGTTACATAAACCGCTCTCAGGCACATGTTATACATTGATGTCATTCTTTATGTTTTCTCAATGCCCCCTTTTTTAAATTGATTCAGTGTTTTCTGGCGTTATCAAATGATCAGTTATTCCAATTGAGTGCATGTGCAGCTCATCTGGTCTAATTTGAAAATCCTATAAAGCTTTGATGAAATAAAAAAATCTAAGAGTGAAAAGGTTGCTTTAATTAATTCTTCTTAGAATCTGAAGCCTGGCAAATGCGTATAAAAATATTTTTTGTTCCAAGTGTATAATTTAATTAGCAATGTTTCAGTTTTCTTTTCCCCGGACTGCATTGTGCTCTCAGCATTCATTCAAGACTTGGCTTTGAAGAAAGTACTGCTGCTGTCACAGCTGCTTCAATAGACCACAACCTGAAAAAACATTTACCCAAAAACTGAACCCTCTCCTACCTTTTCTTTTTTTTTCTTCTCTCTGCAGTCATGTCAGGCTGATCTGGTGAAAGACAATGGCCACAAGTACTTCCTGTCTGTGCTGGCGGACAGTTACATGCCGGTGAGCATCTACTATCTCCTCACAATATAATAATGACAGCTGGTTGTGTAAGTGGTGAAATACTTTTAGATATCATTACAATGTGCACAGTATCTTGTTAATGCTTTCTTTAAATCTCTTACTTTTTAATTTAGCCTTTTAGCAGAATTCCTGTTGTTCTGTTTTAATTAATATGCCATTTTACCTTGTTGTATTTTCTAATTATCTGTAATGTGATTGTTTCAGGGCCATACACCCAAGAATCTCCATCTTATTTTGATAAAACAATCTTGAAAATCTATTGTATCTGTATTTACAAGTTAAACTCAGTTGTTCCCTAGTTTCTAAGACATTTATGTACCACAACTATCTAGTACTGGAAAAGCTTTTAGCTTTCAGGTGTCATTAAGCCTTAGGCCACCATGACTGAGCTTTTGTATGGGGCAAAAATATAAATCTTATTAATGTTTATATTTTGAGTGTTATTTTTAGAGCAGTACATTGTTAAGTCTTAGTGTAATTGCTCTTGTCTGCTTCTCCAAAGTGTGCTGGCAACTCTACGCTCAAAAATAAATATCCAAAACTTTCTAAAAGAACCCCAATTTTAGAATACTCAACTATCCCTTTAAGATCCTGTTCTCTAAGACTGCATCCCCATAAAGTACAGTAGAAGTATCTGAGGTTCTTAAAATCAATCCTGTGTTCCAGGCTGAGCACCGGACCATGGCTGTGTTCATCCTGGCTGTGATCGTCAACAGCTACAACACCGGGCAGGTGAGGTTATGTGCGTGTGTGTGAAGATGTGTGTGTTTTATAAAAGAGCCATAAGGGGTGAACTTATCAAATTATTAATTTACTTTCTTCACTCAAACTATGGCAGGGGCTTTTGGGGCCGGACGTCACTTTGAGAGATTACTCTATTGCCCTTTGTGTATTTGTGGCGGATATTGGTTATATGGAGTTTTGACACCAACAGTCACCTCTGTAATCGTATCAGCTGTCGGCACCGTGACACTTTGTCACGGCTTGTGTCACTCCGTCATTGCCCCCATTTTGCTGGTTTCCAATCCCACAAGCCTTTTGTGTCTGATCGAACAGCCAGTGGAGCGACGTTTGGATAATCATTTCACGGAGCACACATCTACACAACACTCTTGACACATAGATTTACAAAGACATATTTCTCATTTTGCCCGCTGTGAATTATTTTACTGTTGAGGGGTAGCTGTGATTGGAGCCAGAAACAAGGGATACAAAGCGTTTGTACACTGTTGATAGGCTCCATGTCATTTTAATTGAAAAATAATTGTGTCAGTCAGTATAATCCACTCAGACATGAACAGGTCTTAAACCTTAAACTTTTTTTTAGGTTTAGAGAGTTACAACATAAAGAATAAGCTCTAACACTTAACACTGCCATGAAGCTGATATCTTAACCTCGAGTTTAGCACAACCTTTATCTGATATGTTGATTACACAATACAAAGCTCTGAACTTTCACACAAGATTGTTCATAAGGATAGGTTTGATGAGACCAGAGAGAAAACAAAATGAACCACATTTGCAACAATGTAAGAGACCAAAAATAAAATAGGTATAGACTATTTGGCAAATTTCCAACAGACCAACAAAAAGTTCCATCTTTAGGTTCACTTCATTATGTTTATGTTCATAGTTAACTCATTCCAGTCCAAACAGTTGGTTTGCTTTTTAACGTCAGAAATGCCATCCCAATATATATTTTTATTTTCTTTATTTTATGGGGGCTGTATCTTAAATACATGGTTTTAAAGTCAGTCAGAGTATTGAAGATTATTTGTATTGCCTTGTTAACCTCTTTCCAGTAATTCTGTTTATGTTGAGACAGTCCCAGAAAACACGGTAGTGGTGAGCGACCTGACAGCCATATTTCTTCCAGCACTGAGTATTGTAATTCGAATAGTGTCCACTTTGACATGGGGAAATGAAATTGTGTATTATATTTATCCAACACAACTCTGTCCACATATACACTTTTGTGCTTTTCCACCGAGACAAACAAATATATTTTCAAAAGTTAAATTAATACATCTTATGATGGAGTTGTTTGAAATTTTGCCACGTGCCATAAACTATTATAAATTGTGGGTCCCTTAAAGTTTCAAAAAGGTTTAAATGATTGATCTATATCTAGATGTAGCTCTTGTGATTTTGTCTTTGGATCCTATTTTACCTATACATTTCTCTAGTGATCCTTTTTCCCTTCACTTTCTCAAAAAAATCTCACAATTTTGTATTAATAGGACATATCATAAAAGCTATATGTTCTCCCAGTTCTGCAAAAGCCATGCTTCTTCCATCTCCCTGTGTGCTCAGTGCTCCCACCTCTCACAGGCCTCTAAATAATAAATGACGCCCCAACATTACAGAAGGAGACTCCTGTGCCTGCGCCACATTTCCATTATTTATCCCTCTTACTTACTTTCAACAACAGCACTCATTACTGCGTGATCACTGCCGCGAACGTGTCACAGAGCGCTGGCGTCTTCATATTCCCGTACGGCAAGAAGGTGTGTGATCACAGCCGAGGGAGCGCCGTTTGAGCGATCTGAGGAGCAGCAAAAGACAGAGGAGCGATGAAGAGACATGTTGTCGCAGTTGATAAAAGATGTACTGTTGTCACGGCTCAATCTTCTCAAAACTACAAGGATTTCTCACACAACAAACAGGTTGTTGAGGTTCTCAGGTCAGGTTTTTATATAATTGAGGCAAAGTTAAAGTCACTTTTTGGGAATGCGGCATAACTAAAAAGTGTATATTAGTTGTGTTTCAATTAAATATAGAAATGTATAACAACTACCTCCATGAAATGATAAATGATGCAGTATTTAATTTTTTACAAATCTGACAGTTGGATAAAAATAAATAAAAATAAAGTGGTTTTCATTGTCTGATAAAAGCACATTGTCAAGTCCATGAAGGCAAAAATGGTACTTGGCTTTCACTCTGTCTTTGCTCAAGCCTTGATAGACTTTTTGCTTTTGTTCGTTTCAAAATTGGAAAGTGCTTGTGGGAGTTGAAAGTGGGGGGTTCATGCTGCTGCAGAGCTCCTAATCTCAGTGTCCGTCTCTGAATGAGGTTGCAGGTTAGTGCTGATTAACTGGCTAATGAGTCTTTTCCCGGCCTGAAGCTTTAGTGTTGCTCTGGAGACTTGAGATATGATGCAGATATTATATTAAAAAGAATCACTGTGCAGCACCTTGATTGTTAAAAACACTGTACATAAACTGCAGGAGACAGCCAAAATCTCAGCTTAGACACTAAACATAAGCAATTTAACACAATTTGTCCTTTTTATTTCATTATGTTTTTGTCATCTCTTGTCTCTTCCTCTAACCCCATCCTCCCCACGTCAGGAGGCCTGTTTGCAGGGCAACCTAATCGCCAACTGCCTGGAGCAACTGTCAGACCCCCATCCCTTGCTGCGTCAGTGGGTGGCCATTTGTTTGGGCAGGATTTGGCAGAACTTTGAACCGGCGCGCTGGTGCGGAGTCCGGGACAGCGCCCATGAGAAGCTCTACACTCTGCTGTCAGACCCCATCCCAGAGGTAAGAGGGTCACACCACGTTAGCGCAAACACACACCTAAGATGTTTATCCATTTATTGATACATAGTAAACATTGTTAAAGAAAACTAGTGCAGTGTGAGCTGGATGTACTGCAGGAGTTGTCATTAATACTTTTTGTAAAGGCTGTAGTAGTGTACCATTTACCTTACAGCAATATAACAGGAAATGCAGTAAAGTCATTGAAATGCGTGCACAGGTCCTGTCACAGTAGCATATTGAAGCAGGACCGTTGGTACTGTGGGTCATGTGTATCAACCAGAGGGACAGTCAGGTAGAGTTTGCCCCAAGCTTCACCCTGACTTTATGTGCCCCGCTCCAACCCTCAGCACAGAATACACACTGACAAACACATAAGGAACATCTGTTTACAGCATCTCTGCCTCCTTTTCCATTTTCTGCAAGCAGCTGCTTTGGCCACAGAGTTCAAACAGGGCACTGAATACACATCTGTTAGTGTCCACCTCAATGTAGATTTTCCCTGACGTTACCTTTGCTCTGCAAATGGAAATCTCTGAGATAAAATAAAGGTAACCTGCACCGACTACAAACAAGTAGGACGGTACTGTAAATGCAGACATTATAATGAAAAAAATGGAAACTGTTTAGGCTGTCAAACATGAATAATACACCGTTTAAAGCTAAAGCTACCAAAGCTGACATCCTCTACTGTGTGCACAGCTGAATATAATCTCAGTGTACGATAAATCAATAGTTGAGTGTCAAACATCAGAGGAGTTTCAGTAAGCAAAAAAACACCCACCACACTTAAAAAAAAGGACTTTGAACAAGAGGCTGTGTGATCTGTCGCATCAAATTGGTCAGCTCAAGATCTGTCTGACTCATGACACAGCAGGCTTTCTCCCCTCCAACTGCCTCTCTGCTCTCGTCTATAACCCAGGCAAAGTGCAGTTTACATGACACTAGCTTCTCAAAACAAACCCTGACATAAACCCGTAATTAATTAATCCGTTTTAAGAAGGTTTAGGAGTCACTTAAATGCTCTCTAAAAATATCTAATAGACGACTGCTATTACAATTTTATATTGACTTCTCAAAAATGGCACTATTAAATGGCGTTTAAAAGACTATGCCCAGCATTGCACCATATTTGTGTGTGATTTACTCCTGAGTCATTAAAAGAATGAAGAAAGTGATGAGTTATTGAGACGAGACACAATCAATGACTAAGCAAAAAGTTTAATTGAATTTAAACAAAAGCCTGTTGGGATGCAGCCTTGATGACACTGTAGTTTCAGATAAAGTGTAAAAAAAAAACACACTCTTAAGTGAATACGCAGAGGCCATTGTCTTTTTGTATTTTGTATTTAAAGCAGCCCAAACTCAAGAAATAACTTTAACTTTAACCACAATAAGTATTAGATATTATTTCTACTAACTGTATTGCTGCTTGGTATGGAGCCCCTACTGTATCAGACCACACTGGGTGGTTTGGTGAGTGCCTGGGCATTAAGATATTTTAAGAAAGACTCTAGTCCAGTTTTGGGTCATTTACACAGAAAGTCTAATCCCACTGTAGAGTTAGGGAACCCTCCGCCCAGAGGGAGCTTCTGCAGTGGCCTTTTTTTTTCAGGAATCATTGTAGAAAGACAAACCGACAACATGTTTGTTGCTGAAAAACTAAAAAACATAAAAAAAATGGAAGTTGAAAAGAGGTTTTTACAAGAAATATGCCAAAAGTAAGCAAAAGCAATTATCGACTAAAAAATTTAGTTAGCGTTTGACTTTCTATAGTGAATATTTAATACGTATCTGAAATGTTTGTGCTGAATGCTTTCATTAGAAGGAATCAGACTATATCAAAGTGACATCTGTGTACTGAAGCATCAGCAAGATTAAAAAGTATCTGCAGTGATGCGTCCTGATCGTTCAGACTGCCGGCAACAGGCATTACACCCAAATAATCATTTTTCCACAGTAATTTTCTTGTTTTGTGAATCCAATCCCTCACAGAGAACGCCACCAGAGAGACGACGAGTTTGGATTAAACATTAAGCAGAGCGCTCCAAAAAGCAATACGTTAGTCTGGCAAATAACAGCTCACCGGTTCGCTCTGCTGTGATAATCTCCTGTGCAATATGATGCATAGAAGAAAATTTATTTGCTTTACTATCTCATAAAAACAGTCAAGCAAGTAAATATTTGGCTTGGCAGAGAAAGTCGAAATACAGAGATTTGTTTTTTTTTTAGTTTATTTTTTTAACCGATACATTTTACTGTATGCTTTTAAAGTCTAGTGTGTGTTTTTGTAACTGTGTACTGCAGGTGAGATGCGCCGCTGTCTTTGCTTTGGGGACGTTTGTTGGAAACTCAGCAGAGAGGACAGACCACTCTACCACCATCGACCACAATGTAGCCATGATGCTCGCCCAGCTCATTAACGATGGCAGCCCTGTGGTCCGCAAGGTCACCTCACACTCACTCACACACATACAAGTTACCTCAAAATCATAAGTACATTAGTAGAGTTTGTTATATTTCTTTAATGGACGGTGCACTGGGAACTGTAGTGCCACTTTAAAATGAACTACGCAACAAATGCTTGTGTTTTAATGTAGGAAATAGAAAAAGTCTAAATAAAGACCTGCAGATATAATTGAAGATTATCAGTATCACTTTTGGAGAAACATTAATCAATAATTTGCAGCTAAAAATTTTATTATAAGTGGGACTAAATAGTTCGTAAGGCAGTGTTGCACTAAAAACCAGTGTCCGTTCATCTTTAAAAACATCACGTAGGAGTCATTAAAACATAGAGCAGGATTTATTAGCCCCTTGTCACCTGATATTTTCCAACACGTGGAAATGAAAGTGAAGAGTTATGGTCATTTTGGTTGAAGGATTGCCTCTATACGTGTGATTAACAGGAGTTGGTGGTGGCGCTGAGTCATCTAGTGGTGCAGTACGAGAGCAACTTCTGTACAGTCGCCCTTCAGTTCATTGAAGAAGAGAAGAACTACACAGTGCCATCACCAGCCAACACCGCAGGTAAACGAAAAGTTACAAAGCCCCTCTATGATGTGGGTGCGTAACTCTGTTTGCACATTGTTTGAAAGAAACCGTCCCGAAGCTGACTGTGTGTTTAAAGTATAAAAGCCGGCTCTGGGTAACAGCATTGTTTTCATGGATTTATGCAGAGCCTGGAAACCTGACTCCTGTGAGGGACAGCCCGGCCATCCCACGCCTGCGATCGGTCAACTCCTACACCAACATCCGAGCTGCTACAACGGCACGAAACCTGAACAAGAGCCTGCAGAACCTCAACCTCAATGAGGAGGGTAGGAGGACTGAGAGAGAAATGAAATACTGAGAAAAGGAACAAGGGTGGACAAGGGACATAAATAAACACAGGCAGATATAGAGATGAACAACCGAATGAAGACAAAAAGATTTAGTCGAGTCGATAAAAGGAATGAATCTAACAAGAGCCTGTAGCACATTTAACTGGGCTTCTTGTTCTGTGTTGGCTGTAAATGCAGCAGTCCCCTGGATCACTTTTCAATTTATTATTGGTAATCCTGTGAGCAGCTCATGAGATTAGCAAGAAATTGTGGGCAGGATTTGTAATATGTTGGCATTTTCCATCCTAACCTTTTAATTAAAGCATCACCAAGCTTTCATAACTATCAATAGCTAGTACCAAATGCAAGGATAAGTTGCATATTATTCTACATCTTCAAAATGTATGGAAGGAAACCAACAGAACATTGAACACAGTGGTTTTGAGGTAAAAACAAAAAATGAATGCTGTAAATGCAACATAGTGCGCAGAAAACAGGCGCTGTCCGTGGTACTGAACAGCACAGGCCTGTCCTGTCCAACAAAACCAAAGCCCACTGTAGCTAAGCACTTGAAATGAAACCAGACAAAACATGTTAAAAAGTAACTGATAACTTATTATTAAAACCTAAAATTTTACAGCAACGCTTTTCTTTTGATACAATGGACCACAACTGATTAAACTCTCTGACCTAAAGTATGTTTTATAAGCATGGTTAATTTAATAGGATTTATTTATACTAGCTTAGAGGCAAACCTGCATTCAAAAACCTACCACACAAACAACTGTATGACTGAACTGTTGCAACAGCAAAGCTCTACACTCCCCTTTACCTCCGTCACTGAGTAAAGCAGTGAAGAAAGGTTAGTGCCTTTTGGCGAAGTGCATAACCCACTGCTCACACCATAGCACATTCACTGTGCTTTCCCATCTTACAGCAGTGTTTATCACCACTGAGTGCAGAGTATTTTAATCATCACCTCTTTTCAGCCTGGAGTCAGTTTAAAGGATTCATTGGTTTGGTGTGAGTCATGTTTGTAAGTTATGTTTGGTAATAAGTAGTTATGTTTTCAGGTGACTTGACTCTGGCAGAAATAAAGGTTATGGCCAGCTATTGGAAAGCCTTAGCAGTCCTCTTATTGGATTTTGGTTTGGCCATTTGCACTGTTTGTCTATTTACAACAATAATAATGATGTAAACCTATTTTTATAGCACTTTAGCAGCAGCTCAAGTGCTTCCTTAATCCAATAAGACCTGCCTCTTCTTGCTCCTGAATGCATCCTACTTTTACATTGCTTAGAATATTCTTATGAATTGGAAATGATGCAACACTGAGACTGTTTTCTTTTGCCCAGGTGGACAAGGAGCCTTCTCTCCTGGAAACATCAGCACGAGCAGCAGCGCCAGCAGCACTTTAGGAAGTCCTGACAATGACGAATATATATTGTCTTTTGAGACAATTGATAAAATGAGAAGGGTTTCTTCCTATTCTTCTCTCAACTCCCTCATAGGTAACTGTTTGTAAATGTTTTCTAACCACACCCCACTTGTATTTTGAGAGTCTTTTTAAAACGGTTAACATGAACTTTTGAATATGTCACTGTGAAATGGGATTTGCACGTCTCATGTGAGCAATCTCCTTTTTGCTCCATTTAGGGGCTTTATGTAATCTATGGAATCCAAAAAACACAACAAAAGAACTGTCTTGAAACATTAGAGAAAGTAGTAATCCCTCTTTTTTTGTTTCAAGTAAAAAATTATTATTTAGTCACATGGTGTTTTTTTGGGGTTGTTTAGGCAAATAAAATGGCTGAGTTGGCAGCACACTATGGGAAATTCTATCAAACCAAACAGACGTCTATGATGTTTTAATGTCAGCCTCATGCTCCTAAAATTTACATTGCTAACTCTAGTGTTTGTGTTACAGTAAAACTATAACAATTTCCATTTGGAAAGTTTTTGAATTTGGTTTGCAGTCAGTGCAGGACACCTTTTATTGAGTCCCTTTCAGTCCTGATAATTGTGATCAATCTCTTGGATCATTGCAACAGGGACTGTGACACAAACAGACAGCCGCTCTGAACGCACAAAGGACAATAAATGAACAGCACAATGTCGCAGCACCAGGGAGCAGGCCAAACTCTAGAGAGAGCAAACACGTTCAAACAAGGACAAAAAGACAACACTTCCAGTCCGAGAATAGAATAGACAAGAGAACGTTCGCAGATGTGGAGCAGAACAGAGGAGGTGACAGGACAGACTGCAGGAGTCAGCTGGGGCTCCTAAAGTGTGTTTCCTAGTACATTTTAGTAGAACCTGTCCTGTTTCTCTGTTGACAGACTGCTCCACGTGTCCTGACTGCAAACTGGAAACCCATTTGTCCACTTTTGTCTCCAGGGCAATAACAAATGGGAAACAAGGGGATCCCCATTTCTTTTATTCTTTTTATTTATTTATTTATTTTTGAGTTATAAATGTTCCCAATCCAACCTGTCACGTCCCATTGTGTGCTGTTTCAACGTCACGGTGGAAAATGAGTTGAAATGGGAAATGCAGTGGAAAAGCAAACGGAGCTCTTGAGAACAATGAATTTAACTTGGCATCAAGAGCAGGTTTGAGTATAATGAAATTTAATTTTCAACATGTTTTCTTTGATTTGTCCCTGAATGAGTTTCAAATAAAGGTGTTCTTTGAGTAAGTGGGTTTAACTTTTATACAAGCTTTAGAGAGAACAATACACAAAACATATGCATCAAATGTATATTATGTCTGCCTGATCTCTCTCTGCAGGGTGGAGGATTTTAGCTTCATTTAAACCCCATCCTCGTCAGTCAGCTTTTATTTTCCTCCAGCACAGGTATCTAGCAACAGCAAGGCATCAAAAACAACCTACTGCAATGCCTCTTCTCGTTGTCCTTTTATCTGCATTTCACATTTAACATTTGGTCAAACTTTCGCTGTATATTATTGATAGACTTTGGCGTGATTAAGATAATAAGGCTTTATAATCTAGACCTCATTCAAACTGTCATGCGAGTGTGTTGGTTATTACCCCCTCTTTACTTATTTTCTTTGAGCAAATGCCCAAAAACCTCAATGAATTTTATTTTATGCAACATTGTAAAGAATAATGAGCCAGATTTGCTCCACAACAATGTTAGAGATTGATAAAGTAAAAACGTTCATTATAAAACTGGACTGTTAGCATCATCTTCTTCTTTTATCTTAATGAAACCAACTAAAACCAAATTGTGTCTAAGCAGCAATTTGTCCCCAATACGGCTACTTAGACACTATTTTATATTGTCTTTTATAATTCATAGTAACATGTGATTGACTCTTAATTTTTGGTGTGAGATCAGATCTGTAAAATATTGATTGGAAAACTGCATAATTTTTACTGAAAATGGCAGGTTTACTTTATCAGTAAGAATATGTCTGAGTTAAGCCTATCCAAAGCCGCTTTTAGTTCTTTGCTATTAGAAAAAGATGCTTGTGTAAATAAGTTTAAAGATATATTAGTCTCCGCTGACACTCTCTGCGTTTAAAGTTTATCTGCTACTAAAATGTGTGTTGCATATTTAACCACAGAAGGCCACCATAGATGAATGGCCGCTGGTAGCAATATTCAGAAGCGTCAAGAGTGGCTGAAATACAGACTGCAGTAGATGGTGATGAGTTGTGTAATCTATTGTTGTGCTGGCATTTCATTTGAGCCTTCATTTATCTAACTCAGACGAGAATTCTCTGTCATTTGGAGTCTTTTGTTATTTTTTGGTTTTGGTTTTGAAGTTGGTTTCATGAGACCCCTGGGGCTTGCGTTTCATCTTGCCTGAATTATGTACAAACCTGTTTCTTATTGCTTACATTCTTGTGCTTTTATAACATGTCTGTGGGTGTTCACACTGCAGAAAAAAGGTTAAGAATTCATACACAAAAAGCAGCAAGGTTGTTATCATTTTGCAGTTGAGTTACCAAACTAAAAAGTGTATGTGTTGCCACTGCTGGTCTGGTCTCTGGTCTGAACGAGAGCAACAGGAGAAAGTGCTGTGTGGGGTGTCGGAGCACGATATTTTGATTTACATAAAACACTGTGTGTCTTTGCCCTCTTCTTATAATTTAGATCATACGTTGTTGTAGCAGTAGTAAGACAAAAGGAAATATCTGTGTGCTAGAAATGGCTACAGTTTGCTGCTGAAATTGACAGTTAAAGCAAAACTAAGTAACATTTTTACCTTCATTAATTGTTTTCTAAGTCATTACGATGGTTTATTGAGTTGTTGCGGTGTGTTTGAAGTGCGCACTATCCCCCTCTGGCGTCTCTGAGCCGAAAACAGCACTTGCAAGTTGAGCTGCCACCATAGATTGTAAATCAACATGGATGTTGTTTGCCCTTTGCTCCCCCATTCACCTTATTTTATATATTCTATTGGCCTTACCACAGGGAAATAAAATGGCGGTTACATCCGGTCTTTTCTGCTGTTACTGCACAGTAAAACTACAGTTTTCAGATAACAACCGGACATATTAATCAAAAATTCACCCCCAGAGTTGTATTGTACTAAAAAACGTAGCTCTAGAGACCGGAGCCATCTTTTTTACCAGGCTGTAAACAGTTATCCATGATAGAGGCTTGGCTGCCATTGATCCGACGCTAGTCTCGTTCACGAGAGTGCCAAATTATTTTACAGTAATTCAATATACACATAGCGACCTTCTGCAGTATGAGCAGCGTAAAAGACCCAAAACCGATTCCAACGTGGTTTTAATGTTGTTGAACTTGTAAGATACTTTTCCTAACAACTTTATATTCTTCCTATTTTCATTAGATCTATTGTTATTTGATGTCCTTCGGGATATAGCTACTGCTATGTGACGTCTATTTAGCTCACGGCTCGCAGAGATGTAAGCATGCTATGTTAGTGTGCTTTAGGAGTGTTTGTTTCATTTACGGCTCTTTTTTTTTTTTTTTTAATACAACGGCAGTTCAAACAGTAGTTTCAATATTATACTAAATGACCCGAATATTGTTAGCAACTGGCTGCACAGAAGTGAATTTTTTATTTTTATTTTAAATTTTTTTTATTTTTTTTACATATAACGTTTTGGTTGACAGTGAATAAAATTGTTTTCTATTGCAAAACTAATGTACTGGTGAGCACTGTTGTCGAGAGCCGCACTAGGAGTATTTATGAAAGAATCTGTATGGGGAGCTGTGCAACTCTTACTTAGTTTTGTTTAAAAAGCTCAGTTTATATCACATAGAGACCAAATACCGACCAAATGTAATGTAGGTAAGTTTTATATCTAGCACAAGCATTGAGCTGTCACTTCTTTTGCGTTAGTAGTCGTGCAATCTCAAATGCTACTAAGATCCTACACCTTACACATTCAATAAAGATTTCTCACATGGCCCCAGCAGTTTTCTGTCTATATGTCAGAGCCCTACAGTATGCTATTGTGTGACGTCAAAGTGGCATTTCTGTTTCATTATATAAAATAGGATCTGGTTTTATGCTTGATTCAGGGCTTCGTTTGGAGGTGGCTTTAATATGATTGAAAATTATTGTAAGTAATTTATTTATATAGCACCTTTCACAGATAATTATCACAAAGTGCTTTACAACAGTGTTTTTACATGGAGCTTTCACTCACCCCATTTACACACATTCACTCCTGGGGCAGACAGAGAGGGGGGCTGCCACACAAACGGCGCTCAACCTTCTCCTACCACCACCAAACACACCTCTACAGTCACACACATTCATACACCAGTGCTACGGACACTGGAGGCAAGGTGGGTTAAGTGTCTTGCCCAAGGACACAACAACAGTATGAACCGTGGGGCAAGCGTGAATCGAACCTACTACCTTTCGGTTGAAGGACGGCCGCTCTACCACTGAGCCACTGCCGCCCCAAATTGGATTTCATGTGACTGCTGTTCAGAATTAATAGATTTGGGCAGCAGTCTAAATGTGTCAATGTTATTTTATTCACACAAATCAGCTAAAAATCACAGCTACAAATCTTAGAAAGACATTTGTAAAGCTTCCTTTTTGTTTGCACAGCATGTAATCAAATACATTGGTGAATGTTCAAAGACAAATTTCCCTCTGTACTGCCTGCTCTGCTTTAATCCTCCTAAAATATATGCAAACTCCTGACTTGAAGAACTTCTCATCCTCTGCTTTCCAACTTTCTGTTGCATTTTTCATGCCTAATTCATTTAAAGCTCCAAAAATTGCTCTGCTGTGTTTAAAGTATTTTATGTCATCTGCTAGAATTGAGGAGGCCATAAAGCTGTGACGCATGGGCTCATTTAGCCAATAGTTAACATCTTTACTACTCCAGATCCATTTGAGTCGGCACACATATTCAAATGACACAAGTGTCACGTCGGGACACTGGCGCAGCACTCAGTGGCTGAGTGATGTTCCCAGTCACACTCCTTCATGTGGACAGTGGAGAGGCGGCACGCTGGTAATTTGTGTGCACCCGTAATGTAGTGTGGCGGTTAAATGGGAGAGCAAGCATATCTCACATTTATCAACCGGCTGTTTACTGCGGCAGCTCAGAAGCCTGCTAGCCGTCGCTAATCATATCATAGCCCTCAGGCTACAGCATAATCACCTCTTCCACTCACTCACTCATATTCCGTCCTTCACTTCAACTTTTTATCATTTCATCTCTTTTTCTCTTCATTTGTGTCTTATTCTTCAATGAAAATGCTGCCTGCCATTTCCTCCCTGTCCTTCTTGCCTTTTGGTGTCCCAGTTTAATAACCTAGATTTGTTTGATGATGATGTTGTGTTTTTGGAAAAGTACATTGTAACTGACCTGGTTAAAAGCTGCTCTGACTTCTGTCCCGATTAACAGCAGCATAGCTACCTTTCCTGCTTTTATTTTACAAAAAAAATCAAACCAATTCCCCACTTTAAAATACCGTACATCAAAATTTTCTTACTTCTTTTTCTGTTAATTACAGATGTGCTTCTAGATTTTGGAAGGATGTGTCCTTGGAAAAAAAAGTGTTAGTTTGGAAAATGTTCTCACCAAAACGGAAACACTGGCATTGGTTTTTTTTATAGTGGTATATATCATTACATTTCCTCTAATACAATTTTTTGCCATTTTTAATCTATTTGACATTTGTAAACAATCAGAACAGACTAGTAAATAAAACTATGAATTTGAGTCCTACTAAGACCGTACTTCAGGGACTTGAGGGCACAAGTTGAAAAAGCAAGGGATATAATATAAGGAAGTGATATAAACGCAGAAAAGCTGGTCGGATTTATTGAAGGTTGGAAACATCTGGGGAAAAGAAAGGTCTGGCCTGTTGCCATCGATTGTCTTCATGATGGGTTTGCAGAAACAACAGATTGTAGCTGACAGACAGACACTAGGACTTGGAAAGAGTAAATTTAAGTAGAAAAACAACAGAATTAAACAACCAACAGAATTAAATATACTACTAATTATACTAGTCTGTTGTAATAATTGAGCTCTGTTTGTAAAAGTCACAT
Organism: Neodontobutis hainanensis; assembly: GCA_024349245.1. Classification (NCBI taxonomy): domain Eukaryota; kingdom Metazoa; phylum Chordata; class Actinopteri; order Gobiiformes; family Odontobutidae; genus Neodontobutis; species Neodontobutis hainanensis. The sequence goes on from JALDNG010000055.1 coordinate 537,859, forward strand.
TAAACTGTTTGACTTGGTTAGAGTTTGTATTTTATTTCCTAGACTGAAAGAAAAGGACAACACTTTCTGTGACATACACACTGCATTCGCCCTATAACGATCTGAGGTTAGCAGCACTTCAAAAGGCAGGTTTGTCAAAGTGAAAAAAGTCATTTGGGCTTTTGTACATCAGAAAGCAAGGCTACCAAGTGTCACCTTGACTAACAAGACAATGGCAGATAAGGAAGTGATAGAAAAACAAACCTCGCTGACACATGAGCAGTATATTTGTTTGTATTCATGACAAAGCTGATGGTTGACAGGTTGTTATTCACTAAAATGTCTGGGTGCATTCAGACAAATAAGGTACATGACGAGGCATTAGTGCTTATTTTCTGCAGCAGTATATATATATTTATAAGGGATATGAGCTAATGTGTCTCCTTAAGCCCTGGTGTGTTTAGTATCATCAAAAGAAGTAAGGATTTTGTGTATATTTGTAAAAAGTACCTTTAAAGATATTGAATTATGTTTTTGTTTATGCATACCCACAAGCTAATAGTCTCATAAGTTAACTAGTCTGTGTTTGAAAAGTTCATTTAAATTTTATGAAAAAGGTAATCTCGTGGAATAATAAACCATTACAAATGTTTTTAGACCTGCACAAAATGGTCAAGATTATCACCTGGTTAAGATGAAAGAAAGATCTTGGGTTTAATACAATAATTAAGTGCAACAGATTTGATTAATATTTCAAACTAAACAAGGATTGGATTTGTTCATAGAAGCATCAGGTCAGTGCTGTGTTTTATGCCCATCCGCCGCCCCAACACTGCCTCCTGTCAGTGATTTCAAACAGAATCAGACAATATATAACATTTTAATAAACTTAAACAACAGAAAATGTGTCAGAACCTCTCACAAGTCTCAGGTTGATTGACCTTGCATGCTTTTGTCCTTGTGTCTTCCCAGGTGTGTCCTTCAACAGTGTCTACACTCAGATTTGGAGAGTTTTGCTGCATCTTGCTGCGGACCCTTTTCCTGAAGTGTCAGACCTGGCAATGAAAGTCCTCAACAGCATTGCGTACAAGGTGTGTGCTGATCAAAAACGTGACTTTCTCCTCATCTGGATTGAGGTCGAGCATTTTCAGGAAACTGCGTTTATCTTCTCATTTTTGACTTGTTTTGAAGAGCAGAATGTAATGTGAGTGTATAATTGACTTTTGACTGTGTCTGTTTGTCGGTCCTTTTTGCCACATGTTTATGTAAAAAAAGATGAGTTTTCAGCACTTAGGCCGCACCCGCCCACTGGCATTTCCTCCCTCCAGAAGCCATTACTTTTGTGCAAATGCAATTAAGGGCCAATGACTCCCTGCGGCTGGGCACAGCAGAGGCTGCCGTAACTTAAGAAGCCATAATAACCACCACAGTCCATTGCCGCTCTGACCGCAAGGCAAAATTTCATGTCTTTCTTTGCACCAACACCAGTTGTGCCCTCACTTACCTTTTAGAGGAGCATCTCTGCAGCGAGACACCCGGCGGACTGCAATAAAAACAACAGGCCCTGATTTACAACATAAAGATGTAGACGTCTCTTTTAGCGGCGAGTGCACTGTGCTGGCTCACTGCAGCACACATCTGCAGAAGAAGTCTCATATTCACAGATATTACCCTGCCCACAGACAACATAAAGGGAGGGCTAGATTTTCAAAAATGCAGTGAAGGGACTGACTTAGAAAAAGACACATTTAAACGTTCAAAGATTCAAACTTGAACATAAGGATATGTTTAAGTGCTGCTGGAAAACTGGCACATAGGGAACAATATCTGTACTTCTTTTATTTTCTTTACAAAGCATAGCAAATATACAAAAATTTGAGTTTTATAGTTGTAACCCTATACTGTTATTGTGTGTCTAACAGTAGGCCATGTAGTTAGATTACCATAATTATAATCATCATAAATGTGTTATTATTAGCTGTGTAAACCTAACTAAAAAGATTATCAACAGTTTTGTGGCACAGCACAATTTCCAAAAGTGACTGAGGTTGTTTCAGGCAAAACCAAAGCCACGTTATTGCAGTTCTGAATCGGAGCCAATCAAAGTGCTGGAAGTATGAAATAAATAGGTTCAGTGTGCCGTTTATCTCATCAAACATAACGCAGCACAGCAGGAGGTCTATTTAGACTTTTATTAGAAAGACTGATACTTTACACTGTTCACAGACGTATCTTTTAAAACTCTGAGCTTTATGTCTAGATGTCTTCTTTATCTTTTGGTTAAAATGATGTTTTCATGTTTCACAGCATTCCCTTTGACTTTGATTTGCCTCAGTTGTACTTTGATCTGAGCTTTTCTCAACTCCCTTGAGAGCAGACGTCTTATGATTGACCAGATCAACTAGAGGCTGCAGCTCAGTGTGATTTAATTTTTTTCCCCTCTTTATTTTATTGTGTTAGCGTTTAGCGTCATAAACCGTATTTTGTTTTCCAGTCAAGAGATTACACTTGTTGACATTTGACTTCTTATGTTTATTCAGTGACTTCAGGCAGGAGTTTGTTTTCCCTCTATTCTTGTATTTGTCTCACTTACTAAAATTAAAAATGCATTGGTTAAGCAGCTACATCAGAGACTTTTCAGATTGCTGACGCCTGAAAACTTGGCTAAATGCTTTTTATGCTGTTTGCGTCAGACATCCTAAGCCTGTGAGATACTGCAGCCTTTAACAATAGTACATACTTTCTCATTTCTATTCAGTTAATGAGATATCAGAGCTTGAGAGTTGCTTTATTTCTGTGCCGACACTTCATCAGGGACTGTTTAATCACAGTACATTCATCCCGGGTTCACCAGTGTTAACATTACCCTTAATGCAGACACCAGCTTCTTTTAATTAGGATTTTAAAATGTCAAACGTTATTGATTGGTATCAATGCAAACAAGGTCAGCAGCTAATTCAAATGAACTTGCACTACGTCTGATGAAAGCTACATTAAATACTTTTAACAGGCATTTTCTCAAAGGTGCAAATGCAATTAAGGGCTAATGACCATTTTTAACAGTGTCCAGTGTATTTGTCTAATCTCATTAGGTTTGAGTAGGAGACTTTTTTCATAGGTGTTTGTGAATGATCCGAATCCTCCTCTGATCAGTTTCCAGTAAAGTTTGAGAAAGCTTTAATGAGTCTTGGTTCTCAATGTATTGGGAGTGAGCAGTCAACATGAGAAATAAGATATCTACATCACTAGAAATCTCCTGTCTTCACTTTCTCAGTTTCTAAACCTTAAAAAGTAGTTAAAATCATTAACTACTCACTTTCATGTTCTCAATTTTAGTATCAGGTCTCAAGGGTTCGGGTTTTTTTTGACAATTAATCATTTTCTTTTCAATTAATTGTGTTATTTTATTTTTTTTTAATCAAAGTTAAACTTTTGTCCCAGCATGGAACTCAGCAGCAGGGAAAAGCCATTACCTCTGTTTTCATCCTGATTTTTAGCATCATATTTTCCAGAAAGCGTTTTAAGGCAGAAACCATACTGTGTTACCCCGATGTTTGTTTACCACATGTTGATGGGCTCCAAATGTTAGTGAATAATCAATGAATGTGTGTGCGTTTACTTTTACTGGTGCAGCCTCACATAAGAAACATCTGGTTGGTGAATCCTGTTAAATAAGGATGAATAAGTCAGTTTTAGAGTTGCTTACAGTCCATTGCTCTTAAAACTCTAACTTCCAAATGACTCCATGAGGATTTCATCTGCAGTACTGAACTCATTTATGCCATTTCTATGTCAATTTTACTGCAAAATATTCACATTTAATTCAAAACTTGTGGTCTTCTAACATTATTCTTCTGGTTCTACCAATGGGTATTGTTCTACATACAAATTAGACACAGCTATCTCCATTAAAACACCCATTTATTCCACAGTGCTTTCTAATTGCGCCATAATAAAGCTATCCCTTCTAATGGATGTATCTGACTCTCACAGATGTATTTTATTTTTGTTGTAGAAGTTTGCCATACAAACTTTTCTCTCTTTACCGCTTAGCCCTGAGACACAAACAAGGAAAAACTGCCACATTTTTAGTAATTAGCATAGTAATCAAATCAAAGGCAATGCGAGGTAGTAAAATGTGTTTTTTCTGCGCTAACTGGGTTTACAATCCGTGCGTTTGTCTCTGTACCTGGCTTTAGTAAACAACAGCCTTGCTATTCATCAGAGATGCTTTGCCTCTGTTGTCTTTATTAGGTTTACCCCTCCCTCGCGAGCAGCCATTAGACAATTCACAATGAAGAGGTTATAATACCTGCTCCGTGTAATGAGATACGCTTCTGCAAATTTAGGCAAACTTTGTAAAGAGCAGCACATTTTATGCAGCATTCTTTTCTAATTAGGTTTGGCCTGTAATTGTGAACTATGCTGAGACTTGTGTGTGAATATCTTACAGGCGACAATGAACGCCCGGCCTCAGAGGATCCTCGACTCAGGGTCCATCACGCACTCGGCCCCAGCGAGTCCCACCAGCAAGGGCACCCACATCCATCCCGCGGGGTGAGAGACAGACACCACAAGAAAAATGTTCTGCCCAAACCAAAGCTGCAAGAACAAAATAAACGTCATTTAGATCTTCAAAAACAAGAACACATTTCTCTGTTGTTGCGGGGAATGTAATGGCCTTCAGACCTTCATGTAAATATGTCTGTGTGTGTGCTTCTCCAGTGGCTCTCCGCCGATGCCCAGCACCAGCAGTTCCAGTCTGACCAATGAGGTGCCCAAACCCCCCGCCCGAGAGCAGTCGGCCACGCGGCCCCCATACACCCCGACCCTGGGAGGACAGGCCCAACCCCACTCCCACCAGTTCCCCCGCACGCGCAAAATGTTCGACAAGGGCCCGGAGCAGGTACACATCTGGCTTAATGTCATTTCACTTTATTTAATGCATATGATGTTGAAAGAACTGTAAAACACAAAACCACCACTGTTTCTTCACTGAGTAAATCACTGCCGTTTTTTGTTCAGGGCGCAGAGGACGGGGATGACCCTAGTGGACACAGGAATTACATTAGTGCTGCCCTCCAAACCGGCTTGTGTGACTGGAGCGCCAAGTATTTTGCTCAGCCCGTCATGAAGGTGACTGACAATTATTCATTTTAGAGATGGTAGCTGTTTCTTTGTCTCCAAAAAGCACTCTATGACCTTTTTAAAGCATCAGTAAGTAAGAATGTGAAAAGATTAAAATCAAATAAAAAAGCACAAATTGCGTTGATCATGTTACTGAAATAAAAAGGAGGCAATTCTGGCAATTTCAGTTTTTTATCAGAACTAATATTACCTAAATTCTTTTTAGATAAAGATGAGCTTCTTGAACAACAGCTTAATGTAGTTGCTAAGCAACAATGAAGTTCTTTACAGGTATTTTGAGTTTTCATATAAATATTTATGTGAACTCTGTCACAGTTGCACATTTGTCAGGTTTTTTTTTTTTTTCCAGTGGCTTCAGGGGTGACTCAGTTATTTGAGGACAGGAACTCTTTTTTTTTCTAAAAGTAATGTCAGCCTATAGAAAAGTGCAATATGGGAGGAAGTGCCTGCCGCGTGAACAAGATGGCTCTGCTGAATAATTGAGATCTGTGAGCGCCATAACTCTACACCCTCCTGGGTAAAATCCTTTTACAGTGCACAGTAGGTGGTGCAGATCTTTATTATTAAATCAACCCTGAGCCTGCTTAACACACCTTTTTGAATACTGATCTTATTATTGTCATAGGTTTGGTGGTCTTTGAAATTGAAGAGATTTATTGATTATGTAAATGTTTAGAAGAGAATAAAGTGCCAAGTAAAATATTTTTTAAAAAGACATGGGAGAAAAGTGATAAGATCGGTTTAAAGTTTGAAAACTGTTCAAGAGTGAAAAACAAAAGCATCTAAATGGCAACAAAACATGCAGAAAAAAGCTGATTTGGATGAGGCGAGCGATTGCGGAGCAGACCGAGGAGGAGAGAGACGTTCAGTGAATCAAAACGCTGTGTTGGCAAAACTTTGAGGGCTGCCATAAAATTCCCGTCCATTACAAAGCTATGTGTGCGAGAGCGCTTCAAAGTCTGCGCACAGGTTATCATATCACTGTGTCAGCAGCACCACTGTTTTCAGCGAGTGAGGGCCAAGGACAATGAAAAATCTTTTCAAATGTGTGAGGCTGTGATTAAAAAGACCCCTGGCACCCAGCGTTTATGGCACTGACTCTCAACGAGACACCACTAATAGCCCAGCACTTTTTGATTTTAATTTATTGTCTGAATAGTTAATGTGCCACACAAGAAAAGTACATCATTATAGAAGTATTAAGTGTCAGAACATTTTAAACCAATTAATACTGTGTGGATCAAAATGATTTACTTCCATTTAGCTCAACTTTACAGTTACTTTAAAAAAGAAACTTGATGATTTATTCCTTTAGTTTGCAAATTAATATACAAAAGCATATAAAAAGGGGATATTTAGTCATTCATTTGTAAAATAAAATGACCTCCGGATGCTTATGACAATGGTCCTTTACTTTTTCAGTGGGCCTGAACCAATATCTCAAATGATATTGTGTTCCACGATAACCATTTAACTGAGGGATTTTCAGCTTTCTGTATTGTGAATACCATCATTACACGAGTTTAGCCTGGTTTACACAGATCAGTCGCCTTTGTAGACGTTTAGATGTGTTGCCACACCATTTCAGCAGATGAAATGTATCCCTCCCATTTGCATATGTCCACATACTTTTGATTGCATAGAGTGCGATCGATTTCCCTGCACTGAATATCGAGTTTATGGAGAGAAGAACGTACGCAAGCCTTATACAAACATACTTTTCACCTCAGGGCTTCATTATACAATACATTAGCAACTGACGCAGGGTAGGACCACAGGTCTACGGGCCACTGCCTCTTACCACACGCACAAGCAGGGCCCCAGCTTTGGGTGTAGCATGGCTTTTTAATCCACCCCTCGTACCAAAAGGACTGAACCACATAAACACACTTTCCACAAACATTGATGTGTTTATTTAGCAGCTCTTTACCAGCTCGTTGCAAATACAGTGCGTGTTTTTTCTATAAGGCAGCATTTGCAGGCCAGAGGCATTACAACAATATTTATTACACGGTGTAGTAGAGTAGTCACATGGTCCTGGAGCCGTGCGTGTGGCTCTTTAGAATTCAGCTGGTGTGGGACCCTCACTGTTGAAAAATGCCTGATAAGCACACGCTGCAAGCCATATATGCCATTACAGTTCAGCTGTTTACAAACACAGACCGATAATAAAAGAAAAGGAATTGTTTTTAATTTGTCTTTAATACATAATCAGCATTATATTACGTTTTGCATAATTAATGTGAAAAATACAGTAATTTTCTCTCTTAAATTTGGCCGACTGAAAATCCAGCGAGGCCTATTGTGTTATATAAGATTGAAGGTAAATAGTTTCAATAGTCTTCATCAGTTCAACAAATAGGACTGCATTAAGTTTTCTCATTGGCTCATTATGTGACAATCCACACTTTAGGCCAATTAATGCTGATAGTTAAAAAAGTTATATATTTTTAATTTGTATGAAAAACAGTACAATTAAAGTTCAGTAAGAAATGCCCATGATGCATTCAGTGTAAAGAGGCTGGGGGAGTTTTGTAGCAGTCTAATTATTTCTGTTTAGTTTAGTTTTAATACAGTAGAGGCACTGAACACGCCAACAAGATAATTTTGCGTTGACTTTTAAATGTTTTTCCTTAGGCACTCGTGGATTATTTAGTAAAGCAGGTAAACAGATAATTCCCACCGTGGGACTTTTGGCCCATGTTATAACCTTTCACTCTTCCTAATATCTCTTTTATTCAAAGTAAAACTGCCAAATTGATCCTGGTAAATATTCCCTATTCTTGCCAGGGCAAAGTCTGCTTGTCTTTTTAATCAGTCAGTCAGTGTAATGGAAAAACCATGTTGGGCTTTGGAGCATTTCTGTCCCGGTAGTGATTCTCACACGGAGCAAATACAAGAATACACATGTTGGAGCCACAGCCATCAGATATAGAAGAATTATCTGCACTGATACTTAGTGACATAACAGTAATACAGCACCTACTGCAGGATGCATAAATAACCATAACTGTGCTTTTGAACTCTGACTGAACCTCTGTGTCGTACACTGACATCAGGTGACCCCTGAGAAAATGGGGCAGTTTTGTTGTTTGAAGTTTTTGTATTTTGGACATTGTACATTGGACGCAAGCTTTCTGGCATTTATTTGAGAAAGACACACTTGCATAATCTCTCAAAAATAGAAACAATGTATGCTTCCTAATCATGAACTTTTACAAAAACATAATTTGATCCAAAAAAATAGTATTGCACTGCATACATGTTTTTGTAAATACAAAATAAAAAAGTCTTGTTTAATCCCATTTGTTCCTCTCTTTCCTGTTGTCCACTATCTCTGTGTCATCTGCCCTCGCTGTTTAGACCTCAGACCAGATCTATTCTTATTACTCTTATATACTCAGTCCATTTAGACCAGAGACCAATACATTTTTCCTTTTCTAATCTTAAGGTCATTATATATAAGTGTACCATTGTTAAGTACAAGGCAGGTCTAGTTAAAAGCCATTTTCAACAGAATCCTAAACAGGTCATCTGCAGTGGAAGTAATAGTTTCCCGTGGGTTTCCAGTCCTAGGTACATGTGTAAGAAATCAAAAAGGATATTAGTTTGAAAAATATTCTCTAATAGTCTGTATATCTCTTGCCATAAAGGGTACAGCCTTTGGGTAAGCCCAGAATAAGTGATGATGATTACCACACAGTCTCCAGCGCCCTGTTCCTAGGTTTTGGTGAACTTTCTGTTCAGGAGTAATATAAAATTTATGTTATTCCATCCAAATTTTCTCCAAGTTAACAAGTTGACTTCCACTGCATTTTACACATTACGTCTCAGTCATTCTCATCTATTTCTAATTTGTAGATTCAAATAGAAGTTTTGATTTGCCAGACCATGTTTGACCTCGACAGTTGTCTGTTCTGTGTAAATGTGAAGTAAGAAGTGAGGCCTTTCTTTGTCCATGTCTATTGGGTACATATTATTTGACTCAAGCACACCAGCTTAAAATAGTCACTTCCTTTTATATTTATTCCAAAATTAATGCCAGATACATTTTTGTGTTTTCAAATACAAACTACAATAACTGAGACCAAGTGATGACAAAGCTTTAGTTAACAAGACAACGAGACAAGAAAAGATTTTTAGGCAGTGAGCCAAGACCAATGGATTTGTAAAAGAAATTGCTGGGAAACTGTCCTACTATTAAAATACTACGTGTGAGTGCCAGCTCACCACCAGTGCCCTTTCATTAATTTTATCTTGTCTGGTCTTTATACAGAATTTCTTAAAGCTACTCTCTTGCCCTTGAGTCTGTGTGTCATATGCAAGAGTTAAACACCTAAAGAGCCAGTTAATTGGATATCTCTCTCATTGACCTTGTAATTTATTGGAATTTTCAGATCCCAGAGGAGCATGACCTGGAGAGTCAGGTGAGGATGGAGCGGCAGTGGAGGTTCCTACGAAACACTCGAGTGAGGAGACAGAGCCGAAACATCATACAGCGTGGTAAGAAGCAGACAAAAACAGTCTTCAGCTTTTGTATATTACAAAAACTCTGACTCGGGTCAGCTTTTACTTTATTTAAAAAATTTATTAGCAGTGACCTTCTTACAGATTCTGCTAAATTGGTTATCAAAATGTCATGTCAGGTTTTAATCATATGAGCCTGGTTTTATGACCTAACATCTGGTCTATGAAGTCTCACTAGTTTATTTATAGACTCCATTTACATCAAAGAGTGAAAAACTGCTTAAAAAATAATTCCTTTGAAGTTTTAAATACACCAAATTTGAGGCATCTTTTAGGTGTACGAGGAATCAATAAACTACAGGAACGTAATCTGCTTTCTGTCGAAATTCTGATTGACATTTTCTGTTTAACTAGATGTATTCAGTAATTGTGCTTTTGCCATTGTACAAATTACAAAGTTTATTATTGTGTTGAAGGAGCCTTTTCCATTCTAATGAATAGATCCAAAGCAAGACCGTTTTCCCGTAACTCAGATTCAAAATACTTTATCGCTTTTCAGAAAACATTTGAGGTTTAAGTAGGAGCTGTTTGTGTACCTAAAAACCTATAATACCTATAGATTTATGCTATTTATATACTTCATTTTAAACCTAGGTATTGCCATAGCATCACTTTTGATCCAAGCTCTATCACAAATGAACAACAGAAAGATCACTTCATCACAAACTATTTTAGTTTTTTTACACAGACTAAATGTCATTGAACATGAAACAGTGGTGTGTGAGTGTTGCCCTCAACTACAGATTGCTGTGGGAAACCGGTCTCCGGACTGAAACACTACTTGAAAGCTCAGTGCAGATATCACTTTTTACTATGGTGGTCCAATGATTATTCCTTGCGGGACTCCACAAATCAGGTTAATGTACTGCACTCGACGGGAAAAGGTCTTATTGCTGGTTTTATTGTAACCCAGAGTTCTATGTCTTTTCTCAGAACATTAATAATGTAATTGTGTTAGGAATATAGTAAGATTATTGCAGTTTTGCATGAGTGAGACACAAAGACCGCAGGAAAATCTCCCAGAGGCAGCCAGCAGAGCCTTGTTTTAGACATGAGCTGGTCGATGATATGCAGTCATGAGTCTATTGATATATCCACACAAGCAGGAACAACCCCCGTTATGAATCAGACACCCACACAAACATTACAGAGCCTGGGGTGCACACACAGGCTTCCCAGAGTGTTTTCAAACAGAATAGTTAACACCCTAGCATCATTGGCAACCCCCCTCCTCACATATGCCCCTCTCACAAATACAGTCACGAGTCGATTGGCGTCACAGCTCACGCACAAGTCTCTCTTTTTTTTTTTTTCATGACCAAAAGCTAAAGCGTTGTATTTCACCTCCATCCTCCCGGGTTTGTGAGTCGTAGGGTTGCCCTCATTCAGTCTGTTTCTTCCTGTGGAAAAAAAACGAGACACATGAAGAGGAGGAGATGAGAACGGTGGAGGAAGCACAAAGACAGTCAGAGAGGCTGAATAAATCAATGTAAAAATCAAAAAAATGTGAAAAAAATTAAGTATATGACACTAAAAAGGCTTGTTTGTCTGATGCAAAATTTGCACACATTATGATGCAGCTCCATAATCGTGATGGTTGTTTTTGGTTAACACTTGTTTTTCAGTGCTTTCCAACAGCACAAGCAAATAAATCAATGCTGATGATCTGGTGTAGCTTTTTAACCAAAGGCTTTGTGTCTATTTTTTTGCCTCCAACTACAATTTGTAATGAAGTGTGATAGATTTCTTTCCTCATTCTTTTAATAATACTCATGGCCATCTCCAGAGCGTGTTCAGGTATCCAAAGAAAAGAAGGAAAAACTACACGTTTCGTTTCCATGGCAACATACGGTGCGGCAGTGAACAGTAGCAGTAGTTTCTTGACTCTGTGTTTTTGCTTGGTTTATATTTCTCTTTAACACATCGCAACATCCTTATGACTTTTAATTCTTTAATTTGTATTTTGTCACATAATCCATCAAGTATTTCAGCCACATCTGCTCTCAAAATTACATTATAAAGCCTTATGGGAACATTTCTTTTTTTTTTTTCAGCTCTGCCCAGTTTTTTTTTTTTCCTCCAGCGTGTTCTACCTTAATTTAAGAAGTAAACTTTTTTCTCAAAACATCCCACAAAGAGAAGGTTTGAGCTGTGTTTTTATTTTTTTCAAGAGTCAGTGAATGAAAGGAGAAAATCAATACTTCAAATTTGATTTTGTTATTTTACACCTTTTTAAAAATCAACACAAGGTTCTTTTTTTGAAGTTTGTTATTTGAGATTCACATTGATGCTTGAAATCTGAGAAAATTAATAAACTCTTTGGTTTAAACTTTTGAAAAGCAAATTCATTTTGGATTGAATGCTTAAACAATAGCTGGCTATCTGTCTGAATAGTTTGTTTTTAATGGTACTTGTTGGAAAACCTAAATTGAAGAATAACATTTAAAATTTCTTTGTTCCATAAAATTTTTGCAGCTTTTTTACTCATTTATTTTGCTTTAATTGTCCTCTGTGGCAGGTATTTCTCGTCTGGATGATCAAATATTCATCAACCGCAATCCCGGCGTGCCGTCTGTTGTCAAGTTCCACCCCTTCAACACCTGCATCGCAGTGGCCGACAAAGACAGCATCTGGTTGGTTGCACTCAAAAGACACCTGCTCATTCATAGTATGAGACTAATCAAAGATGGTGGATACATAATGAAAACTGCTGTTGTTTTTTGTAGTTTCTGGGACTGGGAGAAGGGTGAGAGGCTAGACTACTTCTACAATGGAAACCCTCGTTACACACGCATCACAGCCATGGAGTATCTTAATGGACATGACTGCTCGCTGTTGTTAACGGCAACAGGTACATAACACATCTGCTTTGAGTCACATGCAAGAAGGGTTTCCCAGTTCCCCTTTTGAGTCTTGGATAGCCTTGTTTTCCCCCTTTTATACCGAGAATTACTTTTTTTGTGTCCCGTATGGTCTCCTTAATTTAGTTCACACATGTCAGTGGAGTCTGTATTTTGCTCACTATCTTTACATTACTGTACGTGTTTTCATAGCAGGCAAAAATGAAGAGACTTCCACAGCTATTTCCTAATTTCTCCCTGTGTAAGCCGGCGAAATGTTCATGCCCAACAGCACTGTTACAACTCTCACTGAGACTCATTTGTAGCAGCATCTACCCTTAAGTACTTGATCTCCAGTCCCAAATTTGTGCAAAGTGCTCATGTGTATTCATAATCATTCATCAGCAGAACAGAGCATTTACCCTCCATAGCTTTGTCCTCGTAACCCAGACGAAAAGTAACACTGCATTAACACACAGTGACATTACATTTAAGACCTATTGTATTTCACTGCACACCTCAGCTCAGGGATGACTTTATTTAACTCAACAAATGTAATGAGCACTTGTTCAGGTTTTTTTCTGTGGGTCATATAAGAAGTTAAAATATATGAAAAATATGTAAGTCAAATGTAGTCTTGCCATGCTGTTTACATTAAAGCAGAATGCATTAAAGTTATCTATTACATAGATAATCGTGTATGCAGGGTTGGTTGGTAATAAAATGTACAGTGTATGTAAAAATACTGTGGGTGTATCTCTGCCGCAGCCTGATCCTGATTACACTGTAAAATTCATGAATGTCCTGTGAACACTGTAGGACAAATGTATTAAAGACAGGTGGGTTTGGTTTGAACATTTGGCGGCATCTAGTGGCAGAGGTGTAGAATGCATTTCCACGCCTCCATTTATAGATGCTTGTAAAGAGCTATAGTGCCCTTCAGGTTCATGCTGTTGTCCATGATTGTCCGTGATTAAAACATTGTAGTTTATAAATATCCTAAACCATTCAGCAAGAATGTTTTGAGAATATGAAGTATAACTAAAATGTCTCTTGTCAACTAAATGTCTATTTTAGACTGATTCAATTTTGTTCAACTTTTACTAAATTTAACACAGTGCACCTTTTAAAATTAAATCACACTCATTAAAATATCAAACTCAGTAATAAGACCCTCATTTAATTCATGTTCATTCTTTGTAACTTCAAATGAAATGTAATGGTTTTTATTGACTCGTCTCCAGAGAAACATTGAGAGTTTTACTTTGTTCTGGCCTCATTTTCGTTGATATCTTTGTAGATGACGGAGCCCTGCGGATCTGGAAGAACTTCGCTGACCAGAAAAACCCGGAGATGGTAACGGCGTGGCAGGGCCTTTCGGACATGCTGCCTACCACCCGAGGTCAGCCCTCCGCCGGCGCTCACAGTAAAGACCAGTGCTATTACTATTTTACTCTCTGCTCCATCTGTTCTCTCATAGTACTTCTGTAGTTAGTCTCCACTGTCTTCTCCTCCCAACATCATGCCCCCTTCCTGAAACGGGACCAGTAACAGAGCACTGTTTAGGTCCCTCCCCCCATTTTTTATTTTTTTTAACCCCTGTTGTTTATTAGTTTTTAAGACATAAGTTAATAAGTTAATCTATATTTATGTAAAATCTTTTGGCAACTTGATGTCCTTTTGCCCCCAAACAGTTCTGCACGAAGTATGAACTCTTCTAATGGGCTGCTGTTGCACCTTGATCTAGGATTTTAGCAGCCACTAGGTCCTGGAAGTTGTAGTCCCTGTAGATCGGGCTTGTTCGTTTAACACATCCAGCTTTTTTTCTCACTTGCTCTATTTTTGGAATTTTTTTGAATCTACTGAATGGTACACACTAGAAGCAAGTGTTTTTAGTTGAGTTGACCCAGTATGCTTCCACTTATTAAAAATGTTCACTCGCTGCATATTGCATCGATATTTGCAATATTTTTTGTTTTGATCCAATAATCATGCTTTTAGTTTTGGAAATATTTAAGACTAATTTGTTGCCCCTAACCCGCTCACACACCAAATCCAATTCTCTAGAAAGAACATAATTAGGTTTGTCACATCAATCTGCAGCATTGAATCATCTGCAAACATTGTCATTAATGCTTTTTAACAGTTAAGGGCAAATCATTAATAAAAACAGAAAACAAAATAGGACTTAAACAATTCCCTCGTGGTAAACCACATAATAAACTTTTATAATTAGATAAACAACCATTGTAAAGTAACTGGCTGAGTTCTGTGGGAAATAACTTTTCATCAGTGCAACAGCAGAAAGAGTAAAGCTGATAAATATGATGGTCTATTACATCAAAAGCAGCGCTAAAGTCCAACATGACCACACCAGCCATCGGTCATCTGTGTAAGAGCTGTACAGGTGTGTTTTCCTGTATGCACGCTGGAACATGCTCATCAAATTATTTTTCTGGAAATAATTACAAATGTGTATATGAATGATCTTTTCTATACCTTTACTAAGTGCAGGCTGAATACTTTCAGGTCTGCAGTTTTGCCCATTGTAAGAATGTCCATAGTCTTTAATTAATGGAATAATTTCCCCTTCTTCCCCAGAGTGGGATGAATCCTCGCTGTACACTGATTGAATATATGATACAACGCAGCAGCAATATATTCAGCTGTTTTATTTAATACGAGACTGCCAAAGTTATTTGTGCCTGGAATACCATCATAAAGTTAAAGTTCCACATTTTATCAACTATTATTTAATTTTTGACCAATTCACAGTAATTAAAGTCTTTGTACCCAACCTTTTTCTTAAATTGATAACTTTATTTGTAAAATTATTATTAAAATAGTTGGTTCCTTAATTTACAATATTTTAATCCGTCCTCTAATAATCCCGTTTTCACAGCCGTTTGTTTAGCTTCATCTTACCTTCTTTAGATTTTTAAATGTTGAATCTCACTTTGCAGTGTGTGTTTTTATTGCCATCTTTTCATTGGTGCATATTTATCAACAAAAGCTCAAAAGCTCTCGAAAGCATCAAAAGGAAACTCCTCGGTTATGGCCGAGGAGTTACATCTTTCCAATCAACATTTCTTACTATTCCCACAATCTTTTCAACAGCAGATACTTTAGAAAACTATTTATGAACAAAAATAGCTTTAGGGATTTTAGCGTTCTTCTGACAGCCATGAGACCTGAAGGAAGCAGCTATGTTAATGGTCCACAGGAGACCAGCACTCACACTGCCAATTCAACTCTTAACGACAATGAAACCAGACTAGCCTTGTCCAGTCACTGTAGTTTCAGGCTAAAGCCCTCCCTCTGAGGGATATATAACTCAACCCTCTTACCTTAGATAAGGGACAAAATGATCCAGATGCCTTTGTGGAAATGTTTTTTGTGACAGATTATCTATAGTAAGTATTTTTCATGTAGGACTACATGGATTATGCACATTTAAATGACATATATATGCAAAATTAAGTAATGGTTATACTCTACTTAAGTCCTTGTGTTCATGTCAGAGCTCATAATGTTAGGGCTGTGTTGTGCTTAAAAACAATGCAACATGCATTTCTCTACACTTTGTCCAAAACTAAATACTAAGTAACTTGTCTGAGCTGTACCACTAAAATACTGCTTTAGTACTGCCTGCATTGATTTAACAAAACAGTGCTTTGTAAAAGGCCATAGTAATGCCAACATAAAGCTTACAGTTTGCTCCATGTTCTTTCAACCATATTGGATTTGACCTGCAAATGTATCTTGGTGCTACTTGTAGCCGGCAGCTGTTTCTGGCTCAGTTTTGACAGCTTTTTTTATTGTGAGTCCAAACTCTGAAAATACTAACATCTATCAAAGAAAGTGTAGCAGTAATGTCTTAAGTCATGCTAGTCAGGCCCTACTAATAATTTAATTACACATCTAACTTAAGGCAACAGGTCATTTTAAGTTAATATATGTTATTCTTACTTTGTGTTACCATGTTTCTGTTTTTCAGAAGTTATGTGCAAATATTTAAAGCAGGCTGACACCTTGAGTACACACTTGTCAGAGATATCCTCTCGGTTCACTGTTGTGGCAGGTTTCTACTCCCTCGAACTTACTCGCCTGCTCCACTTCTTTTCTGCCTCTGGCATTTTTTTCTGCCACTCGTTTTGGGTCAGGGAAGTTTTTGGAGAACTGTGACAGCTGAATGAATGAGTGTGCACTCTCTGAATACCTGATCTGAGTTTTCAAACATAAAATGCAACTGCTTTAAGGGCTTTTAGGATCATTAGTGCTCCTGCTGTATTGGCGTAGGGCCGGTGATGTGGCAAGTTTGCGTAGTTGGACAACTTTGAACATCTTAAAGTGGGTAGTTTCTTATGTAGAAAGAAGGGTTTTTGGCTAATTGGAAGCAACGAGAGCTGAGCTGTCAGAGTGAGTGACGGGATAGATGTGCAGAGGTGTGGACAACACCTAATACGTACGCTCACAGACGTCGCCATCATTACCAAAGCACCGCGTCACTGCAGCTCCACGGGGACCTGCAGTGAGGAGACACTTTTAACTACCATCACTGTCTGGCTGCCTGTCGTGACTCCGCCGCCCTGAGAGGCTTGTCCGCGGCAATGGACTGAGCCAAAGCCTTGTTTTCAGGGATACTTTAACATTTAATGGTGTGCTTGTTATCGTGGATGTATCGCTAGTGACAGACGGCCTGTAGATACTGCTTTCAGACTTCAGTGGAGGCATCACTTTTAATATTAACTGCCTTTCAGATGAGATCTTGGAAAACTTTTCACTTTTACCAGCTTAAATCTAAGTGATCATTTTGTTTTCAGTGTGAGGAGAATCCTTTTGTAGCAGATTTGCTCATTATTATTGCAATATCCCAGCCAACATGCATTTTGTTTGAGTAACAAAGTGATTCCCAACTTAACCAGATGTGTGTAGGCGAGAGTGTGGATCCGTTCATTCATTATAGTTCGTAGTCTGCTCCATAACGCCCACAAAATCCAAAGTTTAGTACAGTCCCCAAAATGGCCTCCAATAGGAACAGGTGTGGGTTCAATAAAATGAACATTTTTTTGATTTAAGTTTTATTAGAGCCTTGCAACTCATTTAAACAAGTCTATGTGAAAGGTGCGATGACCACATTTATTTGGCAAGGAACAAGAGACTCTGAGACAAAATAAATTTGTAACTTGTACAAATGTGGGTCTAAAATGCAAACTGTAAATGCTGTTAACAAAACCTTTATCTTGCTTTATCTTGTTTTTATCAAGCATAGTGCCCAAAGCTATTTTTATTCGCCTGAAATGACATGGCTCTTGTCTTCTTTGCTTAGCTTAAGACAGGTAGCGCTTTTTTTCTCCCATGTATTTACTTTAACTGGCAACATAATCCTTGTGTAGTGCTCTTCTTCACTTCTCTTAGTGACTGCAGTATTTGCTTGTGTTTGGAATATATTTTCTAGCTTAGCCTCTGCATCTTTAATAATGTACCACCACATAATAAAATATTACTCAACATCTGCTTTTTATTGCCAAAAACAAAACAAACGCTGCTCTTCTGCTGTACGCACTTCTTGCGAGACTGGAACTGACACCTAAACCCAGGTTCCCCACGCACCCTGTCGTCTCTCATCCCGTCTATGTCTGTCAGTAACGCGCTGTTTTTTTTTTTGTCGTCAGTGAATCATCTTTGTACTGTCTTGTTTGTTGTTTCTTTGTGTGTCTGGCATTTTCTTTGCTAGTTCATTCATTTATTATTATTTTTATGTTTTCTTTTTTTCACTTTGACACAAAGGCTGAACAAGGCAGCAAGCAGCTTTCCCTGTGACATTACGCACCTGTTGTAGGCCACAACAAATCTGACAACAGTGACGTTACATTCAAGTAGAAGTACTGTTGTTTTTTTACAGTGCAACCCTCTCTTAAGAAAGATACGCAAAGAAATGACAAGATAATATTATTTATTTACTCTTGTGATATTAAAATCAATCACAGAGTTAAAAATCTGGGTCAACTTTATTTCATCAAATTCCTTGTTTGCTTTTATTTTGCCAAATTCCTGATACAAACAGCCCTGTGTCGTCAAGCAGAATTTTGTGATAAAAGGATTTGTGAATTTGTGCCTGGCATCATAATACAGTTTTGTGGTTCCTGCAGATCACTGTTACTCATTTTTTGGGGAAAGCAGCCTTGTTCTGGAAGCCTCTGCTCGTTTATGTGTTTATTTCTGCCTGCACAGTTGGGTCTTCGCTAATATGTTGCTTGCTTTTTGTTGCTGCTCTACCCCCCTCCCTTCCCTCCTTTGCCCCCTCCCGCTCGCAGGTCTGGCCAGAAGGGTGTCCATCTATCTTGACAGAAGTAAACAAGGAGGTGAGTGTTGCCGTTCTGTCGGAGCAAAGGTGCTGCTCTGAATCGCCAGCAGCTTTTTTTTTTTTTTTTTTGTTCAAGATCATCAGCACACACCATTTATATCCCTTTATCTGCCCAATAACTGCTCTGTGCCTTTCAGCCAACACAAGATCTGATTTCCTCAAAGTGGGGTTATATGAGGTTTCAATAGACTTTTCTGTATTTCCTCCCAAATAGAGAAATACTCTTCCTCCCCTGGTGTACAGCTCATGCTAATTTCTTAAGTAACACATCCTTTGGAAATAGTGTCTAGATTTTGGTCACTGTGTAACATCTGTAACCTGACTCTGCCAGATAAAAAAGCTACACAGAACATAGTTGGTTCCTCAGTACTATCTTGCCTGGAGTTTAACTCACAAACCTCGCGAGAACCCTGTTCATCTGGGCACCCTAAGCGGAATAGGTCATGGGGGCCTGCCTCACCATGGTTTTATAGAAACAGTGCACTACATCAGCACAGCTCTTCTTCACCAATTCAAAAGTCTGGCAAGACACAAAAGACCGGCAGTAACAGATTACATTAGAACAATATTACTGTACATTTAATTTAGGCGAGAGGTTTAGCTCATTTAGAACTTAAACACAATATAAATTATGACATTTAAAATTTGAGACTGTGCCATTGCTTTGGCCAAGAATACTGTACTGTACAAGACACACATTTTTACTTAAAAAGATCACATTCCTTTTTAAAACTGAGCCCCTGTCGATGCCTGAATATATTCTGTGGAACGGAAGCCACAGGAGACTCCTGATCCCAGCTGTGATCTGTGAGAGCTCACCTCGAAATGACAATTATCAGATGGAAATAACTATAATTTGTAGTTTCACTAACCGCTACAAATTTATACTTATCAATGTTTGTATCAAAGGTAAAATAAATGAATACAATCTAAAGCTGTATATTTACTGTTCTTTAAACATAATAAAAGTGCACAGCGTTCCCATCAGACCCTCTGCTTCTGTCAGATACTTTACTCAGTGATACATGCTCTTGTTATTAGTATTTATTAAATAAAAATGTTTAAGGTATTTATTTCTCTGTAAGCCTAATGAAGCACTGTAGAAACTACAGACTGTTTTTTCTAAGGGATGCAGACTGTAATAAGCAAATAGCAAAAGGCACATTGTAGATTTCATTAACTAAAGAGAAGCAAAAACAAATCTGAGTGCGTAAACGTAAATATATCTACGGTTTATATAAATTTGCTATAGCATTTTATTAATCCATCCACGAGGGGTCACAAATCAGTGACCTTTTGTGCCTGTCCCAAACCTGGAAAAATGGAGAGGGTTGTGTCAGAAGGTTATCCACATATTAATGATTCTCTGTGGCTCCTGAAGAGAAAAGCCAAAAGGAAAGAAGACTTAGCACTTTTATATTTGAATACACTGAAATGGACTATGAATACTTGACCTTTTAAAAATCATAGATGGCCGTATCACTTGAGAACATCACCAACTCTGCATTCTCACAGAACTCTGAAGTACTGTGACAAGAAGCTAAGAGGCTGGTTTATTTATGATTATTGATAAAGTATAAACTTACTTTTACACTTTCAGGATTTAGCTTCTTTTGGTAACACAGATATTAGCAAAAGTAGCAAAATACTAAATGCCCCTTTGAGCTTTTGAAAATTCCCTGAAGTCAATCAACTTACAGAGTAAAAAGTTAAAGTTCTGTCCCATTAAATCAAATTTACACATCTGGCTTTTTAGATTTTAAAAGAAAGATATTTTCTTTTGAAAGCGCTTTCTTCAAAGAGGCACCAATTTTCATTTGCACCTCGAAATGTATAAAAAGTCCACTAATTTGAGCCAGTTCCACAGTGGCAGTATTTAATTGGACGCATGTCGCTGGTGTGTGATTGTGATTGCAAAGCTACCGCTCGGTCTCGCCAGAGGGATCAGCCTGACTCCAGAGGGGCTGATCAAATGAGGGACTGTGGATAGGAGCATTAGTATGCAAAAGAGCGCAGTGGAGGGAGACGTTTGGACCGAAAACAAGGAGACAGTTTTACAGAGGCCAAAAAATTATGATGTAGGGTCAAAGGGTTGAAGTAGCTGAATAAATAGCTGGACAAGTACATCGATGAGAAGGAAAAACTATGAGGGTGAAAGAGCAAACAAGGGAGGAATTTAAGCGAGACACCTAAAGTCGAAGACATTGTTTAAAAAAGGTCACGGCGACTACACAAACATGATGGTAATTATCCACAATGGAGTTGGATTAAGTCAGAGGATACTGAAGCACAAATCATTTATATCTTGGCAGATTAGCCCAGTTTAATTACGCTGTGATCCACATATCTCTGGCTCTCTCTGATCCTTCTCTTTTCTCATTCAGACTTCAGGAGTTGAGGTTGGAATTTCTTTTTTGTATTGTCCTTTTTTTACCGGCTGCACAAGTGGAAGCAGAAACTAGGACAGGCCTGGCCTCTGCGGCTTTGAGGAGGCAGACGCTGTGTCCTGCTCTACATTTGTCGGTACTGCCCGGTGGCTTGTTAATAAGGGGCCAAAATCCCGATTTGGTGCGGAGTTAACGAGAGGCACAGGGTGAGAAAGTTTGTGGGAAATGAGGCACTAAAGGCAGGCTTTTTTTTCCCCTGACACCTTTAATGGAAAACTCACCTGGGGTTTTCAGGGAGGTGTAGTTCTTCAGTATTAATTATACAAATCTCAGAAACTCAATGCTCAGGGCTGCTTTTTGTGAGTCTTGTGGACATTGCCACTGGTTTGATGGGAACAACTTTTTTTTTTTTTTAATCAACACTATGTAACTGGAAGTGAAATGCTGCAGAGTTTCACTTTGAGTTACACATAGAAGAAAATCTACCGAGCTGGATGCACTGTATCAATAAATAGATCAATACAAAGAGTCAATCGTTATCTTTTTTATAGGAGAACCATCAAAAACAAAAAAGTTGTTTCTTGTTACTCGTTTTGACTTTCCTTTACGTAATGAATAATACCTAGTCTCTGTGTCTTGTATTGCATGTACCGGTCTTGGTGGTCATGGTTGTGATAGATCTCGGGTTGTGTCGAGTTAGAGCTAGGCCTGAGAAATATGATCTTGAATCAATACAAAAAGGGATTGATCCTGTGATTTATTCTGTTTGATAAGTAAAGAAAACACAGATTAAAAACTCGATTTTTTTTTTATTTATTTCTTTGTGTTGCCATTCCACCCAAAAAATAAATTATAGCAGTATAACCTTTTACATCTTCTATTTGCCAAAAAATGATTTAAATGCAAAATATTCAAAAGTTTTCTGCCATAACAATGCCTTTTAAAGACAAACCGAGTTGTACTAAAGCTAAAACAAACTTTAGTGACTTGTTTTCATTTTCCTTTTTTCTGTGAGCTGTGATTGGCTGAAGGGCTACACACCCTGAAAAGTTCATTCTATGTCAACCTAAAAAGAAAACCTTAAGTCCACGCACAGATCATTGCATTTATTCAAGGTTTATTATTAGGTCGATAGTCAAAGGTTAAAGCAAAGGCTTCTGGACTACGAGAGGTGAGTTTTATCTAGAGGGAGGGTTTTCACCTTAAACTAACTCTGACTGGACCAGGCTGTTCCAGTCTCATGGTTGTTACCTTGAAAGGGACTGTTCCAGTCAGTTGTTTGTTTTCCTGTAACACGGAAAAGCCTTCTCTGAACAAAAGAGGTGGCCTCAGATTCATGTCGTCTAGTATTTACAACAGTTTAATGAAACCCAAATCAAAACAGTTTCACTTCAAAACAACAACACCTGAATTGAACAGTGGAACTCACCTGATCCTTAACAACTCTCACATCAGGAGTCCTTTCAGAGCTAACAACTTTGAGACCAGAACAGCCTGGTCCAATCAGGTTTAGTCTCAGGTCAAACTCCTCCCTCTAGAGATTAATATAAGCTCAGCTCTCTTACCAGTTGATCTCAGAATTGATAAAGTCTCTTGGAATATAAAAGACAAACCGTCTTGAAAACCAAATCTTTGCTTTAACCCTTTCTTCAAGATGACCTGGATAAATAAGAACTTTCACAAACATAGACCAATAAGAATAAAGTGGATGTCAATGGATTCCGGGTTTAATTTCTCTTTAAAAAAAAACCCTGGTCTTGGCATCTAAAGGTTAACCAAATGCCGTTCTGGTGAAATTTCTCCAAGGAACACAAGTTTAAGATTGCGTCATGCTTTAATAGAGGAGCGTGAGCAGCAGTCCAGTCTCTGCTAATCCTAGGGAAAACCTAATAGTGGAATCCTGAAGGAGCTTTTAAAGCAAACAGGAGGAAGAAAAGTGGGGAGAAAACGCTGAGAGAGAAGAGCAGCGTCGGTTTAATGAGCTGCAGTGAGTGGGAGCCAGTGCATTACTGAAGATAATGGCGCAGAATGAAAATGCACAGGAAGCCGCCTTTTCCACTGAGAAATGAGGGAAACACAGATAGTTATGCAAAGTATATCACAAATTAGGGTGGCACTGGGGTGAGCTGATGAACTCCATCTGCCTGCAGCCCACTCTTATTGGAGTTTAAAGTAGCTTCTTCCACTTGTGTTATAGGGTCATCCGGGGAAAAGCACTCTGCTAACAGCATCATTTAAGGTTTAGATGGTGGTTTTGGGGGAAAGCACTTGATACAGGCTACAAAGAGAGAATATACAGCATGTGGAAGCTATCTATACCTCCACCTCTGTGCGGTGCAGAGATTCACGGCTGAGAAAGCAATGCCCACACTGCTTTGCTCCTCTTCACTCTCCGAGCTCCATGTCCACATTGATTTTTATGTGGGTAACTAAAACCCGCTCAGGCCCACAGTCTTCACTTTTTTTCCTCCAAAGAAGCCGAATATTAACTTTAGAGAGGGGGTAAAACTTTAGGATGACGAGAGGCAGCAGGCTAGAGACACAAGAAGTGACATGTGACAAGCTTTTGGAAGTGAAAAAAGCAGACCTTGCACAACAATGAATCTCACTCTCTGAATCTGGAATGGGCTTTAACAAAGGAACAGGGTGGATTTAGTCACCCAAGTAGATCAAACGGAAAGTATAATTTTATGAGACATGGAAACTGTTATCTTAAGAAAAATGTGGTGTCTTACATTTACACTCAAGTATAAGAGTAGAGCCCCATGAAGTACGGGCAGACAGATTTAGAAAAGTCATGTCGAGTTCAAGAAGATTAATTAAAAAAAATCTTCTCCTGTACATCTCATCTTAACATTATCTTTGCAAAATAATCCTGTTTGTGTTAAAAAAAAATCATAAGATTCAGTGGAAATGGTGTTTAAAAGTTTTAATGGCATTACTTTTTTTAAACTGGGTCCTCTACTTTTTTAAATAAATATTTTGTATATTTCTTGGGGTGTTGGACACAAAAGGCTGCCCATTAAACAATATATTTTTGTAATTTGAGCGTATTTGATTAATGACCCAAAATTCATTAGCATTTTTCAGCATTGTAGTCAATAATACCAAGCTAATACGCTACAAGTAATTCACTGTGGAAAAAATCTGTTTGATTTTTAATACTATGCCTCAAGCTAAAAGTTTACATCGATTTTCTCACTGTGGAATAATAATAATAGGAAAGTACCACAATGACTAAACTGGAACCCACTTTACGTAACGCCCTCATTTCTGGGTATTATTAGGGAATCTCCTCGTCTCCTCCCATGTTATTGTAACCCAGATTTTGCTCATTGCCGAGCTGCCGGCTTCAAAGGGAATTCGAAGGGGATGCCTCGTCTCTGCTCGCCGCCTTTGAGATGAGCCAGCATCAAGCGCTTTTCCAACTGTCACCGCGCCACTGCCTGGGCGCCGCGCTGTGAAGTGCTTTTCCTGCTTGCGTTCACAGTTTCGGATGACGTCATAGTGAAGGGTTTGAAGCCACCACATGGGGCTCACCATTTCCTGGCAACCAAAGCCAAATGGAGCAGTGAGAGCGCCTTGACGCATATGGTTCAATTAAACTAGTCACGATTAATTTAAAGAATAAAATAAAGATTATCACCATTGAGAAACAGCTGTAGAATAATAAGTTATTCTACCTCTTTCAAAATCTGTAAAAGGAGCCAATTAGGAGGAAAATGTAGTGTTAAAGATAAAAAAACATTAACAAAGTAAAGGTAGTGGCATAGGTGGGTGAGCAGGAGATGGTTATTGATTGTGAAAAAACTGTTGGAGGAAGTGACTAAGAGCGAAAGGAGGGAAGGCAGGAAATGAAGCATGCTGGGACTGAGGAGCAGCCTCTGTTCAGCGTCGGTAAAAGCATCCTTTTGAAAGACAAAAAAGACCAGGAGTGTTTTTGTGCTTTTGTTGTACATCCTCATCCATCACAAAGACATCCATTACCAAAATATCCTTCTATCCCCTCGTCTCAGTGGCAGCTCCTCCTGCTGCTGCTGCTGATGGACAAGTTTAGAGGTTTTATGGACATATTTATCATAAAACATGTTTGTTAGTGGACCTGATAATATGAGATATCTTTGGGAAAAAAAGTGTTGCTATTATGCTAATAGGATTCAGACCAGTTTGCATTTGTATTTAAAAGCCAGAAGTTAGAACATTTATCACAAGTGTCTAAGGTTTAAAACTGTGTCTGTGCTATCTTTATTTACTTGATATTGTGATATTAAAGACGGAAAAGGAAAGGGTTAAAATTTACGTTTACAAACATTGTTTCTAAAATATGTCCAGCTTTTTAACTTCCTGTCACCATCAGCTGAGGAATAACAGTGCTCGTCTGAGTGAGAGAAAGGGCGAATGAGTTTTTTCTTTTTCTACTTGTCACTGTTGAACCAGTCAAGACTCTGGCCTCTGAGGCACTTTTACATGAGTAACAGGGGCATTTTTTTATTTAAAACATCTGAGTGCAAACATTTTTAATTTTTTACTTACAACCCTTGAATATTTAATTATTGAAAGATCTTTAATAGTTTAACAAGCATCAGAGCCTTTTCTATGTTCCATTGAGGTTACGCTGGGACAGGTGTTGCTCTGTGATCCAGCGGGCTGTGTTTAAAGTGTGCAGGAGCCTCTGGGCTGCAGCCACAGGCCGATGCCAGCAGAGCCACTGGGCTCAGAGGCTGAGATGGCACAGCTCACTGTACTCCTGCTGTGACTGCCAAACATATCAGGAGCCTTGCTGCTTTCACTTCTTCTCACTTTCTCTTTCAAGGGCCATTTGACTCATCTAAAGCCAGGATCTGCTGACAGGCCCAGCTCCAGGGCCCAGGGCCAGCCCCCGCATCTCCCTGCGGTCTTCTGGACAAGAAGGATCCAAAAATGCAAACATGCACTTTAAAATCTACATAAGCCTGTTTATAAATGCACACAACTGTGGAGCTTCTCTCTTAATATATAAAATCTCCAACATATTATTGTAATCACTAAGATGTAGAAGTGTTGCAGTCCTGAATGGTGTAGTAGGTATTATCTGCTCAGTGGTGCAGTTAGCTGTTGCACTAATCTTTCATTTGAGGAGACAGCTTCTGAATCTTCAACAGGTTGTATGTGCGCTATGTTCAGAGCAACACATGCTCTGTGTATTAACAGCTGTGAGTGTGGCTCAGTGAAATCAAATTATGACCCTAACTTTGTGCAAACATTACTCACTAATGTAATACTTTGAAACAACGTGTTGGATCAAGGGGCCTCTAAAGTCTTCAAATTGAAATAGTTGTTTAAAGAACACCTTCTGTTTTGTTTGTACTTCATCCATGACTTTTCCACTCTACGTCTCAAGTGTGACGGTGCGTGTTTGTGAGTGTAACCATGTGATTTTCGTCTTGAAGGTGCAGGGATGGTGGTGGACTGGGAACAGGAGACAGGTCTCCTCATGACATCTGGAGACGTGAGAGTCATCCGGATCTGGGACACGGACCGAGAGATGAAAGTCCAGGTATTGGACCGTCACACTTATTATTATTTAAATGCTGTAACTTTGGAGAAAACCCTTGCATTTTAATAAGAGGACATTAACACCATGGATTTGGTGTAAAAGGCAAGCCCCATGACAGCACTGTGAGACTATTTTGTTTTAAAACAAATAATCTGTAACATGGAGGAGCTTTATTAGTAAAGGTCAATGTCAAAACAGAGATACAAAAGATAAGCCACACGCATATTAAGATCTAAGAGAATTGATGGATTGTGTTGTCAAACCACTAACAGTTAACTCTGGTCTTTGCATATTCTCTTGTGTCAGGGACTTCCTGACACTTCACTAAGTGTTTAACTTCACTAAGGGATTAACAGAGGATAGATATCTTGTCATGCCTATAATGTAGTCGTAAAAGCTACCAGATTTACAGCATGAAGTGCTTACATTAGGAACCAAAATGCACTTTCCTCTTATGCAACTGTCAGGCTTTCACATTTTTTGCACAGAAAGAAACGATGACGCTAGGCTACTAAGCTGCAGTGCTTCAAACCTTCATTTAACCTTTGGCTGAGCGAGCATTAATCCTGTGAAATCAGTGAGACTTTTATTGAACACGGGAAAATAAAACTCACATTCATGGTCCTTTAATAACTCACATTTGGGTTCAGTGTTTTGTAATGTGAGTGTGATATCCTAAGTGCTGCGGTGCCGTCTCCATTAGCGTGGTTTCAGCTTATTCTTGTTTAGATTTTTTTTTCCTAATGGTCTTCTTTGCTAATCACTGTCTTGATGGATGGAGCTGAAACAATTACAAATGTGACTGAATAATGTAGCAGGGTCCAACTTTAAATGAGACAATAGTCTACAAAGTACTCCATTGATTATTTCAATGAGGGTTTCATGTGGAGTGACACTTGTAAGACTGTGTTTTTGTGTGTGTGCGTTTGTCAGGACGTCCCCACAGGAGCGGACAGCTGTGTGACCAGCCTGTCATGTGACTCCCAGCGCTCCCTCATCGTCGCTGGCCTCGGTGACGGATCTGTACGAGTCTTCGACCGGAGAATGGGCCCCAATGACTGGTAAACACACAAACACACTCTAACCCCATCAGTGGAATATATTTTAACTGTGAAATTATGGACCCATCTCATCAGAATTGGTGAAACATCAACTTTTATTATTATTTAAGATGTTTTTTTCTTCATGCTACAATGTCAATTTGTGTTTAGAAAGCCTGCTTTTCACATTTGTTTAAACATTATCTGAATTTCAGTCCCAAAGTAGATGAAGAAAGTGGTTAAACCATGAAGTAGCACACAATTTTTTAATATTTGCTCATTTTATAGTCCCCCTCAGGCCAGAGTTACATCTTTGGTAACTATGTGGTTATCTTCAGCCCAGGGTTGAACATGAATTGGTTGTGTTGAAATTCTCAGAAAGCATTTACCCATTTCAGGGAAACATCTAATTGGTGCTAATTGGCTGTCGTGTTTTTAGCTTTCAAGGCTGAACAGAGGAAAAAAAAAACAATTCCATTATGGATTTTACGTCCTGCTTCAATAAAGGATATGTCGTAATCTCACAGTGCCACCCAGTGTTTGCCTCCTTGTGTTACATACTAGAGCATAAATGCCACTGAGTAATAATGGAGCTTATAAATGCAAACTGGTGCTTATTAAAAATTGATATAGAAACAAAACTATGGTTCTCATTAAATGTTGCTTTAAGAAGTTTTCTTTCATAGAGCATAATTCAAAACCCACCATTCATTTTTATTTACTTATTCAAAAGTGCTTTAACACTGCTATGAATACATGAATACTGTGAATGTGATGCTTTTTTCTGCAGTCGTGTGATGACGTACAGAGAGCACGGGGCCTGGGTGGTCAAGGCTCACCTGCAGAAGGAGACAGACGGACATATAATCAGTGTCAGGTAACGACTTAAGGCTTTTGTCAGTGTTTGATTAGTTTTCTGGCCTGGTCCTGACACTTTTAACCGACTCCCCAGCATTAACGGTGACGTCCGATTCTTTGAGCCACGGTCCCCGGACTCGCTCAGCGTGCTCCAGACGGTTAAAGGACTAACAGCGCTGGACATTCACCCACAAGCCAAATTATTCGCCTGGTGAGTGTGAAAAGAAAGTAACTCAAATTAACTAAATAAAAGCATTCAAATACAGTTGGTCCTGCAGTACTGACAGACTTTATGTATCTTATGCTTCAAAACACTTGGTAATAGACAAATAATATCTTTCTGTCTCTTTTTCTCCTGCAGCGGCTCAATGAATCAGTTCATCGCTGTGTACAATACTAACGGCGACGTGATCAGCAACATTAAATACTACGACGGCTTCATGGGGCAAAGAATCGGGGCCATCAGCTGTTTAGCCTTCCATCCGTACTGGGTAAACACTTTTTTACATTTCTGTGATGATCTTAATTTTCAAGATCCTAAAAATATCTTAAAATTCTGTGTTTTATAAATCTACAAATCATATCCACAATATGCGTTCCAAGATTATTGAAAATCGTTGCTGCTTCCAAACATGACCTTATAAAAAAGTTTACTTATAGGATTGAGAGTATTATAAGAAGAACTATAACTCAAGAATGTATGTATTGATATAAATATATAGATCAGATTTAACTTTGTCATTACAACATGCAGTTTAGTATGTAATCAGTGCAGTGAGCAGCAAATGCAGAGTATATAGTATTTATATTATAAACAGTAGGTCAGTACTATTTACATAAATATATAGTCTAATACAGCTTATTTAAATTTATTTTTTATCCTTGTTAATGTCAAAACCAGCATAGCCATCGACTAGATGCACTGTTAATGTGAAGTGTGATTTCACTTAACTAGGTTTTCATGAGACTGAACGCAGGAAACACTTTCAACACCTGCTAATGTCTTTTTTTATTTGTGCTCATTGCCACTGAGTTAGCATTAGCTGGCGCAATATTACCACATTAAAAAGCTTTTAGGCTTCTCATTACATTACAGCCTCATTTGTAAATGGAGTATAACATAAACAGAATGGGACACTTTACACTGTTTTTATGAAGCATGAACATACAGCACCTGGAAAAGTTAGAAATTAGTGGGCAATCTTTAAGAAGGTGTGATAAAATAAAGAAAAAAGTAAAATATCTGTTGTATAAACACACTATACCGAACTGACCTGTTCTGCGCTTCATCGAGGAATGAGACTGTAATGTCCTGAAGAATAATTCTTTACTGTACGGATGCTATCGTCTCTGACCTGTTTGCTCTGTTCTGTCTCTCTGCAGCCTCACTTGGCGGTCGGCAGTAACGACTACTACATGTCCATCTACTCAGCAGAGAAGAGGCTAGAGAAGAGATAACACACACCAGCATTCACCCCCTCCCCTCCCCGAGACCCTCCCCAAATCTGACTTGTGACCGGGCTCTGAGCACCGGGATGTAAATGAGATTTTTGTACATATGCAATTATTCAAACCCTGAATGTTCTAGTGATGGCTGCTGACTCATGCTACCATTGACTCTGTCACTCTCTATATATATACATATATAATTATTCTTTTCATTGTTTATTCATGTTCTTATTATGAAGCTAATGATTGTAGACTTGGCCATGCTGCGGAGTGTGTATATTTAAATAGCATATAAAGAAGAAGATAGAGGATTTATTTTAAAGAAGACATTGCAGCGAGCATCACTACCTGGACTTGAAGACCTCCTCTCAGAGCAGATGCAGCTCTTAAGACTCCTTTCCACAGAGTCAAGCCGGACCTCAACGTGTGATTTTGCCGTTGCACTTTTGGATGGACTAAAAAAGCAGAAATGAACTGGATTCTGCCCTGAGCGGCGCATTTGTGATTGATGGATATAGTACAGATACTTTGTATTCTGTAACGCACTGCTGCCATGACAGAACCCTGCTGCCAGCGTGCCAAACTTCTTTTTCTCGCTAAGCCCCAGCACATGTTTATTTTGAGACTTTCAGCCTGTTATAAGGGAAAACTGTCCCCAAGGAGAAGATGGACCCTCATAACTTGTTGAGTCAGTAGAGTGTTATATGAATGGTACCTGCCTATCTGCAAAGCAATAATCATGCTGTAGGACCCTGCCTCAAGCCCCGCCCCCCTCTTCACAGACAGCACAGCACTTGAACATTAAAAGGTCTCTCAAAGCGACAGTGTTTGCTTCAAACAGCATTACAGCAATAGAAACAGCAGAGGATACTTTTATACTTTGAGTGACCGGGATCAGTTGTGTTTCCAGTGAAATTTACAAATACACTAAATGATAATAATGCCAACATAGAGAGACACCCTGGGTTCTCCTTGTTAAAGATTTGTTTAGTTCCTGTCTTTGAGTTTTTATTTTGGTTTTATTGCATTGTTTGGTTTGAAATTGTTTATAAAGGAGTCTGCAGAAAGTGTGGTGCGTACCCTGAGGTGACATTAGATCTGGACCTAGTGTTAGTCCTGTTAGTCCAAACCTGTCTTTGACGTCCAAAGCATGTTGGCCAAAGGGCCTGTATGTCACATGACCGGGGCTGGTGTCACCAGAAGAAAACCTGTGATTTTCTTTTTTTGTCACTGTTGTGCTGCTGTGTTATTTTTCTTGTGCAGGATGAAAATGACATGTCTCTCCTTGAGCGATGACTTTGCTTCTTCAGCTTTTTTTTTAATTGTTTGGTTTTTGTTTTATAATTTTGTGTTTTTAAATTCTGCTTTTCTGCCATCAGGCCTTGACCTTACTAAGACGGAGGCTACAGGACACACAAACACACGAGACTTGAACAACAGGCTTCTTTTTAAAGGCCACCACACAGATTCCACTGAAAAACACTGGACAAACCGGTCATAATCTGAACAGCAATGTCATCACGCTAGTCCCACTGTCACCGAGCGCTCAGTTGGCAAAAAGAAAATCACAGAAGTCACGCAGAATGATATTCATCTCCAAAACTGCTTTGAGTTTTTAAATTTTTGATCTGGGGGGAAAAAAAAGGTAGCAACTTTATCAAAGTAGAAAGGAAACAATGAAAACAATCAAGTTTGTCTCTGTAACTGTAGACTGCTTTGCTGAATGTGGTTTATGAGACGGGAGATGAAATAAACCAACAACACCAACAACCAAAACTGGACACTGTCTTTGGTCTCTGCATTTCTGTGAAATATGTAACAGTGTTTTTATAGTTTTACATCTTCTTTGTTGAAGATGTAAAACTATAAACTATAATTTTACTGTAGTAAATAATTTTTCTCAATGTATTTAACAAGAAAATCCAACAAACCATATCTGTTCACATGCTCTTAAACGGAGTGTGTGTGGAACTGTAATCTGTCTTTTTGCAAATGACAAGATGTTACCAAAAATGGCAAACATTTAACTCCCCACACAGAACTTCTGTAAAATGTAATTGTGAAGATGTGCAAATATTTAATGCTAACAAAAAAATTTCAATATTAGTACCATATTAGGTTCTCATCAGTCAACAAAATGCCTTCAAAGCACAATCTTTATAAATGAATCCAAGCTAACCCTTGCTAAACTTCCATTGCAGGTCTAACTGAGCCTCCTCTTACACTGGCTCTTGAGTCTAAACAAGTCTTTATGAACCTCTCAGGCCTGCCTTTTTGTTTACACTACGCCTTATCGCCCATATATCCCACTTTTCCAATATGCTTTATGGCTGTGATTGGCCACTTTTTATTGAAATGTATAAGAGACACAAAAAGAAACAGTACTTTAATCAAAATAAGATCATTAGAAACAAGTTACTTTTACTCAATATCACTATAATCGTATTTATAAAGTAACTCAAGTGAAAATATTTTTTTCAGGAAACAATGTGAATGTTTCTTAACCTAATGTACTTCTAACTAGTCACTACCTACTGTACGTCTTAAGTTGTAGCTGTTTAGCTGTGATTAATGAAGTGAAACTACAATGTGACGGAATATTCTTTACTTCCAATTCAGTGCAAGCTGAGGTCAGAGTTCAAAGGCCTGACTCCTGCGTTCATAGAAGTGCGGCTGAATTGTGACTACCATTTCTCACACACATACACCCACAGAGGAGTCCAGTGGAGCACATTCCACAGCAGCAAAGAGACGGGCAGCCTGAACATCCTGAGGAAACAACACTCACTTCCTGTCAAATTAAGCCAAACTAATGGCTGCTCTTGGTGATAACCGTCGATACTGGCTGACCACTGAGCGTCTGAGGTACAGTGCCACCTTAGTGTCTGCTCGTTCCCGCCCACTACGACCAAATCTGCCCCTGAAGCCCACCACAGTCGCACCACATAGTACACCTACACAGGACGGAGTAGTTCTCGGGACGGGGTTTCTCAGACAGGATGGGCCTCTTGCTGCTGCTTACCTCTGCGCTCCTGTACAGCTGTAAGGCTCCTTCTCTCACACTCTAGAAAACAAAGGATTGTATTAGATTTGTGACTAACGTGGTGCTTTTATTATTGTTTTTTTGTTTAAAGTTGTGGGTCAAAGAAGTGTGGACGCCCAAAACCGTAAGTACCTCACAAAATAAACCATAGAGAGGTCTTCAGGGCACATATAATATACTGTCATGTGTATTTAATATGATCAGAATAGACTGTCAATGTCTTTATGCTCTTGTCCTTAAATAAATAGTTTTGTATTTTGTTGAGATACTTGGGGATAAGTAAGGTATTCCTTACACTAGGCACTTGTCATTTACACTCGCTCTGTGGAGAAGACGAGCCGGGCACCGACACAGGATTTGTGTCACATTTATATTGCTATTGAAGTAGTTCACTGTTGTTTTTATTTTTATTTTTTTTATTTTTTATAATAATTTTTCATTGGGCCTATTTACAGCAGTACATGTTTTAGTCTGTGGTGTTGCTCTTGTCTGCTTCTCCAAACCAGGAGTGTGCTGACTATCTGCTCAACTATCTGCTGTGCAGAATAAATTGGATATTAAAAAGTATCACTACAAAATTCTACTTTTCCTTTTAAACTGAATTGGAAGGTGTTTAACAAGAGATGTGGCTTGTGATACAGTATCTTGGCCTGGCAATAGTGAGATAGTAATCATACTATAGTCTTGCTGTAAACACATTAACTACCATTCATTATTTCTGTCCCCAGTTGCCAGGGTTCCTCATTTCCAACGACACTTAGACTAAACAATGTACTGCACTTAACTTTTAAAACACTGAACTAATTCAGTGTCTAAGTGTGGTCCATTAATAATCTCTCCACAATATATATGATGCTGAGAAATGGACCATATTTTGGCCACAGGAAAGTGCCTGTATTAAAATGAGGAACAGACTAAAAAGCAGATATATGATAAAATAAAATAATTGTGAATATCTTTGATGTAGCATATGCACTTCCACTGAGAGTAGTTTGTAAAGCCCTGTTAGAGTATACAGTTGTGTCCATAAGTTTACATATCCTGGCAGAATTTCAGATTGTTTTTTTTTTTTTTGGGGGGGGGGGGGCATTTTTCAGAGAATATTAATGATAACAGAAAAACCTTTTGAGTGAAGCCATTTATTGTCAAACAACAGTGTTTATTCTTTTTAATTCATAATGACAACAGAAACTACCCAAATGACCCTAAAGTTACCCTGATAACCCTTTGACCTGATAACATGCACAAGTGACACAAACAGGTTTGAATGGGTTCTAAAGGTAACCGTCCTCACCTGTGATATGTTTGATTGTATTCAGTGTGTGTGTGTGTGTAAAAGGTCAGTGAATTTCTAGGATCCTGAATTTCTTTCATCTAGTGCTGCATTGACGTATCTCTATTCTAAAATGTGGGGGAAAAAACTAAAGATTGTCAAAGGATCTGCAGGAAAAAGTAATTGAATTGTATAAAACAGGAAAGGGATACAAAAAGATATCCAAGGAACTGTGAATGCCAATCAGCAGTGTTCAAAATGAGGGATTCTGTTGAAATCAAACCAAGGTCAGGTAGAACAACAAGAATTTCAGCCACAACTGCCAGGAAAATTGTTAGGAATGCAAAGAAAATACCACAAATAACTTCAGCTGAAATACATAGCTTTCAAGACGCACAATAAGGAGATACTTGGGTATCAGATAAATGGGCTGCATGGCTGAGAAAGCCATTACTACGCAAATGCCACAAAGGGCCGCTTACAATACATCAAACAACAGTGAGTGATGAGACCAAAATTGAACTTTTTGGCCACAACCATAAACGTTACATTTGGAGAGGAGTCACCAAGGCCTATGATGAAAGGTACACCATTCCTACTGTGAAATATGGAGGTGTATCGCTGATGTTTTGGGGATGAGTGATCTACAAAGGCAAGGTTCTGGACTGACCATCTCCTGACCTCAATATCATTGAGCCACTCTGTGGAGCTCTCAAACGTGCAGTTCATGCAAAACAGCCCAAGAATTTACAGGAACTGGAGGCTTTTTGCCAAGAAGAATGGGAAGCTTTACCATCTGAGAAAATAAAGAGACTCATCCACAACTACCACAAAAGACTTCAAGCTCTCATTGATGTTAAAGTTGGCATTACATGGTTTTAAGAACTGAGGTATGTAAACTTTTGATCAGGGTCATTTGGGTAGTTTCTGTTGTCATTATGATTTAAAAAGAGTAAAAACAATAGTTTTACAATAAATGGCTTCACCCAATAACTATGAGTGAAAAAAAGTTTTTCTCTGGAAAATGGCCCAAAAATAGTACTAGTATTAAATATAACCCTTAAGTCAGCTGGGCGTCTTTGGAAACTGTCCTTTTGTTATCAGAGCGGTTTGGTGCTGTTTGAGGTAGTGTGGTGGAAATGTTGAGTTGGGAACATGTTGCCGAACAGTGTCACACGCTCCCTGTCCTGAGTGATCTTCAGTGATGGAAGACACTGGTAACATTGTTCTCTAGTGAAGTGAAGATAAAAGACTTATCTGAGCCGACACCAAACCAGGCCTGACTGCTTTTCCTCATCACTCTGCCCCATACCCCTGATATCTGTCCTGATATTACTGCTCCCATTCCCCGTCCTGTCCATCATTACCAGGTCGTGCTTGGCGCTGAGCGGGGGCCACACTCTTTTTGACATGCCCGTGGTGCTGATCGGTGTCCCCAGCAGCCTGTTTGTCTAACTAAGTGCTTTTCCTGACTGTTTGTTCCTCTGGTTTGTTTACCACGCTGTGAGTTGCAGCAGCAGCCTGTTGTTTGTGAGCCTCCATCTGCTGCAGAGGCTGCTGTGGGTCTCAGTGCACCGTGGAAACACAGACTTTAGTCACTTTCGAAAGTCAACACAAAGGTGATTTGTTTGGAAGCATTAGATTAGGTTATTTCCTATTAATATTTGTTTGATTATATTAAGTAAAGTAAGTAAGCTACAGTGTTTTAAATATGACAAGCTAAGAGTTATAAATTAAAATCAGAGAAGGTTGTGAGTTCAAACCCCAGCTGGCCAACTCCTACCTTTCTGTGAGGAATCAGCATGTCCTCCCGTGTTACCGTGGGTTCTCTCCCCGGGTCCGGCTTTCTGCCACTGTCCAAAAACATGCACGTGTAGGTCAACTAACAACTGTCCCTAGTTTCCTCTAGAGAATGCATGTGAGAGTGGATGGTTGTCTGTCACTGTCTGTCTCCAAGTGTTAGCCCTGCGACTAACTGGCCATTGTCCAAGGTTTACCCCGCCTCAGACCCAAAGCTGATGAGATAGATGTCCATTGAGACGCGTCCATGTATTAAAACACCATCAGACTCCAGCAGTGACAACAAAATTAAAGTTACCAAATTCTCTTTTGCAAAAATAGATGATCCATGATTGTAATACAGATCTAACTTGATGTTGAACTTGGATTTGTTGCTTATAATGTAAGACAACTGAGGATTGAGAAGAAATCTTCAAAAGTCAGAACTCTTTGGAGATTAAATTGCAAAACACCCTTAGATTGAAAACCATATAGGATGAAAAACAGAGCCTTGAAGCAAGTCGTTTGAAATTGTCAGAGAATCAGTCATTTGTTTGTCAAAAGCCAAGCTGCTTTGTTCATTCAGCTGAATTTTTTCAGATTCAGCTGAATGAACGACAGAGCTCAGCTGCTGACATTAATAAAAAGACAATAAGCCTGATTTTTATAAAACACAGTGAAAAGCTAATTGTGATTTATTTATAGAAACTTTATGAAAAAGAGTGTGGGTGCGTGCTTTCATATGCATTGTTTTTGGTCTGTATTTCACACCCAGATGAGGTCAATCTGGTTACACCAATACATACTTGGGCAGCTAAACCTGCCCACGTAATGGAAACCTTTAGCCACGCAGACCAACGACAGCTAACGTTCCAGCTTTTTGTTCAAGTGGGAAGTGAGGAAAAGGAAATGCCAGGACTATTGAGTTCAACATTCTGAACTGAGGGTGCTTCCTGGCTCAGAAATCCTTGCATATATGTGCTCTTAATCAGATATGATGAAAGTGGGATTGGTTTAAAAAAAAAAGTAAAAAGAAATATTTAATTTGTTGAGCCGCCATCTTGCCATTGAAGTGTTCCTTTAGTCGTGGCTTTGTTTAGTCTAAGTGTCGTTGGAAATGAAGAACCTAGGAACTGAGGACAGAAATAATAAATGGTAGTTAATGTGTTTTTCTTATCTCACTATTGCCAGGCCAAATTATGACTTACAGGGCAATTCATAAAAAAGCTTGATGTAAAGGTTATCAGAAAAAGTTAAAAAAAAAAAGTATTATCTTTGCAGCGTTCACCATTAGATACATCACTCTGTCACTGGAGCCCCATGAAGACGTGGTCCGGGACACTAATGTCACTGTGAGGTGCCATGCCATGGTCAGCAGTATGGAACAACAGCCTCTGAGTCGGAAGTACACCATCCTCAAAGACGGCATCAAGGTCTACACCAAGATAACCAACAGCTCAGAGGACCTGCTGTACGCCCTGCCCAACGCCCGAGTCTCCAACACGGGCAAATACAAGTGCCAGATCAGCATTGAGGGCACAGAGAGGGAGAGCGAGGCCAAGAAGCTCACAGTCACAGGTCGGATATCTTCTGATTCAAGTTATGCCGACAGAACTGACAGGACTTTAAACAATATTCTTTTAAGCATTGCAGCAATTATTTTTTATTTTTACGTTTCTGTTTTTGACACTGTTGGTTAGCCTATTTTCTATCATGTTTATGCTGATATTAAGAGTGTGTGGATGTTGTGAAGGAGGACCTGAAGTTTGGGGGTTACATAGAGACAGAAGGGAACAGCTCGAAAGAGAACAACACACAAAAATTTGTGTTGGCCTTGGATGTGAGCCCAGTTGGAAATTGTGTGCTAAAACTATGTTGAGTTTAATTAAAGTGTAGTTTTTGAAAGTATCTATTAGCAACATTACAGATTTTTATTCCACTCCTCACACCCCTCCATCTACAGCCTGTGAGCACCTACGTTGTCCCTGTAGGGACATGAAAAAAAGGTCAGCTGATGAGTTCACCTTACTTATTTTTTTATGTTTTAGTTCATAAATGTCTTAAGCCTTCATCTAAGATTGTGTGTGGAAAAAAGAAACATGAAAGCACTTCTCTAATTCAATTTGTCTGAGTGTTGTTTTGAGTAGGTTATATTCTGTGTTATTAAAAACAAACAACTTGTATATGACCTATTGCACTTTTAAACAGTATTGATTAACAGTCAAAAGTCTTGACTAGGATAGAATGATCATTTGGTTTAGGTTATCTTTATTTTTCTGATCTTTTTTTGTATTTCCAGGTTTGTCTACCCCAGTTCTCAAGCTACACCGGGACACTCTCAGTGAAGGAGAGAAGCTTACAGCCAGCTGCACCGCTCCGGGAGAAACAGGGTCTTTCATTTTCTACTTCTACGAGGATCTGAAAGAGAAACATGAGGAGAGAGTCACAACCAACCATGTGGAGGCCACTTTGTCCTTCAACAAACCGGGCCAACACGCCATCCACTGCTCCTACACTGTCCAGCTCTCACCAGGCTCCAAACAGTCGGAGGAGAGCAGCTCTCTTTCTGTGTCCGTCAGGGGTAAGGAGTGAAAGGATTGACTTGCAGTTTAAATTAATCTTAACTATTTCTTTTGAAAGTGAACTCATAATTGGTTGATGATCCCTAAATGAAACCAAAAGTCTTTTCACAGAGCTCCCCATCTCACTGGATCTGGAGATCTTCCCTCAGTCTAATGTCTATGAAGGGGATGAGCTGACTTTGTCCTGCGCCGTCAAAGGCGCTCAGAAACACAACCAAGTCTATGTGTATTTGAGCCAAGGCAATCGGCTTCTGAAGAGCGGAGAGAGTGACGTGACCCACACCATGGAGGCTCCGGCCGTAGATCCTGCGGAGTTCGAGTGCAGATTAGAGATGGATACTGTGATAAAGTCTATCACCAAAGTTGTTTCAGTGACCGGTGAGTGGACTTTTGATATTGACAGGATGCATGAGAAGTACCACAAGTCCTATCTCACACCAATGACAAACTTGTGGGCTGTTTTTGTGTAAATGTGGACAGTAAGTAGGCCTAACTAACATTATGTGATTAAATTTAATATTGCTTTATGCTAAAATGTGTGAAAGCTGTAGCTTATCATTTTTGGTCCATCTGCTAATGCTAAACAACAAAGCATACCAAACACTCAGCATTCATAACAGTTCATTTTCTTTTCCTCAGAGCTGTTTTCAGTCCCCACTCTGACCATGTCTCCAGTCGAAGTCTTTCAAAATCATCCCATGACGCTCATTTGTAAAAGTGAGAAGTTTGCATCTGAGAGACTCCAGAAAGAAGAGCTGACTTATGCTATCGACCCGCCTCAAACATTTCAGGCTCAAAAAAATGGGGAGTTTGTGGGTAAAGCTCTGTCAAAGGAGTTCAACTACACATGCATCGCTCGAGCCAGGGGCATCGAGAAGCGAAGCCAAACCCTCACCGTTCGTCCAAAAGGTAAACCCACGCTGTTTTTGTATTTATGCGCACATATATGACTATTATCATTGATCTTGGCTCCTCTTTAGTCTCTGTGTCCCCCCCGAAGATCTCTGTAGTGGGCAGAGCTGTCCTTGGAGAACCCTTTAAGGTTCTCTGTCAGTC
This sequence comes from Neodontobutis hainanensis, assembly GCA_024349245.1. Lineage (NCBI taxonomy): Eukaryota > Metazoa > Chordata > Actinopteri > Gobiiformes > Odontobutidae > Neodontobutis > Neodontobutis hainanensis. The sequence continues at coordinate 577,723 of JALDNG010000055.1, forward strand.
AGACTCCGGCAGCCTGCCCATAAACTACACTCTGATGGAGAACACTGACCATCTGTCCTCTGTCATGGTGAAGACTCCGAATGAAAAGGCTTTGTTCAGTGTTACTGTCCACCAACCCGAAGACATCAACAATTTCATGTGTAAGGCAACCAACAGCCACAGAGAACCTGTATTAAGCCATCGACTCAACACTATCATCATAGGTACACCTTCACCTCTTTTCACATCCTCTGTTATTCTTTTATATCTATTAAGTGCAGTAACGTTTGTTTCTTTTTGTTTCTTTCTAGAGCCTCTGTCACAGCCGGTGTTGATGGTCATTCCCCCACTGGGTGAGATCACAGAGGGAGTCAACCTCCTTTTTATTTGCAGTATTAGAGGCACACCGCCGGTCACATTCAAAATCTACCGTGATGGTTATGACCAACCACTGTTCACCAACACCTCTTATAAAAACAACACCAGCTTTGAGATTCAAGACCTGGTCAAAGAGCACAGTGGTGTCTACTACTTTAAAGCCTTTAACAACGCCAACATCATTGTCACAAGTCAGCCGGTCACCATCGAGGGTAAGAGCTTGGATGTTATTAACCTATTTACTCCCAATAGAGACAGCCACTAAGGAAGTAATCTGTTAAAAGGATATATTAAAGGTCATGTACTGTATGTATTTCTGGATGCTAATATTGTGTTTTAGGACATTTTTTACATATCACATCACATCTGATAGAAAATATTTAATTTTAGTGTCTGTCCCCTTAAAACATCTCACTATCAAGTTTTATTGAATGTGCTTAAATGTTAAGGGGTATTTAGGTTGCAGAAATTTGTGACTTCAAAAAATCTTAAAATATATTTTGTGTACTGAAAGTTTTTTCATAGCTGCACATGAACACTGTGTCTTAAATTATATAACCAACAATTATATAATTTCTAATAAAACAATTATTAATTATCATAAAAATGTCCTGCAAATGTCCTAAAAATTCATTAAAAAAGGGAACCCTGTTGACTTTACAAACTTGTTCTCCACTAAGATCTGCAAATACATTCATGGCTCGGATTTGTAAGAAAACAAACGTTATCCTATTTTTGACTATTTTAATCACAGGTTGGCTCATCAAATACAATTCGTAACTGACTAACTGCTGCTGACGTTATTACTTCTCTGTATCTTGTAGTGCGCCTGGCGTTTTGGAAGAAGGTGGTGATCGGGGGCTTCTGTCTTCTGGCGTTGTCTGTCCTTGTGGTTGTGTGCGTGCTCTTCTTCAAATCCAAGCGAGGTAGAAAGACCTACAGCCCTCCGGCGACTCAGTCCTCTTAAGTCTAACTATGTATGAAAACCAACCTTGAACCTTGCTCTTCTTTCTTCTGTCCCTCTCACGTCTTTCTCATATTGTAGGTGAAAGACAAGCAGGCGCTGAATTGTCAGTGTGAGTTGGTTTGATACTTGTTTACTCTGAATGTTGTTGACATAGTGTGTGGAGTTGCATTAGAGGAATGTGAGAGATGAGGACTTACTGTGTTGTTCAGTATTAATGAAATGGTTGGTGGTTTGCATGTGTGAGGCCTTTAAGAAAATTTGCAACATGCGCAACATTGATGTATTTTATTCCCCAACTGACACATCATGAATTTTTGTTTCTAGAATTTTTAAGATACAGTGTATGGTTATATAGCTTTGTCATTTATGAGAAACAGAAGCCTTCTCAGAAGCCATGAGCTCAAGAACTAGAACACTGTCTAAATCTTAAAATTTAAAACAAAAAGTGCTTTTAACTATGAAATGATAAGATACACATTTAAAAAAGGCAAAAGCATGCAAACCCACCAGTTACTTTTGGCTTGAGATGTTGTAGGTTATAGTGTCCTGTGTCATTTGCCCAAGTTTACTTTATTTTCACCATTTCTCAGAAAGCCTTCGAGCCCTAAATCAGATGACACTTTAACAGTGACTCTAACCCACGACACAGAGGTTTATAACGCAGCCACAGGTAGTTTGGTTTTACTATTCTCCTGTTGTTCTCCTTAGTCCTTAACACCCATCAGTCATGTCCCTGGCCTCACCAGACCAGGCCTGTCCCATCCTCACTCACATAATCTGTTTTCTAACATGCATGCATTATCCATGCTGCAAGAACATAAGTGTCAACTTCAGTAACTTTTTGTGTGTGTTTAGATACTATTAACTTTTGCATGAACGTTGTAGTGTGCTTCTCTGTTTTGTGTAGACTGTTGTAGTTGTAGGAACATGTAGGGCCAGAATGTATTTTGTAGTTACTTTAGTTATTGCTTTATGGTGCATTGAACTTGAGTTGTTCTTAGAGCGTTCCATTATGATCTTCTTCCAGACGCAGTGCCACTGCCAGGCTATGAAGGCATAGAGGGGAGAGTGACCAATGGGACGTGAGCTAGCGTGGCATCGCTTCCTGCTGGCCTCAGCAAAAGGAGCAGCTACAGTTTCCCTGCGACAGTTCAAACTGAAAAATCCTGTTTTTGTAAATGACCTAGAGACTGTACTCTACTTGGGATTTGGATGCTCTCAGGACTGAGGTCAAGGAGGGGCTTGTTGTGACCCTAACACTGACCCACTGCTCCCTCTCCCCTCCTCATGCAGTCTGTGACTTCATATTAACACTGCGCCCTCTGTCCCTCGGGGCTTTGTTTCTGTTTGCTTGTGTGTCCTTTTGTTATCACTCCTGTTTGTTGATGTTGTTCATGTGTACAGTATGTTTAAGGCTATGTTCACACTGCAGTAAAAAGGGCCCCAAATCAGATTTTTTGGGGGGACATTCCTTTATTTCTAAATCATCTGAGCTGATCTAGATGCTTGTTAGAGTATTTTGTGTTACTGCTCTGCATTTTTATTTATTTCATTTTGAATAGTATTTATTAATAGTAATGACAAAAAAATTTATCGATCTGCCCCTACTTTATGACACATCAAACGATTGTGTTATGACATTACAAATAATCAAAAAGTCTCCTGCAGTAACAATTGTAATCAACATTATACAACCAAACACTACTGTCTGTGTCTCTGTTTTTATTTTTGTGTGTGGACGCTACTTTAAGACTTCTACTACTTTAAAACAGATCACATTACATTGTTATAACATAGCCATAGTCTAATATTGATAGAAACATGAGAGCTTCCTTGTTTTGGTTAATCAACATAAGTAAATCTGATTTGGGCCTCCTTGAATGTTGTCTGAACGTAGCTTTACTTTGTCTTTTGTTGATGTAGATACATTTTTCACAAGAACTGTGTGTATATATTTTGTTTGATCGCACAAGAGACATTTAGAATAAAGATCTTATTTTAGTTTTTATATGAGTTATCACCATTCATTCTACTCTATGGCTTATCGCTGTCTAAATATGGTCTAATTGAATTGTTAAAAACCACCATATCATATCTTTCTATGTTTGTTTGTTAAAAACTATAACTCCATGAAGCTGATCCATTTCCTAAAACCTCAACAGACACTTCCTTTAAAAGTTAAAACAATGTAGTCTGCAAGAAACTTCCTATTTTGGCAAGTGCACTTTGGCGTGGGCGGGGCTTATTGGCTTTGACACAGGGCGAGTTTGAATGCATGCAGCAGGTGCAGGAAATTAATCACATGAGCCTTGGTTAAGCTGTGAGTTAGATAACATAACCATAGTGGGAAATAGTTTTTGCCTGAACTTATTGTGTTACTGCTGCTAAATTAAGGTCCCATTGTGCACAAGGCATGTGCTGTGTTGAGCCTTGTGGATTGAAATAGTATGCCCATATGGATTTCTACTTGGCCTAACTGATCTTATTAGATTTTATGTCTTGTATTTATTTAATTTAAGGCTACAATCATAGCTTAAAGTCAGGTAATACTGATGTTTTTGTGATTATGGTATGTTCGTTTATGTATTTAGATGTCATTGTGGTTTTGGATTCAAGCACCTGGTTTTAATGTCTGGTGTTGTATTTTTTGTGTTTTACAGCAAAAAGAGCAGTGGACAAGACAACGATCAGTGTGTGGACTGAACGGCCGCCAGAAGGTAAAGATTAGATGTGTGATTGTTCTACCGCAGTTCAGTGTATCAGTGCCATTTTTCATCATAAATAGTTTTGATCTACTTTAAAACGGCATTAACCAACCATTTCTTTCCGTTTTGGTCACAAACCCCACCCCCAAGCGACAGTTTAGCAACTGTTGGAGGATTTTAGATTCAATATCTTTAACTATCGTCTGTTCATTTAGGTCAGCGCACCCTAGATAGAGATAGTAGCCTTCCTTCAGCGCCAAGGCTGTAGCTGTAGTATCTTCACCTGTTTAGTCTAGACACTAATGTTAAACATGGCCTGAACCTTGACGCAGTACGAGGCCATAGAGTCTTATGTATTTTGGAAGCATGCTTGACTGGTTATTTAATGCTACACTGTGTTGTGTGTCCACTGTATAACAATGTCCAGGTCCAGTATTGATGGTCAATAAACATCTCCTGCCTCAGACATCCAGAAATCCAGTCCAGTCTGTCTTTATAATCTTTTAAGGACAACTCAAATATTCTCTAACAGCAATCTTTACTGCTTTTATTTTCTTTCAATAAAAGGCAGACCTGAGGTAATTCACCACTGCGAAGTACTAATACGTTACATCAAACCAAAAGTTTAAAGCTTGCATTAAAATTCTGCCTTCGACCATTGTCCTACCATAATCTCCGCCTCATTGTGTTTTATTTTTTAAGACAATGGTGGAAGAAACTGTATTATCAGAAGCCATTACTTCCTTGGTGACAAACTGGTAGATCCGTGTGAACATGTGACCAGGCACATTGTCTAACCTTTGAGCATACAACAAGACAAATTCCCACTGCTGCTCTCATTCGCCACAGCAACGTGGTTCACAAGAAGCTTGGCAGTGGTTTTTTTGCTTTTTTAAAAGCAGGGTGCCCTTCCTGACGTAACCTTCTGTATTTACCTGGGCTTGGGACCGACACAGCTAGAGTTGTTCCTCAGGAGATTCAAACCCCCAACCTCCTGCACCAAAGGCAGCTGCACTAACCTCTTCAGCTCTTCAAATATAGCTGCTCTCATTTTAATGGCAGTAAATCATTTAATCTTCATTTCTTTTACATTGCAGCCATTGAGGATGAAAGCAGCGCATTGTCCAACGAGCCCGATGTGGAGTACACCGAGGTCGTGCATCCACGGTTAGCAGAAACAACAAGAGGTAACAGTCATTTGTTTTCTCAAAATCAGACCAATGATTTTAAGTTTTTACCTCGATATGTTTCAATTGCTAAACTTCCTTCAGTCTTTCTCAGAAGAGACATGTGATGTTACTGTGACATGTCTTGTCAGCTGATCGTCCAACACACTTGAGACAGCATATACACAGACATACATTGGTCTGATTATAAGAACACAAAAGTAAATTTTTATGGAAGACCAAATTAAAATTTGGGGATTAACGGCAACAGTCCAGTCCTTTCTCCATAACCTTTACATTACTCAGTTCTTCCCTTCATTCTCTGCACCAAAAACATTCCCTTGTCTTTTGCCCAATTTCCTTTGTTGTTGATAAGGTGGACCAGCACTTCCTGGGAGGGGCCTAATTATACCTCATTAAAGTGTGTCCAGGTTACTGAAACTGCTGGGATTTCCCTCTAAACAGGAAAGGGTTTAGATAATTACTGCTCTTGTATGCTCTGATACTGGGCCCTTCTTCGTTCTGGTCCAGAGGCTGAGATGGTGGTTATTCACTTTGACCATCCATGGACAAATACACCAAACACTTAATAATGTTGCAGCATAAACATTGCGTTTTTACAGCCCTTTTTCTCTCGACAGCTCCACTGAGAACAGGCACAGAGACAGTGTACAGCGAGCTCCAGAACTCTCCACATGGTGAGTAATGTGGTTGCACATTATCATTATTTCTCATTTTACAATATTACAATCAAAGTAAAACTACATCTTTTTTATACTTTAAAAATACAAAATTATATGAATCACTACAGGATTTTTAAAATGGCATAGATAATATATTTTTTATGACAAATGCAGCTTTTTATGTGGAAGTGTTATATTTTATTAAGTGTACACAACTGTATGTGAAGGTTCTCAGTCATCCAGGACATGTTAAAGAAAAGGTTAAAACAACCTGTCAAAATTATCTGAACTTACTGTTCCATGTCTACACTGGTTATTGTGATCCCTGTGCAAGACAATGGCCCTGGTATTTAAGGCATTTCTGAATCATACCACATTTTATTCCCAGGGTGGAAGAAGTCTTACTCATCTAAGGAGCGTTTACTTAAAAAAAAATGAATTGCCATAATCATGTTGGTACTCAGAGAAACTTCCTGTTATTAGAGCAGCAGCCAAACACTGCATGTGCCTTTCAGGCTTTCCACTGTCAGCCTCGATGTTTCCCATTGAGCAGAGACAAAGAAGAACTGAGCTGTTGAGAGAAGTATCTGCAGCAGTGAGTGAAGACTTCAGACGTTTTTAGTTTAACGTGATAGCTGTGGCTTGTGTGGCGCAGGAACAAATGAGTCAGAGAGGTCATGGAGGTCAGGTAGTGTCCACTGAATAAAAACACATCTTCTAATCCACGCTGTTTCTCTTTCTCTGCAGGCGATGCTGACTATCACGCCTATGTGAGTAACCCACTGTTGAGCCAATACATCCCTGTTGTTCTGTTTGTAGTCTGTTTTTATTTTTCACACATTTACAGATTTCTTCACCTATCTGAACTACACCATGTTAAAAATACATGTCCATCCATGTAATCATATGTGTTCTATTATGACTACTTCCATTATAGTTCTAGCAGGAAGAAAAAGAAGGGCCAGTTACTTAAAGGTGAAGCTTGTTAATAAAAATCAAATCTGTACTATTGTCTTAGAAAGTCACTCTGTTCTGTTTTACTCACTTATGACAAAATAAAACAGATGACAAGCGTATACAAAGCAAATAATATTATCATATGCTTCTATAGTTTCAAGCTCGTTTAAACAATTTTGCAACAAACGGCTTTCACTGTAAAAAATAAAAGTTCATTTGGACAGTTTTCTGATTTAATTTGTCAATGATGTGACAAAAGAACACTAAAGTAGCTCACAACTCCCCCTACTGGCACACAGTGATACAAGAGTTTCTGAACTTTGCTCTTGTTATAATCTCATAACATTAACAGTTTTAAGATAAAAATGATTCAGCCCCTTCCTGAACTATATCTACAGAGCCTTGTTAAAGATGTTTAACATTACTTGAGGAATAATATTTAGCACTATATACAGTATCATTATGTTGTGTGTGTGTGTGTGTGTGTTGCATGAGGTGATATGTTTTGAATATTGGCCCTTTAATCATTTAAAAAACAATTAATAATCTTATATGGGAAGATATGTGTTCTTGTGAGATGGTGGCATTCAAAGTAACTTTCCTGGATTATAATCAATAAAAAGTATTCATTGTGCAGAAAGTCTGAGGAAATGTTTAAGACAAGTTAAAGCTGTTTTTGGGATTTGTGGAGCAAAAGCATCTGATAAAGTATTATTTAAGACGCACTATACCCATGCTTGTCCCACTCCGGCTGACCCTGTCCAGGCCTGTAGGACCCAGAGCTGGAGGGAAACGCCTGTCAGAGTTTCCAGTTGAGAACAAAGCTGTTTGGGCCGTGGCTTCCTTCCCTATCAGCCGCTCTCATCAACCCTGAGCCTCAGTCAAATTACCTTCAGGCCCATCCCAGACAAACTGTCCCTTAGTAGGCTTTTTATCACCACCGCTCGAGCCCGCAGTGTTTGTCAGTACATGGAATTAGTGGCACCCAGAGACAGGAATGTGAAAATAAAACGACTTGAGGATGTGACATAATCATCTAAAAACGGTTGCTTCTTTTATCAGTCTTGATTAGAAATGATGCATTTATAGTTTAATATCTCTGTTTTGTCTGCTACTCAGGAAACATATACTCAGCAGACAATGTGCACTTTGTACAAAAACAGAAAATATAGCCTCTTAGTGGAGTGCTTTATTAGATTTTTGCACAAGAAGCAATAAGGATTAGCACTTTGGTGGTTTGGGAGCTGGATAAAAACTCATCTTAAAATTAGATTTGAACTCATATAGGGACCGTTTAGAAGAGGAAAGTATAAATATGTACCACAAAGGAGTGTGAGTTTTCTGCATGTTTTTTCTTCAAGTACTCTGAAAACATTAGGAAGCCACACCAGTCACCACCATCTGTGACCAGTATGTGGCCAAATAAAGAATACTCTCTCCACACATTTGATAAAAGATAAACTATATATAATCAGACGGTACCATGTGAATGTACCATGCAACAGTGCACTCACAGCCTTTTTTTTTTACTCTAACTGTAGTGTACGTAGAAATTTAGGCTGCTTATATATTTAGATTTTAGCTTTATGTTGCTCTACCCAACTCTGATTTGAAGCCAGTTTTATGAAGCAGGAATACAAATGAGCTTAGCCTGTTTAATGGCTGTGTGTCTCAGCAGGGATCAGTGGAGTACGCCGATCTCAACGGTGAGCAGCCTGACATCAATAACTACCCACCGGGGGTCAACAACTACCAGGACCTGCCAGTGCCAGTGGATTAACCCGACTGTCCCTCTCTCTTCAAGTCACACAATGTTCTGATCCACACTCATCTTTAATCTGCTGCCTTTTTACTTCTGCAATTCTCCGGTGCTGTCTGACTGCTGTACATATTTTAGAATGTCTAATAAAGGCATGTCACTTTTTACACATGTGTGTGTTAATTTCTTTTAAATGCTTGTAAACAGCATGTGAAGCAGTTAGAATGTACACCAACAAGAAATTCTCTTCAAAAAATGTAACTAGGCAGTTTTGTTAAGCTAAGTTAGGCCAGTCTATCAGGATCTCCCAGACCACTTTTCTAACCAGTCTGCTCCGGCCCTAAGGTACAAATGATAAAAAAATGCACAATATTGCCTTTGCTTAAATAAGTAACTTGTTAACTTGTTATAATAGGTATGTTAAAGTTTTAAATGTACCTATTTCAAAGTGCCTATGCATCATTTTTTACCCAATGTTTACAATTTTGATTGTTATAGCCATCTTTTAAGCAGTTTCTTAAACGCAAAAGATGGGTACTTTTGGAAGAGTGTTTCAACTTGTGATAAGCTGTTTTGTGCAAAAGTAGACTTTCCAAATTGTACATAACAATCCTTTAGTTGACCTAGTACAAGTCTCGCTTTTTCTCTTTTTGATCAAATCCTCCATTCAGTGATCTATATGATCATTCTTGTAAGATCAGAACACATTTTATTAAAACTGCTATATTTTAATTTCTACACACCAGCTGAGTACATAATGACGATTCAGTGCTATGTACATTTTTATCCAGATAAAAAATATGATTTACAAGGCTGTGTACTAACTACAGACAGCTTTTACTGGCACAAATGAGAATTAATTGGTTCATATTGAGGCTGCATGTAAAAAAAATTATACATTTTTTAAGGTAAATAGAAACCAAATGGATTCATTTAACAACTTCTGTCGGCTAAGGCACAGTTATACACTCTAGTCTGGTCCCAAGTTGTTCAGTAGTGTCTTTCTTGTATCCACCACTAGAGGACGCTGTTAGACGAACAATAACCTTCCGTGTGTCTACGTTAAGATAGCGCCATCTTGTGGCAGTACATTTTAGTTCACCTCAGCAAAATAGACTGCATATTTATCTTGGCCTCATTCACAAAAGAATATGGTTGTGGTCAATATTAGAATTCAGTTCACGCTGTAGTTAGGTCATTAAATGTTGCATTGTTAATTTGATTATTTATTTATTACTATAATTTCAAAAAAAATAAAAAAAATGCACTAATAATTAAGTCAACCCCAACAACTGTAATACACCTGTTCATGTTGCACATATGTTCACTTATTTTTCACTATTGTTTGTTCTTTACTATTACTTTAGAGTAGTTAAAGCACATTGAGTTACTTTGGTACAAAATGTGCTCTGTAAATACAGAACCTACTGCTTTTCTCACTAAACATATTATGTTTAGAACACACGCCACATCAGAAGTCTCAGCATTGCAACACCAATTCTTCATTCCTCTATTGGGAAATGTACTAAACTATATTGATTTGTTTGTTTTAGATTGTTAATGCCACATCAGATTAGTATAACGGTTTGGTCTGTGTAGAAAACAGGACAGGAATTAAGTACATGTGGATATAATTTTATTGAGAAAGAAAGAAGAGATAAAATGTGTGGATACTTGTCACACTTGTCACTGAGGTTTGGGTTTGTCACAAAAAAAATGATGATGTGGCACTGATGAGGAAGTCCCAGTTCCCCAGGCAAAGACACTTAGCATTGTTTGAGGAGGTCCTCCCATACAGAACACAACACATGTAGAGCACTAAATAAATGAATTAATGACAGTCAAAAGCAAACAGTCAATCCTGGTAAAAAGACAGACAAAACAGCAGAAATGTAATGTAGTTGTATAAACTCCTTAACTATTTAGAAAAAAGAGAAAATAGCACAATGATTTATCTTTCATTAATGTAAAAAATGGACATGAGCGTGTCCGGTTTATTGTATTTAATAAACCCACGTCATATTCACGGTTCCCTCTAATTGAATATCCTGCCGCAGTAAAGTCAAGGACGGCAGCAGTCTGAGCAGGTTACGTTGGCATAGCAACTGGACAGACTTTTCTCCTTTATTCCTTTTAAATCTAAATGTATTTACTGATGAATGCTCATATCTGTCTCTGACTACATCCTTATTAAAACCACATTAAGTTGTAATGACCTGAATAGATTTAAATGGTCAAAGCATGAGCTAAAGTGCAGTGAAGGTTATGCCCTCATTGTTATTTCTGTCCTCTCCTGAATTAAGTACCATATGATATCACTGAAAGCTGCTCTTGTGACCATTTAAATGTTTCTTGCAGTGCAGACAAAAAAGCCTAATGTGATTATACAGTGCAAGGTTATCTGAAAGGCACAAGGCATCATTTTTCACATTTGAGCCTAACACTTCTGAGTTCAAACTAAAATTAGTCTGCTTTATAGTGTTTTATTTCATGAGCCACTGCATTGCATGAGGTGGCCAAACCAACTGCACTGGTGAGAAACTGTCAGATCTGCTCAGCCAATAAGAACAGAGGGCTCACTGTCGAGTAGATTCATGACACATATGTGCCCTTCAGAGACTCAGGTGATTACAAGAAAACAAGAATATAGGTTGACACACTCTATGACTGAATTATTACACGGAAAATCTGTTGGTCGCAGTGACACAGCTATTGACTAAAAGCAAACACCAGAGCTCTGAAGTCTTTGTGAGTGTTGTGCTCACAAAGGCTGTAGCCAAACAGAATCAGACTGGCAATACATGTTCTAATCTCTTTTTGTAGATTTAAAGTGAAAAGTCTTTTTATAAAGCGATACTCTCGTTGCTGCTTTCTTATTCCTCAGATTCTGGGATCAAGCAAACCACATTCAAATCAGTGACATGAGGTGAGGTGCCATTTCCCAAAAACTGGATGAGTCAAAGTGCAGCAGCTTATACAGAAACGTTCCTTGTGCCATTCTTTTATTTATTATTAGGATCATCATTAGCTTTGCTTTAAGTCCTCTGCCATGTCATTGTCTTTAGAAATATTTAAAGTCCTGGACAACCACAACAAAATGCCCTACACTATTCACATATAGAACTTTTTCAGCCATAATTGGTTACATACGTATATTAAAATATTATTTTAAAGTACACATTCACAGATTCTGCTGATATTTATTTAATAACTTTCATATTTGATTTATCATATCTTTTTGCTAGTTGATCTACCTCATATTATCTTTTTTTTGTATGAGAAATAGTTTTTAAAAACCAAACTGTTACTGCCAAATACTCTACTTTTAAAAACATCATTATTTCAGATTTTTATCCAATAGTTGTCAAACCTTACAGCTATATATTTTGAATGAAAAACATGGCTGATGAAACTTGAAACTGTGGTGGTGTTATTCTTCATAGTGCTTCCCTGTGGAATCACGTAGCAATCATCCCACGCTCGTGCAACATCACAATTACAGAGCTCCTTATCTAAAACGTATAATGCACAACGAATGCCCAACCTCTAATATGATGCTCATGATAAAAAAAATGTTATTTTCGGTTTAAAAGATCTAATGTTCTAAAAAACGTACACGATGCTTTTACTTTGGTTGTTTTATCAGCCCGATCTGCAGCAGAGGTTTGCCAGCAGGGTGCAGACAGACAGCGGCGCTTTTCACTTCCAGGTGCAGTGCGCCACGGTCCAGTCACAATTCAACACGAACAGCTTTGGGCCTGATAAATGCGCATGCGCAACACCGCTGACCTCCGGTTTCTGCGTGCACTGCCACGTTAGTAGCGGTAGACACAAAATACCTGCTACTCTCCCAGCCTTAAACAAGAAAAAGACCGCAACCAGTACCATTTCTGCTGCTTAGTCCCCGCTGCACGGTTCTGCTGCTTCTTGTCTCTCTTTCTGGAAGATACTCGACGCTAAAATGTGGAAGTTTTTCCTGCTGTGCTCATTGGCCGTAGCCAGAGCTGAGATCGCTGAGGAGGAAGATGTCTTGGTGCTAAAGAAAAGTAACTTTGAGGAGGCTCTCAAGGCTCACCCCAACATCCTCGTTGAATTTTGTAAGTAAATGTATAAAGTATGTACGTGTACAAAGCATTTCTATTTAAACCACGGGCTTCTTTGTGTATGTAGCTGAAGACACCTCTGGAGCTAAATGTTAGCACTAAACTTTGACATAAGTTACCACTCTTGTGACCAACCTACTCCTGCCGTGCCCACTTATGCACTATTTTGAATTAGTTAACCTAATATAACTACTCCATGCTTTGCGAAAACAAGGCAGGGTGTGTTAAATAATTGAACCTATTCTCGCCTTCACGATAAATCATTCTGTTATATCTATGGCCTTACATTTTCCTCCTAAAATGGACTCGGCAGCACTGACTACAATGTGGAACCGTTCATCGCCAGTGAACCGTGGTCTGAAGTTCATTCATGTCGTCCTAACGCTTGCTTTAATCACATTACAGCTCAAGTTTACCACATTCCTGTCTACTCTGTCCTTTTGCCAGTACATCGTTATCATTTAGTGCCTTAAGCACGGTTAGTTGTGTTGTAGTTTCTGTAATTGTTGTGATTGTCATGCATGAAGTGTTTTTTCTTTTGACAAAAGTTTCCATTGTTTGAACTTTCAGTAGTAGTTTCACTTAATGCTACAAACGTGAATCCTTTTGTATTTTGGGGTTTCTGAACTGGTGTCGTGTAACATCCCACTGTAATCTAATACATTCAGTGCCAGGAGCCATAAAAATTACTTTTCTGAGCTACAGTGTTGGACCCCGGAGGCCCATCCCGCTACAGCTTGTTGACCTGCACAGATTAGTTTGACAAATGAATGGCCCAGTGAGAAATGTCCGGGTGCACGTTTATCCAATGGGCTCAGATTGGGAGGGACTGTGGAGGCTGTCTGCGTACGTACATCTCCGCGGGGCGGGGTTTCTGTGCAGTGGTGGGGCTAGGTTGACGTGTACTTAAACTGAACTTACAAAAGTTTATCAGTAGTTTTTCTTGGGAAGAGACAAGGAAGTATTGTATCTAATGTGATGCAATGTATTGTACCTTTTTATTTGACGTGTCACTTATCGTTGGGTTTATCAACTGTTACAGTCCTACAACTTGTTTAAAAAGTGTTAATGGCAAACGGTTAAGAAAAACACAGTCTGAATAAGTAGACTAATGTTTAAATCATTTCTTATACTAGTTAAACCTAGCTATAATTTTAAAAGTGGATGCATTTCACTTGTGTCTTTTATACATTTACTTGACTGTTCTGAGTAACAGACAATTAAATAAATGTTTGCTATAAATGCATGCTTTAACCTCAGCAAAACTAATAGGGACACAAAAATAGGTTTGGTCCCTCATCTGGCCCTACTTTAAGAGAAAAATAAATAAAATGTATCCGTTTTCTGAGACTATCAAAATGGTAAAAGGGAAATCATCTGGACATAGTTTAGAAAGCCTCATCCAAGTAACATTGTCAATAGGTAATTAAGAGTAAATTGTTGAGACAGCTTATTCTGCATCTTCTAAACTGTCTTAACCTTTGTCTACTCAGAGATGTAAGGTCATTAACACAGACCTCTGTTTGCTTCACAGATGCCCCATGGTGCGGTCACTGCAAGGCCCTGGCTCCTGAGTATGCCAAGGCCGCCGGGCTGCTGAAAACAGAAGGCTCCGCAATCCGCTTGGGCAAAGTGGACGCCACAGAGGAGACCGAACTGGCCCAAGAGTACGGCGTCAGGGGATACCCCACCATCAAGTTCTTCAAGGGAGGCGAGAAGGCATCACCCAAAGAGTACTCTGGTAAGTTTTAACCAGATCAGAGAGAGTTTAACAGCAAACGGTTATTCCATTAAGATATCCCCTGAAGATTTTTTTTATTTAATTATTTTTTTTTACACAAAGTGTTGAGTAAACTGTCAAACTGAAGGTACTGCATACTTTGCAAGGCAAACTTAATAAATGGTGAAGCCTGCTCATGGCTAAGCATTAGGGTTTTTTACATTCTTGAAATATGATCTGTGCTTGAGCCTAGCCTGTGTGTCAACCAATCAGCTTTAAGCAACATGTACGAGTCATGTACTGTGGGCTGGGCAGCCGCTGCACGTTCTGCTCATGCTGTTGAAAGGGGGCCGGCAGTGCTGTGGAGAGATGTGCAGATCTTCACGTCGTCTTTTTTGTGGTGGGCCAAGCCGGGTTCGGGTTTTGGGATAAGGGAGGGGTCAGAAGGCTGCGCCCTTCTTTGGTTCCTGCTTGGCTATATGCAAAGCAGCACTCAAGACCACGTACTGTGTTACTGTGTTTCACTGATGTTACTGCTTTCTTGCATCAGTGGACCAGTCTGAGCCACAGCTGAGAAACTGCAGCTCATTTGTTGTTTGCACCTAATTTTGTTCTAAATGGCCATTTACTTATAGAATTCCCATTACATTAAAGTTGCAAATAATTTTAATGTCAGATTTATTTTCTGTTTTTGCTGATGGGATTCCATAGACTTGATAATTATGTTTGAAAGTTAAATAAAAACTTTCAGGATTAAGGTTGAAGTAGTTAAAAAAAAAATTTTGTGATGTGTTTTCCTTTGGGGTCACAATTATATTTGATGGTGGTGTTATACAGGAAATTCCACTTTTAACACCATTTTTAACTCTGAGGGGTGTCTCCTCAGCTCCACATTAACTACGGTAGAGACTCAGAAAATGTACTTAAACATATGGTCTCTGGAGTCATGGCAGTATTTAGGTTGAGGCCAGTTAAACACTATTCTGTCACAGTATTAGAGACATGAGTTAATACACTTAATGCAATTGTTGGAGTTGTAGTTTTTGTGTTGCTATAATAGACTGTTTATTTGCATTATATGATTTAACATTTGTTTTGTTTATTTGGATGGTGTTGTTATGGCTTAGTTTAGTCATTTGTTTATTTTTGACTTCCAGGTTTTGCTAACATTAGTACTATAAGCATCCTAGATTTGGAAATAAAGGTAATTGAGAACCCTTTTGTGGGCAATACTTCATCTGTTTTATTTAATCAGAATTCAATGATTTGTGTCTTCGCAGCTGGCAGGCAGGCCGACGACATTGTCACCTGGCTGAAGAAGCGCACAGGTCCAGCAGTCGCCACTTTGGACGGTGTCACTGGGGCCGAGTCTCTGATCGCTGACAATGAAGTTGCAGTCATTGGATTCTTTAAGGTAAGCTGTCCATTTCTGCTTCATTAGATTTTGTCACAGATTTTAGGCCAAATGTGTTTGTAGACAAAAACATTCATAGATTTGTCAGCAGTGCCTTATTTTGAGTTTACATGTTTGTAGGATGCCCAATCTGCTGAAGCACAGGCATTTGAAAAAGCAGCTGAGTCCATCGACGACGTTCCCTTTGCCATGACCGGCGACGATGCTGTTTACTCGAAGTTTGAAGTCACAAAGGACGGTGTGGTCCTCTTCAAGAAGGTAAAAATGTACTCTTTATTTGGACATCAAAAGGCACATGTTGCAAAGCGTAAAACATAAATTGGTAGATAAATGTAATGAAGACTACTGAAGTCACTCTAGGGTCTTTTTATCTTTTGTAATGTGAGGCTGTTGACCTGACGGTATCCACTCTCTGTTTCTAATCTTGGCCTGTCTGGGGTATCCCCACGTTTGGTACGTGTGTGCCTGCCTTTGGCCCTTTTGCTTTGCCTACTAACTAATGACCTCAACATGTTGATCTGATTTAGAGGATAGTATGTCCTTCAAGAAGATCTACTGCCAGAATACTCTGAGTAATGTCTAGTTGATGTTCGGGCTAAATTAAGGCATAAATTGTTGCTTGGTATCTTTTGGGTGCATCCAATACGTGACACTTTCAGAGCGTTAAGCTCTTTGGCTCACCCGCCTTCACACTCTGTTAAATTAAAAATACACTGACCGGAGAATAACTGTTTTCTGAGGGATCACCTGTTTGGTTCAGGTGTTAAGTGCAGAAGTCATTGCAATCTGAGTCAGACGTTTATTTTGCTTATCGTTTCTTGTTAACTTGTTGGTCAAAATGGGTCAATAAAAAATCCATGTCTCATAAAATTCTATTAAAAAAATGAGTCCCCGATTGGTTGTAATTGTTAGATTTTCCTTACTTACTTAAACATGTTAAAATGTTGCATACAGTCTCTAATTAGTAATTTTACACACAGGCATGCATTTGATAAATCCTTTCCAAGTGTGCGCTTGCTTTTATTAAACAGCTGGGTGCTTTGCAGTGTTTATTGCAGCTGAGGTTAGGGGCTTCAAGTGCCTGTGAGATAGCAGTGAGCCGCTACCAAAGGTCTATTCTCCATTGTGTGCCAGTAAGTGACTGGCACAGCAGTACCACAGCTAATCTTATAAAAAGTCTGTCTCATCTGCTGGCTACATGTCAGCAAGCAGGGGAGTATAAAGTGGTTGTCTGGTAACTCTGTCTGCTGTTCACGGGCAGATCAGGCAATCAACAGCTGACTGGATAATTGTATCTGTTTCCATCTTATTTCCAGTTTGATGAGGGTCGCAATACTTTTGATGGAGAGCTGACCAAAGAAACCCTCCTGGCTTTTGTGAAGGCCAACCAGTTGCCTCTGGTCATTGAGTTCACTGAGCAGGTAACGACTGTGCCCCATTGTTACTGAATCCAAAAGGAATTAACAAACCTCATCATCACTCTGACTAAAATGTGTTGTTTTGCCACAGACTGCCCCTAAAATCTTTGGAGGTGAGATCAAGTCCCACATCCTCATGTTTCTGCCCAAAGGTGCCTCAGATTTCCAGGAAAAAATGGACCAATTTAAGAAGGCTGCAGAAGGATTCAAGGGTCGGGTAAGTAAACTGGTTGAGAAAGCACAACTTTTAAAATGAAAAGGACTAAAGCTGTTTGTTATAATATGACAATTTGTTGTGACAAAATGTAATATGGAGCTTTCTTTTGTAGATCCTGTTCATCTTCATCGATAGTGACGTGGACGACAACCAGCGCATCCTGGAGTTCTTTGGTCTGAAGAAGGAGGAGTGCCCTGCCATTCGCCTCATCACTCTGGAGGACGAGATGACCAAGTACAAGCCTGAGAGTGACTCCATCACATCAGAAAGCATAACTAAATTCTGCACACTTTTTACTGAGGGCAAACTCAAGGTGAATATATGGTGCAGGCAAAGTGTTTCACAATGACTTTTGTACAAGGGGTTTATGAAATCCTTAAACTATAGTTACAATTTTTTTTTCTTTTTCTTTCTCAACAACTACAAGCAGTTGCTTTGAATAAAAAGTGACCTAAATATTGTTTTTTTTTCCAGCCTCACCTCATGAGCCAAGACATCCCTGAGGATTGGGACAAACATCCTGTCAAGGTCTTGGTCGGCAAGAACTTTGAGGAGGTGGCCTTCGACCCATCTAAGAACGTATTTATAGAGTTCTGTAAGGACCATGCACTTTTTATACATTGATTATAAATTAAGTAGTTAAAATAATTTTAAGTTAGTTTATTTAATCATGTCTAAAGGTTTTTTTTCAGGCCCAGGACTAAAATTATTTTAGGATTGCACACTCTTGTTGAATGATCTGGTTAAGTATAGCTACCAGATTGAATTTATGATCATCCAAACTCAAACTCTATTTTTGGAAGAATTTTCCATAGCTGCTGTTTTAAGCAGCTTAACAGTCAGTAATGGACAGAGGGAAAGTCCTTGGGGTGTTTTCTCAAATCTCAAAAGGAATCAAGGACAACCTAACGTTCAAGTGAGATGCCCAATAGTGTGGACCTGCTTCCAGTTCATATGTCTACCATCCAAAAATCAAAACTGGGCCCACCATGACATTTATTTATAATTTTATTTTAATTTTTTTTTTTACAGATGCTCCTTGGTGCGGCCATTGCAAACAATTGGTTCCCATCTGGGATAAACTGGGAGAGAAATACAAGGACAGTGATGACACAATTATAGCCAAGATGGACTCCACAGCCAATGAGATTGAGACAGTCAAAGTGCACAGTTTCCCCACACTTAAGTTCTTTCCTGCAGGGGATGACCGCAAGGTGAGCTCTGGTTTACTTTTTGGGGTCCCAAAAGAGCATTTGAGCGTATTTGACCAGTGTGAGTGAATGAGCTTGACCTGTGCATTACGAGTCTAATCTCATCTCTACATTAATAAGCAGGTTTTTCTTTGAAGTTAGTGATCTGTTGTTAAAATTGCTGCCATAAGGACTGTCCCCAAGTATCATTAGTGGCTCTTGGTTTAGCTTCATTAGGTGTGTGCAGAAACCTGAACTTGCTGACCTGATATTCATCCACTTTTTTTTTTTTTTTTAATAAAATTCTTCTTAATGACTTCACTTTGAGACTTATGGCTTGGTATCTGCGTTTAGCTGTTTTATACTTCTAATTACAGTTTGGTAATGTAAAAGCTGCCACAACTGTCCATTTTCTGGCCACCTGTAGCCTGGAGGGGAAAAAAACACACACAGCATGGCTACGAAAGGATGGAACAGTATTGGCAGTATTAAGTTTTAGTAATTAAGTGTAAATTTGGTTTCTGTGCTTAAGGCCAAAGAAAACGCAACCTCCCATGACCCATGTGTGGATGAGTTATGAACTCCCAAAGTGCCATAAAGTCTCAGAAACTTTGACACCTCACTATGACATTCTTTTTCTCTTAATCACATGTGTGCACAGCCTTCTCTTTATAGCTGAAGTCCCTGGGCCCAGTCCTGCACATTAATTTGAAATGTTATTTTGTTTACAGGTGATTGACTACAATGGGGAGAGGACACTGGAGGGTTTCTCCAAGTTCCTGGAGAGTGGCGGTAAAGATGGTGGTGCCCCTGCTGGAGACGAAGATGAGGATCTAGAGGCAGAGGTTTGTGCACATTTTACTACTCTTTTAGCAAATTACTCTAAACCTCAACAGTTGATGTCTCACCTTTCATTTCATTTCCATGCTTTTTGAGTGATAGTTGGCATCATGTCTGACCCTTCTTAAAATAGATTCCCGTAACTTTAGAAGTGACAGTTCTCAGAGGTGAATGACATGTTGAAACAAAATCATTTGTAGGCCTTACAATGTAAAATACTTTGTTAAGATGCCTTGTAGATTCTGTATAACCAGGAAAAAATTGGTAAATCCCCTCAAACATTTCTATGAATTGTCTTCACTTACACCTTTCCACTCCACTCTTGTGAGCACACCCCCTTCCCACCCAGAAATCCTTTTGGGAAACAGTCAACTACACTCACTAATCCCTCATGCAGCTGTTGGAGCTGTTTACTGGGGTGTGTGTGTGTGTGTGTGTGTGCGCACTTCAGGTTTTCTTTAACTCACAAAAATTCTCTCAATAATTGGCACTTATTTTTGCACTGCAGGATTTGGATGATGAGGAAGGACAGGATGAGGACTCTGATGGAGAGGAAGATGGACATGACGAGTTATAAGATTGAAAAGAGAGGAGACGTATCCCGCCCCAACCAGTCACCATCAACATCCTCACTTCCTTGTTCCCTTTCCTGTCCTATGAACATTATACATCCCCCTTTAACTGCCTCTCGGTCAGTCATTGAGTGGGCCTACAAGCCAGTTAGTCCTTTAGGGGACTTCAAAACACATAATTTCTGGCATGACTGGTCCTGTCCTACTCAACGGGACTCTGTGGAACAGCACACCACTTCTATAGGAGACCTCAATGCCTTCTCTGCAAAGCTCCACATCAGCTGTTTGCCTTGTTTACTTAAACCAAATGTAAAAGTGGAATTGAAATTGGTTAAAAAAAAAAAAAAAAGTTTTGTTTTTCTGCTGAATTTTCTCCCCTCCTTTTGAAAAGCTTTGCCATTGTTCACTGTGGGTGTGGGCTAAATGAGTGTAATATAATCTGTATCATTGTATCAGGGGGCTGTCGGTGTTCTTTTCCCTTTGATTTGAATCTAGAGGACCAGTTTGTGTGGTGGTTTTGTAAAGGGTGATCTCACAGGGGACAAGGGGCCATCCTATTGGTGTGTTTGTATTCCACTTTAATATACACCGCAGAGCTTGTCTAGTATATCATTGCCCCCTCTCCCCAATGTGTAAGACCAATTTCTTTTCTTTTAGCAAGGGAAGTCTACTTTTTGTTTTTCATTCCCCTATAACTTCCCAAGTACAGTGTCCTCATTTCAGCATTGCTGCTTGCTTTTTTTTTTTTTTTTTTTTTTTGTAAAAGAAACAAAGTTAACTTTTGGGTAAATCATGTTATTTAATTCCTATCACTGAGTTTATTTTTATTTTATTTTTTTTTTTAATTTAGGACTTGTCATTTTAATATTGTACAAATGTGCTCAGCTGTAGTACGTTGGCCCTGTTGGGCAGATTTGGCCCTGTGGCACACTTAGACCTAGGAGGGTTAAAATTTGTTTTGATGGGTTGCACTGCATTAATGCCTAATCAGAGATTTATTGTGGTTACTTAAGCAGACGGATTGGTACATATTGCGGGTCAGGCTGGTCTGAGAGAAATGCCTGTTTTAAAAGTGGAAATGGAGCAGTTGCATAGCCCTATCCCGCACCCATATTGTACTTTTAGACATCTTGTTTGGCTCAACCTTGTGTGTGACTGTGTGTGTGTGACTGTGTGTGTGTGTGCGAGTGAGACGGGGAGGTTTGAGTCCGAAAGTGATGGCTTTAACTGTACAGTGATGTGGGAGAAACTCAAAAGCATTCCATCATATCCAAATTGATGTGGAAACATGAAATGGTGGCCAATAAAAATACAAAAGTACAAATGGCTGTCTGTGGTTTATTTTATGTACTCTTGTTTATTCCTCTCAAAACCAAGACCAGTGACAGAAAAAAGACAAAGAATTAAATAATGCTACCTGTCTTATATTAGTGACAAATTAGTAGTGCAGTACTTGGAGGAAAGTTCTTATTTGATACGATATTTTAGATCTGATTTCATTTCTATTTAGGACAGATGAGTAAAACTACAATGTTGACTTGGTTAGATTGGTTGTACACTGTGAGCTATATGCCTGCATCAACCAGCGAATGATGCAATGCAATCATTGAGAAAGTAGGCATCCAGTGTCTTACAGCAACAGTCAATATAGTACATGACAGTGTTTATGTAAGTGATATCAATAATCAGCAGGCTGTTATTTCACCTCTTCTTGCCCCACCAGCTGGCATCAACACCTGCAGTAAACGACTTTTATCTTGTCTGGTGTTTACTAGAGGAGTGGACGTGAGTCTCCCCTCCTTTTGGGATGTCACCACTTTCTTAAGTTGGCAGCTGGGTAATAAGTTAGTGACTGAAATGGCTGGAGATTTGAGCTGCATGAGTAAATAGTGGGAGGGACCTGGCCAGAGAGTAACTCATCTTCCAAATTTTACCAATGGGTGTGCATGTTGCCAGTTCCTAAAATAGCTTTTCGGAGAGTATAAAGAGGGGCATGGAAAGGCCTAGTCGTCAGAGGAACCGAAGAAAACTACACTGCAAGAGAGTTGCACATCAACTTCTACTGAAGATCTGCTCATTTTGCAGGAAGACTAATTGTTGGTTGCTTGGAAGAAAAAACATTAAAGTTACCATGAAGTACTATCAATGCCCTGTGTCTCAGAACATTGGCCCCAAGACTTACACCGATGACTGTGTTGTACCTGTTATCTGCAAGAGGTCTGCTCCACTGAAACCAATTCGCAGTGTCCATTTCCCCAATGATATTGTTTTCAAGGACTATGTACGACAGGGAGAACTGGAGAGAATTGGACTCTTTATTCGAGCTAAACGAGTTGAACTGGACACCATCTACCCCTCAGGTGAGACATCCGAAGTGCATGTCTCTTACACCAGTCGCAACGCAGTACTTAAATGACTGGGACTCAATCCGTTACTACTTAACTAATGGTGACTTTCACTATGTAGGCATGGCTGCCATTCATGAGGCTGTCCTGTCTGGGAACCTTGAGTGTGTGAAGCTGCTGGTGCAATATGGAGCTGATATCCACCAAAGAGATGAGGAGGGATGGACCCCACTGCATATGGCCTGCAGTGACGACTACCCACACATTGCAAGGTAAGCAGTCTTAATCTTAAAGGCAGAATCCTACACCAGGACACATGACAATTTTCCCCTAAATTCTTAAAAATGTATCATATTACATTTTCACACCTTGTTAACAATTTTGGCCAACAGTATGTCAGAGCAGTAAGGAAAGCTGTAGGATCTGCAGCATTCTTGCCCCTTAATGACTTCCATGAATGTGAAGCATGGCAGACTGACGTTACTGGGTTATATTCTGTTTCTTGCAGATACCTTCTTTCTCTGGGTGCTGATCGAGATCTTGAGAACAACTGTGGTGAGAAGCCTGCTGACCTCATAGACCCCGAAAGCAAAGAGCTGCTGGAGCTCTTTGGCCTTTCTGCCAATGACTGAGAGCACAGTACAGACACAAGCTTGTGTTGAAGCTACTGCCCAGTCCTAAAGCTGTATGGCAGCAGTGGACAGTGGAGTCCACATCTGATCAGCATCGTGATTTTGCAAGCTTTTCCGGTCGAGTATTTGAATGCTGAGCTGGCAAAGAAGAGTTGGTCCTGAGTGGGATGAGCTTCTCGTGACACGACACACAAAGAGCTCCAGTTATTTTACTGCAGTGAATCCAAGTGACATTTGGGGATTTTAGTCAGCATGTGCAGGAATGTTGTGAAACATAATGCTGCTGTGCTCATTAGCTCCTCTCTGTAAGCTAAGATTAAGTCATAAAAACTTGTCTTACTGGCAAATATGTTTACAGTGGACAAGATGTAAGCATAGCTTTCTCATTTTATTCTGTATAATTTGAGGTTTGTTTTTTGTACTTACGCTGTTTTACACAATGTTTGTTGATCATTCCTTCTATTTTATACATTTTTGATGTTATAATAAAATCAAACCCCCAAAAAATCTGTCAGTCTCCTATTTGTAATCATCCCATTTAAAGATTAAAGACTTATTGTTGAATTAGCCAGTCACTGGAAAGCTGAAACTTGTATAATACAAAAGAAAAACATTTATTTACAGGTGACACAAAAAAATAAAAATTGCCTTCTCAACGTCATTCTTTGAACTTCCACTCCTGTCTGCACATGGGGCACTGCTGCTGGACCTGCTGTGAGTTCAACCACTTCAGGATGCAGTGCATGTGGAAACAATGGGAGCACTGACCCCAGACTAGTGGACAGTCATCCCCAGGGACTTTGCCTGAAAAGTATAGGCATGTCATTGTTATATCAATAATACTTAATACAAATCTATGAAATGTATGTTTAACTACTGTATTATTTTGGTGTAGAATGTGTTTACACTTTAAAATACAACTTATGCCAGCATTATGCAAGTCAAGATGTGGCTGATCTTGACTGACGATGAAGTGTAATCATTGACGGTGTGTACGTTGAGAAGTTTTAATTTAGCATTAGATCCAAAGTAATCTTGAATGAAAGAGTATTTACGAAAATACTACATGAACCATTACTCTGCATTCCACGCCTACTGATATTTATTATCAGATACTTATAAGTCCACACAGAAGCCATGAATTAAAACAAAAAAGCTAATCACTCACAGTCAGGACAGCAGCCATTGAAAGGCATCCTGCAAATGCCACAGTTTTCATCATTTGCCACCCACAGCCATGAAGCTACCCCGTTCCACTGCCGGATTTTAACTTTCATTGCGCTAAGTTGGCCCTGTAAGACAACACAAAACACTTAATTACAAGTATGAACCAAAGTCTATGATATGAGCCTAAGTAGCTAACTAGCTATACAAAAATAAATGTCTTGATTAGCATTAGCTGCAGAGGTAGCAACTGCTAGCAAGGATCTCTGTGTGTCTTGTTTTGTTTGCGTACCACTCTATGTCCAAAGCCACAAAAGACCAAAGATTACCCTCCACACGGAAAGACTTTCAATACACTATATCATTATAGTAAAGGCTTTCTGACTGTTTGTCGTGCCTCAGCATCATGTGAATTTCCTTCTGGCAAAAAATAGGAATAAATGTTTAATGCTATGAGTACTGCCCTCTACAGTCAGAGTCAGAATTTATGCCTCAAATTATAACCAAATATATATTACTAATAATATATGGATATATCTTTTGTAGTTAGAATTTAAACCGATAAAATAAATAAATATGTATTCATTTGATCGATAATTTCTCCAATAATAATGTATTCCACCTTTGAGCAAAGCAATTATTCAAACTTACCGGTAGAGGGCAATGTTTTACTTGTAATTTATTTATTTTACTTTTAAAACCATCCTTTTAAGACAAGTAACAAACAAACAAAACAAAAGCTTTTGTTTGGTATGTACATTTTATAATACACACAAAATAACAAGCAAAAAAAGAGGGAAAATAATTGAAACGCCCGGCTACAAGAGGCGGTGCGACTTTGCCCATTCTACTTCCGCAAACTAGTTACGTCACTTCCGTCTCTTTCAACACCGCGCCACTGCTCATATACAATTGTTCGTAGGCAGAAACTTAATTGTTTAACTTCGGGCTTGTGGAAAACTTTACGACCGCGATGGCCGACAAGATCAATATGTCCTTGGACGATATTATCAAGCTGAACAAGAAAGGAGGCTCGAGCAGCGGCCGCGGAGGAGCGTCCAAATCCAGAGGAAGCTCAGGTCGAACCGACCGGCAGAGCGATTTTAGGCGAAACAACAGACCCACACCATACACCAGGGTATGAAAGACAAACTTTTTTAAATAAAGCTGTGGATGTGGCTGTAAATGTGGTTGCTGGTACTAAAATGAAACAAAACAAATTGAGTTTCCTAAATTATTGTTTTAGCATAAATGAGGCGGATTCCCCGAACCGTGATAGTATGATGTAAAACGTTCTAGGTAGTTGCTCAAAATGCAGTAAAATGTTAACGCAAATATACGTCGAGTAAACGTTTGAGGTAAGGCCGGTGGTGGATTTCTTGTTCAAAATGGCCGCGAAGTGTGGGGGAGGATGGAGTCAGCCATAGAAGACTTATGCTGCGTTCACACCAAACGCGAATTGCGCGAATAAATCGCGCTATTCGCGCGTAGTTAGACGCTTGCACATTTTGAGTTTACTCGCTTCATTCGCGCGTAAAATTCGCTTCATTCGCGCGTGAAATTCGCTTCATTCGCGCGTGAAATTCAGACGCGAATTCGCGTCATGGGAGGGGCTTCTGCCAGACGGAGGTGTTGTCTTCCGGTCTTGTTGAAGAATGGTTCAGATGGATTTTGTCGAGAGAGAAGCGATGCTCTATTAACTTAGGAGGACTGAAAAACGACGTGAACCCGTTCGGCGCTGTGCGGGGGTCAAACGGATGCTTCAGAGGCGGACTCCATGAGTTTCACAAACTCCTCCAGGAGCTGCGCCTGGATGACGGCCGGTTTAAGGGGATTTCCGACTGAGCCAGGCCCTGTTCGATGACCTGTTGTCCCAAGTCGGTGCGAGGCTTCCCGCAGGACAGCGACTGCTGATGCTGTGTTCAAGTCTGTCCATCTGTGTCCAGTCAATATTTGGTGTGATTATAAGTAATTAATCAGTGGTCAACTACAGTCTGCTGAACAGTTATCAGTAGTCAATATAGTATTATCTCTAAAACTGTAAATCGTATTTACAATTGTATTTATAATGTTGTGTTGCATCCCTTATTTGGCTTTAATTCTTTAATAAATGGAGCCAGCCTCAAAAAGGAATCTGACTCATCTCATTCTCATTATTCCACACACTGGCCCAGCCATAAATAACTGTTTTCTTACTGTTCTGTTGTATATGTGTTAGCAATAGAATATAATAAAAATGAACAAATGTTAATTTGTAATTGTAATAAGTACAATAATAATATAATTTGTTATATGTATAAATATTCTAAAATTTGTTCATAATTATTCTAAACACTGAACATCATAAACGTTTTTCTATTTCATTATAAATAAATCACTCTGAAATATTTAAATGTTTTTGTGACATAGAAATCATGACAACTATGTGCACAAACAAGTCATAACTATACATAAAATAATCCTAAAGTGAAGGAGAGAACAAAGAGAGTCAGGTTTATTTCCTGCAGTGACAGCTGCATCATTTTAAAAACTATACCGTGGGTTACAAATGAAGCAGAACTGTGCTGCTTTCATAGATTAATGTATGTATTTGATATTTGACAAATTCTTTCGTCCAAGACAGTAGAGAAGGGACCAGACTCAAGACAAAAGCTCATCCTCTGAACATGGAGAAGGAGCTACAGCATGTGTTTCAGGGAGCTTCTGAACTGGGTCTTCTCCTGGGCTCTTCTTTGGGAGTTGCACTGTATGAAATGACACATAAAAAAAGGCAGAAAAACATTATCAACTCATTAACAAACCGCCAGGGTTGTGTTTATATGTTAATGTAAGAAGCTATGAGGGCTAACTGTAAATGATTGTATGATTATGTATATATTACCTGTACTCACCTGTGGAGACAGCAGCAGATGTGGATGGGGCAGGAGAAGCAGAAGCAGCAGTGGGGGACCAGGGCTCACTGGCATCAAAATTCAGCTCTGTCATGAATATATATAAATTATATTATTAAATATTTATACAAGTTAACATTTGAACATTACACCAGTCAGAAACAACACATATCCCTGTGTGGCTTGTCCACACTCCTTCTGTCTCTGAATGCCCTGCTGCTGCTACTGTCTCGCCCTGGTCCTCGGGTGGTCATAATCCTCGGACCAGTCCCGCTGGATGTCTCGTGAAAAGACTAGGGTCGAGGAAAGAGAGAACGGCAGAGTACTTCCACTTTTGTCCCTAACCCACTTCTCTTCTCCATCTCCTTTAAATACATGTTCATCAGGCTCTTTCTGCACACTTTCTCTGGATAAACACAAACTCGTCAGTGGAAAACTAGTTGTAAAGTACGGCAAATTAGCTCCGGCTTTAGCTAGCTAGTTGGCTCAATATATACGACTCTAATAAATTAAAAGTAGTTTTTGCAACTTACCAGAGTTTTTCGACCCCCACACACTTTCCTTTGAGCAAGAACCATTAAGATTCCGGCTTAGTAAAATTACAAAAATGTTTCGTATCCCACAGGCTGCAGCGATAACTTCATCCTCCATTGTTGTTTTGGATTTCTGCCTCTATGGCCCGCCTCCGTCGTTGCGTCACTACTAGAGCAAGCTCCTGATTGGTTAACGCGCGAATTTTCGCCAAAGTTCAGATTTTTCAACTCGGGCGAATGAAGCGTTTGACGCGATTCGCGCGTCAAGCGCTCAATTCGCTCAATTCGCGCGCGTGATTCGCGCGAATCGCGTGATTCGCGCCGCCTAATTCGCGCGAAACGCCCCGCAGGATTTTCACGCGCGTCAATTCGCGTCTTTGCATTGACTTAACATGTAAATCACTCGCGCTTAACGCTTAATTCGCGTTTGGTGTGAACGCACCTTTATGGTTGTTTACCAGTAATTTTTATTTTTTTGGAGTGAGCCAGTAGCCTACACAATTTCTAGCACGTAAATTTAAAAATCTATTCACTATGGACCCAGACACTTTTTAAATAAAGCGTAAACATGGATTATATAGTATATTATATACATATAATATGCCGTGCATTTCCTTATGATTGACTTTTCTCTTTGTCTTACCGTCCCATTTTAAATTTATCATTTAATAGTTCATTTATTTTTCTTGACGCTTTATAACTTGAGGTTGGAGGCTGACCACAAATTGTACTGTTGTTGTCTTTATCAGCCCAGAGAGTTACCAGACAAATGGCAGCATGACATGTTTGAAGAAAATTCTGGTGCACCCAGAAGACAAGTTTCAGAAAGAAGAGTTGTAGAGAATGGCTGCAAGCTTTTGGTTTCCAATCTAGACTTTGGTGTTTCTGACTCGGATATACAGGTAAATACTTGGACATCTTTTGCTTTATACACTGTACCTTTTTCTATCAACATGACTAACATTGGAGCTTTGTTTTCTAGGAGCTGTTTGCAGACTTTGGGGAGTTGAAGAAGGTATCGGTACATTATGACCATTCTGGACGAAGTAATGGAACAGCAGATGTTATATTTCAAAATAAAGCAGATGCCCTCAAAGCATTGAAACAGTACAACGGCGTCCCACTCGATGGTTTGTATTCCTAACAATCCTTCAAGAAAAAGACAATGCGTCCATTTGAGAATGTGATTAAAACGGTTTAAATCAATGTTTTCTTTTTTTATAGGTCGACCAATGAAAATCCAGCAAGTGGTTGATTCACAAGAGGAACGAACGACGCAAAGGTGAGTGGTTGTTGTGCTGTGTAGTACTAGAGAATAAAATGCTCTCATGTTGCTTGTTTGTGAGTTGCACTTTACTGTTCCTATTTAGAAGTGAAAATTTCTGCATTTATCTAATCATCATGGCTTCTATTTTCTCAGAGGTTTTGACAGAAGCAGACTTGGGCAGTCAAAGTTTGAAAGGCCTGAAAGGCGGAGAGGTCGTGGAGGTGGTGGCAGCAGTAGCCGTGGTGGTGGGGGCGGTCGTGGAAGAAGCAGTGGAAACAGGCCCCAGCTTTCTGCAGAGGAGTTGGATGCCCAGTTGGATGAGTACAATGCCAAAGTAAGTCAAAGTAGGATGAGCAGTAATTTGCTCCAATAATAATTTGATTTAATATTTGACCTCTCTTAAAGTTTCAGATGGACACCAGCTAGAAGCACTCTGCGGATGCTACAGATCTGTTTTTTTTATTCTTTAATTTTAAATATTGGATTGAAGATTTAAAGTTTTGTACATATTTGGAATCCATTTTGTTATGTGGACCACATGATCTTTGCTGTTTTCCCAATAATGGTTTCCAGAGAGACTGTTCAAAAATTTCCCTGGTTTATAAGCTCTTTACTTTCTATAATGGAATTTCTGTAAGCATTGTTTTAGCTTTTTTTTTTTATTTTTTTGTTTTTAAATGTGAAGCGGGGCTAAATGTGCTCTTAAATGCCATTGTAACTGTTTTTGCAGTTATAGATCTGAATCATGTACATTGAAATATTTTTGCACATAAACTCGTTGTGTACAAATTTTTAATTGTCTTTAATCTTCTTAAACATAAATGTGTAAATTATAATCTGTTTCTCTGTCCACAAGAGAATGAAGAGAATGGTTTTTGAAATATTTTTAGGTTTTATCCGAGTCTGCGAAAAATATCACACACAAATTTATTCCTACACCCTTTAACTTTTATAACGTTAATACATGAATATAACACACGGGATCTGACAGTGTTTTAATTGAACGGGCGTGGTACAGCTATTATCCATGAGTACAGCCCAATACGTAATGACGTAGATCTCCCGGAAAACGTTGCGCGCGCTGCACACGGGGCGGCGCCGTTCCCTTGTTCGCCATACTTCCACTGTCATAGGAGCAACTCACGCACTTAACTCCCCCAGCGACTGAAATCACAGCTGCATTATCCTAGAGGAGGTAGGTGTTTTTATTTTTAAGCCATCTAATCGCCCCGCACATGACGGCGCGTAACATGACGTTCAGTTTATCCTTCTGTCCTCCAGCTGGTGATGGGAACTTGAGGCTAATGCTAGCCGCTGGATGTGGTTAGCCTGAATTGTTCCTAATATAAACCCATTAGCCGCTTGACTCTCGGTCCCACCCTGCAGTGCTCGGTCACAGCTAGAGAAGTTCATGGGGTATTAAAAGATTATGCCAAGACAATAGATTAAAAACTTTTGATACTAACCACGGGCTGTTGCTTTTTTTTTTTTACAGCCTGCCAGTAGACTATAGTGCGATATGCCAGAGTTACCTGTTCTCAGTACAAAATTTAGAAAAAGTGATATTTTTAACTAGATTGTGGACTGATTTGACACATCTTACGCGTTATGCAATATAAACTCAACATTTCTTATCTTGTCATAAACGGCTTTGACAAAATCATGAATTTCCAGACGATTCAGTGTCCCTTGGAAATGATTCAATTGCAGATTTTTCCCAAGCAAGGACCTCACGCTGCCTCCTGACAATCTGCTGACAGCATCACTACAGTTAGTCATCATCCAGTAGTGTTCATAAGGAATGTCCTGAATCGGCTAAGGTGATACGGCTTTTCTGCTTTGTCTGTGCACATTTCAGGTTATGTTAATTGAGGATCAGTTTTTGCTCCAACTGTTAGGCGGGGTAGGTTCGTTAAACTAGGCTACGGTGCAGCCTCAGATGTACTGAGTATTTGATAATCTAGTTCTTCTTAATTCAAATACTAAATTATTCGAGCAATTGATTGATTTATGTTAATGTGTGGGGAATTTACCTTGTGGCTTGTCCTATAGTTTGAATGCTGCTTAGTATGTGACTAATGCTTGAAATAAAAAATACCACTAATGTACCACAACAATTTCTTCTAGACCTGGCAAAGGGAAGTAATTGGGACAAAGTTCTGAAAGACATCAAGGGTTGACACAAGTCGTATTGAGATATATATATTTTAATGATCATTGCCCTGCCAGGTGTCTGTAGACTATTGTACAGTAAAATATTTATCAGCAAAAGTAGGAAAAGGAATGACTTTTCATCATGGTGACAGACCGGGTTTTAAGCCAGCAGTTACATAATGTGTTCACTCTCACAGCCCAACTCTAAGCACTAGCTTGACTATAATAGAGATGTGATCAAATCTTTCTGTGGTGGATAGTCAAATTTGGTTATGCAAAATGGTGGACTGATTTTTAAGATCAAATTATGTTTAGTAAATAGAACTGAACTTCCTAGGTGTGTGGTTTTTAACCCATGTCTAGACTAGAGAAAGTAATTTGAGCTGGAAGCCAGTATGATTACTCAAATGTCTCCATTAGGACTATATCAAGTTGTTTTGAGTTCTCTGACATACAAAAAGAGATTTTATCAGTTGTCCAACACCTCCTACAACATACAAGCAATAAAATATTCTCCCATACATGTCAATGTCTTTGCACTGATGAGTCTGTAGAAGTCCCTTAGCTCTGGCTCGAACAGGTGAGAGTAAAGACTAGTACAGTAGTCTTTAAGTCACTGCTCTCTATATTCCAGTTTGACAGTTTAGGCAGGTCTAAAACAGATGTACGAGACCTTTGCTTTTCAGAAAAGAGTGATTTTCTAGTCAAAGACTCTAAGTCAAATATTACTTATTGTTCAAAAGTATTATAATTCCTGCGTATATACTATACAATATTTTTTTCATTCAATCTGCTTCTCCTAAAAGCCATCGCTCCCGAGGAATGTGGATTTATGAGCATATACACTATATTGCCAAAAGTATTTGCTCGTCTGCCTTCACATGTATATGAACGTGAGTGACATCCCATTCTTAAACCATAGGACTTAATATGATGTTGGCCCACCCTTTCCAGCTATAACAGCTTTAACTCTTCTAGGAATGCTTTCCACAAGGTTTAAGAGTGTGTTTATGGGAATGTTTGACCATTCTTCCAGAAGTGCCTCGCTCTCGCAGTCCCTGCTCTAATTCATCCCAAAGGTGTTCTATTGGGTTGAGGTCAGTACTCTGTGCAGGCCAGTCAAGTTCTTCCACACCAAACTCCATCATCCATGTCTTTATAGCCCTTGATTTGTGCACAGTGTGCAGTCACGAACAGGAAGGGGTCATCTTCAAACAGTTCCTACAAGGTTGGGAGCATGATATTGTCCAAAATGTCTTGGTATGCTTAAACATTAACAGTTCCTTTTACTGGAACTAATTGGCTGAGCCCAACTCCAGAAAAACAACCCAACACCATAATCCCTCTCCAATAACCTTTAACCTTGGCATAGTGCAGTCAGACAACGTAACATTCTCCTGGCAACCGCCAAACCCAGACTCCTCCATCAGATTGTCAGACGGAGAATTGTGATTGGTCACTCCAGAGAACATGTCTCAAGTGGCGGCTCACAGGAAGATCAGAGTAAGTTTAAAGATATGTAGCTATTAACTCTGCAGAAAGTAGGCAACCTCTGTCCATTGTACGCCCCAGGATCCGCTGACCCCGCTCAGTGATTTTACGTGGCCTACAACTTTGTGGCTGAGTTGATGTTAGTACCACTAACAGTTGATTTTGGAATATCTAGTTATAAGGAATTTTCACGACGTGACTTATTGCACAGGTGGCATCCTACCACAAGACCACGCTGGAATTCACTGAGCTCCTGAGAGCGACCCCTTCTTTCACAAATGTTTGTAGAAGTAGTGTTCATGCCTAGGTGCTCTATTTTATACATTTGTGGTTGTGGAAGTGGTTGGAACACCTGCATTCAATGATTTGGATATCTGAGTGAATACTTAGTAATATAGTGTATCTTTGCATTTTTGAGAACATATGTCTTCTTGCATCTGTTAATGTAAGGTGATGAATGGGTCAGCTCAGCAAAATGAGTGTGGCTCATGGGTGGATGAGGTAGTGGAGTGACCCATGTGGAGTAAGATGGATGATACTAGCTAAGTACATCATTTTTATCTGTACCCCTTGATTTGAAGTATGTCATTTAGAGACCAACCACAGTATCTCATCCCAAAGCCTGTGCTGACTTTTCTCAGCATGGTAGATGGTAAAATGGCATTGGTTTTATATAGCGGTGGTTAAAGGCCAGCAGCTAATAACCTGGCACAGCCTGCTCTGTATATTCTATACACTCAGTCTGGCAAAGCCCCGTAAGCCAGTCAGGTTCTTCAGATATGTTCTGTACCGACCAATCACATTTAAATGACGCTGGAGCGTTGCCTTGCGTCACACTTAGGCGACCCAAGTCCCTTGTTCAAAACAGTCAAGATGGCGTACGGGACTGCCAAGAGTTTGTTCCCCTCTGCTGTTCCGTCAGTTTTAAATAAACAAGAGAACATTACAACAGCAGACAGCCCTAAGAGCGTTCCTTTTTTAAGATGTTTTTTTGTTTATTTACTTCTTTGTAGATTGTCGCCTAGCTAATGTCATGTCCGTTTCAATTCCGATTGGTTGGCCCCGAGTTGCCCTGCCTTAAGGAAAACGAGCTGGCACTGAGCTTTCCCAGACTCCTTGCTGATATAGTGAGGAGTCTGGCTTGCCAAGCTAAGCAGCTAGAACCTTTAGTGGCGTCTGTCGCTTCTTAATGTAAACTTGTCTTTGGCCTAAATACTGTGAGTGTGCTGTTTGTTTGACAGGGCATATTTCCGAACATCTAAAAAGAGCAATGGATTTCACAGAATTGTAGGTTCCCACTTTTTTTTTTTTTTTAAGAATATGCTAACACTTAAAGTACATATATTTATTAAAATTATTTTTAAGAACTTGTGCTACATTTTAAAAACAGAAACCTGTGTCTTTTACTTAATACTACTGATCCTTATTATAATGCTATTGCAAGCATGCATCTTGAAATTAAAGTGCTTTTAAAATACATTTTTCTAGAGGTGGTTTACAAGCTTCTACTTGCATTATAGTTATTTAAATGTAATTGTTTATAATTTATTTTAAGATATTTAGCATCATCGGTCAAAGGTCTGGGCATTAAAATTGAGCCAATGAAGCAGAACCTGGAGTTCTTTATATGGTATATTTGACTTTATGAGGATGTCTTCTGGTGTAAACAGAGCTCTTCCTGCTTTTGTGTGTCATCGTGTTTCAGTGAAGGACTTGTTTTTCCTCCGCTCGCCTCTTTGCAGGGAACGACCCTTCCTTGGGAAAACTATGCAACAAGGTTATTAGCGATCAAAACAAAAAGGCTTTTATGTTAATCAAACACCTAAATCATCCATTCCAAGTAAATCATTAAATGTGGTTTCTACAATTGCTTCTGTTGCATTTTCCAGAAGGACACAAAGCTTTAAACTGCTTCTGGTATTTATTTGGTTATTGAGCACACAGCATCATACTTTGAGCTGTTCTCGCTCTCTCTGCTCTGAGACGGGCCGACAGGAGCCAGGAAACTCACAGAGCAACAGTTTGTCGAAGTTTTACAAACTCCTCCCTCTGAGCGTTACCATGTAGACCCTGACCAGCCTTTACTCACCAATATGATCTACAGCCTTTTAGATTTGATAATGAGCTCTGCTGTTGTAATACGACTGTGGTTTTATTAACATTAAACACATAGGCTATACCCTGGTTTGTTAAATGAAAGAAGAGCTGTAAAGGTATCATCACAAACAAATCATGATATAAATATAGAATTAGAGTTATTTTCAATGCATTTAGTCTCTGCAGTAAGAAATTGGAGACTATATGTTAGATAAATTATAATTACGTTTACCTCTCTCTCTATAACAGGTCATGTGACCTTTGACCACCAAGGCACTTGGCCCTTGAGGAAACACTGCAAATGGTTTTAACATTGCAGTAATATCGTTTATTCTAATTCATTCTGGTGCAATATATCCATAACAAAAAGTAGTCATTCTGACAGACCCAGTTGGTAACACAAGGGCTTTCTTTCTTGTGGCATTCATGTTAATTTATAAGAAACCAAAGCCCTACTGTGTACATTATAATAGGGCTAAATTTATTTTGTTTCACTGCATTTCTTGTATTAAGGAAACTTTAAGATTTTTTTTGCATGCCCTTAACAAATAATGTTTACCCTTTTTTACAATATATCTAAAATATGTATTGTTTACTTTGTTTTATAATTATAGTTTATTTGAAAAATATATTAATTGGAAATAAAATTGTTAATATAAAAAATAATCATTAAATTAATCGAAAAAGGAATTGATAGATTAATCAATAGAAAAATAATTGTTAGTCGCAGCTTTAAACCTAAATAGTGTATAAGTCTGCCCCAGGGCAGATAAACGTTGACCTTCCTGTGATGTGCGACACCTCATTCACGATTCTCTTTGTGTTCAGGTGATGTGACACTTGAGCCAGAGATAGTGGCTGTCAGATTCATGTACAGTACTTTTTCCAGTTTTCACAGAGGCACTGGTCACGAGGAACACTTTATTATACTGCACAAGCTTTTATTATTTCTCTTTTTGCCATTAATTTCATTTACCGCTCGTCTCCAGACATGGCTGAAGATGACGTGACTCCAGAGCAACTAGCAGCCATTGCAGCCGAAAACGATGAGCCCGAGGCAGTAAACTACAAGGCACCGGCGCAGAAGACGTTACAGGAGATTCATGAGCTGGATAAGGATGATGAGAGCTTACGCAAATATAAGGAGACCCTGCTGGGCCCTGGGATTTCTCAAGTTGGTAATGTCTGTGTGGAGAAAAGAAAGCTTACAGCTTTCATTTTCATGCATATCATTTTATTTAGGGACCGGTTGTGTTTTGGGGGAGGGGGATGGGTGGCAGGTATCCTCGTAACACTCAAATTATAGGCTACAGTTTCAACATTAATTTATGGAATGGAAGCAGGAATTTTTAGTGCTTAAAGTGGTGCTCTCATGATATTTCACCATGACTTTAATCCAGAATGTTGTGAACATACTTTTAAGGTCATCATCAGTTGCAACCTCAATCAGCTGGTCTTCTGCCAATAATCGTTTTTTGCTTGAGATTGAGATCATCTGTTGAAATACTGCAAAATGTTTATTTTTCTGTGCAGCCTGATTAGCAAGTGATCCATGGACCAGTCCCGGTTTGGGGACCCCTGACAACTTATGAGTTGTTCAGCTTACACATGCTAATAAAACATTGTCATTTTTATCTTTTTATGGAACTGTTACATTACTCTGATTATGTAAATTGAGACTGACTCAAGTGAGACTAATATTAAAATGATTTTATATTATTTCATTGATTTACTTTGGTAAAAGGTTGAGATTTTTAGTTGATTTAGTGCAAGGTTTTCATTCATCCTGAAAACTTGAAAAAAATAAATTTTCAGTCAGCCTTTCTGAAAGCTAACTGGGAATTAAAGTATTTAATTTAGGTTTTGACCCTCAAACACTACTGTAGTTTGTGTTTTGGCCCTCTGAGGCTGCTGTAGTTTGTGGAGCTGAGCTAAGTGTAAGCAAAGAGTAGGCTACTTGTCAGAATAAAAAATAAGTGATGGCTAAAGATTAACTTGCATATTATCAAATTAAGGAATTCAACTAGGTAAAACTTTTAAAATAATGAGTGTTAATTAGGAAATGCTCCTGAATTGTGGAAAAAAAACTATTCTATAGAAAAGCGGAACTCTTGAAACTAAAAATAAACTGGTGTGTGATTAATGCAAAAACTGTCCTAACTACAGCAGTGATGCCCTGATTTCTTCTTCCTCCCATCATACACAGTCCTCACATGAATATTTCTAGCATTGATTTCCTTAAACAAGGCTACTTTTTTTCAAAGTTGGGTTAGTTTCACTGTTTCATGTCACAAAATAAATTTATGGCTTTTTATTATGAGATAAAAAGTTACATAGTTCTGCTTTAATGAAATGTATATTTATTTATTTACTCAGTAACTATTACCTGGAAAAGTTTTTTGGACCTCAGTCATAAAAACCTTATGGGATAAAAAGAGTTCTCATATAAGAAATTAGAGTCCAATAAAACCTGCTAAAATACAGTCTCTAAACCTGTTTGTCCCAGATCCGAGTGCTCCTAATGTGGTGGTGACCCGCATGTCTCTGGTGTGTGAAGGCACCCCAAACCCCCTGGTGCTGGACCTTACAGGTGAGTCCCTGTCTGTCCTGGTTCACATGGTTACACAGAAAAAGAAATGTGTGTCCTATATCAGTCTGACAGATGCTGGACAATATCTTTGAAAGTAAAATAGGTCAAAAGCTGCTCTTTCACAGTATGCATGACCTCGCAGCACAGACTCCCACTCTCCCTGCTCCAGCTGGCCCAGATATTACTTTTTTATTAGACTGCCCATTTTCCTCAGTCACGGAAAGTCATCAAGATTATAATATAATATATTTTAACATAACATAGAAAAAGGGGCAAAGAGCTTAGTTTTGACATCATTATTTGTCTCAAAGAGAAAGGGCATTCCTTTGTGGACAGCAATGTCTGGATAGATGGTTTGAGAGAAAAGTAAAGGAAGCCATTTTTGTAAAAAAATAAAAAGCCTTCTCTGAACATAGGAGGTGGCCTCAGATTCATGTTGCTTAGTATTTACAACAGTATTTTGAAACCTAAATCAAAACACTTTCAGTCTAGAAGGACATTACCACCTGAAAGGGGCCAGTCAGGTTAATGGTCCCATCAGGACTCGCTCTGCCCATTCAAGTTAATGACAATAAGACCAGAACAGTCTGGTCCACGCAATCAGAGTTAGTTTCAGGTCAAACCACCCCTCTGAGACACATGCTCAGCTCTTGTATCTGTTGAACTTCAGAATTGAAAATGTCCCTTGGAATGAAATGTCTTCACCTTGAAAACTTTCCAGAAGCCCTTTCTTCAACTTTTTCTTTATTTTTATTTGTCTTACGTAATTCTAAATCAGATCTAGATGTGAGCTGGATGTGAACTAGATCCAAAAATACTGCTTTTGGCATTTTTACCAGACGCCATTAAAAAACTACAATCTATACAATATGTAATATCAATTATGTTATAGGTTTAATTATTTCATTGGATCCAGGTAAATAATGCCTGTTTACACTGAGATGAAGGACTCTAATCTGAAAGTGATTCTTTTATATTCTCACAGGAGACCTTGAAGCCTTTAAGAAGCAGCACTTTGTCCTGAAGGAGGGAGTGGAATACCAAATAAAGATCGGCTTTAGGGTGAGAACTATTGACCAAAGAGAGCAAATAACCTCCTGTCTGACTTTATATTACTCATTGTCTGTTTACCCAGTAATTATTCTGTCTGTCATAACAGGTCAGTTAATATATAGAACAATCTGGATGACAGGATAAGTCTGCATTATCACAGTTGATTCACTCATTACACACAAGCCCATAAGCTCATGTAAAAGATGTATAAAAAGCAAAAAGCACACAAACAAACCAACTGTTAGCAAATAAAAGGTTTATTCTTTTAGATTAGGGGAGCATTTGAGTTTGTTTTTCTTTGCAGTTTCTAATGAGACTAGTGTGCTGTTTATTTATGAAAGGTAAATGGAGTAAAAAGGTAAACACAATTAGATCAGTTGTAAAGATACATTTTGTGGCGATGTGGCAGAGCATGAAGGATTTTATGCACTCTAGGCAATTTAAAAACGTCTTAGCTTAACTTTTTAGCTCAGGTTTGTAAGTGCTGTGTGTAACCCTTTGGCAGCATCTACTGGCAACGCTGCAGATTGCAACTTCCTGCCTGTGAACACCTTTAGTAAGATGTCTGTTAACACATCTTTTAAAAATGAGTCATAAAACATTTAGAAATAAAATCTATACGTTTATACAGTTTTGCAAAGAGTTATGACTGATATGTTTAATTGGATTCAATTAGATTCAAAAGAACTGAGACTGCGCCTTCACTGTAAAAATATTATATTAATATTACGTTACGTTTTGTGTTTCCTTAGGTAAACAAGGAGATTGTTTCAGGGCTAAAGTATGTTCAGCAGACCTACAGGAAAGGAATTAAGAGTGAGTTCTTCTCTTTGATTTCAATAAATTTAACCTGTATTTAGTAACTTTTCGACTAGACAGATAAAAACACAAACAAACAAGTTCCTTTCCACAGTTGACAAGTCGGACTACATGGTGGGCAGCTATGGACCTCGGGAGAATGAATACGACTTCCTGACAAAGATAGACGAGACTCCTAAAGGGGTTCTGGCCCGTGGCACCTACAACATTAAGTCCAAGTTCACTGACGACGACAAGCACAACCATCTGTCCTGGGAGTGGAACCTCGTCATCAAGAAGGACTGGACTGACTAAAACGAGCCTTTGTGTTGGAGTTCTCATCCCGTCATCCGCAGTGTCCACTATCTGCCTTTTTTTTTTTTTTTACTGTGGTGTATTTAACAGTTACGCTCTCATGCCTTAGTTCTGCGCCTCGCTGTCTTAACACTCGGCATGGCATCCTCTCGACTTCTGTCAGTAGCAGCAGCAGTAGCAACAGTTTTATCCGTCCATCTGTCTGTTCATCTCTTAGTCCACAGTTTCACTGGGCCACGTTCACTCACTTTACACCTTCACTACTGAGCTGTGCCATCATGTAGCACCTTATATCATCGTTCCCCTTCCTTTCTGGCCTTGTCTTCATCCCAGTTTTTGCTGCTTGAAGAGATTAACCCCGCCTTCCACCTTTCCACAACGGCGTCTTCCTCGCTCCGTATGAAGTACAGTGGAAAAGCAAGTGTACAATCAAGTTTTTGTTTGCCTTTTTATATAAGTGTATCAGTGGTTGTATAATGTAACTTTATTCACATCACTGTTAATCAGCTGTTGTGTTTATAGCAGACCCCACCACATCCACCTGCACCCCTCCCTCGATTGTTTTTGCATCCCTTTGCTTGCCTACTTGCTTGCTGTCTTTTGATAAAAGTACCAATACTTGCCTTGTATAAAAACAAGTCATTCAGAGCTCATCAAATAACGCCTCTCTCCCCTAAATGTATTCACCCATTTCCTTTCAAATGGAAACTGGGGCCAAAGTAAAAGAGGGAGTAAAACATATAGGTAAAAAAAACCTGCCTTATATATTAAACACTTAATAACATAGGTAGAACCTCTGCAGAATTAACATGCCTTGTGTGCATGGACACAGTAAAGTGGGGAGCTGATGGGATACGGTCTTAAAATAGCATCACTTTGAGGTCCAAGCTCACTGATAAGTCATTATAACTGATAACTCCCAGAGGGCCGAAGTAGTTTACCTTCAGAGAGACAACTTCTGAACTGTCGAAATCATCTAATGACTAAACTAAAAGTCCCTAAAAACATGAGTTTATAGTATGTAAAGGCTCCCATTCATCCAGGTCATGGTACACTACAGTAATTTAAGAGGAAAACACTGTCCGGATGCCTCTTGATCAAGGCTATAAATTTAAAGTAATGTAATTAGTGATAAATATAACGTAGAAAGATGTCACAAATATAATTCGAATAATATTTTTTTTCTTTATTTAATTAACCAGGTAGGTCAGTTGAGTACCAATTTTCATTAACGTTTTTGGTGGTAGGGGAAACCGGAGACCCCTGTGAAAATCCACACAGACACGGGAACATGCAAACCCCACACAGAAAGGCCCTGCCCTGATTGAACACAGGATCTTCTTGCTGTGAGGCAGGCGTGCTAACCACTCAGACACTGTCCATAATAATGACACTAGAGCAATAATACTGTAGTCAAAATGAGGACCGTTAAATATAATCAAATATCACAACTATGACATTGAAAGTCAAGGTTATACACAAATAGCCTTGAATGTCAGCTTAAATTGTTCAGTTATTTAATTATATAAGCTATACAATGTAGTCATTACTATGATTAGTCAGCTCATTGTCTGTATTTTTAGGTTTGGCTTTGTAGACTGATCTCTCAGCACTCCCATCTTTGACTGACTTCCAGCATCTCTGCTCGTGTGTATGTGCAGTGATTGCCATCAAGTAGTCTGTAAATAAAGGGCTTAACTCTCGCTACCAACCAATAACCTCAAGTAGCCCTGTTGTAGTGGAGATTGTTGATACAGGTTGCTTTGATTCAGTTGTGCACACACTCGGCATTCCTATAATGAATGTGCAGAATTTGGAAAACCTACCAGTGAAAGTCAGTATTAATATTTCATTTTATGAGGCCTTATCACTGCGGTCTAAATATTTCAAAATCAATCTTTTTTATGTTTCCCTTTGCCTTAAAGTCCATTATTTGCCCAGGATAGCCCAATACATCACTGATTCCGAATGAAGTGGTAGCCTGCGGTCAGGTAAAGAGGAGTAAGCACAGGAGGAGGCTGAGGCGGACACCGTCTGCTGCTGGAGACCTCTGCGGTGTCTGCGCTCAGCAACACACACTAACAGAGACAAGGGAACTGACCTGGCTTTTTGCCTTTTAACCACTAGAAGACAAAGAGTTGTCAAGATGTGGCTTTTTTTTTTTTTTACAAAAATCTTAAACACTCAATTTAAATCATGTACTGTACCCGAACATATGGATGTAATTTTTTTTTTCAATGTGTTTCCTGCTCCATACATTCCTTCACATTGTACAGTTTGTATGAAATCGCTGGCATGTTGGTGGGGTTGTATATTCTATCATCGTTTGTGATTGCTCTTATCAGTCAATAAAGATTTTGCTCAAATTGTCCTCCAATACGTTTTTGTGGATAATATTAAAGTTTATGAATAAATAGTAATTGGATCAGGAAATAAAACAGATGTATAAAAAGAATGCTTGTAAATTAAGAATTTGTAAGGGCATGAAATAAATTTTAGATACATTTTTAAACTGAAACGTAAGGATAAAACAATTTAAAAATTAAATATCCTTTACCTACATAAATCGATTGTAAGATTTGATGTTGGTCTCAGTCTAATCTATGTTTGTTGTCCCACCTTCTTAAATGTACAAGTCAGTCAAAGCATTGTAAAGCATGAATAAAGAATAAATAAGATAAAAGAAGAGCAGCTACAAAAAAGTGCAGCAGCTAATAGGGATCTGAATAAAAAGACAAACAATAGTCTTTGAGCACTGATGTTCATTCTATGTTTTATACTTAACAGTGATAGTTTCCTAAAGCGTAATAGAAAAATTAGGCCTACTTACAAATCTACTATGTTAAAAGGCACAGCATCAAAATACCATTTGACATGACATGCAGGGATTTTTTTTTCCTTTTTCCTAAAAATTGAAGTAAACATTCAGAGTTGACCCATTAGGTCTGTTGTGTTGAACGTTAACAGCTGAAGGGTGAATACTTAAACTAAAGAGCATCCAGTAATAACAATGCAAAATGTACACCTACAATATAAAAAGGATAGAGCATGCATTCTCCATCGTGTCTTGAAACCTGTGATGCTCGTAACAAATCTTTTCATTAAAAATCCCTTAGCACCCTTTACACTTTCAGGACAAAACGTTCCTGTACATAAATACAATACAAATTAAATACAACATTCAAAGTAGAGGGGAAAGATGAGCGTGTAGTTTTGGTCCATGTTTAAACAGTCAGCTAATATTAGGATCGATCCAGACTTGTCCTGAGAAACAATACTGACCACTTGGAGGTTTTTTTTTTTTTTTGTTCTTTTTTGTGTTTTTTTTCCCAAAGGAC
Source organism: Neodontobutis hainanensis (assembly GCA_024349245.1). Lineage (NCBI taxonomy): Eukaryota > Metazoa > Chordata > Actinopteri > Gobiiformes > Odontobutidae > Neodontobutis > Neodontobutis hainanensis. Next base: position 620,459 of record JALDNG010000055.1, read on the forward strand.
ACCCCCAAAACGGGACTGTTTTTGGCACATTAAAGTCTGTTTCAACCACATCCTACATGGGACCGACTGACCAACATGACTTTAAGCTCACACTGTGCATGGCTTTAAATTTCTTAATACAGGTTCTATACAGACTATGGCAACAAAGCACATAAAATATCCCAGTTAAAATACAATAAAAACTTAATATAAAAGTGGATGTAAACAGGAACATCCCGTCAGTCCACAGCAGGTGCCGTTCAGCTTGTAATACAGTAGATCTGCCAAAACACAAGGCCCAAATACAGGATAATAACCCTGATCTAGTCTATTCCAGTTTTAGTTCAATGTGCTCTTTGACGGTGTCTCTGTTGAACTGGTGTCTGTTGTTCTATTTTATATTTCACCTTTACACACTGTTCATAGTTTATCTTGAAAGTTTGCTGATCACTCGGATAAGTGCCGCATTTTCATCTTTGAGTCTCTGGTTGTCTGTTTTCAAGTCTCCCAAAACCTAAAAAATAAAAATAAAAATAAAAAAGGAGCCAGAAATTGTTATCAACAACAATGTAATGATTAGTTATGAGTTATGAAAGGTTTTAAAAATACTATCAAGCTCTCAGTGTTCATTTAGATTTTTCTTGTATTACCCAGTCTACCTTACTCACTTTCCAGTACTTTTCTTAACCACAGGTAGGCAGGTGCAAGTTGTTTAAATAAAATGCCCTTCTTTTATAAAACATTAAACAAGTCCTAATGTAAAACTTTAAAATTAAATTAAAAACACAGACTGAATAGTGCAAAAGGGCAGCACTGAGCTTTACTGTGACGTGTGAGCATTTATAGTGCATTATTGACCCGGCCTCAGAGAGACAATTAGATTATTGCATTGGATCAATTATGGAAACATTTAGTAACTTATACAATAGTCTGAGCTTAAATACAAAGCGGATGGCTACCTTCCAAGTCTTTGGTTTTGTACTTTGACCCCTAGTTTACACAAAAGCTATAATGCATAAAAAAAAGGTTTGATCTTTACCTTCAGTTCATCTTCCATTTCAACTGCTCTCCTCTGAAGAGCCAGCTTCTCCTGTGAGAGTGCATGTGTGTGAATGACTGCAGTGTCTCATTTAGTCAAAATACTTAATGTCGGCACTGCCCCTTTACAAATGTATTTACTTTGAAACTTTATATCAAACTGTATTTGGCTAACTCTTGGACAAATGTCACTGTTCAAGTTGGAAAACTATATAAATACTATATTATGAAAGCATACAAACTAACATAAGTTGCAAATCGAGTACTTACAAATCTTTCAAGCTCGAGCAGTGCTGGTCTGTCTGTGGTTCCCACTTGACTCTGTCACAGAGAAAAAAAAACATGTTACTGACTGTAACATGAATAAGCTCATGTTGAAAAGCTGGTTAGGCCTAGCTGTCCTCTGTTCATAAATGTCACACAGCCTCTTAAAAAAGTCAGAAGCAGCAGCAAACCTGCCCAACCTGTCGTAATCTTTCCAACTCCACTTTGTTTTGGCTGAGCATCTGCTCCATCTCCTGCAGCCTGCGCTTCAGAGACAGGTTCTCCTCTAGTACCTTAATGTACAGCTGGAGGGAGACACATACAAAACTAAGCTTTATGGCAAAGATGGCAGATGTGAGCATGAAAAATCAACTTGCAGACATGTGTTCATCCCTTGAGTTCAGAGTCATTCCTGTATGTCTAAATCTCAAATTCCCCTTTAACCCTTTGTCAGCATTACATACCGTTCTGTAGTAAGCAGATGACTCTTCAAGTTGATTCCCTCTGCATAGAAATACAACACTTCATACAAGACAGTAATACCATTCCACAGCTACAGTATATTAATGAATAAATGTATTCACTGATGTCCTGGAATCAAATTCATTAAATTTTTGGGTACATAAAAAATCCTACAACGTACAAAGCTTTTCTTAAATCAGTTTTACCACAGGCTATAGATTTATACAAGCTGTATCATGTTTTAAATCTTCATGTAGAATAGACTCACGGTAATGTGCTCTCTCCATTTGTATCTTCCGCTTGAGCATCCTCATCTTCTTTCTGAAAATACAATGGTTCAAAAGGTCAGGCGAGCACTACAAACAGATGGTCCTTTATTATACTTTTTTAATGAAAGATGAGAGCTATAAAACAGGTTTAGCAATCCTTTTCCCCTACTTCTAAAAAATTATTAAATAGTGTTGTGCTCTAAATATAAAAATATCTGACTTTTCCTCCCTCTGGCTCTAAGCGAAATATTGCTATATTCCTCCATAAAAACCTTATCCAGTGATGAAAAGTTGCTTTGTACCTCTCCTCCAGTTTTAACAGTGCCAGTAGAGCGTCTCTCTTTCCTCGCTCTCCTTCTGTCCTTAACCCCGAGCTTCTTCTCACCCTCGGGCTCCTCCTGCTTCACCGGGTCAGTATCTGACGGAACAGAAGGAACAGACTCGTGTCACAAATACATCTTACATAATATAGCATGAAGTTGAGCTTGTACTTGCTGCTCTGGTGTGACAACTGTAGCTTCGCTGCCACAAAGTAGATGTGTTACATAAAGATTCTTTGAGGAAACTCTTATCTATATCTTATTACTTCAGTTAGTTGCATGTTGAGGCTTGAGAGCAGAAGGCTTAGGTACCATTTCCACAGTTTCTGTTTTAGCAGACTACCGTGAAAACAAATGTTAGCTTTGATAGCGTCATCTGTAAAATATACTACTCAAAAGTGTTTGAGGAACACATGGAGTCTTGGGAAGGAGACCACATGAGCAGGTCTAACTTAAAAACAAGCAGACAACATATGTAATGTTTCATATTTGTAACATTGCCCTGAAAAGTGACAAACCACATTTCCTTGTTCTTTGACTCCACCCAAAATGTCATCAGATTATTGATCAGAGTATTGGTTATACATAAGAAGTAAATCAGTTTGACAGATGTGTTTCCTAAATATGTTGTGTCAATATTTTATTTGTATAAGTGGTACACGGTAAGAAGCATCCAAGCTTTTAAGCTTTTAAGAACATTACAAATGTGAGCGCATATGTAGGGTGATATATGTCCCTACACTTTATTTACTTAATTTAGGCACTAAGGTGGAACTCACTTGTAACAACAAGACTTGGGACTCAAGATTTGTTGCAGAGTCCCATTTTAAATCAATACCAAAAATGCAGCACACTTTAAACACCTTTGCCCATATCTTTTTTCCACTCAATACAGTTGAGATGTCAGAATTTGAACCGAGAAAGACAATTACAATCAATGCTAAAATGTGACTATATTAGCAACATATGATAATGTGTCTGTAATGTACATAAATATGTTCTTATAATGTAAGCTTACATATACAAAATGTATATGTAACACACACACACACACACACACACAAACAAAATCCACTGATGGAATAACCTGGTCAATAAGAATATTCAGGTAGTCAGCTGACCTCATTCTTTGGGCATATAACGTTGCTAAACCTATACTTGACCGACTGCACCAGCCCCAGATTAAATACTGCCCCCACAGGCTTGTATGGCAGGCACTAGGCATGATGGGAGCATTACTTTGTCCGCCTCTCTTCTTACCCTGACAATACCCATCAGTCTAGAAGAAGGTCAGTCTGGACTCGTCAGACCACATGACCTTCCTCAATTGCTCCAGAGTCCATTTTTTACCCATTAGCCTCACTGACAAATGGTTGTAAGGCTACACAGCTGTTTAGTCCCAATCCATTGAGATTCCTTAACATTGTGTTTGTGGAAATGCTCTTACTTTTACTATTAAAACACAGCCGTCAACAAACGTTTTAGTGATTGCCGATCACAATCATTCAAGATTTTTTCCGACCACATATAATGGTTCCCCACTGTCCTTCCAGTTTTTAATAATGCGTTGAACAGTTCTTTACCCAACTTTAGTAGATTTCAGCAATCTCTTTAGATGTTTTCTTTGCTTGATGCCAAAACAGATGAACATCTTTTCCACAATCACAGGATGTGGTTTCCAACAGGGTTGTTTAAGAAATGAGGAAAAACTCACTGCATTAGTTAGAGTTAAATAACTTGCAGATGAAACATAATCATCCATGCAGTAATCACCAATTGGAGGCTCTTATTCTGCTATTCTTTTTTTCCTCTACTGCTTAGTTAAAACCAGGTGGTGACTTTTTTTTTGTACTATTACAAACTCTATTAAATCTGTCACTAATTTTGTACTTAGCAAAGAACCAAACTAATTTTTGATATTTTAAATAATTTGAAGGGCAGTAAAAAGAACTCTTCCAGCCTAAAAAAAGACAACATTTTAACCCATGTCTATTCATTCAGCGCTTTGCCGCTCACCTCTTTCAGCAGGAGTAAAGGTTATGATGGGGCTGACAGGTTGGACAGTCCGAGGCGGAGGATCTGCAGCTTTGGTCACAGTCTTTTCTGCTTCTTTAAGGTCTGTAAGAGTCACACCCTGTAAACACAATAAACAACATTCAAAAGGGTGGTTCCAACTACTACAGAAAAGAAGAGCAGCGGGTTTTGAGTCATTAAGATCGCTTTGAGAGAGGTAACATTAGCCGACAAAACAATTCACTCATTTCCACTGAGGTGTTCTGGCAGAGTAGCTGGATATTAGTGCCATAAATCTGTAGCATGTACTTAAAGGTCTAATTATATACAGCATGTTATTTGGCAAAAAACACACACAAACGGCTAGAAGCCAAATCAAAAGGTTGTGCAGTAACTTCTCTAAATTGACAAAATACAGAATTACTTTTCCTTAAAATGGTGTCAAGTGAGACAACGTCAAGATTATTATAAATAAGTAGTAAAAACTTTTTTTTTAAGTTGTTTTTATTAGTGGATAAAAATTAAGGGAAAGGGCTTTAAAAGCAAAGAAACTTAATAAATAAGCCCTTTAAGATAAACGGAACAGGTACAGATTAAGCTTTTTAAGAAACATTACCTGAGTGGATCGTCGAGTCTGTCGCAGCAGTCGAGAACGAGCCTTCCTCTGAGACTCAGACTCTTCGTCTCTGACAGGAGCCTGGAACCTAAACACAGAAAACAAACTTTATATTATACTAAACAAACCCATTTGGCAACTGCACTCGAGTATGAATGCACTGGTTTTGGAGGATCAGACTGGTCCTTACTTGCGCCCGTCAGCGCTGGGAGTGTTGGGACTGTCCGCTGTAGTTTCTTTTGTTTGTGGAGTTGGTTGCACTCTTGCCGTGCGATTTGCCCTGTCCTGTTCCTTTTCCTCTTCATCATTTTCCTCTGGTGTCTGGTCGAACATGGACATATTGACATTACATTTTGACTGACAGACATTTTGTGGCCTACAGGGTTAGTATAACAATAATTGAATAAAAGCCATTGAAACTTCAGTCTGTATTGACTCTTCTACCTTGTCAGCGGGACTGATGGTGGTCACACTCTCTGTGTCTGGACTGGACAAGGTGGAGCTTTCTGAAAAAAGAAAAAAGATGAACCAGCCTCTGTTAGAGTCACCCCAGATTAAACATGTTACATGTAGAGATGATGTGTTAAATGTTTACCAGGACTGCTCTCTTTCTCCTCACTGAACTCCAGATCTCCAGAGACACCCCTCTCTTTGGACTGGTCCTGCACATTCATCTTGTCTTTACTGCTCATCCTGCAAACAGAGGTCCTAAAAAAATAAAAAATAAAAAAATAAACACTGGTGGCTCTGCTCTAACTGCCTTGGTTCTGTAAAAATGATGTGGTTACTGACCGCCGTCGTTTGTTTTGTGCGTTTGCTGTGGTGGAGCCCTGTTGGTTTTGTCTGTCCAATATGGACTGTTCCTTACGCCACTGTAAGGAGACATCATCAGTAACTCAAAACATCTTTTCAAACATACAAGTGAGAAAATAATAATGAAAAACACTTTCTTACATTGGCTTGTTTCTGTGATAGCTCCTCAAGGAGCTCTGCAACACTTTCATCAGCGACATCAAATGGTGTCTGACCCTGCAATTTTCATTTTTAAAATAAATAATGATGGTAATCCAAAATTCAATGTTTTAAAGGAGAATAAGTGGGTCTAACCCCATTGCTGCGGGCCTCCATATTGCACAGCTGTTCAGCCAAAATCTGACAGGCCTCCCCCTGACCCCAGTGCGCTGCTGCATGGAGCGGTGTCCAGCCGTCATAGTCCTTAGCTGACACATCTAGTCCACACTGGCACAGTATCCTGGAGAAGGGCAAGAGACAAGTGCAGATCCACAAAGACCACATGAGAAGATTTTCACAAAACAAATCCCGACACACACAAGATTGTTTTAAATGAGATGCTTACTTGAGGGCCTCCAGGTAGCCTTTAGCAGCAGCCACATGCAGCGGGGTGGCCCCAGTCTTGGGGTGTCGTAGGTCAGCTGGTGGCCCATCCGTCAGCCACGCACGAGCATCTCTCATGATTTGTTCCTCCTCTAGTCGTTTAGCAGCATCTAAGTCAACACCTGCACATTTAAACGGCATATTAGACACTAAACTGGATAGTACATAAATGTTATAGAAATATTGAGCAACATCATTAGCTTTTCATAAATCATAAACAAATAACAGTTAATATTCCAGGCCATATCCAACTAAATCTTAAAAAGACACACGTTGTTACTAGTTTATATTAAATCATCTAATTTGAAACAATGGCTTATCATGAATACACTGAGCAGCAAAAAAACATCCGCACTCACCTTGTTTTACTGTGAATTTTTGTATAAGGGATTCAGTGGTCTCATCCAAAGCAATATCCAAAGGTACATCACCATCACAGTTTACAGCAGAGAGACAGGCGTCATGCTGCAGGAGGTACCTAACATGTCAAATATAGAGAGATTAGTTACTGCAACAAGGGTTTAAATGTCTTTTAGGGCAGTCTAAATGTGGAAAATCTAATGCCACTGTTGATCCGGGCTTTCGTTGCCTGCCAGTACAATACCAAAAAGGTGCATCAGTTCTTTAATCATTTGCCTTACATGCATTTCAGTGCCAAGCCAGCCTACTCATGCTTTAGCCGGGCTGTTGTCCTGCCAAACACGACAACAATGTTAGTATTGTTAAATTCAGAAATACCCTGGCACCCACGCGGCATTGTGACGTCCCCACAGTGGCAATGAGTCCTTTATTACACAGCTGTTGTGCTCCTCGAACAGAAGAGACGTAGTGTACGGACTTCATGCTAACAGAGACCAAGTTATGACCAAGAACAGTCTGTATGAGACCGAAAACAAAACCCAAGACCACAAGAGATACAGGGAAACCCTTTTTAAACACCAATAGTCCAGAATTAAACCAAGGAATGTTTGTTAGATCTTTGTGAAAGGGGAGTTATTAATGATAAAAAAAATATTGATGTTTTTGGTTGCATTAGAAAATAGCAGCCAGGATTTTAACATACAAAAGCAATAATAATATGGAGAAATAAATCAGTTGTGGTCTATAAAGGTCTCTAAATTAAAATGGGAGTTCTGTAAGTCTGATATTATATGGTAGAACTATTACATACTCTGCTATGTCGGGATGACCGCAAGAGGCCGCCACATGCAGCGGTGTCCATCCCTCGCTGTCGACCTGATTCACACTGGCACCATTCTCCAACAGAAACGTCACTATCTCCATACTGCCATCTATGCACGCCTTGGTCCGAGAGACACAAAACAGAAACAGTAAGCTCATTTTCCAGTGAGTCATTCAATTTTAAAGTCATGTGGTGAAAGAGCTTTACCTGATGTAGAGCAGTTATTCCATCAGCGTTTGAACAGTTGATGATATCCGGGCCATCCTCTCTGTTCATCAGACGGGCCTCGATCAGCATCGCCTGGGCCTCATCGGTGTCACCGCTGGCACAAGCCGCCAGAAATTCAGCGGCTCTGTCAAACCTCACCCCTTTCCTAAAGAGGAGCAGGATGTTTTAAACTCAAGCCAACAAAAAGATGATAAAGACTCAGTCTTTTAGACTTCTTTAGAGTGCAGTAATATAAGAAATAACAATTGTGGTTTTAGGGGGATGAGGTGTCCATGTTTAGTCATGTGACAAATGTGTAACCCAGGTTTAAATTCACAGGCAGTATCAAACTGACTTATATTTTGTTTTCATTATCATAACATGAAAAGATAAACATGATATAAATAGTGTTTAAATAATGTAGTTGCATAATAACACTGACATAATAGCCTAAAATAAATGATGATTGTTGACGTAAGAGCTGCTTAGACAGTAAGTCCACTATTTTGTAACCGAGGCGCAGAGGTCTCTGGGGCTGGAGCTTGTTTCCAGGTGTGTTGGGCTTGAGTTGTTTAGCCTGGATAAATACCACTCTCGCAGGGCTGAGACACACAAAAGTTGGTCGACAACCATTTATTTTCACATTCAAAACTATGGACAGCTTTTGGATTTTCCAGTTCACTTATTCAGCTTTCGACAGTGGGAGGAAGCCAGCGCACCCACAGATAGCCCATGGAGGCACAGGGAAAACATGTAGTCAACGGGAGAACATGTAGTCAGCACACAGAGAGTCCATCTTGTGATACACCCCAATAACATAGGCCTACTTAAACAATAACTGTAGAGATTTATCTATAATCTATTGCTCCATTTGTGATATAGCCTACTAATACATTGTGACACCCAGCTGTTAGTTTTGCATGTGATGACATATGCTTCTAAAGTAAAATACAAAAGCAGATATAAGTCTGCAATGTGGCAATGACACCTGACAGGTTATTATTTGTTATTTAGCAGCTGATGGGCTGCTGCTACACTGAGCTGTTCCTGGTGGTTACTTCACAGTTGCCTACACCCTTCACAATCCCACGCACAATGTTCATTTTTAGCCTCTTACAGTGCTTTACACAATAACTGTGGATGAATATGTTTTCATTTTGGTAAAGATATCTATAAAATTTGCTTTCCTCACCGTCTCTTTAGAAGTGGACTGGTTTCTTCTCTTCCCGCGGTCTCTGACTCGTCTCTCGGCTGGTCGCAGAGCACGGCCTCCGGGTTCGTAGCTTCCTTCGCGGCGTCGCCCCTCCAACTCCGCCTGGGCACCGCCGAGGCTTGGTCGGTGCAGGAGCCGGCCCAACGCTTGAGCTGCTCCCGCCGCTTGGTCTTCGCCGTGTCCCCCATGACTTTAAGCGCGGAGGACAGCGTTTTTAAAAATAAAACACGCACTGGGAGGGAAAGACACACCCTCCATGTGTACACTTTCACTTCCTGGTTCTCGTTCTGCTTCGGAGGTGGTGAAGGAGGAGGAGACTGCGGCTCGTGCCCGTGTACGTCGGGAGCGCGCAGTGTAGTGATGTAAGTACGTTTGTCTGTTGCAGGGCTGAGGGAGGAAATTGAAGTGGACATAAGTAACCTGTGGTCTTCCTGTCATTGTGCTACTGTTTAACTTTATATCTCTTTTTTGAAAAAAAAAAAAAAAAAAAACAATCCCAAAAGAAATGTTTCGTGGTTCCGTTTTGAAAAACTGTTATTAAACAGTTGTATGATTGTAGTGATTAACCAGAGCCAAAAAAAATGCTCTGTGCAAGGACATTATGTGTTTTCAAACCTATAGGCGGCAGATGATTAGGCAATGCCTTGTTTATAAATTATTAGCTATTGACTCTTATATATCTGGCATACACAAAATAACTGTTGAATAAGGCCACCCACGTTTCTTTCTTTTCAAAGGGAAGGTATTGTACATTTACTATCAATGACACAGTGAAGGTGGCATATATGTATGAGATTCTTTTTTAGGCATATAGGTTTCTTGATTTTACCAGTTTTAGTCCTGAAATAATGTTATTTTTTTTGGTAGAGACAGAAATTACTTTGTGTGACTAAAAAAATGCTGAAAACTGAGCTGTAATCAACAAAAGAAAATGCAGTTTATAGTTTAGTTAATAGTACAGAAACATTTCTTTAAATATAAAAATCCAGATTGTTTCTCCCAGAACCACCATTTTGTTGTAATGTGTATTTTAAATATGTTGTATGGGAGTAAATGCAGAGTCCCTATGACTCTGTGTTGAGCAATCTGGTCACACAGTCTTTATCAGTGGAAACACACATATACGTAACAGCTGGTTAGCCTTTGTTTACTGCTTGGTATTGCAGTTACTTCCCAATGCTTAACATACTGTTGCTGGTCACACCCAAAAGACTGCTTAAGTGCTAAAGACACATCACAGCAGTAATCCCTGCTTTGGTGTCATTCAGTTATATAACAGCTGAAGAGTGTAGTAGTATTCCAACAGAGCTGCAGTCCTGTGAATCAAACCTATTAACCAATAAAAAGCACCAAATCAATGCTTACACCCCACAGCTGTAACTACAAAGCTTTTAAACATACCACAGCAGACTCAGGGTCAAATTCCACATGACATTTTTCTTGTGGCTCAGGACTTGCAGCTCAGTCTGTGGCCACCAGCAAAAGAGAAAACCCCAGACAGAAGTAAGTGCATTTCTCTCCAGTTTAATGCAAAAACTTCAATGACTTATGCATTTATTTGAAATATGGAGTTGCAATCAGGAAGTTGTGAGTGCAATTGCATTCACTGATGTAGCCTTTTATATATTACTTTTGGTTTCTGGAGTCCACTGCTAAATGTACCACAACAAATCTTTCTGGACTTGACCTGGTGTTTTTTAAATAATACACATAATATATAAAACAGTAGTGTTTGTGAGTTGAAAATCAATATCTTTTGATCTTGTCAGTGCCAGTAATATCAGTCTAGTAGTGTAGTTTTGCGCTGTTGATGTCGTCGGCTTTGTTTTTACTTTGAATGTGCCCTCAGATGTGGCTGGGCTACAGATGTTCCCGAACAATACTGCCATCTAGTGCTGACATAAGATTTTGAAATGCTATTTTAGGGCATTGGCTTTAAAAGAAAGCAGACCGTTAAGAAACAGGAAGTGAGTGAAAAAGAGAATATGTTGAGCAAATGGCCCAGGCTTGCTGTCATACTGTTCAAAAATGTGAACCATTGACCATTAGAGTAAAATATAAAACTACTAAGGCCTTCAAATGTGCATTGCGCTAAATGTTGTTTATACAAATATAAAATAACGCACACCCGTCCAAAATTCTAATTGTATAACTTTTTACATAGTATTTATGGTACATTTGTCTTTGGGAGGAGCCATTTTAGTTTCATTACTTCCTGTTCCTCCAGCTGCCTAGAGCAGACGAAGGACTTTTCCCAATTGCCAGGAGCCTTCCTTTGGAGGAGGATATCCCAGACTCAGCTCCTCCCAAGCACTATCTAGACTCCTGGGTAACGCCTCAGAGTCTTTTGGAACAGGCTAAAAAGTGGCCGAGCTGCTTCATGTTTTTTTTTTTATTCTACATAAAAGACTTAAATATTGAATTGTTGTTCTATGGAGTTATTGCTCATTAATTATTTTACTACTAGGATATAAAATGCAATGTTAAGCAAAGAAAATAAAATAACATCCATAACAAAAAAATAATACAACAGAAAACCCAGCAGATTATTTTTGTAATCACAGTCTGGTGTGTATATACTGTCATTGGTCTGATACTGATCCGTGGCTCACAAAAAAAGGACAGAAACATTTGTGGAGCTGAATAGTTACATTTGCTGATACTTTATGTATTCAAAGTAATAAGTATTGTTTGTAAAACGAGAGCAGCTGAACTTGACATGTTCTGTATGAGTGACTCCAAAAGCCAATAGCAATGATCAGCTGACATGACAACGGTGATAAAATATCATTAATGCGAAATAAAACTGACCTGCAGTTTATTGTTTTCAAAATAAAACATTATCTATGAACACAGCAAATCTACACTTGTATTTAAACTGAAAATCTTCCGTTTTAAGCCGCACTTCCTCTTCTAATTTTTTTTCAAAATATTTGCGGTGCATTGTGGGTAGGGAAAGGCCACAAAGGATCCACAGATGCGTCCTTAGTATCCTTATTTAGGATTTTCTTTTGTTTCTAAAACTTTTTAAACATCAGTCAGACCTCTGTGTTCTCCATCCATTTTTAAAATTATTTTTTATTAACCATTTTCACATTTATTTACATTTAGTCATTTAGCAGAAGCATTTATCCAAAGCAGCTTACATTGAGCTTCTATTCACCAGTGTTACAGCTGAAACACCACTGTGGGTACAAGGTGGGTAACCTATGTGTCTTGCCCAAGGACAGTATGAACTGTGAGGAGAGCGAGAATTGAACCGCCAACCTTCTGCTCTACCACTTGGCCCCTCCATTTACATTTATTTATTTTCTATGCACCCTCCTCCATCACTCTATTCTTTTTTTATTTTTTTTTTTTGAATCAGCAGTGAATTTTCTTTGTGTTTATCTCTAAATATTGTACATATTTCTTTGCTCTTCCCAGCTCGGATTTGCTCAGAGGATATCTGCACAGGGTTGCTGTTCAAGTCTAGTGTGTGTTTTGTTTTTGGGCTTAAGTCTATTGAAACATCATATGAAACAATACAAAAAAAAGTTATTCTAATCCACTGCAGTATTGCATTACAGATATCTGCTCCCTCCTTGTCCATGTCCCAGGATGTCAGCAGCCAAACCCTCAGCAACTCTCTCTCTGCCCCCTCACAGTCTCAAGCGGCTGGCACAGGAGTGGCTTGCAGAGGACACGCCAAATTTTGACCCTGCAGGAGTGTGTGTGGGGTCGAAAGAGGTGGAGGCAAAGTTGCTGTGTAAAAGTCCCAATAGCGTCTTGGCAGGGAGCCCCTTTTTTACTGCAGTGTTTACAGAGGTGGGCTGCTCCGTGGAGTGGTTGTACCAGGACGGAGCCCCGATTGGTGAGCTCTTAGACTTAAGGTAAAAAAAAAAAAAACAACAACAGTGATTTTATTATCTCCCTAATTTCAGTCTTTCCTCTCCAGGTCCAGATGCTGTCACTCTGACCGCTGTAGTGAAAGGCCCAGCAAACTGTCTTCTTTTGGGGGAAAGGCCAGCTCTAAATTGCCTGTCCCGGGCCTCAGGAATCGCCACACGCTGTGCCAAGCTAAGGGCCACAGCAGCGGCAGCAGGATGGCACGGAGAGGTGGCCGGGACCCGCAAAACCACCCCAGGTTTTCGTTTGGTGGAAAAGTATGCCATGTTGGTGGGAGGAGCGTCTATGCACAGACAAGATCTGAGTGGGATGGTCATGCTCAAAGACAACCATGTGTGGGCTTCAGGGAGCATCACAGAGGTACAAGGAAATGATAATGTCTTGTAGAAGTCTGCAAATTATATGAAATATATTAAAACTCTTTTAAAACCAATATTTTTTCATGCAGGCCATTCAGTACTTATTTTTTTTTTTGTAAAGTAAATGTACTTTCACTTAAGTACAGACTTTTGTTGCTCTCCCAATGATCAATTATTATATCAATAAAGAGCCTTGTTGTACAGGCAGTGAAGGCAGCGAGGTTGGTATGTGGCTTTAGCAGTAAACTGGAGGTTGAATGTCGATCTGTAGGCGAAGGCAGAGAGGCGGCTGCTGCTGGAGCAGACATTATTATGTTGGACAACTTTCAACCTCAGGTAAAAAAAATCCATTTCTCTTACATAATTTCTCTTGTGTATGAATTTTGTATGGCCTTTTTGACTATAAATTACCATAGGCTTTTTTTATGCTGTTGCTTATAAAAGTTGTGAACCTGTTGTTCACCGGCAGGAGCTTCACACTGCAGCCCGGACCCTTAAAGAGGGCTTCCCGTCTGTTCTCATTGAAGCCAGTGGTGGGGTCACCCCAGAGAACCTTCCAGAGTGTTTCTCTCCTCATGTGGATGTCATTTCTCTGGGCTGTATAACACAAGGCTGTCCAGTGGTGGACTTCTCCCTAAAGGTCATGCACTGAGGATTTTACAATCATGATTTACGCTCTGCATTTGCTAAGATGTTGATTAAATTATAAGAAGTATGATTCTGGTGAAGAGAGGAAACTCTTGTATTTCTAAGAATAACTGCTGTTACATCTGCTTTAAATTTGCTAAAACATTTCACATCCTTTTGCCATTTATGTCTCTCAGTCATTTAATAAAACCTAAAATGGAATATGTACTTGTCACACATGTACTTCTAATTAATATGGAAAATACTAATGCTAGAATGTTATATTAAATCTATCTTTTAAAATGTATTATTATTTATCTCCCGGAAGAGTTAGAGGAAGTGAACACGAGAAAAAAATGTAAACTTTAGAAGACAAACTAAACAAAAGAGAATGATAACAGCGATAAATGAATCTTCTGTACGAGGAGATTGAAAAACTGAAGAAAATCATTGACATCTGCCGCTTTGTGGAGACATCTTTGTCAATATATGTTGCAGAGTTGTCCTGTCATTGTTTGTTTGGTGGCAAGATCCCTAAAAGAGACGCGACGGAAAGGGTCAAAGACTCAGAATGTTTACAATCCCAGAAGATAGATAGATACTTTTATTTAGAAAGATGCAATTCAGTGTGGATATGACAAGCAGAAACAAGGAGATCCGCAGCGGCCTTTGTCCACAGATTGAAGAAGCTAGAAAAGGCCTAGGTGACAACACAAATAAAAGCAATTTTTTGATTTAGCAAAAAGAGAAATGCACAAGTTTTGGAAAAAAACTAATGTTTTTCTAGTCATAGCACCAGTCATTCAGCAGGGGTCGCCATTCAATAAACTCAAAGGAGATCTAATTGATTCACTGACATGTGAGGACGGTGGATGGATAAACTTGTATTTCTAAATCTGTACAGTTTTAATAGTACAACTCTCGCTAAAGTGTTACACAACTCATAAAAAGTAGTAATTTAAAAACAAATACATAAAGGCAGATATTTAATTGAAGGTGGTGACACTAACGATTCCCTAAACGTCTAACTAATGGATTACCAATTTTGAAAGTAAATTATACATGACTGTGAACAATTAAATTTGATAAGATGGTTGGCAATTCCTTAATCCTAATACCAAAAAATATACTGATCACTCTGTTCTGGAATTAATTTGCGGTGTTCTTCCCGTTGTTTACAGTTTTCCCTAGAGGTATTTCACAGTTATGCTCCAATGTTTGATCATAAGCTAATTCAAATTTATCTTACGGGGACTTCAGGGGTCTTCAACAGGCGGACCGCGGTCCAGACCTCGAGAGGCTTTCATCTGGACCGCAAGACATTATTACAAGCGCAATGTGTAAAATATATTTCTGAACCGGCATTTCTAGGACAGCTATGTACCGGTTACTATGGTTACGGACAGAGCAGCGGCAAATTTAACAACTTTAGCGTAGCCTGATAATGAGTTAGAAACGACTAAAATGTAAAAGTTTAGCCTGAGAGGGATTGTTGGAAAATACATCTCCGTGTCAGTGTCAAAGCTGAACAACAGCCCTTTATCCTCCAGTCCAGGCTGCTGTGATAATCAGAATGAATCCAGAACTGAACCAGGACTGGACCTTTATCATGTCAGGATTAAAAAGACTCAACAGCTAGCTAGCTCACAGGGAAGTGAGGACGTCTAATAATGTGGTAAGTTGTGCATTTGTCTGTCAACTTCTTTATTCTGTTGTAACTTAGGTACTTGACTCGTTTGTTGCATTTTTGACCTCATTTACAAACAATGTGAGTAAATAGCACTCGCTGTGAACCTAACATGTTAATATGGGTAATTAAAAACAGAAAAGTTGTTAAAGGAGGGTTTGGAGATGAGTGACATAAGTATTCCTTAAGTTCAGTGTTAGTTTCTGTGGGAATCCTAAATGCTGTTAGAAAACTAAACATAAGCACATTTTACTTATAATGTTACTCCACACGGGGAAAACAGGAAATAAATATTTGTATATGATTTTGAACATGTTATAAGCTGAACGTTACTGCTAATAAATGTAAATGTAAATGTTAAGAAATGCTCAGTGCATTTTTTCTTGTTCCTGTTATCAGAGGAATGACAATAGAAAGAAATGGATTATGACTGCACCTTTGTCATATTTGTTTAACAAAGATGTTTTGGCTTGAATTGATGGGTTTCTATTTAAAATGTTCTCACACATTTCTGAAAGAGTATAAAGCATAATATGCACAGGCTGTGTACAGGATGTCGTCAATAGACAACCAGTTTTTGAGCCTTATCTTTGGCCTCTAATGATTTTGTAGTAATTTCCTTTTGTCTGTGAGCTGTGTTGGTTAAAGCTAAACACTCAACCATCCTCCTCATGTAAACAAAGGAAAAAATACAGAAAACAGTGGATTACTAGGAAGAATGTGGATGTGGTGACCTTGTTGTCAGATTCTCAAAACCAAATAATTGTACAGACAGACTAAAATTATTGTATTTCAGCACGAGTTTTCAACACATAAAAAGTACTCCAACAAACAATTGTTAGACTCTCACATTCTAAAGAATCAGTTCTAGAGGAGGATTAGACGCCACAAGCCTCACATATATGGTAGACAAATGCAGAGGCTCAAACACAGCAAACTAGTGAGGAACACTAACTAAAGCCCTGTTAGTCTAACTGTAAACTGTTAAAAAAATTTTAGACATTAAATTAACTCACCGAGCTGGTCAATTGATGAGTAATATTTGTACTTTCAAAAACTTCTTTCAGCTCATTGCAGCACAACAAGTGTGAGCTAACCTTAAAAATATGTCATACTCCAACGCACTGTGATAAGTTTGTGTGAGGTGTTAATGTGATTTTTTTTTTTTTTTTGATTCATTTGTGTTTCTACACTAAGTTTTCATTTGCAAGAAAGTGGTTTTGTTTTGAGCTGGTTTCATCGCCATGGTAACTTACAAACCACACAATTAAAATTTGGTTTTACCAAAGTGGACAAATTATATGTGAGCAAAGTCACGTAGACTGCATCAACTTTAAACCTTTTGTTCTTTCTTTCATTTGGTCCAGAGAATATAGGCTACTTTATTAAACTCTGCACATAATGCAAAGGACATCAGTTACACTTTGAAAGCTTTATCTGTAAAAAAAAATTATTGACTGCCTCAATATTTTTGAATTTGGGTCACACCTAAGTTTTTATTAAAAGATTTATAAATGGTTTTTGATTCATTATTGCTGTTTTTTTATTGATTTTTATATTTTTTACTACGATTTTACATGTTTTAATGTCAAAACAATTTACACTTGATGTGAAGTCCATCATCAGAGTAAGCCAATTACAATTGCTGTCTTAAAACATATACAATCAGCCCTTTTTCTCTTTCTTCTGTTTTTGGCTGTGATCATGTTGCTTCCTGTTTCTCAGCAGAAATAACCGCACTCCGTTATAGTAGTAGTAGGCTGTTCAATGCACAGACACGCCCACTAATCATTGGTTTAGGGTTTAAACCTGAGTTGATAACTAGCGTCGTGCAACATGTTAACCCAGTGTTGATCTGCAACTCTGGGTTCAACCATATATTGTAAATAAACAACCGGCTTCTAGCAACAGCATGCTTGCTAGAAGCAGGTCGAAGCTCTTTTATCTATTAGGTGGTGCGTCCCCCCAAGCTACATTTTTATAACAAAAAACAGTTTTCCTTTACCGGTGTGACGGATCAACAATACGTAGTGTAAGTGCCTAGATTGATGCCTGTTCAAAATACATTAAGTCGCATGGTAACATTTTTTGTCCCAAGGATGTGGATTTTACCAAAAATATTATTGATTAAAGGTAAAATAGTGGTGGAAAGCGTACACTCCAGAGTAGTAAGCTTGAGATTAGAAGACAGAGTTGTCTGAAAGATTTAGGTGAACTTTTTCATTTTACCTTGTGATGCATCGACAGCTATATTTGACCATAGATAGTATAAATAGGTTTTGACTTGACTTTGCAATCGTAACGCTTCACTGCAAGGACTATTTCTTAACGGTTGCATGTAGTGTAATGTATGTAAGTAATAATTCCCATTAAAAATGACATTTTGTCTCTGGTTTCTCTGTTTGTCGGTTACTTTTGTTTTCCTCTGAACATAAACAGGTGAAGAGTTTAGAGTGGTTTAGACTAGACTGTGTAAGTAAAATTGTAATGTACAACAAATCTTGTATAAAACATATTCTGTCACTAAGTCTTTTATGTTATTTACTTTTAGTCAAAAGTTTTACTTTGAATGCACAAACTATGTTGTATTGTAGCCTAAACCCTAAACTAATATTTATTCATTTCTGATCATGTCCAGTCTACACCACAGTTAGAAAGTACAGCTTTACTTTCTTGTAACCTTCAACCTAACTTGAAATGACAAATGCTCTCATTGTCACTAAATAACGGTTTTGTTAAATTAAACCTCTCCAGATGTATGAATTGTCTCTACCTTCAGTCACATACTCTTTAAACTGTTCAGCTACCTGCTACAAACATTGCAGTGCTAAGCATTCACAAAGAGCCTAACTGACAGTTGTATAACAGCATTTTATCACTGTTAATCAAATGTATATATGTGTAATATGTATACCAATACTGCATCTTTTTATTAGAATCTATTCACAATTTTGTCTGTGTATAGGTCTTTGGGATCTTTGGTCTAAAGTAAAAAGTAAAGTGGCAAATAATTTTTTTTTTTATACATACATTTAACCTACATTTAATTTTAAAATTATCTCCTTTAAGCTGTCAAACAAAGCACACTATTACGTCTAAAACTATGCCACATAAAAACTGTTAAAAATAGAATGTTTAGACTAAAAGCTGGGTTAAGGTCATGTGAGACATCAGTATTGGTAAAGCACTTTTTTGACAATGCATATATGTTCTCAAAAATACATTTCATAATAAATCAGTCATTATGATCAAACAGTTACTCAGTACTTGTGTATTCTTTTAACCAAATACCAAATACTTTTTTACTCTAACTTGAGTAATGTTTTAGAGGACTACTTTTTACTTGAGTAAAATTATTTTGAAGTAACGCTACTGCTATTTGAGTAAAGTTTTAGGCTACTCTCCCCATCTCATATGAAAGAGTAAAAATGCCAATTGAAAAAGGTTCAGAATCCTTATAGGCATTTAAATAAGACAGCCTAATTATAGTTGTTTGCTTGTAGAGGCAAATAAACCAAAAAGTTGTTAATTTAAGTATTTGTTTTCCAGCCTCACACTTACATGACAAGTATGAGTTTATATTTTACCAGCAAATTACAATTGTAAGTAGGCTCTACTTTACTACTGGGTCACATTTAGGGCTGTTAAACCCCTAAACATGTTCTGTCAAACTCCTATTGTATGAGGCCCCCCTAATTCAGGGGCTATTGCCCTGAAAACCCATCAAAGTGTTCCACAAACTTTGATTACTGTGCTAGATTTTAACTGACTAGTTTTTTGTGCACTTATGCTTTTTGTTACCTTGTGTTGTTAAAATTACTTCCATTGTTTTCCTCACTTGTAAGTCGCTTTGCATAAAAGCGTCTGCTAAATGACTCAATGTAAATGTAAATGTACAAATTTAGACAAACTCCTCTCAACAGTCTGCAGCTTTAGCCTCTTTACAGGCCTTTGTATGAAATATTAATAATTAAAGGCAGTGGCCCCCCTTTGAGGTCAGGACTTAAAAGTGAGAAATGTAATCACAGTCTGAACCAGGTTTACTCATCAACAATAGAAGTAGCATAGAACAATGCTAGAAAAGGAAGTAAAGTACCCTGTAGACGCTTTATTCTGGAGACCATTGGTCAAAATGTGGAAAAAAGCTGGTTGCGGTTAGGCCAGGGGCAGTAGTAGCTCAGTGGGTAGAGCGGCTATCCTTCGACCGGCGGGTGGGCAGTTTGATCCCCGCTTGAAACATCCAAAAACATCATAACATCCCGCTCACCACCACATACTGTTGTTGTGTCCTTGGGCAAGACACTTAGCCTAACTTGCCTCTCGTGGTGTTCCAGCTGTAAACCTGGTAAATAGCTTAATGTGTGGAAAGCCTACCACAGTAGGTAGAAAAGTGCTATATAAAGCGTTTAGAAAACCTGTACTACAATACAGAGCTCCTCTAAAATCTATTCAGACTGACTGATCGTTTGAGTTTGTATGAACTGACATTACTGGACTCCCTGTTTCTTCTGCAGGTAATAGATATGTGCTAGAATAACAGGATAATTTCAATAAGAATGTCAATGCTAATGCTATGTCTGACCAGAGGGCTACTACAGTGGCACAGTTATCTTGTGAGAGGTTTATTCCTGAAAATGATTTTCCTGAGGAATTAACCAGGGTCGACAGTCAAGAATCATACTAACAATGTGTCAGTGGGCCAGGTATAGCAATTATGGCACCGTTTACATAATGGCATTCCAGATGTGGCCCGATTGTGGTTTAGTTTGTATGGCCCAGATCTATCCATGCCAGATTTCTTGACTTTTAACCAACCGAGTGTACACCAAACGCTGCTACAGCCATGTCCAATTTAAATAAACATATAATCTAATTTAATTATGAATTTATTTATACTACATCTACACTCTGCGCTAAACACTTTTATTGCTGTCTTGCACACTGCAATTTTTGCACGTTATATTTTTAATTGTGTTGTGTGTCTTATATGTTATTTGACATTACACAATGACAAAAGTTTCTAATGATTCTGATGATTTAAAAGATTTGGACCCTATAATCCAGTGGGTGCTGGATGTTAACACATAAATGGAATGCCCTCACTGAAGAATTGACAATGGCGCCTGAGCCTTCACAACACACTCTAGAACTATCCACATCACCATAGCTCAGAGAACTTGTTAAATTATTATTTTTAGTAGTTTTATAATGCTGTTATGTTATTCAAATACTTAGTAATGTTCCTGACTCTGCCTTTTCTATTGGTTATCATAATGTTTGATTATATTGATATGGCTCCACGGTGAGCTCCTGTCTAATCCCACCATTGTACCTCACTATACCATAGGTAAGCCGTAGTTTACTCCCTTTTTGAAAAATAATTCTGTTTTATTTGTCTGATATGTAACCACCACATCAGTTATAAAACTCTGTAATAATTACAAGCACACACCAACCTTTGTTTCCGTATTCTGACAAACATCTCTTTCTATGTAACTTAAATGTTCTGTTTCTGTTTTCTTAAAATCTTATTTGCTTGAGAAGAGAATTTCCCTGACAGCACACCCACCAATGCTCACCAAACAGCCACCATCTAAAAAAATCCCACTTACTCTTCACACACAGCTGTTGCAAAACCCAGAGAGAAGTTTGTGTCTGCAGAGTTCGTTTAGTTGCAGTTTTTATGTTCTTTTAGTTTTGCCAAAGGCTGCTATGATTGGCTGATACAGCAACAGATGCTATAAGTACTGTACATTTTGCAGTTTGATTCACTAATTATTTTAACATTTTACAATCATTGTAAGACCTAAGTTTAATAAAGAAGTGAAAACCACATTCACTGAGAAGTGCCTCATTTGCAGAAATGACACCAGGCCAGTTGCAACAAACATACTGAACAACAAAACATGCTGACAAAAAACAGTCTCTTACTGTATCTGAAACATAGACAGTAGACATTTGACAAGCTTTATATTTTAAAGCTGTATTATACATTTTTTAACATTTGAGCACATGCAGAGAGACCGAGGAAAAGTCTGTCCTGTTTCGGATGTTTGTATGGGTTCAACCTAATTATAGAAGCCACTGAGACGTTTTGGGGGAAGTGTTGATATTCATCACAGACCAAAAAAATAATTTGTTATTTGAATCAGTCTCTTCTCATATGTAAATTTTAGTTTTACAGTAAACCAGTAGGATTTAGTGACCTTTAACGTCAAGTACCTCTCTGTCCAAAGATACAAAAATAGTGACAAAGTATAGGCATCTGTACTTAATTTAAAGCTTGACTTGATTTTACTTCCCATCAGGGTAGTCTTTTGGTAACTGTACTTTGTGTGTTGTTCTGATTGCTGAATTAATTACTGATATCAAATAGATGTTTTACCACAGTGTATTCATTTTTAAGGTTTTGTGGGCACAGGGTGTGGCAAAACCACGAGTAGAGTACCAGAAGAAGTCTAAGAAGGACTTACAATATTTAATGAAAGAGGAAGTCGGGTGAAAAAAAACATTTTGTTGAACACATCTTGTGAGAAAAGTGTCACAACCACCTGTAATGCAAACGCCCTAGTACAACAAGCACACAGGAAATGTTGTCACACATGTCTTAACCAGCTTCTGCAGAGCACGTTTGGGTCAAAGATGCACAAACAACGCTTCATTTTCCTCCTATATATGCTTGCAACTGGTAAGAACAATTATTATTAATTTACTAAATTATAAATATGTTACAACGGCCAATTTTTTTTAATGATTAATTACAGTCTTTTACTCAAATTAAACCTCAAACTCAGGAAGTGCTCAGCAATGTGCAAGGATCATAAATCAACCACAAATGCATACACATGGTGCAATGCGAAACAGCAACCTGCTTCTTTGCACTTCTGAGATCCTTAAGCTGTTCAGCCATTTTCTCTTGAGATGTTGCAAAATCTTCAAATCTGTGCCAGAATATAATTAAAATTGTTTGGCTATTGACTAACTTTTAGTCAGTATAGTCAATCAAACAATGCAGAAAACAATTTACTAGTGATAGACATGTCTTTTTAGTTTAATGTGACTTGTGTTCATCAAGTGGTATGTGATAAGGTTACAGGCCCTGCAGTGAAAACATCTAGTTCTTGCTGCTATAATGATGGTTTAGCCACTAACAGCAGGAAGCATCAAGTTAACGATCTAATGAGATGAAAGTGTCTCTTGTTAAATTGTCAAACCAGATGTATGTTGTGATTAAAAGAAGGTTTATTCTGTTTCATGCTGAGAAATGATTAAAATAAATTTGAGGTTATTATTTTTTATCTAAATGAGATTTCATTATATATTGAGGTCACACTTTTTATGGTGTTGCTTTAAATATTAATTTCCATGATAAAAAATAATATTCTGACTTGTTGTGAGATTACCCAGCTATAATGCAACAATACATTTATTCCTAATATTGTGTGGTTGAGAGTGTTGAGTGTGAAATAGTTACTTTGTGATTCTGATAATGTTGTAACTATTGTGATTTTTAATACTGTGCACTGGCAGCAATCAGTTTCTCTTCAGCGTTCAACATTGATCTGAGGAATCCAGAAGTCTACACTGGGGACGCAGAAGACTTCTTCGGATACAAAGTGTTTCAGGTCGGGTCAAAGAACAAAGGGTATGTGCTTCTTTTTGACAGCACCCATCGTGTCACGTTTATTCACAATGAAGAATGACTTGAAATGGTGTTATCTCTGCAGTAAGTTTAACCTGTGTTCACCGACAGAATAATAGTGACTGCCCCTCTGCATCTGAATGGATCTGGTGCAGTTTACCGACGTGGGCCACAGCAAAGTCCTGCTCCATTTGGACCAAAAGGTAAAAATACACAAGTCATTAAGGGTTGAATATGATGATGCTAATACTTACTGCTAAAAATATCAAGATGGCTGTTTGGTTGTGGACAAAGTTAGCTCCAAATATGTGAGCCCAGTCCTTCTCATTTTCTTTAGTGGTTGAGCCTCTTCCCCTTTTTGATCGTCAAGTTCTATATATCACCAACTATTTAAACATAATATGTAAAATATAAAGAGTCTAAAATGCAATGTTACTTATTTTTCCTGTAGGACATTAAAGAAGTGGAAATAGTGTTTGACTTTATACTGACACTATAGAGTTACATTGGCAACTGTAAAAGTAAAAGTAGAATCATGGATTTACAACAAATTATGGAGCTTTTTCCTGATTATGTTTATAGGAACACAGTAATTGCTTAGTCACTTTATAATTTATTAACCAACTAAAGCGAAATAGTCCAAAGTAGTCCAATTAAAGGTAAATAAAAACAGGCGGGGCAAAAAGAAGATTTATATGAGGTTTGGCTCCTCCTTCTTATTAGGGTCTTGACTCCGCCCCCAACATTTCAGCCACCTTGTCATTTTTTTATGCTTTCAATATCAATATTTTGCAGAAATTACTCTTGGAGAGGAGGATGTACCAGTCAAGCACTTAGGACTGTCAATAGCAAAGGACTTCACACGCTCCCAGTTTACTGTAAGAAAACCTGAGATAAATACAACCACGTTTATACACTTTGAGTGTTAAACTTAACTCCATCTCACTGCTTTGAATATGCCATAGGTTTGCAGTCCCAGTGTGGTCACAAAATGTAATCAAAACTCTTACATGAATAGTGTGTGCTACAAGCTAACGGACCAACTGAAGGAGCTCTCCTCTTTCAAACCAGCTTTTCAAGGTAAGAGTTAAATAAACACACCATAACATTTGAACAGAACATATAGACTCATTATTAATTCAATGTGTCATTTGTTATGATTCCCTGACATAAAAAAGAAGAATAACCAATTTTTCTTCTACAGATTTATGTCAGAGCACATAAACATTTCATGAGAACAAATCTTACCAGATAAACACAGTTTTCCACTTCCCCGAGGACACAAGGAAGTGTTCAATAGAGTATAGTTTATTAATAATGCTGTTTTTTAGTTAAGTCAATTCTGTTTTTCAGAATGCACTAAAAAGACAGTGGACCTTGTTTTTATGTTTGATGGATCGAGAAGTATGCTTCAGGAGGAGTTTGACAAAAATAAAGAATTCATTGAAGATATAATGAAACGGCTCAAAAATACATCAATAAATGTAAGTACAAAAAGTAAGTAACATTGCCGTTAAAAATACTGGATTTAAATAGTTTGTCTTCTTTAGTTTGCAGCAGTGCAGTTCTCCAGAAATGAGAGCACAGTTTTCACCTTTAATGACTATAGAAGAGGTGATGCTTCCCGTTTGCTCCAAAATGAAAAACATATGAAGAGTCTCACAAACACTTACAGTGCCCTGCGATTTGTGCTGTGAGTTTTTATTCATTTAAAAAACCTCATTGTCATGTTTCATTGTCTCAAGGTGTTTTTTATTTATTTAAGGAGAGAACATTTTGAAAACATATCAAACGGTGCCACCCCTGACGCAACCAAAGTCCTGGTTGTAATCACAGACGGAGACCCGAGTGATGTAGACGACGGGATTATTGGGAAATATGATTCAAAGAATATTATTCGTTTTGTCATTGGGGTAAGAAATATATTTAAAAAAAACTTCTTCTGTTTGCTATTTTATCCACAGCTCCACAAAATAAGAATCCAATTTATCTCTCTTCACTTATTTCAGGTAAAAAATGTGGCTTTAGACAAATTAAAGACAATTGCATCGGAGCCCAAAGACAAAAACTGTTTTCAGATTGAGAGCTACAAAGGACTGACTGGTTTGCTTGAAAAATTCCAAATAAAGACTTTCCTAACTGAAGGTATTTTTTATTCATCATTATAAAAAGATTAAAAAAACAACACAACCGAGCAGAAGTTTGCTGAGTTGTTGTCTCTTCACATTCAGGCACTAAAGCAGCTTTGGCAGGAGACTTGACTGAGGAAATGTCTCAGAGTGGATTCAGTGCCATCTTCAGTCAGGTCAGCAGATAGACTGTGTACTTCTTCTTTGTCATTAGAGTTTTTTGATGGTTCCTCTCTGTTTGTGTTGACAGGACACTTTGATTCTGGGCTCTGTGGGATCAAACACGTGGCGTGGGTCTCTGCATGTGCATCGTGAGAAAGAAAAAGAAAGACAGATTAAAGATGCAGAAATGGAGGAAGACTCTTATATGGGTACTGAGCAGATATTTTGTCATCACGGAGGTCATTTCTACAAAGAGATTTTGGAGCAGTGTTGACTGTTGGACCAGTGTTGATTAAAAGGATGGTTCAGCTTTTTGTGAATGCGGTTCTAGTAGATGGTATTAGGTGGTTCTCTTTCTTTTATTCTCTTTATTCTCTAAATAAAAAAACAAATATGATACAAATAAATGCTATCTATGTACAGCGTAATAGACTTCTGTCGAAGTTTTAGAAGTTTTTTAAACTTTGCATTTTTCCCTTTCCTGTCCGCTTCTCCAAACTGTGAGTATGCGGACAATTATCTCGGGTTCAAAAGATGACTCTGGTCCCAAGAGCTAAGTTTTTACTATTTGTCAAATCAGGAGTTGAATTTTTGATTAATATGTCCGTTTATGCAATCTGAAAACTAATATACATAGTTAATACTATCTAAGACTATCTAACATAGTTAAAATATCTACAACTGAAAGACCAGATGTAACTGCCATTTTATTGCCCTGTAGTAAGGACAATATCAGTGAATTGGGAGCAATGAGCTCACTACATCCATGTTTATTTGGTCCAAATCTATGGTCCAACCAGTAACAGTGGGTTGTGTTCAGGTCTAATGCAGGTGGACTAACGTTAAAGGCTGAACAAAACTGGTGGCAGATATATTGTCTTTGCACAGCAATGTTATGGTATTTGTCATGTGCTATTGTTGCAGGATATTCAGTGTCTGCTGGAGAAAGAAATAAGACTGTCCTGTATTTTACTGGGGCGCCAAGGTACAAACACACGGGACAAGTCATACTTTTCACAAAACGAGGCAGAGAGTGGACCCCCGCCCAAAGGATAAACGGGGAACAGGTTGGTAACTATCAGCGCACTATGCTTTTTATTTATTTATTTATTTTTACTTTTTATTAGCTTAGGTTAATCTGTGACGGTAAAATAAATAGGCTAATCTAAATTATTAAAATGAGTAACAAAATGTTTACTAGAAAATATCAATGATACTATACTTTTGCTTGAAAGACTGTACTTTTTTTCCGTCCCCAGCTTGGTTCCTACTTTGGTGCAGAGCTTTGCTCATTGGATGTAGACTCTGATGGCAGCACTGACTTCCTGTTGGTCGGAGCACCGCTGCTTTACCAGCCTCATGAGAAGAAAGAAGGACAGATCTACGTCTACAGACTCACTGATGAGGTGGACAGCCATCAGCATTTACTCAAATCTGAACAATCACAAATACATGCATTGTTTAATGTGTTTTTGTTTTATAGTTGAAGCTGATAAACCAACTGAATGTGACCGCACCAGCCATGGGGAGGTTTGGCACCACTATAACCAGTGTGGCCGATCTGAATGGGGACCGACTCCGAGACGTTGTTGTAGGTGCCCCACTAGAAAATCAAAACCGAGGGGCTGTGTATATCTACCTCGGGGACAGAAGCAAAGGGATACGGAGCACCTTCAGTCAGGTATAACACACAGGTTGTTATTATAGTTTACTATGTCAAAATAATGTTTCAAATGTGTTTAAATCACACACTGTCGTTGTCTTTTGTGGCAGAGGATTATGGGAGAAAAGATAACCCCTAACCTTAACCCGGAGAGGAGGTTCTTTGGCCAGTCTGTAGATGGGAGCCATGACCTCGGGGAGGATGGTCTCCCGGACCTTGTGATCGGATCACGTGGCTCGGCTTTGGTCTTCAGGTTTGTATTATGACTTTCTTGGGAAAATATTTATTACCATTTAAAAGTATTATGAATTAATTAAACATTTAAACCACGGACATTATGTGCTTTTTTTTAAATCTAGATCCAGGCCAGTGTTCAACGTCACGACTCATCTTTCATTTGAACCTGAAGAGATTAGTATCGAGAATATCCTCTGCCCGAGCCACATGGACGACATTTTACCTCTGGTTAATTTATCAATCTGCTTTAAAATGGTTGAAGCAACCAGGAGCAGTGCAGGTACAGACCAGGACTGACAGCAGGATGGACTTATATTATTCAGAGACTGGGCTTATTTAATCCTGTCTGTGTCTTTACAGAAGCTGGGACTCCAGGAATGAATATCTCATACACACTTAATGTAGATCCAATGAGACAAACTTTTCGAGGGTTTTTTTATTCAACCACAAAGAGCACAAAAAGTAGAAATCTTACAAAAACAAATGAGCTGCGTAAAAACAATACCTGCTTTAAACATCTTATTTACATGATGGTATTTAGTTAATATACTTTTATCAAAAATAGTTCATATTTTTAGTAGATTGTCTAATAAAATCTTTATTTTATTTTTATTTTTTAGAAATGTGTAACTGACACATTGTCGCCGATCAGCATCAAGCTAAACTTTTTACAAGTTGACAGTGAGCGTGCAGATGTCGTCCTGAACGCAGACAGTGAAAGGGAGGCTTCTGTTGAGGTAGGTCTTTGCACTTATTTAGATCTTTATCAAAATGCTTGTGCATTTCATGGAGTCATTGTTTTGCAGGTTCCCTTTGAGAGAAGATGTAGGAATAATGACACGTGTATAGCCGAACTTGAAGTGGATTTTAACTTCACGTATGTTCATATCGGACAATCACAAGACAGTTAAGGCAAATGCAAAATTCATACTTACTCATTATCTTTCAGAACTCCAAATTTATTGGTGGCAGACGGAAACTACTTCAATGTGACTATAACATTGTCCAATCACGGTGAGGACGCCTACAACACCAGCCTCACAATACTCCACCCCCCAGGCCTGTCCTTCTCCATGATGACTCTGGATGAGGTGACTTTTGAACTTGCTATAACTTTTTTTAAACAAAAAACAAAAAAAAACCTCTTCCAATTAGTAATCCGCAGTAAACTCTACACGTGTTTCTAATTCTTAGCTCCTAAGGGACAGGTACATTCAGTGCCCAAGTTGTAAAGCTGGAGGAGGGGGAACACAGATTTTAGGGGAAGTATCCCCAGCACAGGGAAGGAACAAAAAGACTGCATTATACCCTTTTGTGTCTAAATTATGCTTTTAACAAACAAATGGGTATTTTCTCCAGGATGAGTTCTAAATCTGAACAGGCCACGCTAACTTTGACTTTAAGAAGCTTCTCCTAAAAAAGAGGATATAAAGTAGAGGACTATAAAGGAATAGCTCCACTTGTAATTAACGATAATAGTGATTAATATGCTAGTACATGATGCTAATAGAGGAAGAAGCAGAAGGAAGTCTTTGGAGGATGTAAAACTGAAACAGGATGAAGGTGGTCACTTTATGTGAATAAATAAACTATTGACAAACAAGTAAAACTAATCAGTGGACCTGTGGATTGGTAAAGAATGTGTTTTTTAATGTTTTTCAAATCCAATAGAAAACCAAGTCCAGGCCACTTTACGTTTGTGAAGATCATGAAGGCAGAACGACTTGTGGCATCAGTCTTCCTGTTTATCGCAGTGGATCTGAAGTGAGTCATAAAATGCAGTTTCATAATGAGCTCAGTGACACACAAATAACCTTTTACATTTTATACATTCATAAATTATATAACATTTTATTTCTGTCTAATCTAATTTAACATGTTTTTTTTTTATTTCTGTAAAGGCTACGCTCACAACTGCATTCCATATAACAAAAGACTATGAGTGGAAAGACAACGCGTCAGTGACCATCATTGGAAACAGGTCAAAATTCATTATTACTATTTTATATTTTTGTATTTTATATTTAATATTTAAATATGCATTTTCATCCTCAGTGATAATCAAAAAAACTCAACCAAAGGTTCCCTGAGCAAAACCATCCCGGTTCAGTTAGAAATCAAAATGACACTCTTGACGTAAGTGAAATGTCATTATAGTATTATTATGTAATTTATTAATAGATTTACTCACAAGGACCTACATTTTAAACGCTTTTTAGAGGAGATGAGAGCACCTACTATATGAACTTCACAACAGAAGATAGTGCGCCCAAAAAACTGGTCACAAAATACATGGTGAGGCTGTGCAGTCTATTGTGTTAAAGTTGCATTGTGTATTAAGTTTAATGTTTAATTCACCTTTTTCCTACAACTGCCAAAAATGACAGACAGAGCAATACTGAAGGAAAAGCACATTCTGAATCCTTCAGACCAATTTTTATTGGGTTTGTTTACAGACAGCAGCATGTCCCTGCAGGGCTACTATAGATAAAGAAGTAAATATATTTATAGAACTGAAAGTGAGTTACCAAAGTACTGCTTGTTGCAGGTGGATAATCATGGATGGAGGGAATTTTCTGCAAACGTGGTCCTCTTCTTCCCAACCAAACTGGAACATAACTTTGAAATTAAGAACTATAAAGTCCTAATTGAGCAGGTAACTTAGACAAATGACAAAACACACAAGTGGTACTGACAACATGAGACACACTATGAATTTAATCAATCTTTTTTGCTGTTTTAAGAATACAACCCAATGCAGAGAAAATGACACTGAATCGGACGTGAAATCTAAAGTAAGTTAAACTTAACCATAGTTGGTACCCATTAAAACTATTTACTGATCTATAAATATTTGCCTTTACAGTACTGCACCCCAGAACGAAAGTGCAAATTTATAATCTGTGATGCTTTCATCTTGAAAAAAACCACCGCCATTGAGTTTGAATTGTCTGCTGAAGCCCATTTTAAAGACCTCGAGCAGCATGCATCGGTATGCACTCACCAAAACCTACAAAAATCTAAATAAAATCTTACTTTGATCTTATAAATACACACGTAACCTGTCTTTCCAGAAAAAGCCTTTCCTGAAGAAATACACTGGGGATGAAGAAAGTGTTGAATTCAAAAGCTTTCTCTATGTTGCGTATGATAAACAGAAGTATGCACTGGACTCTGAGAATCAAAAGGTTTGTTACAATGCCTGCTGTTCACATATTCCCTTCCTTTTCATTTCTGTGATTATAATAACCCAAGGTTTAATTTGACAGAGAAAAAGAGAGAGGTCAGAAGAGAGCGGCTTCTGGGACGACAATGATCCGTCAATGAAATCGGTACAAGTTGGTTTATTGCAGGCTTAGAACCATAAAGGTCTTTCACTCGACATGACCCCTTCGTACAGTTTCATTATATTTATATTATATATATTATATAAGGGAACTATTTTGGAACTATATTCATATGTCCTTTTAACATGAGTCAGTTTTGAATCAATAACACTAAAATTAAAAGTTGTTTTTCTTCCAACAGAGTGAAATTAAGATTGAGCTCGTTGTTTTGCCTGATAAATGGCTCATTATTGCAACTGGAGGTGGACTGGGATTATTGCTATTGATTTTGATCGCTTTCATCATGTTTAAGGTAATTATTAATTAACTTATTCCATTAGTTGCTC
This sequence comes from Neodontobutis hainanensis, assembly GCA_024349245.1. Taxonomy (NCBI): domain Eukaryota; kingdom Metazoa; phylum Chordata; class Actinopteri; order Gobiiformes; family Odontobutidae; genus Neodontobutis; species Neodontobutis hainanensis. Next base: position 651,485 of record JALDNG010000055.1, read on the forward strand.
ATTTGGCAGTGCTCTATCATTTTTATTCCTATGTATCATCATAATTAAGGCACGAGGGTAAACTACTAAGACAGTATTCATTTCATTACTTTGTGTTTGTGTCTAGTTGGGATTCTTCAAGAGGAAAATAGATGACATGGTTCAAGAAGATGAGAAGAAAGAAGCAGCTGGTGAGTTAGCAGCTGTGAGCAGTGTGGCAGTCAATCCATCTGAGACCAAGGGCACAGAGAAAAAACCTGAGGAGGACAAAGCACTTCTGGAAGAAGAACAGGAGGCAACCCTCTTAACATAAATTGATGATTTACAGAATGGACGCGAATAAATAGCCCTCTTTTTAATCTATGCAGCAATAAAGCTCTCCTGGGACAGATGTGACCTGCTTACAATATACAAACATCTTTTTTTTTTGTTTATCCTTTATTTAACCAGATAAAAAAACTCATTGAGATTAAAAATCTCTTTTCCAAGAGTGACCTTAACGCCAGAGCAATCCCAAGTACCAGCTCTTAAAATTGTAATAACTGTATTTGTGTTCTAAAATCTTCATTAAATGTATCCATTCAATAATGTGTATCCATTAATGGGGCCCCCTCCAGTTGGAACATGAACACCTCCAGAGAGAGACGTTCAGGAGGGTCCTGGGTCGGAGGCCCAGACCCTCAGCTGCACCCTTCAAGCTCCATGTCCCATCTTGAAAGGAGCGTCAACCCACTGTCCCTGTAACTGAGATCTTGTTTTATTAAAATGAACTCATGATGAAAAAAAGGCTAGAAGCATAAAAGCATAAAATTCATGTAGTGACAAAAGATTAAGAAAAGTGTGTGGTGTAAATTTGTTTCAGTAAAACAAACAGAAACTTTGCTTTCACTCTTTTTTTACAATTTTTTTAATTTTATTTTATTAATCTCAAGTACCAAACATACAGCCAGGTAAACACTGGCATACAGAAACAATGAGCAGACTGTTAAATATTAAAAGAAAGTAAGGAAGCAACACAATTGTTTCCAACTAAGTCTATTTGGGATCATGTTGAAACTTCCTTCTTATAAATACATTTACCAAAAGGGGAGGGACCTGTTTTTCCTGCTAAATGGACATTCTTTGTCTGAATCCTGAAGTGGAAGCTGGCTTTAGAGGAGTCACCCCAAGCTCCAGCAGTGCACCATGGGATTTAAAATGCATTCACACATCAAATGCCTTCTATATTTGTTCACATCTGGTAAGAACCATTTATGTATGTTTTGTAAAAGAAGTATGTGATAATTAAGGATAGGTTACATAACAGAAGTAATGACACAGGATTTGTGTTTTCTGTGGCTGCTAAAGGGTTAGTACACCCTTATATTTACATATTATATTTATCCAGAGAGACACGTAGACAGAGTATAATTTAAAAGCCAGGTCTATGTTGAAGGACAGGGCATGAACAGAATGAACAGTAATAATAATGAAATAATAATAATGGAAATTAAAACATACAATTCCCATAACATCCCCCCTGTTTATGCCGAAAAAGGCATAAATAAATAACCAAAATAACCAACCTTGATGTGAATTGTACTTTGTCAGAAGCAAAAACCTGGCAGGCATCTGACCTAGACTAAGCATGTTTGACCATTCGTTAAATGACCTATGGCCCCTCTGCCAATGCTGCTCTTCACAAACAAGGCCTAAAATATATGTAAATGATTAAATGGTAACACACAGACATCAAGCATCAACTTTATGTAATCACTTCAAATGATTAACTCAAAACACATTTCAAATCAAAGTCAACAAGTGATTATACAGGAATATGTTCACAATCAAATGGGACTCCACAAAGTCATACAATGATTCTTCAAAATCAAATTCGTTAAAGTCCATAAATCAAAAACACAGCGTCACTCCAAAATAAAGTCGAAAAATATGCCAGAGGTTAAGCTGGTCGCCCCATCAGACTCAAGATCTCCGGCCTGTCTTTGTAACGAAAAGAAAAACACATGGAGCGAGACTTATGCACATTCATAATGATTTAAAGCTTAATTAATTTATTAAGCATAATAACTTTAATGAACCATACGGCCCTTAGGACTGTAGTATGATCCGTCCTGGAGCTGTTGTCATGTTGGTGTACATGCAAATGTTAACGTCCCCCAAATCAAAGTGTTCATCTGGGGTCAAAGCCTTGACCATAGTCGTTGGGCAGGTGCATGTCCAGGAATGTTGACTAAGCAATGGCCACATCCATCAATCTCACCAACAAGCTCCGGATACATGGAAAGAAATACTAACAAAAGTTATGAGACATAGAAGTGCCACACAAGTACATGTATCTAAATACAAATTTAAAATTCCAGTCAATTTTCCAAATATTTCCTAAATATTTTGTAAAACCAGGCCAAAATCAATTCATCTGCTAGAGTGTGAAGTCCTTTCTAAAAGTCTTTAGTTATGCTGTTAACTAGAACTGTGTTACTTTGGATGAAATTATGTTGTAGATCTCAACCTTTCAGCTAATAGCATGCTCAGTGCTAATTAGTTTTAATTGACAGTTACAGCATTTCTTGTGCAATTCATAAACCTTTATTATTATTATTATTATTATTATTATTATTATTATAATAATAATGCTTTTCCAAAGATGCTTTACATATCAATACATATCAAGCTACATCTGTAGCCACAGCTGCCCTGGGGCAGCCAGACAGAGACGTGGCAGTCATTCCGTGTCTACAGATTCTCCCACCCTCACCAAATACATTCACATTCTTACACATTCATACAAGGCAAGGTGGGTTAAGTGTCTTGCCCAAGGACACAACGACAGTATGAACTGTAAATGTACTAGAAATGTTGGCCCATATTGAGAGGATAGCATCTTGCAGTTGATGGAGATTTGTGGGATGCACATCCAGGGCACGAAGCTCCCGTTCCACCACATCCCAAAGATGCTCTATTGGGTTGAGATCTGTGACTATGGAGGCCATTTTAGTTCAGTGAACTCATTGTCATGTTCAAGAAACCAATTTAAAATAATTGGAGCTTTGTGACATGGTGCATTATCCTGCTGGAAGTAGCCATCAGAGGATGGGCATTTAAACGATGTCCAATTGGCACTAAGGGGCCTAAAGTGTGGCAAGAAAACATCCCCCACACCATTACACCACCACCCCCAGCCTGCACAGTGGTAACAAGGCATGATAGATCCATGTTCTCATTCTGTTTACGCTAAATTCTGACTCTACCATCTGAATGTCTCAACACAAATCAAGACTCATTAGACCAGGCAACATTTTTACAGTCTTCAACTGTTCAATTTTGGTGAGCTCATGCAAATTGTAGCCTCTTTTTCCTATTTGTAGTGGAGATGAGTGGTACCCGATGGGGTCTTCTGCTGTTGTAGTCCATCCGCCTCAAGGTTGTGCATGTTGTGGCTTCACAAATGCTTTGCTGCATACCTCGGTTGTAACGAGTGGTTATTTCAGTCAAAGTTGCTCTTCTATCAGCTTGAATCAGTCGACCCATTCTCCTCTGACCTCTAGCATCAACAAGGAATTTTCGCCCACAGGACTGCCACATACTGGATGTTTTTCCCTTTTCACACCATTCTTTGTAAATCCTATAAATGGATGTGCATGAAAATCCCAGTAACTGAGCAGATTGTGAAATACTCAGACCGGCCCATCTGCCACCAACAACCATGCCACGCTCAAAGTTGCTTAAATCACCTTTCTTTCCCATTCTGACATTCAGTTTGGAGTTCAGGAGATTGTCTTGACCAGGACCACACCCCTAAATGCACTGAAGATACTGCCATGTGACTGGTTGATTAGATTCTTGCATTAATGAGAAATTAAACAGGTGTTCCTAATAATCCTTTAGGTGAGTGTATTCATCCCCCTTTCTTTTTAGTCAGTTTCTTGATAAAGTCCATACTCGTGTTTTCCTGTGCGTCCAACACACCAAACCAACATTACTAGTTAGGCCATGACAATTCGAATGTGGCGTATAAGGATGTGTGCTATCTAACTAAAGTACATCCTGTACTCTCTAGATCAGCTATGTCTAGACCATATCCCTTTATTGTAATCGGTTATCTTATCTCTTATAGAATGAAGCAAGATCAACAGCGAGACTCAGTTTCAATCTGCATGAACTTTTGAAAATAAGATAAGAAATAAGAAAGTACTGGCTGGAGATTTGCAATGACTCAGAAATCGCTGCACCCCCCTGTTAAAAAGGAAAAATGTAAATATTACTTGTCTAAAAGAACAAGTTTCAAATGATTATTGAAAAGTTTTCCAAGACTCTAGTCTTGGCTCTGGAAGGATCCTGGCATTTGGTAAATGGCATTTATTTCCTAAAGAAATGGCTGCCTCTTCACAGGCTGATTACAACCACAGCCAAAAATGTATCAAAAAACAAACTGATATCTTTTATTGGCTCTCATGTCCAGATAATACTCAACAAATTTGGGTCCTTTCAGATGAAAAACACTGAGTTGAATCTTTTTGCGCGATGGGTGCGTTTTAGGTGGTCACGCGTTTCACCCCACATGGCAGACTTCCTGTTTAGTTTAGGGTATGGCTGTCATAGACTTTTCCGTTTGCCCTGAGGTGTCCTATGGATGTACCAAGTTTAATTTTTCTACATTAGAAAAAATTACTTTTACTTTCCATAGGCCAAATGTATTTTCATTTTCCAGGGGTCACCACTGAGTCATTTCTTTTTATTTGTTCATTTCTCTACCGCTTTGTCCCGGTAGGGGTCGCAGGTGACTGGAGCCTATCCCAGCAGATTTGGGCCTGAGGCTGGGTACACCCTGGACAGTGGCCAGTTAGTCGCAGGGCTGACATATAGAGACAAACAGTGACAGGCATCCATTCACTAGGGACACTTTAGATTTGCTGATTAACCTGTACATACATGTCTTTGGTCGGTGGGAGGAAGCCAGAGAACCTGGAGAGAACCCACAGTAACCCGATGAGGACATACAGACTCCTCACTGAAAGACCGGAGTCGGCCAAGAATGTTTGAGTAAGCCGGGTTTTGAACTTATGACCTTCTTGCTTCTTTTTATCATTTTTTCAAATACTTCAAATACATACATCTTTAAATAAATGGTGATGAGATTTAATAGTTAAAAATGCTACTCATTGTGAGTATGCCATCTTTTGCTCAACACGTGAAATAGTTACTTTGTGATTCTGATAATGTTGTAACTATTGTGATTTTTAATACTGTGCACTGGCAGCAATCAGTTTCTCTTCAACGTTCAACATTGATCTGAGGAATCCAGAAGTCTACACTGGGAACGCAGAAGACTTCTTCGGATACAAAGTGTTTCAGGTCGGGTCCAAAGGGTATGTGCTTCTTTTTGACAGCACCCATTGTGTCATGTTCATTCACAATGAAGAGAGACTTTTTCTCCAGCTTCAAATCACAAAGCTCACTTCAAATTTTAAATAGTGTTATTTCTGCAGTAAGTTTAACCTGTGTTCACCGACAGAATAATAGTGACTGCCCCTCTGCATCTGAATGGATCTGGTGCAGTTTACCAATGTGGACCACAGCAAAGTCCTGCTCCATTTGGACCAAAAGGTAATTGAGGTTTTACAATAACTGCGCACTCACCTTTTAATTCATTGAACAAGTAAACTAAAGAGAACTAAAGTGGTTTAATCAAAGGTAAATGAAAAGGGGCGGGGCTCATGGGAGTCTTATATGAGTCTTGGCTCCTCCTTCATGGGGGGGGGCAAGACTCCGCCTACAACATGTCAACACTGCTGATTGGCATTCGCAGTTCCTTGGATATCTTTTTGAATTCCTTTCCTGTTTTATACAGTTCAATTTCCTTTTCCCACCGATCCTTTGACAATTCTTTTGCTTTTCTAATGACTCAGAATACAGAAATGTCAGTGCAGCACTAGATGAGAGATGCAAGGGTCTGTCAGGAGCCAGAGACTCACTGACCTCTTACACACACACTGATTACAAGCAAACAGATCACAGGTGGTGATTGTTACCTTTAGTCGCCATTCAAATCTGTTTGTGTCACTTGTGCGTGTAATCAGGTCAAAATCACCAGGGTATGTAAACTTTTTATCAGCGTCTTTTGGGTAGTTTCTGATGTCATTATGATTTAAAAAGAGTAAACACAATTGTGTTTACTCTTTAAAACACTAACTATGAATGAACAAAAAGTTTTTGTGTTATCATTCATATTCTCACACACATAACAATCACAAATTCTGCCAGTGTATGTAAATAAACTTATGAGCTCAATTGTATTTAGAAAAACATTCTGAAACCTAATGGGCGGCAGTGGCTCAGTGGTAGAGCGGCCGTCCTTTGACCGGCGAGTGGGCGGTTTGATTCCTGCTCTAAACATCCCAAAACATCATAACATCCCACTCTCCCCCACTTACTGTCGTTGTGTCCTTGGGCAAGACACGTAACCTACGTTGCCTCCAGTGGTGTTCTGTAACACTGGTAAATAGTTTAATGTATGTAAAGTGCTTAGAGTGCCTACTAGTAGGTGGAATAGCGATATATAAAGATTATTATTATTATTATAATTGTCCACTGTAAGTTATTTAAATTTATTCATTTAGCTGACGCTTTTATCCAAAGCAACTTACATTGTTCTACAGTAATTACCAGTGTTACAGCCACTGGAGGCAAGGTGGGTTAAGTGTCTTGCCCAAGGACACAATGACAGTATGCACTGTGGGGAGAGTGAGAATCGAACCGCCTACCTTACGCTTGAAGGACTACCACTCACCACTCACCACTGAGCCACTGCGCTACTATTTCTGTAATAATGCAATAAAAACTCGGCTGTACTGGATGTAAGCGTTCATTGTGACAATTTCTCATTAGAAGAAGCTGTGAGTCCGGAAGACTCACCTGAGAACACAATGATAGAGTCTAGTTTACTAATAATGCTGTTTTTTAGTTAAATTAGTTCTGTTTTTCAGAATGCACTAAAAAAACAATGGACCTTGTTTTTATGTTTGATGGATCGAGAAGTATGCTTCAGGAGGAGTTTGAAAAAAATAAAGAATTCATTGAACATATAATGAAAGAGCTCAAAAATACATCAATAAATGTAAGTACTATAAGTAAGTAACATTGTCATAAAATACTGGATTTAAATAGTTTGTCTTCTTTAGTTTGCAGCAGTGCAGTTCTCCAGAAATGAAAGCACAGTTTTCACCTTTAATGACTATAGAAGAGGTGATGCTTTCCGTTTGCTCCAAAATGAAAAACATATGAAGAGTCTCACAAACACTTACAGTGCCCTGAGATTTGTGCTGTGAGTTTTTATTCATTTAAAAAACCTCATTGTCATGTTTCATTCTCTGAAGGTGTTGTTTATTTGTTTAAAAGGAGAGAACATTTTGAAAACATATCAAACGGTGCAACCCCTGACGCAACCAAAGTCCTGGTTGTAATCACAGACGGAGACCCGAGTGATGTAGACGACGGGATTATTGAGAAATATGATTCAAAGAATATTATTCGTTTTGTCATTGGGGTAAGAAAAAAAAAAGAAACAATTTTTTGTTTGCTTTTTTATTCCACAGTTTCACACAATAAAAAATATTTTTTCTGTTTTTTTCACTTATTTCAGGTAAAAAATGTGGCTTTAAACAAATTAAAGACAATTGCGTCAGAGCCCAAAGACAAAAACTGCTTTCAGATTGAGAGTTACAAAGGACTGACTGGTTTGGTAGAAAAATTTCAAAAAATGATTTTACAAACTGAAGGTATTTTTTTTATTATTTATCATTGCAAAAAAAAAAAGAAAAACACAACAGAGCAGAAGTTTGCTGAGTTGTTGTCTCTTCACGTTCAGGCGTTAAAGCAGCTTTGGCAGGAGACTTGACTGAGGAAATGTCTCAGAGTGGATTCAGTGCCATCTTCAGTCAGGTCAGCAGATAGACTGTGTACTTCTTCTTTGTCATTAGAGTTTCTTGATGGTTCCTCTCTGTTTGTGTCGACAGGACACTTTGATTCTGGGCTCTGTGGGATCAAACACGTGGCGTGGGTCTCTGCATGTGCATCGTGAGAAAGAAAAAGAAAGACAGATTAAAGATCCAGAAATGGAGGAGGACTCTTATATGGGTACTGAGCAGATATTTTGTCATCACGGAGGTCATTTCTACAAAGAGATTTTGGAGCAGTGTTGACTGTTGGACCAGTGTTGATTAAAAGGATGGGTCAGTTTTTTGTGAAAATGGTTCCAGTACAGGGGTCGGCAACCCGCGGCTCCAGAGCCACATGCGGCTCCCTGACACAATGATTTGGCGGTTTATTAAATGTGAAGCTCAGAGGTTCTGCTAGACTTTAATTTATTTCAGTCCAACGTTTAATAACCAGACTAAAAACTGTAGCCTTTTTAACACACAATGGAACATATGGCTGCAAAGATAAGTTTAGTCCATGCCTCGGTGATTAAACAAATATTCAGATTTACTTGCTGCTGTTTGAGTTTTAACTAAGTGTTTAGTTAAAACTGGTCACACAGAACAGGGAGCTGTGTCTGTGTGTCAATTGAATTCACTTATTTATCCCGAGTCCGTTACAATTAATACACAGGACTGTGTTCTTTAATAATAATAATTATAATAATCTTTATATAGCACTTTTCCACCTACTAGTAGGCACTCAAAGCGCTTTACATACATTAAACTATTTAGCAGTGTTTACAGAACATCATTGGAGGCAAGTGTTTTGCCCAAGGACACAACGACAGTATGCGGGGAGAGCAGGATGTTATCTTGTTTTGGGGTTGTTTCGGGGATTGAACCGCCCACCCACCAATCGAAGGACAGCCGTTCTACCCACTAAGCTACTGCATGTTGTGTGTATAATATTTCTTGATCACACTGTTCAGGCTTGTCTTTGATGAGTTATAAGTGTTTGGAGGGTGGTCATATTTTCTCTACAAACACTGCTCCTTTTGGCAGTTCTTCACCTTTATTAGACTCTCTCACAGATATAAGATGGTAGATCTTCACATCACGTGTGTGTCCTGCTCCTGAAGAATTAGTAATTAGTAATTATAGAACAATAGGAGCTAACTTGACTGAACATCGTCAGAGGCAGGACAGGTGTGTGGCAACAGTTCAAGATTTAAGCACAAAAGTTCACGTGCACCTGGTGAGGGGCATAATCTAGATGAGCATCGTAGCATTTTAAAGCAATTTTCTTCTTACCTCATGTTTTGGTGCTGTACGCATAAAACAAACAAAGAGACTTTTGATTTCATCCCCAGCATATCAGCCCCAAACTTAGTGCAGCTGCAGAGCGTAATAACACTTCTACAGTGGTGTGGCCACAATAATCTGTCCTCATTCTCCAGAAAGCTCCACTCCGCGACACAGCACGGCATATTTCTCAAAGGAATAGTGTGTGGGACACACGCAGACAATACAAGAGGAGAGGACCGACCCCACAAGCACATCACCACAGATGTTTCTAGCAGTGTTAATAGTGACCTAAATAATTTTTAGTTTTAGTCTGATTTTAGTTATCTTTTTTGTTTTAGTTTTAGTCTAGTTTTAGTCGACTAAAATGTCATGCAATTTTAGTCGACTAAAATTAAAATAGATTTAGTCGACTAAAATTCTAAAACAAATTCATGAGGTAATCATTTTGACCTTATGTATCAGACATTAAACTGTTTATGTTTCAAAGAATTGCACAAATAAATACAAAATACACATTCACAGATTATTTTTAATAAAATAAATGTGCATCTTTAAACTTAAAGCGCATTGAACAGGAGGATATTCCTTAAGTTCCATAAACACCATCATTAACATAAAATGCACTTATTTATTTATTTCTATTAATTTTCAGGAAAGCACTTCATGGTCATCAACGCTTTACTCTAGGGACATACCTACACTACCTATAGTTTTACTCTGCAGTAACAGCGGAAAATCACGAATGTAACAGCCATTTTATTGCCCTGTGGTAAGGACAATATCGATAGATGGGGAGCATTGAGCTCACTACATCCAGGTTTATTTACAATCTATGGTCCAACCACTAACAGTGGGTTGTGTTCAGGTCTAATGCAGGTGGACAAACATTAAAGACTGATCAAAACTGGTGGCAGATATGTTGTCTTTGCACAGAAATGTCATGTGCTATTGTTGCAGGATATTCAGTGTCTGCTGGAGAAAGAAATAAGACTGTCCTGTATTTTACTGGGGCGCCAAGGTACAAACACACGGGACAAGTCATACTTTTCACAAAACGAGGCAGAGAGTGGACCCCCGCCCAAAGGATAAACGGGGAACAGGTTGGTAACTATCAGCGCACTATGCTTTTTATTTATTTATTTATTTTTACTTTTTATTAGCTTAGGTTAATCTGTGATGGTAAAATAAATAGGCTAATCTAAATTATTAAATGAGTAACAAAATGTTTACTAGAAAATATCAATGATACTATACTTTTGCTTGAAAGACTGTACTTTTTTCCCTGTCCCCAGCTTGGTTCCTACTTTGGTGCAGAGCTTTGCTCACTGGATGTAGACTCTGATGGCAGCACAGACTTCCTGTTGGTTGGAGCACCGCTGCTTTACCAGCCTCATGAGAAGAAAGAAGGAAAGATCTACGTCTACAGACTCACTGATGAGGTGGACAGCCATCAGCATTTACTCAAATCTGAACAATCACAAATACATGCATTGTTTATTGTGTTTTTGTTTTATAGTTGAAGCTGATAAACCAACTGAATGTGACCGCACCAGCCATGGGGAGGTTTGGCACCACTATAACCAGTGTGGCCGATCTGAATGGGGACCGACTCCGAGACGTTGTTGTAGGTGCCCCACTAGAAAATCAAAACCGAGGGGCTGTGTATATCTACCTCGGGGACAGAAGCAAAGGGATACGGAGCACCTTCAGTCAGGTATAACACACAGGTTGTTATAATAGTACAATCCCAATTCCCAAAAAGTTGGGACATTGTACAAACTGTGAATAAAAACGGAATGCAATGATGTTTCTATTTTTATTCATTTTGAAATGTTATGACAGATGAGCCAAAATCTGTCATGTCATTTTAGATTTCATGAGAGCAACACATTCGCAAAAAGTTGGGACACGTAGCAATAACAGATTGGAAAAGTTAAAAGTACATATAAGGGTATAAAAAGAGCCTCTCAGAGGCAGTGCCTCTCAGAAGTCAAGATGGGCATTCCCTCAATGCAGCGGCAAAAAAATAGTGGCTCAATATCAGAAAAAATTGCAAAGAGTTTGAAGTTTTCATCATCTACAATGAATAATATCATCCAAAGATTCAGAGAATCAACAATCTTTGTGTGTAAGGGTCAAGGCTGGAAAACCAGACTGGATGCCTGTGATCTTCGGGCCATTAGACGACACTCCATCACAAACAGGAATGCTACTGTAATTGAAATCACAACATGGGCTCAGAAATACTTCCACAAAACATTGTCGGTGAACACAATCCACCGGGCCATACACCGTTGCAGACTAAAACTCTATAGGTCAAAAAAGACGCCATATTGAAACATGATCCAGAAGCGGAGGTGTTTTCTCTGGACTGTGGCAAAGTGGAAAACTGTTCAGAAGCTGTTCAGTTCAGAAGTCTGCTTCTTTGATGGGATGGGGGTTGCATAAGTGTGTGGGGCATGAGCAGCTTACACATTTGGAAAGGCACCATCAAAGCTGAAAGGTATATATCCAAGTTCTAGATCAAACATATGCTCCCATCCAGACGTCGTCTCTTTCAGGGAAGACATTGCATTTTCCAACATGACAATGTCAGACATACTGCATCACTGACAACATCATGGCTGCGTAGAAGAAGGATCCGATTCTGAAATGGCCAAATCTTTTACCCATAGTAAACATTTGGCACAGCATAAAGAGGAAGATGGGACAAAGAAGACATAAGACAGTTGAGCAACTAGAAGCCTGCATTAGACAAGAATGGGACAACATTCCTACACTTGAGCGACTTGTCTCCTCAGTCCCCAGACGTTTATAAAAAAAAGAGAGGAGGCCACACAGTTGGCCATGTCCCAACTTTTTTGAGATGTGTTTATGCCATTACATTTAAAATCAACTTATTTTTCCTTTAAAATTAAACATTTTCTCAGTTTAAACATTTGATATGTCATTTATGTTGTATTCTGAATAAAATATTGAAGTTTGAAACTTCCACATTATTGCATTGTGTTTATATTTACAATTTGTACAGTGTCCCAACTTTTTTGGAATCGGGTTTGTATACTATGTCAAAGTAACGTTTTAAATGTGTTTAAATCACACACTGTTGTTGTCTTTTGTGGCAGAGGATCATTGGAGAAAAGATAACCCCTAACCTTAACCCTGAGCTGAGGTTCTTTGGCCAGTCTGTAGATGGGAGCCATGACCTCGGGGAGGATGGTCTCCCGGACCTTGTGATCGGATCACGTGGCTCGGTTTTGGTCTTCAGGTTTGTATAATAACTTATATATACTTAAATATTTATTACCCTTTGACATTTTTAGAAATTAATTGAACATTTAAATTACTAATATTATTCTTTTTTAATCTAGATCCAGGCCAGTGTTCAACGTCACGACTCATCTTTCATTTGAACCTGAAGAGATTAGTATCGAGAATATCCTCTGCCCGAGCCACAGGGCCGACATTTTACCTCTGGTTAATTTATCAATCTGCTTTAAAATGGTCGAAGCAACCAGGAGCAGTGCAGGTACAGACCAGGACTGACAGCAGGATGGACTTATATTATTCAGAGACTGGGCTTATTTAATCCTGTCTGTGTCTTTACAGAAGCTGTGACTCCAGGAATGAATATCTCATACACACTCAATGTAGATCCAATGAGACAAACTTTTCGAGGGTTTTTTTATTCAACCACAAAGAGCACAAAAAGTAGAAATCTTATGGAAACAAATGAACTGCGTGGAAACAATACCTGCTTTAAACATCTTATTTACATGATGGTATTTAGTTAATATACTTTTATCAAAAATAGTTCATATTTTTAGTAGATTGTCTAATAAAATATTTATTTTATTTTTATTTTTTAGAAATGTGTAACTGACACATTGTCGCCGATCAGCATCAAGCTAAACTTTTTACAAGTTGACAGTGAGCGTGCAGATGTCGTCCTGAACGCAGACAGTGAAAGGGAGGCTTCTGTTGAGGTAGGTCTTTGCACTTATTTAGATCTTTATCAAAATGCTTGTGCATTTCATGGAGTCATTGTTTTGCAGGTTCCCTTTGAGAGAAGATGTAGGAATAATGACACGTGTATAGCCGAACTTGAAGTGGATTTTAACTTCACGTATGTTCATATCGGACAATCACAAGACAGTTAAGGCAAATGCAAAATTCATACTTATTCATTATCTTTCAGAACTCCAACTTTATTGGTGGCAGACGGAAACTACTTCAATGTGACTATAACATTGTCCAATCACGGTGAGGACGCCTACAACACCAGCCTCACAATACTCCACCCCCCAGGCCTGTCCTTCTCCATGATGACTCTGGATGAGGTGACTTTTGAACTTGCTATAACCTTTTTTAAACAAAAACCAAAAGAAAACCTCTTCCCATTTGTAATCCACAGTAAACCCTACAAGTGTTTCTAATTATGGGACATTCAGTGCCTAATTTGTAAAGCTGGAGGTGGGGGAACACAGAGAGAATATTTAGGGGAAGTTCCCCCAGCACAGAGAAGGAACAAAAAGACTGCATTATACACTTTTGTGTCTAAATGTTGCTTTTTTTAACAAACTAATGGGTATTTTCTCTAGTGTGAGTTCTAAATCTGAACAGGCCACGCTAACTTTTACTCTAAGAAGCTTCTTCTAAAAAAAGAGGATATAAAGTAGAGGACTATAAAGGAATAGCTCCATTTCTAATTAACGGTCTTTGGAGGATGTAAAACTGAAACAGGATGAAGGTGGTCACTTTATGTGAATAAATAAACTATTGACAAACAAGTAAAACTAATCATAAACCTGTGGATTGGTAAAGAATGTGTTTTTTAATGTTTTTCAAATCCAATAGAAAACCAAGTCCAGGCCACTTTACGTTTGTGAAGATCATGAAGGCAGAACGACTTGTGGCATCAGTCTTCCTGTTTATCGCAGTGGATCTGAAGTGAGTCATAAAATGCAGTTTCATAATGAGCTCAGTGACACACAATTAACCTTTTACATTTTATAAATTCATAAATTATATTACATTTTATTTCTGTCTAATAGAATTTAACATGTTTTTTTTTTTAATTTCTGTAAAGGCTACGCTCACAACTGTTTTCCATATAACAAAAGACTATGAGTGGAAAGACAACGCGTCAGTGACCATCATTGGAAACAGGTCAAAACTCATTATTAATATTTTATATTTTTGTATTTTATATTTAATATTTAACTATGCATTTTCATCCTCAGTGATAATCAAAAAAACTCACCCAAAGGTTCCCTGACCAAAAACATCCCGGTTCAGTATTACGGGTCTGAACACGAAACTGGATGAAACATCAAAGTTACTTCAAGAAACGGACGCATGCACCTGACGCTGAGATTCAGAACTGATTAACTACAATCCGGATAAATTACCAAAGATGCAGCCCCCCCCCCCCCCCCATCACAAGCCACTGAAAAATCCCATCACGTGACCGCGTGTGCTGTTTTCTTCTTCCTGTGCTGTCTGATGTCTGTATGTTATGTTGGTATGTCTGTACAATGCTTTATTTCATGCGCCGGATAAAATGGTTACATAGTGTGAATTGTTATCTTTGTTGTGTCTTTATGTGTACATGTAATATGATCCACACAAGACCAGTTTCCCCTTGGGAACCAATAAAGTAATCTTGAATCTTGACACTCTTGACGTAAGTGAAATGTCATTATAGTATTATTATGTGATTTATTAATAGATTTACTCACAAAGACCTACATTTAAACACTTTTTAGAGGAGATGAGCACACCTACTATATGAACTTCACTACAGAGGATAGTGCGCCCAAAAAACTGGTCACAAATTACATGGTGAGGCTGTGCAGTCTATTGTGTTAAAGTTGCATTGTGTATTAAGTTTAATGTTTAATTCCCTTTTTTCCTACAACTGCCAAAAGTGACAGACAGAGCAATACTGAAGGAAAAGCACATTCTCAATTACAATTTACAATTTATTCATTTAGCTGACACTTTTATCCAAAGTGACTTACATTGTTCTACAGTAATTACCAGTGTTACAAGTGTCTTGCCCAAGGACACAACGTCAGTATGAACTGTGGGGATAGTGAGAATTGACCCGCCTACCTTCCGCTTGAAGGACTACCACTCTACCACTGAGCCACTGTGCACCATTTCTCACTGCTTTTGACCAATTTTAATTGGGTTTGTTCATAGACAGCAGTATGTCCCTGCAGGGCTACCATAGATAAAGAAGAAAATGTATTTATAGAACACATTTTATACCAAAGTAACTCACTGTGCTTTAAAGTACACAAAAGTTGTAGCAAAGAACAAACTTAGAAACAACAGCTCTCCATGTTATCTTTAAAGGAAGGCTTAAAATGGCAGTCTACCCTTTCACCACCAGATGTCGCCGTTGAGTTTGACTTGTCTGCTAAAGCACATTTTAAAGACCTCGAGCAGCATGCATCGGTATGCACTCACCAAAGCCTACAAAAAACTAAATAAAATCTTACTAGGATCTTATAAATTCAAAAGTAACCTGTCTTTCCAGAACATACCTTTCCTGAAGAAATACACTGGGGATAAAAAAGTGTTGAATTCAAAAGCTTTCTCAATGTTGTGTATGATAAAAAAGTATGCACTGGACTCTGAGAATCAATAGGTCTTTTACAATGGCTGCTGTTCACATATTCCCTTCCTTTTCATTTCTGTGATTATAATAACCCAAGGTTTAATTTGACAGAGACAAAGAGAGAGGTCAGAAGAGACGGGCTTCTGGGACGACAATGATCCGTCAATGAAATCAGTACAAGTTTGTTTATTGCAGGCTTAGAACCATAAAGGTCTTTCCCCTCATGACCTCATGACATGACCCCTCCCTACAGTTTCCATTATATAAGGAAACTATTTTGGAACTATATGCATGTCTTTTTAACATGAGTCAGTTTTGAATCAATAACACTAAAATTAAAAGTTGTTTTTCTTCCAACAGAGTGAAATTAAGATTGAGCTCGTTGTTTTGCCTGATAAATGGCTCATTATTGCAACTGGAGGTGGACTGGGAATATTGCTATTGATTTTGATCGCTTTCATCATGTTTAAGGTAATTATTGACTAACTTATTCCATTAGTTCATTTGGCAGTGCTCTATCATTTTTATTCCTATTAATCATCAAGACAGTATTCATTTCATTACTTTGTGTTTGTGTCTAGTTGGGATTCTTCAAGAGGAAAATAGATGACATGGTTCAAGAAGATGAGAAGAAAGAAGCAGCTGGTGAGTTAGCAGCTGTGAGCAGTGTGGCAGTCAATCCATCTGAGACCAAGGGCACAGAGAAAAAACCTGAGGAGGACAAAGCACTTCTGGAAGAAGAACAGGAGGCAAACCCTCTTAACAAAAAAATATTATTTATAGAATGGACACGAATAAATAGCCCTCTTTTTAATCTATGCAGCAATAAAGCTCTCCTGGGACAGATGTGACCTGCTTACAATATACAAACATCTTTTTTTTTTGTTTATCCTTTATTTAACCAGATAAAAAAACTCATTGAGATTAAAAATCTCTTTTCCAACAGTGACCTTAACGCCAGAGCAATCCCAAGTACCAGCTCTTAAAATTGTAATAACTGTATTTGTGTTCTAAAATCTTCATTAAATGTATCCATTCAATAATGTGTATCCATTAATGGGGCCCCCTCCAGTTGGAACATGAACACCTCCAGAGAGAGACGTTCAGGAGGGTCCTGGGTCGGAGGCCCCGACCCTCAGCTGCACCCATCAAGCTCCATGTCCCATCTTGAAAGGAGCGTCAACCCACTGTCCCTGTAACTGAGATCTTGTTTTATTAAAATCAGCTCATGATGAAAAAATGCTAGAAGCTTAAAAGCATGAAATTAAACTTTTTTTAAAATAATGCAGTGACAAAAGATTAAGACAAGTGTAAATTTGTACAAATTTGTGTTTGTTTCAGTAAAACAGAAACTTTACTTTCACTCCTTTTTTATTATTTTTTTAAATTTTATTTTATTAATCTCAAGTAACAAACATACAGCCAGATAAACACTGGCATACAGAAACAATGAGCAAACTGTTAAACATGAAAAGAAAGTAAAGCAACAAAATTTGGGGTCATGTTGAAACTTCCTTCTTATAAATACATGGACCAAAAGGGAGGGGGGCCTGTTTTTCCTGCTAAAAGGACATTCTTTGTCTGAATCCTGAAGTGGAAGCTATCTTTACGGCAGTCATCTCAAGCTCCAGCAGTGCACCACAGGATTTAAAATGCATCCACACATCAAATGCCTTCTATATTTGTTCACATCTGGTAAGAACCATTTATGTATGTTTTGTAAAAGAAGTATGTGATAATTACATAACAGAAGTAATGACACAGGATTTGTGTTTTCTGTGGCTGCTAAAAGGCTAGTGTAAGCAACTTATTTGTCATAAGATACTAGCACTATTTATTACTATCAGTGTAAATAAATAAATTATATGTATTGTGGTGTTGCAGAGTAAAAGTAAAAAAAAGCAGGTGGGAGAAGTGGTGGGTGGGTCGGTTCTTTCTTTACTTTCTCTTTCTTGTTATGTGACCTATCCTTAATTATCAGCGGAAACGCTGACCTTGAAGAGTGTGTCCGGGGTGGGTGGGCTGTTTGAGGATCTTCTTGGCCCTTAACTTGCACCACAGTTTGTAAATGTCCTACAGGTTTGGGAAGGTGGTTCTGATGGTCTGCTCAGCTAAACGGACCACCCTTTTAAAGTCCAAGAAGTCCTGCCTTGTGCAGTTTCCCATTTTCGCTTTTATTGGTAGATACAGCTGTGTATCATCGGCATAACAGTGGAGGTTTTCTCCATAACTTTTGATATTTTGTCCCAATGGTGTAACATATAGTGAAAAAACTATGGGACCAAGCACAGACCCTTGTGGCACACCGAACTTCACTGGTGCCGTGGAGGAGAAGGATTTATTAAACAAGACAAAATGAGACCTATCACACAGATAGGATTCTAACCAAGCAAGAGCAGAGCCAGAGATGCCAAAAACATCTTTTAGTCTGTTGATTAGCACTGCATGATCAATCGTATCAAATGCAGCGCTGAGATCTAGCAATAACAGTAGAACTGATGAGTCCTCGTCCATCGGAAGGAGATCATTTGTCACTTTAACCAGAGCTGTTTCAGTGGAATAAGAGGCCCTAAATGCAGACTGAAACGGCTCGAGGAGGTCGTTTTTCGATAGAGTAAGTTGTTTAAGCACAACTTTTTTGAGGACTTTAGATAGAAAAGATAAATTGGAGACAGGACGGAAATTATTTAGGCATCCAGGATCCAGAGTAGGTTTTTTGAGCAGGGGTTTGACCACAGCCTGTTTGAAAAGGGACGGAATGGTGCCAGTAGACGGGGACAAGTTAATAATGTTTAACATAATTTGCCCCACATAGGGCCACAGTTCTTTAAGCTGTTTTGGCAGGATATCCAGGAGACACGTAATTGCTTTACATGAAGAAACCAGAAAACCTTTGTCAGCTCATCGAGAGATAAAGGATCTAAGACTGAGAGACGAGAGGTCGGTGGATCCAAGTGAATGGGACCAAAGAAGACAAAAACTAAATATTATCCCAAATATCTTCAATTTTATGATTAAAGAAATCTAAAAAGTCTTGTGCACTAAAGGGAGAGGAGTCTTCAGTTGTTTTTGGTTAGATAAGTTTGGCAACTGTCCAAAGAGAATTTTCTCAAATTAGAGATGAGAAATAGACCGTCTTTGCAGCACTGAGGGTGTGTTTATCTGTTTTTACACACAAACACCACTTTAAATCATTTAGATTAGTTTTTGACTTGCGCCACTCAAAACTCCTGCAGGTCTGTTTCAAAGCCCGGGTTTCCTCGTTATGCGATGGGTCGTCTGGTTGGTCTGGACTTTGTCCTGAGGGGTGCCACTGAGTTGGTGATGGCCGAGAGGGTTAATGGACCTCCTCTGTGTAGGCCTCTGCTGAGTTTCCAGTTGGAGTTAAACTAGGAAGAACATCTGTCAGCCTTGTGGTAAACATTTACATTGCAGCTGCGCTAAAATTTCGTGGACACTACGCATTTTTCAGAATTTGAGGGAAATGTATAACTTATCTCGATTTCCACCAGTGAGTGATCTGAAACATCAGATGAAAGAGAGAAGACGAAGGGAAACATCTATTCCCCGAGCCAAAATAAATCTCCACTAATGTTGTTGGGCTCATGAACAAACTGGTTGAAAGACAGGGTTGTAAGGAGTAATTGAAATGATCTGGCCAGAGTATCACACTCCTTATTTAGATGAATATTAAAGTCACCAACTAGAAGGATGTTATCAGCGTGGGTTATTAAGTCCGAGAGAAAAACTCCAAACTCATCCAAGAAGGAAGAGTAGGGACCTGGATGGCAATAGATTACAGCTAAATAAAATTGCTTCCTTCCGTTTATTTGAGAAGGAATATGTTTGATGAGTAACACTTCGAAAGAGTTAAATTTCGGCTGTGATGATGTACCTGTAAAGCAAAAGGCAGCCTTATAAATGGCTGCAACACCACCACCCTGTTTCGATGTGCGACCTACCTGTGCATACGCATAATCAGGCTTCATTTAGTGGCAGAAAAAGTTTGGGCCAAAGCCAAGTTTCACAAAGACAAAGTAAATCCAAGCTGTGAGAAGTAATAAGATCATTAATTAAGAGTGCTTTGGAGGATCGAGACCGCACATTCAGGAGACCGATCTTCAGTCTTGATGTAGAGCAGACATTTGAAGGCTGGTCCAGTGGAGAGGTAGTGACAGGAACAAGTTGTCGAGCTCTAACAGTTCTACTGGGTTTAAAAGATTACCTCTGAGTTATATTAACATGAGGACAGGATGCTTTTGGGTCACTGACTCTGTGAGTTTTCAGGTGTGTTTGAGGACTAAATAAATTCACCTTACCTAACAGTAAAGCAGTAGACATCAGGATAACACGGCCTAACCAGACAACTAAAAGCTTCTACATTATCCAGTTGCACACCCGCACTATCATGACTAGCAGATTCTCTAATTCCTGCGACCTGCTGAGATTCCTTGTGTCAAATGCACCAAATGCACCTGTCTATTTTACTAGACAAAATGGCAGCACCATGTCCAGTAGGATGCAGGCCGTCTGCCGTCAGCAGAAGAAGGCTTAGTTATCCACAAAACCATAACCTTTCTGACTACAATGCCAGGCCAGCCACCGGTTCATGGAAACTAATCTGCTATACTGTTCATCACTACCCCTTACGGGGAGGGGGCCAGAGACAATTAATCAATGCAGACTCATCTTGTTTCCTAGCTCAAGAGTCCTGGCTAGGCTATCTTTGGTTACCTCTGACTGCCTCATTCTCACATTATTGGTGCCGACATAAATAACTATCTGCTTGTATGTAGTGCGAGTATGTCTCTGGGAAAACTCTCCCTCCCTGTGTGATATAAGCACCCTAAGATTTGCCTCTATGTCAGAAGCCCTGGCCCCCGGTAAATAGTGGACATTGGCTGGCGTCTTAGGTCTAACATTGCGGGTAATGGAGTCTCCTATCACCAGAGTACAATGCTCACTCCGGTTGGCAGGCGCAGAAGAAACAGGCCAGTGATCAGCGCAGACAAGCGGACTTGAAAGTGCCAAAGGCCCCTTGCCTGCACGCCTGCGCCGCGAACCAGGACAAAAGTAGCACTCTTTGCAACAGCTGCCGAAACAGCTAAACTTCAACTGCGAGACTTCTATCAGACCTGCATCTGATACTATCAGGAAACCTTGACACATCTAAAGTAACCAAACCCTGTCTGTGCTGATCTAGCTGCTCTAACTCACAAACACGTCTCTCTAATAGAGACAACCTATCTAGTAATACTGAATACTAGTAAGACAACAATAGTAACAAACAGACAATGATCAGCGCTAATTCAAATGCTAAAAACCCGCTAGCATGTTAGCTAGCACAAAGAGAAGTGCCCTGTTCACAAAACGACAGTAAATCTAGTACTAAACTCTAGCAGAAATATAACCAGAATAACAATGAATGAGGTGTGTTGACAATGTTAAGAAATATTAAATACGTAACTTTAGGACAATGCCAGGAGAGATACACTTATCTCATTGTTAGCGTCACTGGGATGTATTCTGTGTAAGTGGGTCTGAAATATCAACCCAGTCAAACCAGATGTGTTGTGATCAAAAGGTTTACTCTCTGTTTCATGTCAAAAAAGGTTTTTTATTTGTTTATTTTTTCTAATCTAATCTAAGTGAGTATGCCTTTTTTTGCTTAATGTGTGAAATATTTACTCTGTGATTATGATGTTGTAACTATTGTGATTTTTAATACTGTGCACTGGCAGCAATCAGTTTCTCTTCAGCATTCAACATTGATCTGAGGAATCCAGAAGTCTACACTGGGGACGCAGAAGACTTCTTCGGATACAAAGTATTTCAGGTCGGGTCCAAGAAGAACAAAGGGTATGTACATCTTTTCGACAGCACCCATCATGTCACGTTCATTCATAATGAAGAGTAACTTTTTCTCCAGCTTGAAATCACAAAGCTCAATTCAAATTTTAAATAGTGTTATCTCTGCAGTAAGTTTAACCTGTGTTCACCGACAGAATAATAGTGACTGCACCTCTGCATCTGAATGGATCTGGTGCAGTTTACCGACGTGGCTCAAAACAAAGTCGTACTTCGTTTGGACCAAAAGGTAATCGAGGTTTTACTGAAAAAGTTTATAAGAACCCAATAACTGCGCACTCACTTTTTAATTCATTAAACAAGTAAACTAAAGAGAACTAGTCCAAAGTGGTTTAATTAAAGTTAATTGGAAAGGGGCGGGGCACAAGGGAGATTTATTTGAGTCTTGGCTCCTCCTTCATATTAGGGTCTTGACTCCGCCCACAACATGTCAGCCATCTTGTAATTTTTTAAATGTTTTTAATATCAATATTTTTAGTAATTACTCTTGGAGAGGAGGATGTACCAGTCAAGCACTTAGGACTGTCAATAGCAAAGGACTTCACACGCTCCCAGTTTACTGTAAGAAAACCTCACATAAATATTCATATATACTTTTTATATATGAACTCTGAGTGTTTAACTTAAATCAATCTCGATGCTTTGAAAATGCCATAGGTTTGCAGTCCCAGTGTGGTCACAAAATGTCATAAAAACTCTTACATGAATAGCGTGTGCTACAAGCTAACGGACCAACTGAAGGAGCTCTCATCTTTCAAACCAGCTTTTCAAGGTAAGAGTTAAATAAACACGCCATAACATTTTTTACCAGAACATATAAACTCATTATCAATTCAATGTGACATAAAAATAAGAACCACCTCTTTCTTCTACAATTGTTAAGTGTCAGGGCATATAAACATCTCATGAGAACACATCTTACCAACTCAACACAATTTTCAGCTTTTGTGATACAGTTGTATTAAGACGTTAACACAACTTTGCAGAATTTGTCATTTTTTGACCATTTTTGACTGTTTTTCAGAGAATAAGGAATGATAACCATTGATTGTTTATATAGTGGATATAATCCGCCCATTGGTCCCCTATTTACAGATATTGTTGTTACAACTTGGCAATAAAATGGCCGTTACATCCGGGCTTTTTGGCTTTTACTCCATAGTAAAACAATAGTTTTTAGATAGCATAAACGTAATAATCAAAAATCCCAGAATTGTTGCATAGTAAAACCTTAGCTCTAGAGAGCCATCTTTTGTACCAAGCTGTAAACATGTTTTTTACACCTGTAAAGTCGCCATTGGGTTTCTCCTTATATTTCCGCTTTTGGAGCCTGCCCTCTAGTGGACGGCAGTATATCGTCGTATTTTGCTGTATTTTGGAGTATGGTGGCGCCCTTACACAACGACCATTTAGGAGGTTCCTTGGGAGACGCTTGATGATTACACAATAACCTTTCTTTCACTCAAAGTTAGTGTTTAGGTGAAGCCATTTATTGTCAAACATATGTATTTATTCTTTTTAAATCCTAATGACAACAGAAACTACCAAAATGACCCTGATCAAAGGTTTACATACCCCAGTTGTTAATACTGTGTATTGCCACATTTAACATTGATGACAAGTTGAAGTCTTTTGCGGTAGTTTAGTTTAGTTTAGATCCTCTGACAATTATTTTGCATTTCTAATGACTCAGAATACAGAAATGTCAGTGCAACACTGGATGAGAGATGCAAGGGTCTGTCGGGAGCCAGAGATTCACTGACCTTTTATAAACACACTGATTACAAGCAAACAGATCACAAGTGAGGATGGTTACATTTAGAAGCCATTCAAACCTATTTGTGTCACTTGTGCATGTTTTCAGGCCAGAATCACCAGGGCATGTAAACTTTTGATCAGGGTCATTTTGGTAGTTTCTGTTGTCATTATGATTTAAAAAGAGTAAACACAATTGTTTGACAGTTCATGACTTCACCCAAACACTAACTATGAATGAACAAAAAGTTTTTGTGTTATCATTCATATTCTCTTAAAAAAATGAACAAACAATTACAAATTCTGCCAGTGTATGTAAACTTATGATCTCAATTGTGTTTAGAAAAACATTCTGAGACCTAATTGTTCCATGTGAGTTTTTTATGTATTGCTTTTAATACTCATTGTGACAATTTCTCATTACAACAAGCTGTCAGTCCGGAAGACTCACTCAATAATGCTGTTTTTTAGTTAAATTAATCCTGTTTTTCAGAATGCACTAAAAAAACAGTGGACCTTGTTTTTATGTTTGATGGATCGAGAAGTATGCTTCAAGCACAGTTCAACAAAAATAAAGAATTCATTGAAGATATAATGAAAGAGCTCAAAAATACATCAATAAATGTAAGTACTATAAGTAAGTAACATTGTCGTTAAAAATACTGGATTTAAATAGTTTGTCTTCTTTAGTTTGCAGCAGTGCAGTTCTCCAAATATAAGAGCACAGTTTTCACCTTTAATGACTATAGAAGAGGTGATGCTTCCCGTTTGCTCCAAAATGAAAAACATATGAAGAGTCTCACACACACTTACAGTGCCCTGAGATTTGTGCTGTGAGTTTTTATTGTGAGTTTAAAAAACCTCATTGTCATGTTTCATTGTCTCAAGGTGTTTTTTATTTATTTAAGGAGAGAACATTTTGAAAACATATCAAACGGTGCCACCCCTGACGCAACCAAAGTCCTGGTTGTAATCACAGACGGAGACCCGAGTGATGTAGACGACGGGATTATTGAGAAATATGATTCAAAGAATATTATTCGTTTTGTCATTGGGGTAAGAAATATATTTAATAAAAACTTCTTCTGTTTGCTATATTTTTCCACAGTTCCACAAAATAAGATTCCAAATCTTCTGTCTTCTTCACTTATTTCAGGTAAAAAATGTGGCTTTAGACAAATTAAAGACAATTGCGTCAGAGCCCAAAGACAAAAACTGCTTTCAGATTGAGAGCTACAAAGGACTGACTGGTGTGCTTGAAAATTTTCAAAAAACTATTTTCCGAACCGAAGGTATTTTTTTATTCATCATTATAAAAATATTTAAAAAGCAACACAACAGAGCAGAAGTTTGCTGAGTTGTTGTCTCTTCACATTCAGGCACTAAAGCAGCTTTGGCAGGAGACTTGACTGAGGAAATGTCTCAGAGTGGATTCAGTGCCATCTTCAGTCAGGTCAGCAGATAGACTGTGTACTTCTTCTTTGTCATTAGAGTTTCTTGATGGTTCCTCTCTGTTTGTGTCGACAGGACACTTTGATTCTGGGCTCTGTGGGATCAAACATGTGGCGTGGGTCTCTGCATGTGCATCGTGAGAAAGAAAAAGAAAGACAGATTAAAGATCCAGAAATGGAGGAGGACTCTTATATGGGTACTGAGCAGATATTTTGTCATCACGGAGGTCATTTTTACAAAGAGATCTTAGAGCAGTGTTGACTGTTGGACCAGTGTTGATTAAAAGGATGGGTCAGTTTTTTGTGAAAATGGTTCCAGTACAGGGGTCGGCAACCCGCGGCTCCAGAGCCACATGCGGCTCCCTGACACAATGATTTGGGGGTTATTAAATGTGAAGCTCAGAGGTTCAGCTAGACTTTAATTTATTTCAGTCCAACGTTTAATAACCAGACTAAAAACTGTAGCCTTTTTAACACACAATGGAACATATGGCTGCAAAGATAAGTTTAGTCCATGCCTCGGTGATTAAACAAATATTCAGATTTACTTGCTGCTCTCTGAGTTTTAACTAAGTGTTTAGTTAAAACTGGTCACACAGAACAGGGAGCTGTGTTGTCTTTGTGTCAATTGAATTCACTTATTTATCCCGAGTCCGTTACAATTAATACACAGGACTGTGTTCTTTACTGCATGTTGTGTGTTCAATATTTCTTGATCACACTGATTAGGCTAGTCTTTGATGAGTTATAAATGTTTGGAGGGAGGTCATATTTTCTCTACAAACACTGCTCCTTTTGGCAGTTCTTCACCTTTATTAGACTCTCTCACAGATATAAGATGGTAGATCTGCACATTGCGTGTGTGTCCTGCTCCTGAAGAATTAGTAATTAGTAATTACTGAACATCGTCAGAGGCAGGACAGGTGTGTGGCCACAGTTTAGGATTTAGGCACAAAAGTTCACGTGCACCTGGTGAGGGGCATAATCTAGATGAGCATTGTATCATTTCAAAGCAATTTCCTTCTTACCTCACATTTTGGTGCTGTCCGCATAAAACAAACAACACGAGAGGAGATGACTGACCCTAGACTGATCAAAACTGGTGGCAGATATATTGTCTTTGCACAGCAATGTTATGGTATTTGTCATGTGCTATTGTTGCAGGATATTCAGTGTCTGCTGGAGAAAGAAATAAGACTGTCCTGTATTTTACTGGGGCGCCAAGGTACAAACACACGGGACAAGTCATACTTTTCACAAAACGAGGCAGAGAGTGGACCCCCGCCCAAAGGATAAACGGGGAACAGGTTGGTAACTATCAGCGCACTATGCTTTTATTTATTTTTTAAATCTGTGAAAGGTAGCGTTAGTAAATCTGTGACGGTAAAATAAATAGGCTAATCTAAATTATTAAATGAGTAACAAAATGTTTACTAGAAAATATCAATGATACTATACTTTTGCTTGAAAGACTGTACATTTTTTCCCTGTCCCCAGCTTGGTTCCTACTTTGGTGCAGAGCTTTGCTCATTGGATGTAGACTCTGATGGCAGCACTGACTTCCTGTTGGTCGGAGCACCGCTGCTTTACCAGCCTCATGAGAAGAAAGAAGGAAAGATCTACGTCTACAGACTCACTGATGAGGTGGACAGCCATCAGCATTTACTCAAATCTGAACAATCACAAATACATGCATTGTTTATTGTGTTTTTGTTTTATAGTTGAAGCTGATAAACCAACTGAATGTGACCGCACCAGCCATGGGGAGGTTTGGCACCACTATAACCAGTGTGGCCGATCTGAATGGGGACCGACTCCGAGACGTTGTTGTAGGTGCCCCACTAGAAAATCAAAACCGAGGGGCTGTGTATATCTACCTCGGGGACAGAAGCAAAGGGATACGGAGCACCTTCAGTCAGGTATAACACACAGGTTGTTATTATAGTTTACTGTGTCAAAATAATGTTTCAAATGTGTTTAAATCACACACTGTCGTTGTCTTTTGTGGCAGAGGATTATGGGACAAAAGATAACCCCTAACCTTAACCCTGAGCGGAGGTTCTTTGGCCAGTCTGTAGATGGGAGCCATGACCTCGGGGAGGATGGTCTCCCGGACCTTGTGATCGGATCACGTGGCTCGGCTTTGGTCTTCAGGTTTGTATTATGACTTTTGTGGGAAAATATTTATTACCATTTAAAAGTATTATGAATTAATTAAACATTTAAACCACGGACATTATGTGCTTTTTTTTTAATCTAGATCCAGGCCGGTGTTCAACGTCACGACTCATCTTTCATTTGAACCTGAAGAGATTAGTATCGAGAATATCCTCTGCCCGAG
Source organism: Neodontobutis hainanensis (assembly GCA_024349245.1). Classification (NCBI taxonomy): domain Eukaryota; kingdom Metazoa; phylum Chordata; class Actinopteri; order Gobiiformes; family Odontobutidae; genus Neodontobutis; species Neodontobutis hainanensis. Next base: position 678,728 of record JALDNG010000055.1, read on the forward strand.
CCACATGGACGACATTTTACCTCTGGTTAATTTATCAATCTGCTTTAAAATGGTTGAAGCAACCAGGAGCAGTGCAGGTACAGACCAGGACTGACAGCAGGATGGACTTATATTATTCAGAGACTGGGCTTATTTAATCCTGTGTCTTTACAGAAGCTGTGACTCCAGGAATGAATATCTCATACACACTCAATGTAGATCCAATGAGACAAACTTTTCGAGGGTTTTTTTATTCAACAACAAAGAGCACAAAAAGTAGAACTCTAATGAAAAATTTTGAACTAAATAATGGAGAAACCTGCTTCAATCACTCTGTTTTCATGTTGGTATGTAAATAAAGGTCATATGTTAAATTTAACAAAAACACAGAAATGCCCTTACCTAGAAAACTCAAGCTGGCCTTCGTGCAAGTGCATGTAACATTGTGTTTAAATCTTCAGAAATGTGTAAGAAACATAAATTCCCCAATCAGCATCAAGCTGAACTTTTTACAAGTTGACAGTGAGCGTGCAGATGTCGTCCTGAACGCAGACAGTGAAAGGGAGGCTTCTGTTGAGGTAGGTCTTTGCACTTATTTAGATCTTTATCAAAATGCTTGTGCATTTCATGGAGTCATTGTTTTGCAGGTTCCCTTTGGGAGAAGATGTAGGAATAATGACACGTGTATTGCTGAACTTGAAGTGGATTTTAACTTCACGTATGTTCATATCGGACAATCACAAGACAGTTAAGGCAAATGCAAAACTCATACTTACTCATTATTGTTCTTTCAGAACTCCAACTTTATTGGTGGCAGACGGAAACTACTTCAATGTGACTATAACATTGTCCAATCACGGTGAGGACGCCTACAACACCAGCCTCACAATACTCCACCCCCCAGGCCTGTCCTTCTCCAGGATGACTCTGTCTCGGGTAAATACAAACTCAATTCCCAAAAAGTTGGGACACTATACAAATTGAGAATAAAAACAGAATGCAATGATGTGGAAGTTTCAAATTTCAATATTTTATTCAGAATACAACATAGATAACATATCAAATGTTGAAAGTGAGACATTTTGAAATGTCATGCCAAATATTGGCTCATTTTGGATTTTATGAGAAAAAGGTTGGGACACATACCAATAAGAGGCCGGAAAAGTTAAATGTACATATAAGGAGCAGCTGGAGGACCAGTTTGTCACATAGGTCAATTGACAACATGCTCGGGTATAAAAAGAACCTCTCAGAGTGGCAGTGTCTCTCAGAAGTCAAGATGGGCGTTCCCCCAATGCTGCAGAAACTTTCACATTATTGCATTCTGTTTTTATTCACAATTTGTACATTGTCCCAACTTTTTGGGAATCGGGTTTGTAGTATGTAGTGGAACTTCAGTCTGTACATAGTCATAGTGTTCTAATTGCTGCTTCCCTGAGGCTCTTGTTCAATGCCTTGAGGATTATTTGTACTATTTCAGAGCTTAAAACTGCCCAAATATTTTACCACATTGCCATCATGCTCCATCCCAGAGTCATTTGACCAGAACACTATATGCTGCAGAAAGAAAAGGAAGGTGCATGTGTTAGCAAATGTTGTTTTAATAGGTTATTTGGCCACTAGTACCAGGAAGGGGAATAGGATACAGGACTAAAAATGTAAGGATGTATCCACCCTGATAGGTGCATGGCTCAGAGCAGCGTTTGAGTGGACAGACTGGGGACATGCAGAGATTAAAATTTATACTTCAGTCTTATTCCAACCGCTCTGATTTCCCTGTATCTGCAACTAGAGGCAAAGGTCTGTGTCTGGCCAGTCGATAAGCGGGACAAGCCCAAGTAAGAGCTGTGCAGGGAGGATATTGAGATAATACAACAGCTGTTAACAATGAACTGGTTAAAAAACAACGGTAAAGTAAAGTATTAAAAAGGTGGTCAGTGCAGTGAGTGAAAGAATCAATATAAGGTATTGTGATGGGGAGTCTCATTGACCTGCTGAACATCTTCCTTGTCATAGGGCGCAGCGGCGTCCCAGCTGTTCTAAAGGAGAGAGATGCAGGCATGAGGGTTAATCCTTTTGGCGCTGCCATCCTAGACAGTGGTTGTGTTCATCCCTGGGACAGCAACTCTTTTCTGCTTCTTTCTCGAGGAGCTCAAGAATCAAAATTATAATGTTTAAGTTCTCAACACTTACCTATTGTTGTAAAGAAAAAAACAGTTTCTGTTTTCTAACGCCCAACAAACTCAGACATAAAAAGATAAAAAAAAAAACATTGCCCAATAATGCTCAGCTTATGATTGAAGGATAAGCAGCTAATAGCCCCCAATACAAATACTCTCTGCAATAGCAAAGCTTTTAGATGCATGTTGCATACAGTGCACTGCTAAATAAAATCTAACTTTGTATTTTAATGTACTTTCTGAAATTATATTTTAATATTGTAATTGTAATTATATATAAACAGGAAACCAAGTCCAGACCACTTTACATTTGTGATTATTATGAAGACAGAACCACCTGTGGCATCAGTCTTCCTGTTTATCGCAGCAGATCTGAAGTGAGTAATGTGCATCAAAACTAACTAACTAACACACTGTTTCAGAATGGGCTCAATGACACATTGAAATTTGTCATTTCTGTAAAGGCTACGTTCACAAGTGTTTTCCATGTAATAAACGAATATGATTGGAAAGACAACACTGCATTGACCGTCACAGTAAATAGGTAATAAATTTTTTTTTTTATATATATATATTTATATATATATATAAAATTTTATTCTGAATTTTAAAAATGCATTTTTCATCCTCAGTGATAATCAAAATTCAACCAAAGGTTCCCTGACAAAACACATCCGGGTTCAGTTCGAGATCAAAATGACAGTTTTGATGTAAGTAGAATCTAATGTTATTTTTGTTTTATTTTGTTTTGTCATTGGCTCACTAAGACCACTAAAACTGTTTTAGAGAACCCATTCCCCATCTGAACTTCACTGCAGAGGACAGTGCGCCCAAAAGATTTATGACAAAGTATAAGGTGAGATCCTAAAGTCTGCTGCAGTAAATGGTAACCCAGAGCGCTTTACATTGTGCTTCTATTCACACACATTTACATCTGGGACAGACAGAAGATGCTCACAGCCTTCTCCGACCACCACCAAACTCACCTCTACAGTCACACATTCATACACCAGAGCTGTGGCACTGGAGGCAAGGTGGACTGAGAGCAATAAGCATAATTCTGATTTGTATAATAAAGAACCTACAGTATATACCATTATTGATTTATTGCAAAAATGTTGTCAATATCAGTATACAAACATTGACCATAGAACCATTACAAATCATATATGCTATATATATGTTTTTTTATTAATAAAAAATATATATTTCTTGGTCCCCTCTCAACATTTAGTTCAAACAAAACAAAACAGAATAAAGAAACTACAATGCAAACACAAGCCACAATCATCAGATAAGTTTTTTTCCACCACCATCACTGCTATCAACACATTAAACCAGCACCATCACCAACCTAACCACCCCCTCCATACAGCCCCAACATTCTTGATTTTATGTATTTTTTAAATTTTGTATATTTAAGTTGTCTTTGATTTACCATTCAACACAGGGAACTACGGAAGCCCTGAACGGCCATGGATCATATATTTTTTTCCATCAAGAAAACTTGTGATCTCAAGATAACGAAAGCTGTATATCCATGGCCATTCTGGGCTTCCATAGGGAACTCACTTGTGCTAAATAAAAACACTTTTTTTTTTCCTGTAGTAAAGGTATTTATCATTTGGAGCATGTAGTAGTGGAGTCAACTGATTGCTGCAAAATATTGAAGGAAAAGGCAAAATATATGCAGTGTTTAATCATTAATAAAATATTTGTAAATGCTTGGCGGCCCACATTGAACAGCACAACGGGCCGCATGTGCCCCCGGGCCTTAGTTTGCCCACCCGTGTTATAAACTGTACTTGCTCTGTTTGTTGCAGATAGATAATTACGGGTGGAAGGCTTTTCCTGTGAACGTAACTGTCTTCTTCCCGACTAAACTGGAACACAAGTTTGAAATAAACAACTATAAAGTTCTTGTTGAACAGGTAAATTGAACAAAAGTTAAAACTGTTGTCATAATAATAAACTGAGCTAAACTATTTTTTTCTTTTCAGAATATAACACACTGCAAAGAAAGTGAAACTGAACCTGACATAAAATTTGAAGTAATTTAAAAATAAATTAACACTTTCAATCAAAGCATGCCATGACATTTTATTTAGAAAAGTGTTTTTGCAGTACTGCACCTCAGAACGGAAGTGCAAATTTATCGTCTGTGATGGTTTCATCTTGAACAAGGCCTCAGTCGTTGAGTTTGAGTTGTCTGGAGAAGCACAGTTTAAAGACCTCAAAGAGCAGGCAGCAGTAAGTCCACACAACAAGAAACAAAATTTAAAATGTATCCTGGTTTAGTTAAATATTATTTTCCTGCAGAATATATTTTTCCTTAAACGATACACTGGATATGAAGCAATGGTGGAATTCAGAAGCTTTCTATTTGGTACATTCGACAAACAGAAGTATGTGTTTGACTCTCAAATTATAAAGGTTTGTTATAATTAATGCTGTTTAAACACTTCCTACTTGCTAATTTCTATAATCAACCTAATTTAATCTGTAATATCTTTAGAAAAAAAGCAAGAGGCCTGGTGAAAGCAGTTTCTCTGATGACAACTATCTGCCAATGAAATCGGTACAAGTTTGTTTAATAAAGGCTTTGAAACAGTGAAAAAACACTTTTAAAGAAGGAGACAGATAATGATCAACCATTTAAATTACAACTTTAATCCAAAAAAGTTGGGAGACTGTAACATGTAAATAAAAACACAACCGTAAACATGGCTTTCTAAAATGTGATGCTTCAACAAAGAGCCCTCATTTTTAATGAAATGGTAAAATGCCTCTGTTATGTTGTTTTAAATCACTTTTAATTAGAATTGGGTTTGCATATTTGGGAAAAAAGTGTAATAAAAAAAGTTTCTGTAGTGTGTAAAAATATTGTATTTTCCTCCAACAGTGTGCACTTGAGATTGAGTTGATATTTTTGCCTGATCAAATGCTCATTATTATAACCGGAGCTGGACTGGAATTGTTGCTATTGATTATTGTCGCTGTCATTATGTTTCAGGTGAGTATTGATTGACTGGGTTGTTTTATTCAGTGCAAGGAAATGTAACTGGGACATAAAGATAAATCAATGGAAATTTTAATCTCTAAAGGTTAAGCCGTGCTGCTTTAATCTGGAATCAGTGAATTTTGTGTCCAACTGCAGGTGAGAAGCTCAACAAAGAAAATGCATTACATGGTGGATGAGCAGATGATGACACAGCTGGGAATAATAACCAATGTGAGCCTGAACACAGAGTCGATTGAACTCATCAAGTACAAGTGCTTCAGAGTTAATGATTTAAAATAGGACATGAACAAAAACATGAAGTTTAGACTTTTGGCTAAGATGACCTTGTGTCATCATACATCTCAATTAATCAATGAGACAAGCTCAGAGAAATACAAGAGCACATGTAGGCAATTAAAAAAAATATATTCAACAACAAAAACAGACTGGGCAGTGACCACTGAGATTTCAGGGAGGTGTCAGGCTCAGCTGTGGGACATTTACCGCAGACAGGTGCAGAGACAGGCTGCTGCCATAGCACAGTCCCAGGCCCATCTCTTTAGAAGGGAGCTGTAGGAGAAAAAGACTGAACATGTTCTTTACACCGACAACTGTAAAGCACTTAAATGGCACCTTTATAATCATTTTCACAAAAGTAACTGCTTGTTTGCAAACTATGTTCACATAATTCCATTTTATACCTGTTGTTTTTATTATTGTGTTTTTAATCATTTCCATTTTTTATCCTTTTTTAGAATTGCTGATATGTCTTTTTTTTTTTAAAGCTTGTGATATTTTTACACTGCAGTTGTACAACAATATATTTGTAATATTAATTTGTTCAGTTCCCTGTGTTTTGGGGGAAATGATTTTTGAAAACTTGCTGAAATCTCAATAAAAAAAAAGAATCGATGACCTGAGTGTAGATTTTTGATGCAAAGGCAAACGGACGCAATGGCTCAGTGGCAGAGTGGTCGTCCTATAATCAGCTGGTTGCCGTTTTGATTCCCGCTCTCCCTGGTTTGTACTGCCATTGTGCCCTTGAGCAAGGCACCTAACCCACTTTTCGTCGTTGTGTTCCAGCTGTGACCCCGGCATGTGAATGCGTGTTTGAATGGATGCTTGATGAAAAGCGCTTTGAGTGCCTAGAAAAAGAAAGTGCCTATATAAAACCCATGCCACGGAACAAAAATTCAGCTTTTGAGCTTCAAAAAACAAAATCAAAAAGAATAAATAAAAAAAAGGTGCATTTTATTGATTTTGAATTGCATTTTGAATGCACAGCAATACATGATTGGCCCATTGTAGTGCCATTTACACTCACCTAAAGGATTATTAGGAACACCTGTTCAATTTCTCATTAATGCAAGAATCTAATCAACCAATCACATGGCAGTTGCTTCAGTGCATTTAGGGGTGTGGTCCTGGTCAAGACAATCCCCTGAACTCCAAACTGAATGTCAGAATGGGAAAGAAAGGTGATTTAAGCAATTTTGAGCGTGGCATGGTTGTTGCTGGCAGACGGGCCAGTTTGAGTATTTCACAATCTGCTCAGTTACTGGGATTTTCACGCACAACCATTTCATTCTACAAAGAATGGTGTGAATAGTGAAAAACCTCCAGTATGTGGCAGTCCTGTGGGCGAAAATGCCTTGTTGATGCTAGAGGTCAGAGGAGAATGGGCTGACTGATTCAAGCTGATAGAAGAGCAACTTTGACTGAAATAACCACTCGTTACAACCGAGGTATGCAGCAAAGCATTTGTGAAGCCACAACACGCACCACCTTGAGGCTGATGGGCTACAACAGCAGAAGACCCCATCGGGTACCACTCATCTCCACTACAAATAGGAAAAAGAGGCTACAATTTGCATGAGCTCACCAAAATTGAACAGTTGAAGACTAGAAAAATGTTGCCTGGTCTGATGAGTCTTGATTTCTGTTGAGACATTCAGATGGTAGAGTCAGAATTTGGCGTAAACAGAATGAGAACATGGATCTATCATGCCTTGTTACCACTGTGCAGGCTGGTGGTGGTGGTGTGGGGCGCAGTGGCTCAGTGGTTGAGTGGTCGTCCTTCAACCGGAAGGTTGGTGGTTCGATTCCCGGTATCCCCACAGTTCATACTGTCATTGTGTCCTTGGGCAAGACACTTAACCCACCTTGCCTCCAGTGGTGTTCCAGCTGTAACACTGGTAGATGAATGGAAGATTAATATAAAAGCGCTTTGAGTGCCTTCTAGGTGGAAAAGCGCTATATAAAACCAATGCCAATGCCATAATGGTTTGGGGGATGATTTTGTGGCACACTTTAGGCACCTTAGTGCCAATTGGGCATTGTTTAAATGCCACGGCCTACCTGAGGCCTATTGTTTCTGACCATGTCCATCCCTTTATGTCCACCATGTACCCATCCTCTGATGGCTACTTCCAGCAGGATAATGCACCATGTCACAAAGCTCCAATCATTTCAAATTGGTTTCTTGAACATGACAATGAGTTCACTGAACTAAAATAGCCCCCACAGTCACCAGATCTCAACCCAATAGAGGATCTTTGGGATGTGGTGGAACAGGAGCTTCGTGCCCTGGATGTGCATCCCACAAATCTCCATCAACTGCAAGATGCTATCCTCTCAATATGGGCCAACATTTCTAAAGAAGGATTTCAGCACCTTGCCGAGTCAATGCCACCTAGAATTAAGGCAGTTCTGAAGGTGAAAGGGGGTCAAGCACAGCATTAGTATGGTGTTCCTAATAATCCTTTAGGTGGGTGTATATGTGACCATCACCTCATGTTGCAACATAACAATGCACAACCCCATGTTGCAAGGATCTGGACACCGAAACTGCACATTTTAGAGTGGCCTTTTATTGTGGCCAGCCTAAGGCACACCTGTGCAATAATCAGGCTCTCTGATTCTTTGATATGATTTACCTGTCAGGTGGATGGATTATCTCGACAAAGGAGTGTCACAAACACAGATTTGGACAGATTTATAAACAATATTTGAGAAAAAATAGGCCTTTTGTGTGCCCAAAGAAAGTCTTATATCTCTTAAGTTCAGCTCATAAAAAAATAAAAAAAATAAAAAAATCTATGAATACCATTTGGTAACCTTTAATTCAAAACCTTTCATACTTATATAATTGATTCAATGATTATAGTTACTATTTCAAATTCATAGGTTATAAATATATTATATTCAGGCTCAAGGTATTTAACATAAAAATAAAACAACCGACTTTCTTTGAGTGATGGGTACGCCACCAACTCATGAATCAGATTCACCAGGTATCAGTGTGACTTTAAAATCCATTGTGAGGTCATAGAATGAAAATGTGAACAAAGATAGTTTATGTTATATTTAATATTTTTCAAGTTTTATACAGTTTTTACAACTTCTAACTTCTGCTTATACAGGGGGAAAAAAAAATCTACCATGCTAACATTTACTGTTTTATGGGGACTAAGGGTTTGAAAAGGTCTTGAAGTAAGGTTCCTGCTATGATTTCATTTCCAGGTTTTTTCTCCGTAGGTGGTTTTACTGTGAGTTCAGCATTAGTGACCTGGGACTGTGGCTCTGGATTGTCAGTCGTCATCTGTGGAACACTCATGGTGCATGGAGCACGAGGAGAGGGGGGCATCCTGTTTGCTGTAAAATGGACGTCTGGCGTCTGTAGGGAGGTGTGGTGTAAGGGCAGGGTCACATCTGCTTTGTCAGTCGAGTGTTTGTTTAAAGCCTGCAGGAGAAAAAAAGACACGATTGTTTTAAAATGTGATTCAAAAAGAAAGTTTAGAGTATGTTTGTCCTGGAAAAGGGGTCAAAGTTTTTGCAGAGTTGCACTTAACAACTGACTCAGTGCTGTTACCATTGATTGTTTATATAGTGGATATAATCCGCCCATTGGTCCCCTATTTACTGATATTGTCGTTGCAATTCGCCCCCAGAGTTGTCACATAGTAAAACCTTAGCTCTAGAGACCGGAGCCATCTTTTGTACCAGGCTATAAACATGATTTTTACACCCGTAAAGTCGGCATTGGGTTTCTCCTTATAATTCCTCTTTTGGAGCCTGCCCTCTGGTGAACAGTATATTGCCTTATTTTGCTGTATTTTGACGTATGGCGGCGCCCTTACGCAATGACCATTTAGGAGGTTCCATGGGAGACACTTGGCTGTTACATGCAAACCTGGTGGCCTGCCAAGGTACTGCAGCGATTGTATACATTAAGTAAATAATAAAAAAATAGTTTGAAATGAATTGGTACAAATAACAGATAAACTAATGTTAATATCTTGTACCCATTTTTCTTCCTCATATTTGGGTTGGATACTGTGACCTTTCAGGGCCATGATAAATCTGTTCTAACCAGCGTCAAACATGCAACTTATGTCTCATTAGTTCTTCTATTTGGTGTTGAAAAATTAGTATTAAACAGCAGCTTGTTTTTTTTTTTTTTTTACATTTTCAAAAGAATCTTTTTCTTTGATTTTTTCTCAACTTTCTTGATTTTGGGAATGGCTGCTCTAACCCATAGTTCACCTGAGTTTACTCCTCTGCTTTCTGGTTGGATGTCGTCATTTATTGAAATACAGTAAATATTGAGTTTAAAACCATTGAAATACAACACCCTATGTTTAATTATAAACAAACTTAGAAAACCCACATTGTCGAAACAGTAAAATACCAACCTTGACATTATGTTCAGGTTTTTCTATTCTCTTCCGCTGTTGCTTTGCAGTGAGACACTTTTCACTCTCTGTAAAGAATCGCAGTGAGACACTTTTCACTCTCTGTAAAGAATCGCAGTGAGACACTTTTCACTCTCTGTAAAGAATCGCAGTGAGACACTTTTCACTCTCTGTAAAGAATCGCAGTGAGACACTTTTCACTCTCTGTAAAGAATCAACGCTATTACCACTAATGTACTGCAATTTACAAAAGCTAAAACAATGTCTTCAACAAACCTGCGTGGACACTGATCTGAATGCGGTCCTGATGGGACTCCAGCAGCTCGTACGGGCCCAGTTGCTGAAAAAGTGTTCTCAAAACTGAATTTGGAGATCCTGCTAAACGCAAACACAAATGAGGATATTTAGAGTAAATTATTTAAAAGTTGGCAAAGCAAATTCTTACCTTTGTGAGACAAATCCTGAGGCTGATGCTGAGGAGTCTGGCTTGTTGATGGACTTTCTGATGTTTCAGTTGAAGACTCTAAAGTGGTGCTACACAAAGTATCCTTCCTATGTTCATTTGTAAAATCTACTGTCTGGGAAATGGACTCAGTCTTTTTATTTTCAGAGCTGGATGCCCGAGAGTCTAATAGATCACTTCTATGGAGGTCAGACAATTGAGCATCATCATTAACTAAACAATTCGACTCTTGCATCTTCACCAAGTCATTTGTTTGAAAGGATTCACCGAGAGGAGCTGCAAAGAGGCTCTGGAACAACTTGGCAGGAGTCTTGTCAGGTTCAACTGTGCCTTTAATGACTCTGCTTTTTGAATTGGAAGATGCAGAGATAGACTCTTGATGTTTCTTTGAAGTATCACTACAAAAAGGCACTAAATCAGCACAGACTTTACTCTTAGGGCTGCTTTCTGTTGTAGCTTGATGTGGGCTACACTTAACTTTTTGACTTGTCTTGGGACAATGTGTTTTTTGGAGGCTTTGGGCCCTTGGTGTAGAAGTATTGCTAACTGTTAAAAGCTGTACAGACTCAGGGACAAGCCTTGTGAAGAGATTATTAAAAGGTCTTTTTGAATTTTCCGTACAGGCAGCTGTCAAATTACCAGTAGTAACACTTCCCTGTCTTTCTTCTGCCACATTTTGATTAGAATGGCTGGGTTGGGTGTCTTGACTTAGGTCACACTTCATCTCTGGAAGGTTCTGCTGGACTGACGCTGCCTGGTTTGTATTGCCAATAGATTTGTTAATGTCACCGTTTTTGGGAGAGGTAGTATTTTTATCTTTGAAAACTGTTGACTGTTTTATAAGGCACTCAGATATACAAAGTTTCTCCTTTACTGGATGCTTAGGTGTCTCACTATTATGAGTTGAATAAATATCTTCTGCTGGAGGAAGCTTTACACAAGTGTCTGTCTTATCCATAGGATTGGGTACAGACTCTTTGAGGTCTTTTGTTTTGTATGAGTCAGAAAGCTGTTGTGATAATGGTTGCTTGTAGGGTTTTTCCTGGAGTTTTTTAGGATCATTAAAGTTATTGCCCGAATAAGAAACCTTCTGAGGGTTTATGTTCGATAACAATTTAATATTATTATACAAGTATTTCCTTTTACTCATTGTTGCTAAAGTTTGGGAGACAGGCACTGTACATAAATGTCTTGCAGTGTTATCTGATTTGGAACCAAGGGCATTTTTGACAGAGTAAGGCGCTTTGATGCGATTGAAAGAGAGATCCGCTGTTGTCTTTGGCGCAGAGAGTGGAGATTCGTGACTTCCAGGAGTTGCATAGAGGAAAGGTTTAGAAAGTTGGGGCCCGAGCACTGCTTCCACAGAATAACACACAGGCCCCGTCTGGTTTGATTCCAACGCCATTATGTTTTCAGGCTGGACACTGTCTTCTGTCGGTGACGAGGGGTTTTCCTCTGTGATATTAACAGATTGATCATTTTGGCACAAGGTTTCTTTTTCCTCATTTGTGTCTAAACTTTTGTAAAAGTTATAAAAATTAGGCCTGGGGAAAAAAAAAAAAAAAAAAAAACAGTAAGTTAGTAAGATATATAAAAGAGACAGCCGTAGACTAACACCACAGTTGATACAAGGTCAGTTTTAAGCTCCTTTTCAAGCTTTTTTATGGTCCATTATTACAGTTGTTATGGTTAAAATTACACTTAGAAAATCATTTTTACAACCAATTATTATATTTATGCCAAAGACCTGAACACACACAACTAAATGATTGCAAAAAATATTGAACAAAACATTGAAATTTCTAGACCAGTGCAAACTTTGTTGCTTACCTGACAGGCTGTATGCTTATGTCCACACTCTCTTTTACTTCTTCAGACATTTGTGCATTTTCAGTCTGACCTAAAGACTCTTGTTCAAGTTTCTTATTAAGTTCAAGAAATTCATTGTCCCGTTTTATAGCCTATGATGAAAGAAATGCACCATATGATTAAATCAGAATGTCTAAGAGCACCAGAATAATTGGTATAATGATATATTAAGCCTCTTTCACCTCATCCAAAAGCTTCTCTGTGAATTCATTCAGTGGGTCGTGGGAAAACTTGCAGTCACTTCGTGAGCAATTTCCTTTTTTGTGGAAGAACTTACAAGGAAAAGACTGTTCAATGGCGTTAAAGAAATCTACACAGCGTTAATAGTTTTTAATAGTACTAGTACTGTTAATGGAGAAAGGATATGGTGCATGTACGGGCAGGTCTCCCCTTTATCGCAAAATCCTTGGACATAAAATTTGCAGCTTTCTTTGATGAGATTGTTGTATCCTTGAATGTGCTCCAGTTGACACTCATCACCCTGAAAGATTAAAAAAAGAAATCAGTCTAGCTATACTATTTTTGCACATCCGTTTCCAATAGTTTTTCCAATCGTACCTTAAAACATTTTCCACGAAGGTAATATTTACAAATTAACTGTCCGTCCACCTCCAGAGCATGCTGGTCTTTGAACTCTTGTGTCATGTATCGTTTTAATGGCTGAGGAGAAACAATGCCCCGAGAAAAATCACACAAATATTCTGTTTTGTGACTTAGGATAAGATTTTTCACTTATATAATCAAATAAACAAATTAAGACTGCATTAGCATTGAAAACAAACTGACCTGTTTACTCTCTTCATACCTCCCTCTTCCACCTTGATATGGTTTATTGTGATAGGCATTCATTTGCTTTTTCTTTCCTTTGTTCTTTCTCTTGTTGTTTGTATGATTTGTGTTTCTGTAACTTTGGTCACGGCTAAACACAGTTTTATCATTGTGGTAAAGAGCCCCGCCACTGGAGAAGCCACCACTTGCATCGTTACCAGTCCTCTTAGGTCTATGGCTATCGGTGGACACTTCCTTTTGGACTGCATTAAATGTCCCAGCTGCTGAGGGTTGGAAACACTGCTTCTGTGGAACAAATATAAGAAACATTAAAATGATAAAAACTAATATGTTGTGAACATACAAGGGCTGCACAGAATAAAAAAAAAACATTGTTTTGTTGAATATTTTAAAACTAAAGGACTTGTAACTTTCACATTTTTCTCTTGGTTGTAGGAAATGTTATCAACAAGTATACAGTTTACATAAAGTTAACATAAATCAGGTAAAAAAAATTATTGATTGCCACAAACCTTTTCAATTGCAGTAAACACTTTGACAAAAATCAGTGAATTGTCTGTTTTTTATTTTATTGCAGTTCAAACTGTCTTTAAAATAGAGCTTTACACAGCAGATCCAATAAATTATTATTTATTACCTTCAGATATGATCTAGACTGTTCGCCCTGGGGTTTCCTCTTTCTCGCATGGGCCCCTTTTCCCATTTTAATCTCTGTCCTATGAAAGCACAAAAGCTAGTTATTCTCAAGCCTCATTCAATTTTCCAACAATTAATAATAATATGCATATACTAATTACCCGTGACTGCTTTCTGATTCACACGAGTTCTTAACATCTTTATCAGCACCACACAGTTTGGTAAAAAGGTTAGAAAAAGCCATTTAACTGTTGATTTGTTTGTTGTTATCTGGGAGAAGCAGCGTATTCCGACCATTCCAGCAAACTGGGCATAAGGTAAAGTCAAACTCTTTTCATATATATCTGACAAGCCAACAGATGACTAACAGATTAGTTCAAGTCCAAATAACAATAGTTTAAAACATGCTAACACGTTTTCAGCCTGTCTACAGTTAGATTGCAATATTTGACGGTCGACTTCCGCATTCGACAAACGCGTCACCGGAAGAAACCAAATAAGGAAGTTATGGGTGGTGACAGACAAGGCGCTGCATAAAGTAAAAGGTACAGACCGAGAGACGTGACATTTGGCGACATCTAGAGGTAACTAGGGTATTGAAAGTAGACATAAATTTAATGGTTATGGGATAGTATTTTGTGGTTTTGTTTTAACTTATCTTATCCCTCAGTAGGAAGTGGCACACTCCAAGTTTGGAAAAGTAGACAGAAGCAACGCCTTATGTTCTGCTGTAAATGGAGCCAGTGACAATTTAATTCTAACTTAACATTTGAAACATTGTACTAATTTAATGTCCAATTAAATGTGTGGTCAGTGGGGAAACAGAAAACAAAACTGACGTGGTAAAAATGCATGTGAATATCTATGCAGACCTAAACTAAAGAGGAGTTGCTGTATGTCAGGGAGGACAAGAGGACATGGTATATATGGCATACAACAATTAATAAATAGGTCAAAAGTGATTAATTGCATCTTACTGTTTGAATGTCAACACATACATTAGTCAGTGTCAAGGATTAAAGTTCAAATGAGTCAAAGAGATAGAGGCTGGACTTCGGCCCTCCACATATTAGCCCGTCCCTGTGTTTGACTCAAAGTACAGGTCACACAGTTTTAGTATTGCTTCTGTTTGTGTGTTTACCTGATCCGCTGCAGGATGATCCGCTGGATTCCTCTCCTTCTCCTTTTGGGCCTCTCTGTCCCCTCTGTCCTGGGTCAGGAGGCTGAGGCCCCAGCTCCGAAGCAGGCCACTGCCACTGACTCACTGACAGACGCCGAGAAGGAAGAGTGGGGCATGAACTCAATCAGAGGAAGCTTTGAGACAGTCAGTGGATACTTTGACTCGATGCTGGAGTTCATGGGCGGACGTGATGGAGTCTGCCAGTACCGCTGTCGACACGGTAAGCCTCTTTTTATATTTGTGAGTAAGTTATGTTAAAAGCAAAAATACATCAACAGACCAACCAACTAACAAACTCTGTACTAAAGTATTATTTTAAAACAAAGGTTACTCAAATAGAAGTAAATGCAGTCAATATAAGTAGTACTTAAGTAAAAGTATGAACTTGATGTACAATAAAGAACTTACAATACTCATGAATTGAGGGATTTACCAACCCTTTTGTGTTAGGTGCCTAGAGAGAACTCACTTTGACATCATCATCATTGTATATTCATTAAGACCAAACTCTGAAGTGCTTGTTAAATGCTTATCTCATTAAAAAACACATTGATATAATTTCTCCACTCTTCTTGACTAATGTTATCATCTGGGAGAGAGGCCCTGGACATGGACTGTGGCCCCGCACTGATAGGAGTGATATCAAGCTGTAAAACAATGTCATGTCAACCTCAGAAAACCTTTGTGTCTAAATAAACTGACATAAATATTGTTCAATATATTTATCTAACCAAGCCCAGCAGATACTAATGATTGTTCCTCTGTTGTCTCTTAGGTAAAGATCCTATTCCTCGTACTGACTATCAAATGCCTGAGCCTGATGGATGCTCCTCCTACTTTTTTGGTCTTCCTGTCCCAGAGGGGGTATGTATCCTATGTCTAAACCTAAGGATATATTAGGAAAATCCAAATATTACATTAATTTAAACTATTACAAGTATTTTATGAAGGTGTGAGGAATTTCAGTCCAAAGCAGCATAATTAATATTCTGTATGTGTGTTTTATTATAAATCTTTTGTCCTCCCCGTGTTGCCCTGTGTTCTCTCAGGGTACTCCGGCTTCCTCCCACCGTCCAAACACATGCATGGTTGGACAGATTTAGAGTATGAACGCTGCTTTCATAATGTCAGGACTCACTCAAGTGACTACAATTTGGTATTTAAGGGTCTGTTTTTAAGTAAACAGACCCTTAAAGCTAAATGATGCTTGACTCTTTCAAAAGAAAAAGCAATGACTATGAGGACTCAACACTATTGTGTATTCTTCAGCTTGTTTGTGTTGTAACTTGTAGATGGATGTTGGCGTCCCAGCCATGACCAAGTGCTGCAACCAGCTGGACATGTGTTATGACACATGTGGCTCGAACAAGTACCGCTGCGACTCCAAATTTCGTTGGTGCCTCCACAGCATTTGCTCTGACCTCAAGAAGAGCCTGGGTTTTGTGTCAAAAGTAGAAGGTTGGTATTTGTTTAACTATTATTTAGCCATACTTTTCCATGTATATGAGTGATATGTGAGTGTTTAGAGTTACCCCGTTACTGACTGGTTGTCTTTGTGTTTTTTATAAGCTTGTGAAACAGTGGCAGACACTTTGTTCAACACAGTGTGGACTCTGGGCTGCAGACCGTACATGAACAGCCAGAGGGCGGCCTGCTACTGTCTAGGGGAGGAGAAAGATGAACTCTGAACTCCTATTAACCATTTAGACTGACTTCACTGTAAATGCTTGAGTAAATTATTGCATATTTAGGTTATAGTTCTGCTGAAAATAATTTCCTGCTGTTTTTTTTTTTTTTAATAACCTACGTTTTAAGGTTTTAAAGAAAACAGCATTTATTTGTTGCACATCCATATGTAGACTTGTTTACAATACACTTGGCTGATGGATTAGGCTCAGATTGAATCCTTGTAATGGAACTGTAAAGGAAGAATAGCCAGTATTTAGTTATTTAGTGTTTTAAATGTCCTTGTGTTTCATTTATCATAAGAATGCATTGTACTCTATTCCCACTTCAAAATAAACAACAATAGTGCATTCAAAATAACTCTGTTCATTTTTACTCAGGGTACACCCTTAACAATCATAAAGCTAAGACAAACACTCACAACCATTCACTTATAAAAATGCATTCTTCAGTTGGTGGAGGGAGCTGGAGAGCCTTTGAATAACTCAAATTCATTTTGTTAAAACATTTAACAGCATGCAAAATAAATTAAACCAGAGTATCATTATTGCACCTCAAGCCAAAACTTGATACGTGTCTTCACAGAGTTGAGGTATTCTTAATAAGATGCCAGGCAAACCAATTGTATTAATTAATTATCATTTTTATTAAGTTCCAATATTTACAGTAAAAATATAGATGTAAGCAAATTATAATTTCTTTTTCTTAAACAATTTCTAAAAGAGAAAAAGGCTTAGTACAAACAGTGTCCTCAAAACGTGTCCTGAAATTAACCTGTCAATGCACCAAAAAATTACTTAAAGACTAGAAAGTGTAGCTATAAAAATGTCCTCATGTTCTGTCACAGCAGGCTTAAATTTCATCTTCAATCTGGAGACAGGAAATAAAAAGTTATCATATACATTTTTCCTTTTGAAACAATTATTAGGCATAATGCATAATACATAGGCATAATTACAGATGACTTTACTCACGTTTGAATTGTGTGTAGTTGGGTAGCTGGCTGGTTGTGCGAGGTTTTGTTTCATCCTCTTGTTAAAGGCTTCAAGCTAAAAAAGAAAAAGAAAAAGAAAGAATTAGAGCTGTAAATTAGGTTGACTTCTTTACCTTTGTCACCTACTGCAGTTTATCACTTTTCTTCTGTTTTATTTAGCAAGTTATTCCTGTTTGGTCAAATAAAAGTCCAAAAATGCAGACTGGTGGAACATTTACTCCTGACAATTGTAGCAATGTACAATCTAGTTATCTAGTTTTAGATAGTTAAGACAAAACAACACCAACCTTTTTCTTCAGGTTAGCTTTGATTTCCTCATCTGTAAGCACACGCCTCTCCTTGGTTTGAGCTTCGTCTGTTACCACACACTGACCTCCGGATTCTGCATAGGTTTCAAACCCTATTTCCACAAGATTTAATCCTGGGTCAGGCTCGCCAGATTTGTCAGTTGGCGCAGGCCATTCGTTCTTTGTTCTTGACTGAGTTGTCGGCCCCGATCTCTTTGCCTCTAGTTCTGCCTGGGCCCTTTCCATATATGCCTTTTTTCGTTTTCGAGACTTGATTCTTCTATTTTTTACTCGCCTTGCCTCCATGTGCTTAGTATCATTTTCCAGCCATTTCTTTTGTTCACGACGTTTTCTTTGTAGCTTTTTCCTTTGCTTATACATTTTTACGTCTATGTTTTTCAAATTCATAAAGTATTTTAATTTCTCACTGTGAGAGGCAAAACCGATTTGCTTGACAGTTATAAGGCAGCGAGGTTGGTCAACGTTACTTGAAAAGTCACAGTTTTCCAACCCCCATTTCTGATCCAGCGGTTCTTTGTTGTCTCCGTTTGCGTCTGGAGCGGTGCCAGGAAAGTTGGGAGTGTTAGAATTAGGGATTGGATGATTATATTTCCAATAATTTGTAGGATCTGTTGAGTTATAGTTTTTATAAGCTGACTCCTCAAAATAATGTGCATTGTTGTCTGAAGCTGAATATTCCTCAGTCTGTGAAAAAGGATATATTTGGTGTTGTGTGCTGCTGTGATTTGCACCCGAGCTGTTAGAAACTGTATAATTGTATGAATAGGGATTGGTTTGTGACAGAGAAAAAGTTTGGTGTTGAAAATGTGCATCTTTACGAGTCGTTTCTGTACTCCTACGAGACGGACCGGGGCTGCTAGAAGATGACCTGCTAGAGATTGATGAACCAGAAGAGGAGCAAGAGGAGGACCTTGTGTAATGTCCGGGTGAATATCTCTCTTTATCGTCCTGTTCCTCTCTGTCAGACTTTTTTTGAACGCACTGTTTTTTTCCATACAACCTCTCCTGAGTCCGGTCTGTGAGGCGGCTCATCTCGTCTACCTCTAGGCTTAAACCAAGAGACTGTAGCACGTTCTGAAGCGTTTTATGTTGTTCGTCCAAATGTGGTTGTCCATCCTCTTCTTTCTTTCTTTTCTTTAGAGATGGGGGGGACCTCGATTGAGACCTCAAGTGTTTGTCATTGTGACAGGGAGTGACACTAGTTTTCTCTCTACTGTCAGCCTGGCTCAAGCTCTGTTGTGGAGAAGACCTGGGACCGCTGGTGTCTTCAGATGTAGGGAGGGTCTCACTGTCATCATTGACAATCTTGCTGAGCAAGTTGATGTCAACTCCTTTGTTGAGTATATCCAGGAAGCGCATAAAACCCTTGTCGGCGTTGCACTCTGCATTTGGTGGCGAGGTAACATTTGGCCTGGGAGGAGTGCTAACAAAGGGTGCCTAATGTGAAAAACACAAGAAAAAATCATAACTGCATTAAAACAAACCACAAACCATTTACAGTATTGCTTTATTAAAGCAAGTAACCTTTACCATTAGCCTCAAAATAATAAAGTAGCCTCAAACGCCATTTTAATGTTCACCAAAACAAAAAGAGTAAATGTTCTTTTATTAACATGATCTATACTCTAAAACAGTGACTCTCAAACATTTCTCACTGAGTAAGACCTGCAAAGAACAGTCAGATCTATTCAATCTTTAGTGTAATTCTACAGGTCATTATTATAATTCAGTTTCACTATGAAACAGTGTTTCCAACCCAACTCTATAGAAACAGCTTAATGACTTAATCAAGGTATAAAGAGGATTATGACTTAACTTTAAGTCAAAAATAATCCAAAGACATAACTTTTTTCCTGAGTACCACTTAAGAAAGCCATCGTGCCAACAGTGTTACTAGTGCCACAGTTTGAGAACCAAAGCACCAAAAGGTTTGCATATTTTACATAATATGCATTCTACTAGATTACATCTTACTGCAGAAAAGTGCAGAGGGAAATGTATTGGTAACATTCCGTTTCCTAAAATGAGACGCTAGTCACACAAGTACATGAGAAACTATTCAAAACGAGACGCCCTTGAAAGTGTAGCCACAGCAAATAAAAGAACTTCAGCCTTGGTATTTTGGGTCCTTGTTTAACATGTGATTGTGTGATATGCAGGTGTCAGTTATGCCTTATAAATCAACATTTGAAACATCAGTTTGTTTTGAACTGTTAAATTAAAAATGTTTAATCTGTTATTTATAAAACGTGATTACAAGGAGTTAATATTTCTCCACTTTTTCTATTGCTACATTTTAAGATACAAATTGTACAAACAAGCAGTTTTATTATAGCCCAACTGCAGAAGTGTTACAAGAAGTGTACAGACCTCACTATTTTCTGCCTCCACAGAGTGATTAGTAAATCTCCGTCTCAATAAGGACTCTACTCTTAGTTTTAGAGGATGGTTGTCTTGTTTCCTGGTTAAAGAGTTTAATCTGGTTTTGGGCAGCTGACCCTGAAAAGAAGGAAGAAATATTAAATTTCTGGAGATCAGCATAAAGATGAACCTATACTGCAAACAAAACTAAATGATACACCTTGAACAGAAAGCCATTACGATGTCGCTGCTGAAGGATTGTTTTCACTCTGTCCCTGAGAGTCTCACTAGTTTCTTGTCCTTCATTAGAACCAGATCCTGTCCACATTATCTTCAAATATGGGTCAACATTTTTAAGAGCAATGGAGGCTCTTTTCAGCAAAATCCTCTCCTCTATTACTTGTAGCTCTTTACGTTTTCTCGTCAGTTCTGGGTCTTCCTCATCAGGCTCGTAAATTTCTGGGTCTTCCTCATCAGGCTCGTAAAGTTGTCCATCTGGGTCCTCAGTGTCAGGCTCTTCTTTGTGCCAGGTTTGAGAGGAAGTACTTGGTCTATCCCATCCTCCATCAGCGCCCATGATGCTGCTCCTTATTGATTGTGCTTTAGTGCATCTTAAATATTGACTGTAATCGTCCCATTCTTCATTTAACTTTTCCATGCCAGCGTTAACTTCTCTCAGATGGGTTGAGTTCGTATTTATCTGATGTTCCCGAAGTGGATCATCAACTTCATTAAAGTCAAACGAGACACTGTAGGGGGAAACAAATCATATTACAGTATGTAGCAACTTTTATACTCTATTTTATTAAATATTTCACCTAAATAAAAGGTACTACGACCCTCAATAAGCACACATAACACATGCCTTTAGAGTTGTCAACGTCCTAAAGCTACTGAAAAACCCAACAGCTTACAACTCAATGTCTGGAAAAGATCAATTTATTAATAAAAAGAAAAAAGCTAAAACGAGCGATTTTTTTTACATCGATTAGCCTGATAGCTAGCAGCCTGTTTACCTTCTGCAGCTGGTCAAACGCGTGCTTTCTCTGCAGCATTGCACAAAAAATACTTTAAAGTGTTGTTTCTTTACTGGAGTGGTGTATGCACAGTAACGTGACAAAACTAACTTAATAGCAAACGATAGCAGTAGAAACTTAGATTTGCTGTTTAAAATTAGTGTTGAGCACAGGGTTAGAGGAAAAGAATGCTCAGCTCTCGATGCTTTGAAAGAAAATTGATGTTAGGCAACAGCGCCGCCTGGTGCATGGGGGTCAAGTATTACGAGAAAGAAAAACGGATAGTTTGCACCATTTCCAAACGATCAAAATGTTACTTTTTTTGGTGATATTTGTTTTACTACTTACCATTTATATTTATAGACATCTCTTTAAGAATTTGCCCACTAAAGAACTGAAGGATTTTCCCATACACAGAACTTTCATATATCAGTATGATGAACAATTGACATTTGTAATAGTGGTAGTATTTATTTTCCAGTTGCTATAAAAGGCAAACGCAATTGCAGCCCGCCATCCATCTAACTTCTTAAACAGGGCCAGGTTGTGGGGCAGCAATCTAAGCAAAAACACCCAGACTTCCCTCTCCCCAGACACTTCCTCCAACTCTTCCAGGGGAATACCAATCCGTTCCCAGGCCAGCCGAGAGACATCTCTTCCCCGGGCGGGGTCCTACTTCCGTTGGTACATACTGGATTCTCCTCTAAGCCGTTTCACACTTGGCTGCAAGCCGTCCCAGTACATGCCATTACACTACCATGATCTATTATTAATTACAAAATATTGTAACACATAATGGAATTAAAACAATAATTAAGGGATACCTTTTGGTTATTTGTTTGGGGCCATAGATATTGCAATAGAGTAGACATTTCTATGCTGATGTGTAAATATTCTGTACATGTGTAAAAAATATTCAGTAAAAATAATTAAGTTAGAAGTTATACTACTTTTCACACAAAATTGCATTCTACTATTAGCTTCTAGGAAATGGCTCACATCTCTCCTAAGTTTTTCAGAATTAAGCAAATTACTACCACATTATTCCCCTTTTTATTGTGAGGTAATTCAAATATTTACAAAATATTGTTTTCGATGTACACAACAAAAATTTGAATGACCCTGAATACATGACTTCCTTATGCTCCGGAGGACTAAAAATATATCATGGTGCTGCTTAAGTTAAATAAAGACCAGTCTTCTACCAACAGAACGTTCTGAAAGATTATAAAGTAGCAGTGTTTTAAACAAACACAATTTACATGCAACAAAAAAGTGCATTTAAAAACTTTATAAAACGTCAAAAAATGGAAACTGGAAAAAGCGTCACATTTTGTTACTTTTATCTCTTTATAAGGGTTAACATACAGTCCTAAAGCAGCCCGTTCCTCTTTGTTCTAACATTGTTGGGTTTAGGTTATGTAATAGGCTGAACAGCACTGAAAGCCCATGTTGGTTACCCTCTAGATAGTACAGTTTCTAGCCTTTATTGTTACTGTTCATTCTCAGCCAGGTTTTTTGGTTTGAATCACTTGCAAGCAGCGAGGTCTGTTTGTATTTTTTGTTTTTTGTGCATTTGTGTTTGCCGTCAGAGGTGGGGGCAGATTAAGAAATGGCAGCTGAGGAAAGCTCATGTGCGGTGGAAGGACAGATCCACTTTGATGTACGCCCGGAGGAAACATGGTCATAGGTGGCATGCGTGAGCCATGAGTGTAAGAGAGGAAGGGGGGCATTTGGGGCATGAACACACTCGGCATGATGGGTTGCATGTTCGGAGGCAGAGGTGGGTAGAGGTTCATTACAGGGTTTGGAGGAATCACAGGCGCTGGTTTGGGTGTTGTGTAGTCGGGAGTAGTCGGAGAAAACACTGGAACTGCAGAATGGCTCCTCTTGTTTTGGTCATGAACTAAAGGGCTTGAACTAGATCTACTCGAAGATCCACTGCGACCTCTGGGAGAGTATGCCTTTCTACAAGCCATTTCTTCTCTGCGATCTAAACCCTTGTCATTTTGCTTCTTTCCATACAACCGCTCCTGTATTCGATTAGACATTTGTCCCAGTTCTTCATATTCTAAATTGATTCCAATGGCTTGTAAAACATCCTGCATTTGCCTGTGTTTGTGCTCCTCTTCAGGGCTCTGAGTTGCATTTACTAACGCAGACGGGGAAATGGATTTACTTTCCGGGCTGAGAAACTCCCTTTCCACAGCCCTTTCTTTTTGCTTTCCATTTGAGCTATATGGCCTAGGACAAAGCTGTGGGGAAGCCAATGTGTCAGTTCGCTCAGTCTCAGACCAGTACCGGGTATTTTGAAGACCACTGTGTTCCCTCTGAGCTGATCCAACAGACCATGGTTGGTTTGGAGCATTTGATGACGCTGGAGACTGTGGGCAGTCACTTACGTCTGGAGTGCTCTGATTGACTATCCTGGTTAGAGTGTCTACATTCACACCCATGTTGAGCACGTCGAGGAAACGCTGAAAACCTTTAGATATTTTCTTCTCTCCAGCGGCGGCAGGTGGAGGACTTTGGTGTCTTTCATTGAAGTCATTGGTCTGAAAGAAATCACAAAAACAACAAAGTTAACTTCTTGTATTTATGGTAAAGCAAAATGTATGCACAAATATAAAAAAATTCAATAATATAAAAAAAACACACCTGTTGACCTGAGCCATTTTGTGAAAACCAAGTCCTGTTCTGGTTATGGTCTTCATAGTCTCTGGAAAAGCTGCCACTCATTCTTGGTGGAGAATAATTCTGTTTAACACAAAATCAGTTTTATGAATAAAGTGAAACTAATAGACAACAGTTTACAAAACAGATGAGAGTACAGCAATTTTCAGTTGTTGACTCATGATTACATGGCCATTTAATGTGAATATTGATAATAGTAGCCTAATAATGTAAATCTCTGCCATAACAACACATGTTAAAATGTGCTTTCACACACTATTTTACAGCCTGTTGCGTAGCATAATTTTTTTCAATGTTTCCACACAAGGTAGATATTGGCCAATGCTTCTATATAGCTAATACAACAGTAAATATCAAAAATAGGCCAGGACTACATTTCCTGTGGCAGCAGGTGAGAATAAGCAGGTGGTGGTGAGTAAAAGCTGATTATGGCTTAACTCAAATGCCTATCAGTTCTAGAAATAAAAATTCAGCATTGTTCAAAAGTTTTTTATTTTGGCAAACCTTTATGAGGTCACACGATCGTGTGCTCTCCTGTTGCCGGTCTCTGCTTCTCTCCCAACCATCTCTATCTGTTCGTCTGTAGCTTGGTTCATCTTGGTGTTGGTTGTAGTGTAACTCGTCATGTCGATGGCTATATCTCGGATCCTCTAGTGTTCTCTTGTGACTGTCTTCCTCTAAGGACAGTGTACGTTGAATATCCTTGGCTCTTTGTAGATGCGAGTAATGTTCTGGAGGCTGTCCATAAGACTCCTCAGGTTCACGCTGGTGTCTGTAATGGTCCTGCTCTACCGATGTTCGCCGTCTTTTTTCAAAAAGACTGTGTTCAGGTGATGACATACGCCTTCTCACCGGGCTCTTTCTCCTCCAGTCTCTTTTTGAGTCTGGACTATTCTGTCTCTTATGAGAGTCACTGTACTCTCTACTGATCAATCTCTCTGTCCTGCTGTGCCCATCTACACTGTATTTATCATAAGAGTCACGCATTACATGTCGTTGAGGTTCAAGCCTCTCTTCTCTTCTGCCCTCTTCATCCCAGGGCCTTGAATCTCTGTTGTTGTAGTGACGTCTGTGGCTGTACTCAGACTTATTTGAGTACATGATCACAATTTCAGTCTATACCTCAAACATGAATTCAGATGGATGCAATAGACCTAAGAGACAAAAAACATGTTGAAATACATAATCGTTTACTTTATTTACTGACCGTTACTTTTTTGGCTATTAATATAGTGCTTGCCCTCTTTCTCTTAAAAGACGAACAATACTTTTCTTAATTCTTACATTAGCATAAGAGGAAGGTGTTACCAGCGTTACTAATATAAAATCTGGGACTTTGCCTAAACCTTTAGCTTTTAAAAAAATATAGTTGCCTTAACTGCATTTAAGAGAAAAAATACACAAGCCAAAAGAGCTGACTTCATACAAACAAACGAGGTTAGAAAAATGCTTAAGCGCTTTGGTTACGTTAGCTCAACTACTTAGCAACACGCGTTTTAGCACCACGTTCCATTTAGGCTACCTTTTTCGTTTAAAGGCTCCAATTAATTCTTGAAACACAAAAAAATGGTAAAATTAAGCTTGGAAGTTTGTTCAACCCAGTAATAATACAAACTGTGCCAAACATTTAGCCATCATTCGTCTCCGTGTATGGAAAAGCAAACCGGACATTACCGCTCAGATGTAAAGTCTTCTTCTGCAAAGTTTGTTATTGCGCCACCTTTCGGACGGAGGAACCGACTAGGCTTTATAAATGTATTTAAATGATGATATAATTGACTACATATGCAAATCCCAGATGGTGTAGGAGACATGACCCCTCCCTTGTTTCTGAAAACAGTTATAGCCAGGAAAGGACATTTGATTTATTCTGGCAAAAATGTATTGATGATTACTCATACTGGGCGTATGGCAACACAAATGTAACTATTTTAGGCGTTATCAAAGCTGAAAAAAAAAAAAGAGAGACAAATCATGTGGCAAAACTCACATGGGAGTGTAAACCTTTCATAAATATTCTATATATTCTAGATGTAATGTAATCTAACATTGATGTGTTCTGGCTAAATATGTGTTGGCACAAGATGGATGGGCCAATTGTTAAACCATCAAATTTAGGGGAAATCTTGAACATAAATATCTATTACAAGTATTCAATTAGAGTTTTTGGAATACAATTATTAATTAAGGATTTAGGGCTCAAATTACCCATTTGTTAATAGTTAATGGCAAGTCTACTTCAAGGACATTACCTTATTTTGTTAAAAGCTGTGTATTTCAAGCAATTTCACTGTCTTTGAGACATTCATCTGAAAGTTGTTAATTTAATCACCACCAGTCAAAAAGCAAACAGGGCGCATTGTCCTGAATTGGATCCCAGCTTTGACTCTCTCTATTTACTATAATTATGACAAACAAAAGGAAACAACATGTGAGAATATTTAAAAAGCAAAAAATCTCTTAAAGCAGACTATGAATTTTATTATATATTTCCCTAAAAGTGACATCAAATCAAATGACAACCCATATATTTGTAAAGAGAGAACAAACTTTAAAATGACAAATGCCCATCTGACAGTACAGTGTAACATCACACAGCTAGTCTCCTCTGTAGTCTACATCTTTATGCTCACTAATGAGGTGCAGTCGCTCCCTGGTGATACAGATGATACGTATGCTCCAATCACATGTGCAGTTTAGACTTTTTAGTCAGTGTTAAAGATGGTATGAGATGTACGGCGAGTGAAGCGGAGGCAAGTGAGTTACAAACAGTCCGCAGGACCATCTCCAGCTGCGATTGCTCAGGGCATCCACCTGAGGGCGCTGTAACAGAGGACAGTGGACATACAATAGTGAGACATTTTTGCCATAGCTGTAATTGCGTATAACTTCAATCTACATGGTTATTACTAATATTTGAAGAAAAGGTACAGATAAAAAATTACAGAATCTAAGTAAACATTTTTGTATTGAAGGGTCTCTGCCTTTAAGCTATGGCTTCATTACTAATAATACAATAACAAATGTAATTTAAAGGAGCCAACAATGTTATTACCAAAGGCTGCCTAAACCGAACCCAAATTTTGGTCACAAAACTTTACAATGTAGTGTAGAGAAGTACTCTATAAAACTGTAAACATATAAATAGTATGTTTAGCATTGTAGGCTTTATATTTTAAATTAGTTATGAATTATATCACCCGATATCACAAAAACAGCTCCCTTTAAAGGGCTTTACAGACTGTATAAGACAAGTCCCCCTGTCGTTAGAGACTCCCCATATTGACTGTGTCTGTCCCTCAAGCTTAAAAATACTCAAAGCAAGTGTGTATAAACCTTATATAAATTAATACCAATTGTCACCATACCACATAGCAAAAAATAAATTGTATATTTTTTAAATATTAGATAAATCTCTTCAAAGACAGTAAAAGCTAATAATTTAATAAATGATAATAAAGCAGGTTATTCTTTTTTTTTTCATAAATGTCCCACCTTTTGCTGCTCACTGATAAAACTTGAGCTCAGTGTCAACACAGTCAAAGAACAAGTCGCCCAGTTCTTCCCCCGGGATCTCTCTACTCAGCAAAGCAGAAATCTCACTCAGACACTGCGACTCCAACTCCCTCAGGATCTCATAAATCACTAGGCCCTCATCCTGCAGGACAGAAAAAGATGTTAGTGCTAACTAAATGAAGCCTATGTAAAAAGATATGCCACTAAGATGTTTATAGACTTTTCTTTTTTTTCATTTCACTCCAATTCAGTTTATATGTTAATGTGTAATTATTTCAACAAGAAATTATCAAATTGACTAAATTATAAATACTATATGATTTTTTTAAAGCACTTTTAATAGTTTTGTCCTAGTATTTTTAACTGCTGCACAATTTGAAATAACATTAAATAGAGTTTCATGATATTTATATAATTATATTGTTTTTGAAAATAATTAGTATAATAATTGTTAAAACTATTTTATACCAATATTTATAATATTAAATGTTGGTGCCAAATTTGAAATTGGCTGAAAGGCTGATTATTGTGTTGTAGGTCGTTGCTGCAAATGTATGAAAAATATCCCAAACAGCAGAGTTACTTAATTTGTTACAGTGTACAGCCTTCTCCAACTAAAGTCACGCTCAGCCCATAAGCATTTCAACTTAAGTACGAGTGTCAGAAACTGCTGTTCAGCTGACTGTCATGGTTCAAGACTCGAGGCTGGTTATGTTTCTAAAGTGGTTATGTTATGAACTAGATTTAATGCAAAAATCTTTGCTACCAACACCACTTATTACAAGAATAAAAGACACATGCGTGATTTAAAGCCTGGTGGAAAGTTAGATGGACTTTGCAACTCGTATAATTTCAATATCACAAACATCAGATCTTTGTGTCCTCCACAAACCAAAAGAATTTTCTAAACCCGGCTCATGAATTGTGTACGTTTATAGTCTGCTTGTCGCTACTAAATTATGGACTTACTCAGGAGTGCTAACTAATGCCTGGTGTTATGATTTTATTCCCCAGCTCTGCCAGGTTCAATAAAGCACTATCATTGACCTAGGACATCCATCAGTGCCCACCGGGTTGGTCTCCATGGTGTTGAGCGCAACTTGGTGGGCCTTGTACAGGTCATGTCTGCGGTCCACCTGGCTCTGAAAGCGAGGCTTCTTCCTGACAGGATCGTCTGGGCCGAACTGTGGAGAGACCACCCTCAGCACTGGGCTGTTACACTCCGAGAAGACAAAAGGCTTGAATACAGACCTACCAGGGCACGGGCGAGGGATGGGGTGACAAGGAGAGAGGCAGAAGAGAAAAGCAAACTCAGAAATACCCACGACCCAAAGAAATGACAGAAGTAACAAGTGCACTGAGGAAGAAGATTGAGAACGGGCCTGTATGTACCATCACCACAAAATGCTATTTATACATTCTGTGATCACAATATTATTTTATTAAGACATGCACACACACTCGAGAAACATCTCCAAAGCAGCCACTGGGATATGGGAACCCAAAACCAACTCAAAAAGATTTGCTCATTGGCTTCACATGAGCAAACAGTATCATGCGAAGCTTTCACTAACATTTATCAATAAATACATTTAAAATGGCTTTCTACAAAATTTGATGAGTTAAATTTATTGTGTTTATAATTTATTTCTTTTATAAAGTTAACTCTTCACCTGACCTATTTCAACATGGTTTGTTCATAGATAACAGCTTGTCCCTGCAGGGCTACTGTAGGTGCCCACAGGCTCTAGAAAGGAGGGGGTGAATAGTGGAACTGTGATCTAAAATTTTATCACCAGACGCTGCCTTTAACTTCAGCCCATGACAAACCTGGAGGGGTCTGGGGTGGCAGTGAAGAAGTGCACACAGGGCAGACTGGGGTCTCTGGGCAGGACAGACACCATGCTGCCTGTAGTGCGGAAACCTCCAGAGTCCATACAGATGCCGCTCGGCTTATCTCTCAAGATAGACATCATTACTTCTGCTGTAACTGAGCCTGGGACCAGAAACAAGACGGTAATCACAGCAGAGCAAATTACAAATATACAATTCAATCTGAACTTTGTTGTAAGAAGTGTAGAAGAGGACCTTCCCATACCATTGTGTTGCTGGAGTAGTTCTGTGCCCCCCCTGTAGCGCCGTTTAGCCAGCTCCATCCTGGCAGGAGGGTTTTCAGGGCTGAACACCTTAGAGAAGTTGAAGTCACTCTGGCCGTCCCACCAGCCCTGTGCCTGGGCCATACTCCGCAGCTCTGAGTGCTCTGCGGAGATCTCAGTGCCAATGGTCAGCTGGTTGGAGATGTTCTTTACTCCCTCTAAAATGGGAAGGAAATAGTTATGCAAAGATTGTGTAATTTACAGTAAACCTATAGCCTATGTCTTTGTGTCAAAATGTTAGATTTGTTTTGTCGAATTTTTCTTGTTCAGTTGTTTCAGACCTTCCCTTCTATAATGTCTATATTTATTTATTTTATTATATTTTTGTTGGTTATTTATTTGCTGTTAAATTGTATTGCTTATTTATAGAAAAGAGTAAAAAGCAAGATGGTTCAACATTTATTGTTCAAAAAAAGTAACGTTCTACAGCTCTTTTTTAAAATTATTATTGTAACAGTAAAGTAATACAAACAGCATCCACATTTAGTACGTAATAATCTGCACGTTATTTAGATATATCATCGGTCTGTTAAAATAATTGTATGCCGATAATGCTGTACATTTACTATTTATGTAATATTTTCTTTTATGAATAATTATTTTGATTATGTGACAGCAAAACTAAAAAAAGAATAGGGTTTAATGGCCACAAACCATCTTGCTTGTCAATGAAAATAAAAAAGGTACCTTGTATGCCATACTCAATTTCTTGAATCAAGTGTGCCCACAGTGTACTAATCAAGACCATGGCAAGACTGACTCAAGACCAAGAAATACTAAAAACTATTTAAAAAGTCCTCATGACCATTAATAAAGATATGCTCTGTGAGTCACTAGATAAATCTGAGATATATTATGTGGCACTTTCCATTCATCCTCACCTGAGAACTTCTGTGCCACCCACAATCGTCCAGCCGTCTCCAGGACCCAGGCCTCGTTGCGGTCCAGCAGGAGGAAGGTGTTGTGGTAGCTGAAGGGCTCAGGGTCCTCCCTGCACTGGCCGCCCTGACCGTGCTGCTCAAGGAGCGCAGTAATGACGGTCAGTGCCCCCCAGGCGCTGTCTCCACGCTCCAGCCCCAAACTGAAGATTTTCAGGTAACAGTCAGCAACTTTACACGAGCTGTGGCCATTCACAACTTAACCTCGACAGAGTCTCATCTGCAAACCTATTAAACAATGTTACTTCCTGCAGTGACATAAGTCAGTAAGTCAATAAAAATGCACATCTCATTGTCTACGTGAATATTAATAATCCGTCTCTCCTTTTTATGTTGCCTTAAGGTACTTTTATGGTTTACACAGACAAACATTCA
This sequence comes from Neodontobutis hainanensis, assembly GCA_024349245.1. Taxonomy (NCBI): domain Eukaryota; kingdom Metazoa; phylum Chordata; class Actinopteri; order Gobiiformes; family Odontobutidae; genus Neodontobutis; species Neodontobutis hainanensis. The sequence goes on from JALDNG010000055.1 coordinate 709,563, forward strand.
GGACTGAACGCTTGTAAAATCTGTGTTTTATCCAATATATAGATGAAAAGATAAATGTAACGCTTTAGCAGAGTTTACATTCCTGTTGTAACATGCTGTTGGCAGTCACCACACCTCACTGATCAAAGCCACAGACACCCATTGAACACACAAATCCAAAACAAAATGAACTGAACTATTCTGTGTGAAAAAGTTAATAAATAAAGCTCTGACCGTAGGAGGTCCATGCCGAGCAGAGCTTCTCCCGGGACGACCTCTTGCCGAGTCCAGACCGCCTCGTTGCCGATGCACACTCCTTGGTCGTTGGCTCCCATCTCAGCTCCCCACATCCAGGCCGGTTTACTGAGGACCACAGCATGGGTGTGCTCCACCTGTGAGATCTGGATGTATGTGCACTGAAACAAAAAATGAAAGCGGTTTTAATAGGTAATACTGTGACCTAACAAGCAAGAAGACACAAACATACAAAATAAAATGAATAAAATGACAGCAAAGCATAAAAACAGAAATGTAAGTCAATGAAAAAAAATGCTTCTCAATTTGCAATCGGTTGGTCAAGTCCTACTTTGTGTGGAACAGTATGAGATTCTGATGATATGGTAACCTTACGGAAAAATAGAAATAATAATATAGTATAACGGCAGATACACTTAAAATGTTTTTAACTTCCTGGTAAATTGAACATAGTGAAATTTTGGGATTGTTACACAAGTTAAATAATGTAATACAATAGAATATCCAAAAACATAAATATCACTTTTAGGTGTCAAAGTCCTACTAAAAAAAAATACAGAGTGCAATAAAAGCCAATTTAAAGACCTTGATAGAGCAGGTTTATGGGGATTATATGCTCCCTGAATGAGAAATGCTCAGAGCTAAATGGAGACAACTACTGCAGAACACTATGTAACGTCATACCCACAGACTTTAAAGCAAAATGTCACTTTTAAGATGAAGAATTTGGTCTTAAGGTTTTATGAAGGAATGCATCTTCAGGGAGTGTATATGGGACTTCTGAAATGAAAGGCTTTTCACGTGTAAGAAATGTAAATATTTAACACTTTGCTCTCACATAGGGCAGTGTTTTGAGTACTTTTTTTGTTATATGGAAAGGGTTAGGGGCGTTGATAGAGAGTGTAACTTTAGGGCTGATTTACCTCCAGAACTGAGCCTGGAGGGTGGGACGCTGCTGGGTAGTAGGTCACCTCCTGGACCTCATCCCGCGGGCGATCTGAGTTCTTGCCAAAAATCACTTGGTCATCTTTTGAACCAGGGGGCAAGGAAACAAAACAGTCACATGACCTGGGGGCCTCTGCCATCCTGCAACATAATACACACAGATAAAGACATGCTCATAGTAGGGGAAACTTTTGGTGTTAACAAGACAGTCCAAACCAACATGGCTGTTCTGAGGTTACTATATTCAGTCTGACACAGAGTGTAACATCAGGCACAAGAGTTAGTCTACACCCTTTCACCAGAATACGAATGAGCAGTTAAAGCGTCTCCTTGCCTTCTCCACTCAGATCTCTCAATGCACAGTGCCATCCCGGTGCACTGCCCAGCCCTTTCTCTTCTCTGGGATTAAGAGGCAGAGCACTTTACTGACTATAATCTGCACAAATCCGACCGCCACGTTATCTGTTCTCGCCTCAAATTTGCGACAGTGAAACACCTTTTAGTCCGGAAATTATGTCGTAAAAGCGCGCAGTTACAGCGTGTGGTGGTGGAGCTCCGGGTGAGAGATGAGTGTTTATATCCCCGAGATGAGGCCCGACACGGCGGCAAGCCTCCTCCTCAGCCACTCGCCGTCTCTTTCCCGGAACACAGCCACGCGCCTCTCGCTTTGTGTCATTGCGCGTTATTCACAGGGTTTGACTTAAGGTTGAAATTGAAGGGTTAACAGTCTACAAACTAGGGCTAAAGTGCTGCAGAAAAAAATAAAATAAAATGTTTACCTTCGTTCATTCGTGGGAGCGGACGGACCGGGGCTGCGAGGAACAGGGTTGTAGATGTGTGTCACGTGACCGAGAAATCCAAAGGTCTGTATTTAAAGGTCTCGTCTCGTGTCTGGCCACAAGCACAACGAGCTCAACTCACTGTCTCATGGAGGTCCAGTCCACGCACACTGTCGTCTGTGCAGCTCATCAGGGTTGGGTCGTGTTTGTCCAGCAGCTAAACACAGCTACACAGCTCGTAATGGTCTCAGTTAAACGATAGCCTACTTTTGACCCCCTTTTTGTTAATGAACGAATAAAATGATACGTAATGCGTGAAGTTTTGTGGGGGGTCTCTATGTTTACTACTTTGAGCAAAGCTAGTGTGTTTAAGTGTTAGCTGAAACTTTTTATAGCTTCAAAACTATTGAAATAAAAAAGACAACATTATTTGGTTTCTTCAAAACCCTAAACATCAAACAGAAAGTCCTCTTTCACAGACACATCCAGCCTGTCAGGTTCTGGACTAACTGGAGAGATATTAAGATGTAAATGTCAGGTCCACTTGTCGCTTTAAATAATTTTATATAAACTGTTAATAATGTGAGATTAATGTTAGTGCCTTATACATCGTTTGAACAGTAGACATGTTGCTCTCAAGGCCCATGCAGAGGCCAAATCCAGACTTAGAAACATAGAAAGCTTTAATCAGGCTCTCAGATAAATGAGAAAATTTGAATGTTAACATACAATATATTCAATATGATTTTAACAGACAGTTTGAGAAGGCATTGAAGATTACTGAAGCTTCTTAAGTGATGCAAAGTGACTCCAGCTCCTGTCTTTCTTCCATCTGTTTCCTCTCAAGCTGCTGTCTCTCTGTCAAAGAAAGCACAAAAAATAAAAGGCTTATTTATGTTCATCACTGAACTCTGAACAACTTATGTCAAATTATTGAAGGTTTTATGAAAGGAATATGCGATAAAGCTTCTGATTTCTTTAAATTACAGTAAAACTAACTCAAACTAAAGTCCAACAATTCTCAAACTATAAATATCTGGCCCTTGCTCTGGCTCTGATTGCTGTTCATCAGTGTGGACCGAGAACTGCTGTAGGCCTTGTTTGGGTATGGTCATTTTCTTTTTACTTTAAATTGGGTTTATGTTTAGAAACATGAGAGAGTTTTTCTGAAATTGCAAAAGATCCCCTAGAATTAAGTGAGTTATAAGAGGCACTGGACTTAAACGCAACACTTTAGACCTTGGCCTCTTTCCAGAAGCACATTGTGCAATATTACATCATCAGTATGAACAGCAGTGGCAGTATTTTATTGCTCTCTCATAAAGAAAGTAACAACTTAATTACAGCTTAAGCCTTCCACTTTTTGAGGTTAAGGGTGAGTTGAGTTTCTTAATTTTAAATGCCAAGCCATCAAATTCACATTGACGATATGACATCCTGGACAAACTGGAATCAGGTACAAGGCCTAGAGTCGTGTTTTGAACCACTTAAAAACTCACAATGAGACTGAAAACTAATTATGAACAAGCAATTAAACTGCTGCCGTCATCCGTGTTAAAATTGGATTGTTGTGGTTGGGATGTATTTAAACTAATAACGTGAACCGGCTTTGCGACATTGCACTCACTGTCAGCATTATAGTATGTCAGTCTCATGTCTAAACATGACAGTGTCAATAGCTTGTGCTCATCAGGATGCATGTCACTATGCCCAACTGTTAAAAATGATTCATGTTTTATCTGTCAAGAATCGCTGATGCAATTAGTTTTATGACTGTGGTTCACATGGAAAGTGCAGGCCCAACTTGGGAGTGCTATTAGCTGCTCAAAACCATTGGCTGTGTTTTTTTAGAAAGCTTTAAGCACCTGGACGGCCATAGAGCTCAGTGACAGCCTCGTAGGACGTGTTGAGTTATATTTTGATGGTGAATCAGTTTGGTGGTGAGTGGCGTTTCCTCACGGCTCACTGTAAACGCTGACGGCAACAGGACAGGATTCTTGTGCGATTTTTCTGAGACGACAACCTGTTACCTGAATGGCACTAGACTACCTCCACACCCTCCCGGGGCTTTCATCTCCTGAAGCGTGCTGACAAGCATCGCACATCCTGTCTACCCCAACACACTACAGTAACAACAGCATGAAGCAAACACCCACCTGAGCCAAAGACAGACACACCCAGGAAAGACACACATATAAACAGTCACAAATGGCCCTGAAACAAGCACAGACAGAGGAAAACTTCACAGGCGAGCGAAGAACAAAACACTCAATGTACACTTCCACTGTGTCACTTTGACAGCAGTGGAGAAAATGGTTTAGATGCATAGTATCTTGTGAAGCTAAATACTATGTAGGTAATTCTGTATTATTTGGTATTATAGTTTGAGGAGTATCCTGATAGTGACAAAACGAGGTTTACTGGAAATGCCTGTAGTTTACTGACATTGGAATTAATGAAGGTAATGCTGTGATGACTGACACATGGGCTTTTAAGCAGAGCACATCTCAGATATTTAAAATGTAAAGCTATGACAAACAAAAAAAACATTAAGACCACAGAAGCCCTCATGCACTCACTGTGAAATAAATAAATTTATGATCATAAGTAGCTTAAAGATAGTATAAATGGAAAATGTTTTAAACCCACTACCAACACACATTGTATAAGATCACTATTGAGTAATGTCCACACCATTGTAATTGACTTATTTACTTATTTTACCAGAATATTTATCATATTTTATTATTAAACCTCTATATGCAAATCTTTAATTGACCCTTTTTTTGTAATGATCCAGATGCACTGGTGAACAGGGAAGTACAATTTAGATTTTTAGAGTGAACAGGCAACTAGCAATTATAGTTTTGCACAGCAGATAAGGAGTATAGTTTAGAATCACAAAAGAAAATGGCCTATGTGTAGATCCAAGTTTCTGTCACGTACAACTTCAGCAATAAAGGTCAAACATTCAGAAAGTCATAATTACTGACTGCCTATTAAGATTCTGTTCTTATGCTGTACTGAAAAAGCAATTAGCCTACACATATACAAATATAAAGCTTTAGAAAACTGAGTGAACCAGATTTGGTACTAAAAAGAAAATAAGGAAAACATAACCAAGTCTGTATACCATAAATTTATATTGCTAATTTTGCACACCTTGTTGCTGCAAAGGCTCTCAAGGTAGGTCCTATACCACGTGAAGTGGAGGTATGTTGCATGAATGGTGTCTGAGTAATACTTGATAGAGTAGCAGCAGAGTGATTTATTTTAAAGTTTAAAGGTGACACACTAACACGTATTGAAACAGACAAGGTGAAGACATGGCAGGCGGTGCGGCCCAGTTTGTAAGTCCTGTAAGTGTGAACTGGAGGGCCGGCCGCTGGAAGATGAGGGGTGTTAAGGACGGAAACACCTGGTGAGGAGCCCAGAGGATATTAATCTGAGAGGGGAGACAGGATGGCAGTAGAGGCCGTTTAATAAAGCATGGTATTACTGCTGCAAAGGTGTGTGTGTGTGTCTGACTGTCTGTCTTCCTGGAGGATTACTAGTGAGCTAGGAAACAAACTGCATGTTTGTTGGTGTCTGTGTCCACCTCGGCTGTCTGTGTCCAAAAGTAATGCTTTCGGCTGTTTCAGAGTTCTTCAAATGCAACAGGGGAACTTTGAATGGCTCAGTTTGGAAGCAGGGTTATTTCCAGTTAGGCTTTTCAAGTTTTACAACCCTCTGCACACAAAAAGGGTTTGGAAAATTAGATAAAGTAAAGCAATCCAAATTCTCTGAGCAATTAAAGTTCCGGTTAAAAGGCAGAGGTAGAAGATGGGAGGGGAAGTTGGGCGGCATCAGTCGCACAGACAGTAATGACGGCGCCACTGCTGTTTAACAATCAAAGATGGGAGGCGGGGACTCGCAAGGAAGTCTCTCCTCGAAAAATACAGGTGTTTGGTACAATCAAAGCGCAGCTTGCAGAAATGACTGGGTTTGAAGTTGAAAGAGGGAGGCAGGAGGAAAGGGGGGCTGTTGTGGTGAGTGAGTGCCTGCATGAGAAAAAAAAAGGTGACTCAGAAGACAACTGTGGGCCGGTCTCTCTTCTGGGATTTTGAATAATTAACAAGGATAAGGAAGTTGACTACTAGGTGCTTACTGTTTACTTTGTTTGGATTTTTTCTGTCTTTGGAGGGGAAGTGAGGCTTTAGGCGGCCTAGCACTCAGGAGGCTGGTGTGTTGGCAGAGGATTTGTCTGGGACACCGCTGTGGTTCCCGTGGGACTACAGCGAGTCAAACCCTCTCGAAACAGGTCGACCAGAATCAGAATCCAATACAACACTTTACAATGGGAAATGTGTGTACAAAACATGTGTCATTTATGTACAGTTTCATTCTGTACACGTCAACATATTCACACAAACTCAGACTTGTTTCTTACATAAACTATTTGACCTTTAGGACAAATACAAACAAGGCTCCAAGAACTTGTACCTGATTACTGCAATTAAAATACACTAGGGAATAATGAGCAGCAGGGTAGAAGTTTGTGGGTGTGTTTGTTTAGGAATAAAACTTACAGTAAACAAGTCAGATTATTTTATATTTGATATCTGAAATAAATGATATGAAATGATTAGAAAAGATACAGCCAGTTTAAGCTTAGATAAATTGTGATTAGACAGGATTAGTTCAATTAATACATTTCTCTGAAAAAAGGCTATAAAATTGTCACAATCAAACGTTACTAAAAAGATTGAATTACTGCTTCTCTGATTTGGCATCCATCAAAAAGGTCAGACAGCTGTGAGCCAACGCCCATTTACGGAGCAGAAACATCCACGCCGCTATTAAAATGCTATCTTCGCTGCAGGAAACGCCTTTTGTACTATGCATTTATTGAAACAGAGTTATGTGAAAAGAACCACAAACATGCGCGTACACAAAAGCACAACAGACAAATGTTGCCATTTGCAAGAATGAAAACAAGCCATCCAAACACGCACAATACATTAGCTCACACTTCTGGGTATGGTGTAATTAAATGTTATTAAGTAGTGTAATTTTCATTGTGTTGCATTGTATTCATGAGGAAATGTGTATAACTATGAAAAACATATTTAAGGCATGTGTGTGTGGTCTTCAACCTGCTGATTGTTTACAGTCAAACAACAGAACAAGAGAATAACCTGCTATGAACCACAGACAATATAAGAAAAGCTGACACCATGTAAGGGTCAAAGTGGGCCCTTTGAGAAGTTTATGGAGCCAAACTTGGGAAAGGAAATGAGGTTCAATAGCACCACTTAATCCAGTGCTTCTTTTTTTGTGGTGGTTTACAGCTATCAAGTGAGGATTATACCCCCCTAAAGTGGTCTCAAAGACGTGGGACATTTTTAATGGATAAGAAATTACAATTGCAGAGCATAAAAATGAGCTAATATTCATAGTCAGCAGTGACGAGGCACAAATGAGACCTGACACGAGAACAAGATTTTTACACAATTTCCAGTAATGGCTGCTTAAAGCTGTGGTTTTTCAGTGTCTCTTTCTCGTGGAAAACCAAAAATTTTGCCATTGCTAACTTCAACAGCTGATATATTACGAGTTCACCTTGATAAAAAATCTTATCATGTTTTGATCTTGCGAGATATTGTCTTGTCAACCCCCTAAACATCCCTTATGAAGTTAATGCCCAGTAAAGCACTGAGGATCTTTATAAAACTTTTTAGACACATTGTAAAGCAGCTGTGTCAAACTCAAATTCACTGGGAGATTGCTATTTGACCTTTTTTTTTTTTAAATCTGGAAACATAATCAATAGATGCATATAGTCTGGTAAAGCCACTCAATAATACAATAAGCAACAAAAATGGTATTTAGCATTGAACATTATTGAAAATGATTATTTACTTTTATGGCAACACTGTGCAACTTTTCAGGATTTGCACTTTATTAAGTCCGCCACTCACTCCTGCAGTCACATGTTTCCTACATTATTATTTAGATTTCAAAAATAAAAATGAATCAGCCTCCTTGGACCAACTCAGCACAGGTCCAAGTAGATAAAGAAATAAAAAGAAAATGTCCACAGCTAGACCACCTCAGGACAGGTGGTGCCAGCAAAGCACTGTCCCATTTTTGGATGGCACCCAGAGAGGTCAGGTAATCGAGGGAGAAGCGCTCCATGAAAGATTTGTGACAGTTAAAGGAGGATTGAAGGGAGCATGTTCTCCTTGTGCTTGGGAGGGTTTCCCCCGTGTACTCCGGTTTGTCCCACCAACACAAAATAAAACATGTAGGAGCCCCCCTGGTGTGGCTGCTGACTAGGAATTTGCCCATTGGTATAATATAAGTATATATGTTTTTTTTTAATAATAAGTAAATACATTTAAAATTTTAATATTATTATTTTAAAATAAAATAATCCAGAATAGGCAAATGTTCTTTCTTGCAGCATATGTTAAGATTGTTGCTGGAACCTGAACCAACAATAGTGCTTCTATTTCCCAAAAGCAGATCCAAAGTTACTCCAAATACCTTTGGACAGAATGTGAGTAAAAGTCCCTCTCAGTGTATTTTATAATCATCAGTTGTGTGGAAAAGCCTATTGATTTAATGAGATAATTTCTTTCTGTGCCCCTTGACTGAGTTTGTGGGGTGTCTGGTTATTTTTTCTATTTCATCTGACCATTACAGAAACCTTGAAGCTAAATTTAATGATTACGAGGCTCAGTATTTTTCTGGCAAAAAGTTTACCAGTGTTACATTAATTATTCACAGGGGCCAATTTTGTGCTCCCTCAAAGAAAACCTATTTATTCCCAATGTGATAACCAGTGTCAGTTTCCATCATTACAGGAGTTGTACCGGAGACAAATATGTGCTAATGCTGAATCAGTATTTGCTTTTGGCGTCCACTACATGACTGTCATGTAGTCCGTCCACACTCAGCATTTCTAAAGTGCTGCTTCAGAGAAAGAGCAGCAGAGCGGGTAGGAAGTGACTTCCCGACGGCCTGTCTGTGGTCTGTTTGTCAGTCGATTTGAAGCCGCACCACCAACATGCTGCAACAGGAAAGGAATTAACTCTGTGAAGAGACAAAATAAAAAGCCTCAAAGGGAGATGATATTGAACAAAAACTATTAAATTTATAATGATTAATTTTACATCGACTGTAATCCATTAAACTGACAAGTTACAAGAGAAATGTCACATGTGAAGATGAAGTGTGCCTTTCTTTCACGTTAATGACACACACACGTTTGTTTGAAGAGCAGAAATAGTAAAAATAAATGTTGCTTTTGGAAAAACGATAAGATATTAAAGCTGTTTTAATTGTGTGTCTGTACTGGTCTGGACTAAAACCGCATGAGGAGTGTCCGCAATCAAAGGATTTCCAGGTCTCAGCTCTGGTTCACAGGATACAGACTGCTCAATTACACACATAAGGTCACACACCGTTCTATAAACTACATGACTTTATGTCTGCCATAGAAATAAAACAGGATATAGTGGCATCGCAGTGAGGCTGGACACACAATCACAAAAATAAACATGTAATAATATTTTATTATTATTATTAGAGTTGTTTTGGAAGTTTGTTACTTCCACTTATTAATCTTTCACAATTAAAACATTCCTCTACATATGTCTTTAAAGGAAAGCTCTTATTAATTCTGACACGTCACAAAGATGTCAACAACAATCTGCCACAAATCTAATCAAAAACAAGTTTTTAAATTTTTGGTTTAAGTGAGTTATATGAACTATAGGAACAATGTGTTTGCAACAGTGGAGTGACTGAATGAGTATATAAATGTGTAAAAGAAAAAGCTTAGATTATATTTATTGTGCAAAGGTCTCCTGTCCCTCCTTTTCTACTGAAGCTTTAAGGCTGAGAAACTGGAGTTTTTATAATGCCCCCAGGTAAATGCTGGATGTTAATAATTTGTTTGTCACTAATTTACAATATTTGATCTAATATAAAAAATGAAGACAAAAATCAAGTGCTAAAACACGCACATTTTCAACTTCAAAAGAAGCCACAAATCCTGTGCTGAACCAGAAAATAGGAAGTAAGAATAAAATGTTCTTGTTTCTTTATTTAAATGTTTATTTATATCTAACTTGGTTAAAATGGAAAGTCATTTAGTTTAGGCTCGACTGGATAATATTCTTAATGTGATTTGACAAAGGCGCCACTCTCTTGTTGACTTATTAAAGGTCATTAATAAATGGTAAAACTACAACTAAAATGAGCTTTTTACTCTTTCATTAAAATGTATTAAAACTAGAACTAAACAGAACCTTTTCAGGATTGCACTTATAAAACACTTGACAACTGTAATATGTTCTAAGTAGATAGTCATTAATGTGCTTTCTTGTCTCTCGGAGTTACTTTGTAGAGTTGTCTGGATGATTTATGACTTTAACGCTAAACACTTTCATGATTTCGAGGTTATGTATTTCATGACTAAAAGTTACATAGTGTTGCTTTAAATGAGACAGAGCAATAGTGCGGCTATGTGCAGACTTTTTTCCAGAATTGTCTAACGTCGTGTGCGTCCTGGGACCTCTGACAGACAGTCCCATTGATCCTTGTTTTGTCAAAGTGCGCCGTTTTCTTCGCCTTCAGCCCGGGCACGCATCTTCAAAGGACCAGCCGTACGCGCACACTCGCGGGCACGAGCATGGACGTGGGCGGGGCCTGGAGCGACTCAAGAAGCAGAGCTTATCACAAACTTGTGCCACTGCTGCTCACAATGCAGCTCACCACCTGAGCGCCAAAAAAAAAAACGCGCATTTGACCGCATCAAGAGCGACTGGACGATGGAGCAAAGCTGAACGACGATGAGGATATTATTTCTCTGTGCGCTTTTCTCCACGAACAGAAAAAGAGTCGAAAGTTTGTCCGAGCTCGGTGCTTTTATTGAAAGAAAACGTTATCAGCAGCGGCTCTGAAGACGAACAGGTAACAGAGGAATTTTAATGAGCCAACACTGGGACCTACAGCTTGTGTTTCTAATCCGAGGTAGTTAAGTTCACAGTGGTTTGTCAGGTTTAAAATAATTGAAACTTGACCGCAGCTTCATTTTAACAGAAGTATGACTTTATAAATGTTATTGTAAATTGATTTAACGTGTGGGAAGAGTGGGAATACTTTTAGATGAGATATTCTTAATGCTAAAACTGGTTCAGGTAGACTATATTTTAGAAAATAGATAATTCTACATAAATTAAACAGTTTACAACAAGCCTAATATTCAGTAATGTCCCAGTCCCTTGTTATAAAATCAAATCAAAATCAAATTATCGTAACAATATATTGTAACTAGGCTAATTAAATAAACATTACATTGAAAACATATTGACTGAACAAATTCTGTCAAATATAAAATATACTTTATATTGCATTAAGAGCCTAAACAGAGGATTGTATTTATTATAAGTGCCGTTTAAAAAAGTGCTGATTTATTAGAAAATACAGAAATAAAAAAAATAGTTTTTATTCAAATGTTTTAAGGAAGACAATCCGGACTAAATTGTATTTCCATCTTTAGGTTCTTTTTACTCCACAAAATGGAGCCTGAAAATCATTTCAACAATAGCGTTAAATACATTTTTATGGTCTTCTGACCCTCTAAAACAAAATGTGGCTGGTAACTAAGTAACTAAGAGCACGCTACCATCTTGTGAAATACATATTGAGCCAAAACGCATCACAACTAAGATATTTATGAAAAGTTAACCATCCAATGTGACTTTTGCCCAAGTGGTCTCCTTTATTATTATTAAGTGTATACAGTCTGAAATGTGATAAGATATTACATTTTAAGGAAAAGGGTGTTTGTGAATTGAAGTAGTAGAGTATATTATTCTAGCTAAGCTGGGAAACATGATTTTACTTTCAATACATTTATTACATCTATCCCTATCATTTCACTGACAAAGCTGATGCACACTGTGCTTTTAGTGAAGTTGATGATGAGGCCAGACACTTGTGTTTAAACTTTTCAGGATGTGCACCCACCAAGAGACTCAGACATGAGCACGGCTGCAAATACACAAGCAACTGTTATGTCTCATATAAGATAAATATAAAATGAAATTTGTGTTAATGTGATGGATTTTGCCAAGATACATCCTGTAAGATGCCCCGTCTCACAGAGGTACCCAGCTTCTTATGAGCCAAACACTGTCTAAGAAAAAAATATACCCTTTCTTTTGGGGCAATATACTATAAATATATTGTTACAAAGTAGAGAGTTATAAAGTAAGTATAATAGTCTTAAAGTTTCTACTGCTATTTAATACATTAGTACAGCACAGTGCAGTAAAGTGATACATTTCCACTGATTCTTTATGAATCACTGTCTGTCAGACAAACACAAATCACAGAGCATGTGAAGCTGTCATCTAAACTATCACTGCTCATTAATACCAGTACACTGTGGACAAACTTAGTCATCTCCATCTCAAGATGCGTCATTTACTTTTGGGAATTGGATTTAATTATTTGACTTGATTTGGCAGCATTTTCCAGAATTTATTAGAATTTAAAATGTTGGCCTCAAACAAATTTTTATTTTTTGAGTCATGAGTGCTGCATGAGAGACGGATCTTTACCGTCATCAAGTGAAAATCCTGGTATTAAAAATGTGTCACCTTAAGTTGTATTTAGTCTAAATCATTTAGACTGTGTTATGTTCAGATGGACATTTGCACTGTCGGCAGAAAGGATCATATTCTACAAACGCATTGCAGTCCAGGAAACTAAACGTTGTAAAGGTCAAGAAGATAACAAGATAATAATCCATTTAACAGATAATTTAGGTTAAGAAGAAGAAGGAATTCACACTGAGGAAGTCTCATTTTCATTGAACATTTGAAAAGCTTACCAAGCGTTTCAGTTTGGAAAATATTTTTGACGAAACAGAAAAGCTCAACATTTGAGGGTCTTTGGATGAGAAGTAAAATATTGAATTTTAATCTATTCATAAATGGAGTATACCAGTAGGGCTGCACAATATATGGAAAATTTATCTTTATATTATATATATTTTATATTTATTATCAATCTCAATATTTTTATAGCAAAGAATGACTTGTATTGTAATAACACAATTCCTTTTTCTGCCAAAATCATCCAAAAGCTTTAAATCAAAATGTTATGAGTCCAATTGAAAAAGTCCATTCCTACATTTAGTCCCAGTTTAGACCGGTTTGATCCTGATTTAGTCCTGGTATAATCTTTGTTACTGATTTGGCTCCTTCTTTAACGAGTGGGAGTTAGTCCAGAGCATTATATTTCTTTTTCCTGTAAATGGGATTTCAAATAATAATGGATTGGATTTATATCGTGCTTTTTAAGGCTTTAAATGTGCTTTACAGAATCCATTATTTATTCCACAGTCACACACTGGTGGTGGAGACGTGGCGGCAATATTGTGCCTACGGACTCTCCGACCTCCAGACACACTCACATATTCATACACCAGCGCCACAGACACTGGTTAAGAGTCTTGTCCAAGGACACAATGACAGTATGAACTGGGGAAAGCAGGAATTGAACCACTAACCTTACAATTATAGGACAACCGCTCTACCATCTGCGCAGTGGCTCAGGTGCATATCGCAGGTAATATTATTGCAATATTTAAAATAATTACTGTATTTTTCCATTATTGTGCAGCCCTATATTCCACAAATGTAATCTTAAAAGTACATACCCTTGAAAATTCTGTGACTGTATTAAAATGATAAATTGATGCACACAACTCTGCTTGCATCTCAAGAGGTTAAAACTCCAGTAAACCTCTAGTAATTTCCATTTGAGTTGTTTCGTGGGTCTGTGGATGGTTGGTGTTTAGGTTGACTTTCTTACAGACAAGTTAGGATGATAGATGGATTGATAACTAATACTTGTAAAACATATCGTGTAAACGTGCACAACAGCCAGTTCAAAAAGTTCACAAAATTGAAGAATGTGTGAAACTTTTTTGCTTTGTTTGCACTCAGGTACTGTTTGTGCTTTGAAAAGTCGGCAGCCCCCATTCAGTGCCTCTACCCGATGACAGACTTGTAAACCAGCGGCTGTGCTGGGTCTTGGTCGGGCAGGTTTTATGACCATAGCTCTGTCATTGCCCTGTACCATCCTCCTACTTCTCCTCCTTCTTCCAGGCTGCTGCGCACCTCGCCCCCAGGGGCCCCCAATGCCAGCTGTTTCCCTCGGGAGCTCGAAACTCTCACAGCTCTTTGGCCAACACTAAGAGGGACGCTGATCTCGGTTTGTTTACGATTCTGTCAGCACTAGCCATGTCCAACTGCACGTCTCAGTTGAGCATTCCCAAAAAATTACAGAGCAGTAGCCGTGGCTCCAGGCCGCCGTGAAATAAATCAGCTTGACCTTTAACACAAGACCTTTTATTAGGGAATACCAAGCTAATTTCTTTATGATTTCATAACAACTAGAAAGCATTGCTCAGCTGGTTTGACCTTTGAAAAATATGCAATGTCTCACTAGTAATCCTTTGTTGGGATGTATTGACTCAACAAATTCAGATCTACATAGGGGGTCTTTAGCTTTCAGTCAGGACGACAGGACATTGTCCATAAAGCGTTAAGATGTGACATACACGTAGACTTTCAATGCTGCTTTACCTTGTATTAGTTCCTGATCTTCTGAGGATTGTCAGATATGGTATCATACCAAAAGATCTTAAGACAGCAATACAGTATTTGCCCAAGACGACTTTACTGTTTCCTGCTGTAAAGATAATTGTAAACATTCAGGGCTGGGGGAGTGGTGGAAGTCAACACGGCTGTTCGGGGCTTGGACATGTTTGGAGCCAAACACAAGTTGCACAGGTTGTTAGCTGCTTGTTATAAAGAACTTTAACAAGCTTCAAGCGGCTTCTCCTGTACTGGACAGTTTGAGTGACGAGCTTTGTGGTGACTGACACATACCTGAAGTGTGATTGGAGCAAGATGCCGTTGAGGAGCGTGTGTCTGTAATTGCATACATAAAGGAATTGTTTTTGTGTTATTGTTGTACTCCTATTCACAGGCTCCTGAATGTCGTCAGTCTGCAACTGTTGATGCTTTCTGCCGCCAGTGAGTAGTAGGCGGGGCGTTTAACGGGGCTCTTTTTGTACCTTGGCTGGCGGGCTGTTGTTGTAAATCATATGTGATTCATAAAAAACAGGTTCTCCTGTCTGCCAGGTTTCATTTCTACAAACCTCAGAGACATACAAATAGAGTTTGGCCTACAGCCATACCTCCCTGCAACTCCTTCCTTTACCAAACTGCTCTCCTGTCAACACCCCCTTCGCTCTCTTCCCTCCCCCAGCTGCTATTGCCTGTGCACAAGGCCCATGATGTTGTTTTCTTTGCGCTTGTCTTTGACTGTCCTCCATGGGAAGTACCTGGCAGCGGATGCATGTGGCAGGCTGTTGTCTGGACACGTCCGTCTCCCCCTCTCTTCACTCTTCGTGGCCACTCAGCGTGAGAACTACAGTATCCAAGGGGGTGTGCTCCAGGCTGGTTATTTAAATGTTGTGGATAGAAGGATTTAGGCCTGCATTTAAGGAGTTCAGAGATTTTAACACCAACAGATACTTGTGTACCTGTAGAGCACTGGAACTTAAATGAGTGAAACAGCTGAGTTGATTCCATTTTCTTCTTTTGTTTCTCAACAGGTTTTCTCAGTGCATCATCAACACAATGTGCTAATCTGCAGAGCCCTCACCTAAAGACAGAGAACTACACTAAGACCTCTTTACCAATCCTTCACTGCATAAGCTGCTCTCATGGCTCACCCTTACGAGCCCTGGTTACGGACAGCACCCCCTAGTGGAAGCTCAGAAGACATGAACATGGCTCCCTGGTGGGACCTCCACAGGGAGGTCCAGGCGGGGAGTTGGCTCGACCTCCAGACGGGACAGGGCATGGGCCTGCCATCAGTCAGTCCTGGAGGATCTATGGGTTTGCAGTCGTCATTAGGGCCTTATGGATCTGACCCACAGCTGTGTGGCATGGCTCCTGCTCAACATGCTACAGCGTCCCACTCATCACACCTCTTTCCCCAAGATGGCTTCAAAATGGAGCCAATTGCCCAGGAATTGCTACATCAAGAACCCTTTCCTTTGGAGGAACCACAGGAGAGTGTGGTCTCAGCTCGACCCAAAGCCCAGCGACGCTCTTCTTCCCGAGGTGCAGGTCAGGCCGTGTGCCGCTGTCCAAACTGCGTCCACGCTGAACAGATGGGCCAGAGCAATGATGATGGCAGGAGAAAGCACATGCACAACTGCCACATCCCCGGCTGCGGAAAGGCCTATGCCAAGACATCCCATCTGAAGGCTCATCTGAGGTGGCACAGTGGAGACCGTCCCTTTGTGTGCAACTGGCTCTTCTGTGGAAAGAGATTCACACGCTCAGACGAACTGCAGCGCCACCTACAGACACACACTGGAGCCAAAAAGTTTAGCTGTGCACTATGTAACCGTGTATTTATGCGCAATGACCACCTCGCCAAGCACATGCGCACTCACGAATCCAGTGGACACGGGGAGGAGCGGGCGAATGGAGATATCAGGATGGAGAAGGGCTTTGAGGGACCTACACCTCCTCAGTCATCCTCAAACGTCTCTGCGTCAGACACCACAGAGCCTTCACTGAAGCTGAAGACTGAGCCCGACACTTCAGTCTCTAATGTAACAGGGCAGTCGGGTTAAACTCCACAAAAAAACTAAAACAAAAGACGAACATGTAAAGGTTAACAATTTGCGGCTCTCAGTCACAGAGGTGTGAGACAGAAGCAAATAGAGCAGAATAGAAGAAAGGCTTGAATAAATGTTTAGTACAGAGGACGGGAAGAAACACAAAGTGATCTCCTGTGAATCAGTGAAAGAGGAACTAATGTGATAATATTTAGCACACATAGATAAAGTTCATCTTTTGTGTTTGCTAAAGGTAAATAGTTGAAGAGGCAACTGAGTTGAAGTTGCAGCTTGTTGCTGGACTTGGAACAGACATTGCTGCTAGAGCTACAGTTATCAGTAGTCAAAAAAGACTCAACTGAGGACATTGTCTGAAATTAGTTTGACTTGTTTACAATGAAATATCTTAAACATCTTACTGAGAGCATTTGGGATGTGTTTATTACAAGCAAAGCTGAAAAATCAACAGCAAACTTTTAATGGGAAAATGCCAACAAGGAGAGAGTGACACTTATGTGTGAAGCCTACTGTGTAAGATGTGGTAAGACACTGGAAAATTAAGCAACATTTCCTGATTTAAATGGCCAGAGGTGGTTTAACACCACAGATATGGGAGTGCTTTACTAAGGTATTTAGGCACCCTACCATGATATAATACAATAAATTATCATTAATAATCATTATTACTATATAATAGAATACATTTGTAAAATGTATATAATAATTATATATCATGTAATACAATTATTGTTATATAAAGTTATAGAAAATAGACGGGAGAGATTTCTGCTTGGTGAAATGAACCGTTGTGTCTGTTGTGACTTGTTGATGACAAGGATGTGGTAGAAACACAGCTACAGATCCACACTGTCAACACTTGAGGCTGCTGCTGCTGAAATGGACCATCTGGGCACCCACACTTCTGTAGATCACAATGCTTTCATAGCCAGGGACATATGCAGTGACAAGGATTGAAGCTGCATCAATGAGCTTACAGCATTGAACAAAGCGACCGTTGATGCATTTTTGCTTATTATAACTGTTTTAATCACCCAGTAGCCACTTGGACATGCTGGTGGAATTTAGCTTGTTTACTGCCGCCACATGTTTTATGATTACTACACAAGACAACTGACTGAGAAAGAACATTATGTTTCTAATGTTACTATTTCCAAAACTATCATAAAATGTTCTATCTAAAATTAACGTTGAATTTATTGTGATGGCTACTCAAATGTGTGTACAAGTTCAGTCAGGCTAAATTTGTGATTGTCAACAAATACTGTGTGAAAAGCTTGTCTCTCAACACATTTGAATTAAAGCTGCTGTGTTCAAACTGATACATCGTCCAAATACTTGTAGAAACTTGACGTGACTATTTGTAGAAAAATAACAGCTCTTAATAATAAAAATAAATGCTTTTAAACAAGATTAACTATAGACATGCACAACTCTAGAAACAGGTATTTTAAGGTTTTTTTAATTAGATGCAGTAATAAACTTCCATAATCAATGATAGTTCTGTAGTAAGCAGTGTACCGTAGCAGATAATCACTTTGAGGTTATAATAGGACACCAGCACAGATCATAAGTTGCTTTTTTTGGTGTAAAAAATTATTAGAGAGTACTGGCATAGTGTACTGGATAAATAACTATTTTATTGTTGTTGTTGTTAGCATTATAATCAATAGATGTTTTTAAATGTTGTTCAGTAGAGCCAGATGGACAATTTTTTATTGGTTGCTGTAGTCAATATTTTTGAATTATGTCTAAAACTTTAAATAAGTTAAGTAACATGGTGTAATAACATGTATTTAATCTGTGTTCTGTAGCTGTTACACTGTTCTACATTGAATAAATTCCTTTAATGAAACTGTATATTTCTTCTTATTATTTTATTATTATTAAGTAGTAAGAGTTTCAAAGTTTTTAAAATAACAATGTAGTGTAATTGTAATTCACAAGTGAAAAAAAAATCATATTTAAACAATTTTACTTAATAGTTTAGAACATTTAGGAACTGAATTGATTGTTTCCCCTAAATTTCTAAAGGAAAATCATCATCTGACCTATTTCTACAGGATTAGACAGTAATATATTTCTGCAGGACTCACAGGCACCATCACTGTGTAGGAGTCATAAGGAGTATTCATGCTAAGGACAAATTAGATTAGATTCCTATGTTTAAATGACCATTGTCAGCTCTTGCATTTTAAATGGGCTATTCTTGAGAGAGATTAGTAAAACACAGGTGACTTCACATCCACTTCACACTGATCTTAGCTAGAGGCCAAAAATAAGAACTTGCTTTTAGCATTGTTTCCTTTATCTTGTCTTTAAGTCTATGTTATGACTTCTTTAAATTTTAAACAACTTTAATTACAAACAGGCCCGTTTTATATTAAAATATATTTGCCTTTACTGCCTTTGATAAAGTATACAAATATCCAAATAAGCCTTATGTTTATGCCAGAGTTGTGGAATAAAAAAATAGTAACAATCATTTAAACCATTCACCGCAATTGCGTCTAAAGGATTTATATCAGAAATCCCAAATTAAAGTAGGCTACTGTCACAAAATGTTTGAAAAAAGTAAAATACTTATAACATTAAGATTATTTATATCCATTGTTTTAACTTTAACATGACACGTTTAAGAAGGGGATTACGATAAATCAAGAATTTAGGGTATAGTAAATCCCGTTTTTAAAACAGTACGTAAAGGCAACAGCGAATGAAACCGGAAAAGGAATTGCACAAAACCGGAAATCCACAAACACAGACAGAAACAGACGACGTTAGCTCTGTGTTTAGCTTCTGTTACCTTAAGTTGTCCCCAGTTTAACATTTAAGAGTTTTTTTTGACAATTATTTTTTTTTATTATAAGGTAGAAAGAACCGTTTTGTCAAGATGGGGGGCGGTGATCTGGTAAGTACGCTGTCGTAAACACAAATTAACGATTTTTTTTTTTATCAAAAGCGAATGGCTGTTGCTATCAGTGTTTTTTTTAACAGAGATTAGTCATTTGAAATGTTCATGTTGTTAATTTGCGTAAAATCCTACCTTAAGTAAGTAAATATATACAATAAGATTCAGGTTGTCATTACTCGAATTGAACCATATCTTTATAATTTTTTTTTTACGTTGGTACTGTAAAAGCTTTATGTATAATATTTATGTATAATTTAACCCAAATCGATTGTTTTTGATAGAATTTCTACCCAGCGTATTAATATTGCCTGTATTGTCATAATTTTATTTTTATTTAAATTTTTATCCTTTTTTCAGAACTTGAAAAAGAGCTGGCATCCCCAGACTATGAAAAACATTGAACGGGTCTGGAAAGCTGAGCAGAAACATGAAGCTGAACGCAAAAAGATCGAAGAGCTTCAGAAAGAGCTCAAAGACGAACGAGCCCGAGAAGAAATTACTCGATTTGCTCAAGAAACGGGCGCAATCAAGTGGGTTTTGATGATGTTCAAATATTTACTTGCTTTGGTCTAAAGAGCAATGCTGTTTCTACATTATAGTGTTGTTGTGTTTAAAGAAAAAAAGATGATCGCTTGGACTGGATGTACCAAGGCCCTGCTGGTCAGGTATCCAGAGATGAGTACCTGTTGGGACGTCCCATTGACAAACAGATCACTGACCAATATGCTGAGCCAGAGAGCGGCCCCTCAGCTGAGACTGGCCTCCTTCCTGGATCTATCTTCAATCCAACTACTGCAGCATCCAACCTCGACATGGCAGCTAAGATCAGAGAGGACCCTTTGTTTGAAATTAGGTTAGTAAGTCTTTTGACACCTTTTTACAATTTTTTTTTTAAAGTACTTAAAAAATATATATTTTTGTCTTTAAAAAGAAAACGAGAAGAAGCAAAGAAAAGAGAAGTCCTGACTAACCCAGTCAAGATGAAGAAAATCAAAGAAATGGTAAAACTTGGTGTTTTTAGCTACATTCAGGATTGGTTGTCTATGCATGAAGTTTAATCATGTTTAAAAACAAACTGGTTCAACACTTGGCTAGTTAGATGGAGATTAGAGATTAAAAATATATATTTTGTACCATCTATTGCAGCTTCGACAGAACCTAGACAAGGACAAGAAGAAGAAAAGGAAGAAGGAAAAAAAAGAGAAGAAAGACAAAGACAGAAAAAAAGAGAAGAAACATAAGAGAAGAAGCTCAAGTTCTGATGAGGAAGATGAGAAAAGACACAAGTAATAGACCTGCATAATCAGCTACCTACGTTTAAAATAATAAATTTCTTTTCTTTATAACGTGCAGAGAAAGCTACATTCTTTTAATTATAACTTGTAATTTATGTGTTTGTATTAATATTTTTTCCCTGTTAGATCACATTCACAACACGAGTCTTCATCTGGCAAAAATTCACATTTTCACCATCATCAAGGTTATGGCTTACAGGTGAGTGGACTAAAACTGCACACAATATTATAGAATAGAATAGATCTTTGTTGTCATTGTCACAGGTACAAAGAAATATAAAAGTGCTTCTCCAGTCAGTGCATCATTCATTGAGGCTATAAAAATATTATTTAGCTACACATAAAAACACAAATGAAGGGCAATAAAATGGCAGTTACAATAGTTTTCAGTTGTACACTTGAAGAGTCCCATTGTATTTTACTTTTATATTTCTGCTTTTGGAGCCTGCCCTCTGGTGGACAGAGGTACATTGCTGTATGGTGGAGCCCTTACTCGAGGCCCTTTAGAGGTTCCATGATAGAGGCTTGGTATAAAGTCAACAGCATAAACATAAATACACACAGTCAATACTTAAGACTGAAAAAAGGTTTGTAAAAGCATCTGGACTTCGTTTTCCAGGTGAAGACGTTTCATCTCTATTTCAAGAGACTTTATCAATTCTGAAAATTATTATTATTATTATTGTTATAAGCGGACTGATTTTGGGTTACGTTTGGGTGCACGTGGCAGAGTGGTTAGCACTCTTGCCTCACAGCAAGAAGGTTGTGAGTTCAAAACCAGGCTGACTCAAATATTTTCGGCCTTCTCCGGTCTTTCTGTGAGGAGTCTGCATGTCCTCCGCGTGTTATCGTGGGTTTTCTCCGGGTACTCCGGCTTCCTTCCACCGTCCAAAGACATGCATGTACAGGTTAATCTGCAACTCTAAAAGTGTCCCTAGTGAATGAATGTGATAGTCAATGGTTGTCTGTCACAGTCTGTCACTAAATGTCAGCCCTGCGACTAACTGGCCACTGTCCAGGGTGTACTCCGCCTCAGGCCCAAAGCTGCTGGGATAGGCTCCAGTCACCCGCGACCCCTAACTGGACAAAGTGGTAGAAAATAAATTAAAAAAAAAAATTAAGAATTGATAAAGTCTCTTGAAATAGAGACGAAACGTCTTCACCTTGAAAACGAAGTCCAGATGCTTTTACTCAAACCTTTTTTCAAGATGTCCTGGATGACTGAGAACCTCCACAGACAATACTTAAGACTGTATCATTTGCAAAATATTCAGGTCCAATTATGTTATTCTACTTCAGGTGCAAGGCATTTATAGTTTGCATGTCAAAACAACTGGCAAATGAGTACAACTTTGACCAGTAAAAGTCAGTTAGTCTAGAGACCAGTATGTCTTTGTCTTTTAAATTCAAAATCATTTTTTCTGCCCAGGGGTAGGTTAAAATGTCACAAGTCATTACCATAATCAACCAAATATTGAATGTAGTCCTGATATTTTGAAGCCCTTTTATCTAATAGATATATTTTTTTCTTAGTCTTAAATTTCTTGAAAATCTTACTCATCAATGACACATGAATAAGAAGTTGTATGGTTTCCCTTCAGCTTCCTGCAGGCAGACATCACCAGATCTCAGCTTCCTTTAATAATCACTCCTCACGCAGAGAGAGGAGTCGTTCCCGATCACCTCAAAGGGACCAGCATTCTTCCTCCTTAAACAGAAACGATACACGGGATAAGCCAAGAGCCCCCAGCCCACACAAAGAGCGGTACCAAAGACAGAACAAACATATTTCCAAGTAAGAGGCAACAAACAGGAAAAACAAGACAAGTCAATATTCTCAGTGGAGTTACATGTTTTTTTTTTTTTTTTTGTGTGTGTTTCTGTCTTTTGTAGAAAGCTTTCTTCAGATGAGATAGAGCGTAAAAGGCGAGAGATGATGGAACAGGCAAAACAGAGGGAAGAGGAGAGAGAAAATAATGTTAAAAGATACAAGACCCAAGATGAAAAGGAGAAACTGCGAAATCAAAATGCCAAACATGAGAAGCATGCTGGCTTTATCCAGTAAGTTTAAATCCAAATACCATTAAACACTTGGTAATCATAAAAAAAAAAAAAACTTATTTTGTATTATTGCTTTTGTATCTCACCTTTTAATTTTTGCAGCAACATGAAACTTGAGAGTGCTGCCTCCTCCTCGTTAGAAGACAGAGTGAAGAGGAATATCCACTCTATTCAAAGGACTTCGGCCTCTCAGGACAATTTCCTTAGAAGATAAAGAAGAAACACATGAATAATTGATTAATTGATGGACTTTTTCTCCTGGCACCTAATCCATCCCTGTATTTTATTTTTATTTTTTTAAAGGATGCATAAATATCTAATTTTTAACAAATTCACCGAAATTCTAAGTTAAGACAGATTTAAATAGTCTTGGACTTGTGTGGACCTTTTGCAAAACCATTTACCCTTTATAGTAAATGCAATGAAGATTTGTACATAGTGTTATTTGTATCACAAGTTGTAATAGGAGATCCCTGTCTGTATTGTTTTTTTAAATGACTGACTGTAGACTGTTTTAACAGCACCTTTAAAATGAAAACAATAGTCATTACATTTTTGGTGTCTTATTGAGAAAAGACAGTCCATGTCCCTGCCACCTGTGTGAACCTCAATGTGCCGCCAAATTACAATGCAATGAATAAACTGGCTAGCACGTCCAAAGTAAGCTTGCCTCTTGTAACCAATAGCTTACCAATATACCCAATAGGGTATTAACTCCGATAGTCACTAGCACAAATTCGACAGTCTACCGGTACAGTGGCATATTGCACCCGGTTTCTATTTCACTTTAACACGCCGCAACCAAACTTTGTATGCACTACCCAAGTGTATGTGGCCACCAATCACAATAGAGCTTTGATTCAACTTCCTGTTTTCTGTCCAATGGACTTTAAGTAAATTATGACGTAGGTCATGAAGCTTGTCCGTTTTCCGTGTTTCTAAATCGTGTAGTCACTGTAGGACGCTAGCAGCCATTCATAAAAATTCTTAAAAAAACACTTTTACTGATTGTGAAGAGAACACAAATCCGTCAAAATGGTAAGAGCAATTTTTGATTTTTTAAACAGCATTTATTAAATTGTTTAGTTTAGAATTGGTCAAACAGCTAACTAGAAAACACTGTCGTAGCTAATAATGCTAGCTCCATCTTAAAGTGAGCTAACAGCTACTCAATAGCCATATTTTATTATACATCTACAATTGTAAAGCGATACATTAACATTTCATATTAAAAATGATTTAACGGCTAATTGTGAAGCACAGTTAATTAAAATACATGGTAGTTTTACAGTTTATCTTTTCAGCACTGTGCTAGCTTTAGGTTGTCTTTGAGAATCTTACTAGCGTTACATGACACTTACAAAAAATAAGATAGATTAACTGCCCCCCACACACAACCTTTTTTATACAAGACACGGTTTATATATTTTACAATTGTATTGTTTACCAAAATACAAAATTTGATAAAACAAAATATGATAAAGCAACCAAACCAATTAAAACGAGGGGATTAGAAAATTAATTTCCAATATGACTTGGGTGTTTTTGTAAATGTTGCCTTGACTGACTATTATAGTATCTCTTGCATCAGCAAATGGTATATTTTTTATGGAGGAGACCAGACCCAATGGTACAAAAATATTATATAACTTAAGGGACTAATATATTTCCTATTGTTTAAATCTCCTTTTTTCCTTCCTTTCTTGCAGTCTATTATGTCGTACAACGGTGGGGCCGTCATGGCCATGCGAGGG
The DNA here is from genome assembly GCA_024349245.1 of Neodontobutis hainanensis. Lineage (NCBI taxonomy): Eukaryota > Metazoa > Chordata > Actinopteri > Gobiiformes > Odontobutidae > Neodontobutis > Neodontobutis hainanensis. The sequence continues at coordinate 734,270 of JALDNG010000055.1, forward strand.
AAGAACTGTGTGGCGATTGCAGCAGACCGAAGATTTGGTATTCAGGCTCAGATGGTCACCACAGATTTCCAGAAGGTCTTCCCCATGGGTGATAGGCTGTACATTGGGCTGGCAGGACTGGCCACTGATGTTCAGACAGTGTAAGGGCAAGATTGTTTTGTAATTATAATTATGTTGTCAATAATTTATACACTCTAACACAGACCTATAAGAGTGTATGATTTAGATCATAAATAATAATTACAGGAGGCCAATGTACATTGTTCCTCTGGAAGCATCAAGTGTCAATCCTCAGGCTTTTTTTTGTTTTCACTGCACAGCTCCTCCTCACACTGATCTTTAGAAAACAAGGCATTACTACTTGTTCCACTACTAGAAAATAGTCAACCTTATGTTGAAAAGTGAGATAATGGTTACTGAGTCTAATTAATTAATTCTTTAGGTAAAATTAAAGCACAGATGGCTTTGAGAGTTATTTCAATAAATAAGATAAAAGACTGAAATTGTTGTTTGACCTAGTGATACTTCTGTGGGCCTGGGTTCCCTGGTACAATAGACAAATCAGTATTTTTTACTTTGTGTGCTTTTATTTTCAACTTTTTTCTTTGTTTTATTAATTGTATTGTTCGTGTGCAGCACTCTGGCCAATTGTGATGTTGTGAAAAGTGCTCTATGAATGAAAGTTTTCTACTCCACTAAACCTTCTTTGTCCTGTATATAGAGCCCAGAGGCTGAAATTCAGACTGAACCTGTATGAGCTGAAGGAAGGCCGTCAGATTAAGCCTAAGACCTTCATGAGCATGGTGTCCAACTTACTGTATGAACGAAGGTGAGTGTGCGCTTCGAAATATTACATTAAATCCATGTGACATAGCAGTGACTTACTGTGGGTTCATCCTTTTAAGGTTTGGACCTTACTACATTGAGCCTGTGATAGCTGGACTAGACCCCAAAACCCTGGAACCATTCATCTGCTCCCTGGATTTGATTGGCTGCCCGATGGTGACGGAGGACTTTGTTGTGAGCGGTACCTGCTCAGAGCAAATGTATGGCATGTGTGAATCACTGTGGGAGCCAGATATGGTAAGTAGTGTCTAATGTATCAGCTTTTACACCTACAGGTTGGTTTCATTATTTAGGATAAATTCTATAATCCAAATAAGTTAATTTGGTCTTCCACAGAAGTAAACGGAGCATTTTACAAGAAACACTTGAGAAAAAGTTAAGTTAAATCATGTTTTTTCCATCTTCTCCACATGACTGTTCTTAATGAAATGTGCAGGAACCAGATGATCTTTTTGAGACCATCTCCCAGGCCATGCTCAATGCGGTTGATAGAGATGCTATTTCTGGCATGGGAGTAGTTGTACATGTCATGTAAGTACAGCAAAAACTTTAGCTTATGTTGAAGTTAGAAAGAATGATGAGTGACTGTTTCTATTTTCTTTAACAGTGAAAAAGATAAGATTACTACAAGAACTCTGAAGGCCAGGATGGACTAAATCTGTACATTTCCCCACTCTTCACCAACACAGATGTTTTTTTTATAAAAAAATAATCAATGCTTGTACTGTCTTTTTCTTATTGCTCAATAAAAGAAAATGCGTTAAAACAATTATTGGAGTTATTGGATTTTAAGTGGTAAACACCATTCACTTTAACAAGACGTAAAATTACAATTGCAATCCCCAAAGGCGAAGTGCAGTTTGAATTCTTTATTTTTGATATGTCTGATTTGGGTAAATAAAAAGGTTTAACTACTTTAAGATTTATAAAACAACATAAAAGTACAATATGCTTTCACTTTGGCACAGTGGTTACCACTCACAGCAGGAAGGCTCAGAGTTTGCAGGTTCTCCCCATGCACCAGTGGGTTTTTTTCCACCAACATCAAAACATGCTATAGTCTTCAGTTTGACATGACTGGGGTACCTGGGCTCCCCATGCAGGTTGCTGCCGAAAATGAATTTCCCCAGTTAACCTTACTATTAATATCTGTAGAAAATGCCCTAGGTATAGTTATACCACCTTATTGTGAAAGTAATTGTTGTCAAATTAATAAATGTGCATTAATTAGAAGTACATTTATTTATAAAAACTTAGCATTTTAACATGTGACCAAATCTCACTTATGTTGAAAATACAACCCTTCATGGAGAAACTAGCCCCAAATGAGAAACTTCTGATGATAAAGCCAATTAATGTAACTTTAGAACATAAAAAAACAGAACAGGCCAACAATCAAAACAAGATAAAACTCCCTTTAATATGCAATGAACCATTTTCAAGTAATCTTTTTTTCTAATGTCTGTTGGTAACAAAACAATACTGTATACAAACACAAAATTGCTACATTAATGTAAACAAGATATAAAAATGATCCTTATGGTAATAAAACAAGTGTTTGTTGTAGAATTCCCCTTGTGAAGTTTTTTACGTTAGACTAAACTCCACCAAGCTCACGGTTAAAATTTCAAAAATATTCAAAAACAATATGGCAATGTAACATTCAAACACCAATATTTTTTTCTTTTTTTGTCTGCTTTAGTCGTAACACTCAGATGCTAACTGCAGTGGTTGGATGTTGTAACGTACGGGTGGAGTCTCATGTACATGTCATTGCCATGCATTTTTGATATTGCATTCAGTTTCTCATACATATATTGTGTTTATTTCCTGTTCTTCCAATTAGATATTTTGACTGTTTACTGCGTGAAAGAGAGAAGTCTGGGGGGGGTGACTGTCATGCAAACTGACCATTCTGCGTCTTGTGAGATAGTTTACATTGGTGTGTTTGTATCTAAGAGAAATTATGAGCACAACAAGAGAAACCGAGGAGACTGTACTAAGAAACTGTGAACTCAACTGCTAAAGCTGACACACTCATTCAAGGCATTTGTGACACGGTTCCTGTGCTGGCGTGAGGAGAAACGAGGTGGCAGAAGACGACTGGGAGCTCGAGATGATAAAAAGTCACCAAAGACGATCATGAGTTTTTCTTAGGAGACCCAAGAGCTGAGCGGTGGAGAAGATTCAGGGCGACAGGTGTTTGTGGGACTTGTAACAGCCTTTGTACATCCTTCCTGGGGTAGGATGGGAGTTTATTTTTTCTTAAAAGAGGGAACAGAGTTAGGGAGATGGACAAACTATTGAGAAGAAGAAATAAGTGCGTGGCATTTGACAGATCAATGACAAGAGATGTCTCGCTGGACTGGGAGAGATGAGTCTATGATAAGATATTGGACATGAATTCGTAGAATCGTTTGGAGTACTGCTCCGGATTCACTGTCGAGATCTCTGCCCCGGCCTGAGGAAACAAAGGAAATTTATGTAACCTGTAACAGCTACAGGTTATTGGTTTGTTTTAAAAATTATAAACAGTAGAATAGTAAACTGCTGCTGCAAAAGACGCTGGCAACTAGTGATGTTTGGCTCCAAGAAGTTAGGCAATTATTCCATCACACAAAAGTTTGAGACAAATAACAGTCAAAAGCAAAAGTCACATTACCTTAATGTGAGGTACAACTGTCTGCTCACTGTCTAAACCTTTTTTTAGGGGTCAAAGCTCACTGAAGATTGACCCGTTAGACCTTCTAAAATTAGTTACTGCTTTCACTGAATTTCTACACTAATTACTTTTGTGTCCAGTCCAAAGACTTTTTGTTTTATTTTACAGGCCCATTGCAAGTTTAGATTGTACACACGCACACACGCACACACGCACGCACGCACACGCACACGCACACGCACACACACACACACACAATTCTTCTCTAATGTTGTGCCTTAAGGCCAGTTTGTACTCGGCAAGAACAGAGAATTCTCTTCTCTCTCCCAGGGCTGCAAGAAAAAGAATGACGGGAGTTCTCGAGGCTTGTTCTTGACACATCATTTGGGCACAACTTTTTTTCTTATCTGGTGTCTGACAACTATTGTGTGACTGGTCAGAAATTTGAAGTAGGCGTGGTTGATGTGGAAAAGAGCAAATGTTGTCATTCCCACTGCACTTGAGTTTCTCGTGAAGTATGAAATGTCCTGGCCAGAACTTTGTTCTTGTTCTTGCCAACTCCTCTGTTCTTGCAGAATATGTACCAGCCTTGACACAACTGCAGTTCTGAAAAAACTATTTTGCACAGATGAGTATGCACACGTACCCCATGTTTCACAGTTTTGGCAGCATGTGCAGCTTTTTTCTTTGCGTCATAGTGCGTGAGGATGTCAATGATAGCCATGAAGTATACCTCCTTTTTCACAGCGCCTAAAAGCAAAATATAAAAGTTTTCACATTAACTCACAGGCGGGTAACCAAGCGTTAAACAGCTGTCTGTGTTTTGTCTGTGTATGTGCCAGATGTCACAAACAACTTACTGTCCTTGCTCTTGATTGCGTAAACGTCCACAGAGGGGTCGAACTCCCCGGGGCCGAAGAATCCGCCGCAGTTGAGAGGATTCCCAGGGCTGTCGGGAGGTGTGCCAAAGGAGCCGGTCAGTGCACCTCCTCCCATCCCATCGTTCTCGTACTCATCGTCGTCTCCCACGCCCTCCACGTCCATCTCTTCTTGCTCGGCCCGCTCCACATCATGGATACCCACTAGCAGACTGTAGTCCATGATCTTTAGGGTCGCCAAGAACTGAAAGCACAATAACAGGAAATGGAGCCTTTGCAAAGAATACAATTTGATTATACCAAACTAATTAAATAACTAATCGGAAATGGAGTAATCGATACTTTATAATGCATTTTGAAAACCTAGTGATATCATTTTCACCACTTGGGGGCACTACAGTAGTGCCACCAAGTGTTGAAAATGATATCACTAGGTGTTCATATTGACTGTATGATTATGTGTTTAATAAAAAAAATTAAATAAATGCTTTTATTCCCTTTGGGAAAAAGAGTCTGCTGTGTAGAAGTATTTATTTTAACAATTCAAAATCTGCACACATTATTATATGGCTTTTTTGGACAAACACTGAGAAATGGCCAAATAATGTATTTTTGAAATGTAATAATCCATTTGTCTGAGGAGAATGTGGAATTGATATTATGAATATGATTAAGTGTTGTTAACTAAAGGTACTTTTAGAGTCAGTATCAGATCTTTTCTTACCTCAACATCACGTTTTAGTTTATCCAAAAATAACTTCTTATTTTCATCTCCTATCTGCAGCTTGTGGCCTTCATTCAGAAAGTCATTGTCTTTAAAAGTGGGTAGTTCTTTAGCCTGAACAGAGAGAGCATTATTTGATTATGCTTGATCAATATCCAGGAAAATATGTCTTTGTGTCTTTAGTAAATCCGCAAAAGTCAGGCTTCATAACAATCTAAATAATGTTCATCTCATCAGATCATTATCTTATCACCATCCAACAAGTTAAAAAAGCGTATCGTTTCCACTGGTGGGGATCTTAAACATACAAGATAATAACATGGAACAGATGCAATGAACATGAAAGCATAGTTGTATCATCTGTAGACTTAAATTAGCCGTCATTTGACAGCAGGTTTGTTTCTGGGTGAGCTAAGGGCATTTATTTTTGTTACCCCATGCCACCAGCTGTCAACACACCAAAATGAAACGTACCTTCTCCTTGTCGCTGGCTTCCCGTGAGACAGTAGAACCCTTAAAATGAGAATAAAAGACATAAAAATAGAATTAAATGAAAGAGGCTCTAAATACACCAGAGAAATGTTGTCTTATTATTGGCTTTTCCCTTGACAGTGTCTTGCTAAGATGATGGATGTTTTTTGTTTATACTTGGCAGAGCATGAAGCGTTTACTGAGGGTTGAAAAAAAAAAATCTGTTTTAAAGTAGAGCACAGTTTTACACATTGCTACTCTATGTGTGAAACAGACATTTGTTTGTCATATTCAGTGGACTGAGCTTTTAGGGAATCCAACAATGACCCAAACACAAGGGACTACAATAAACAGATCCAATGTGCCACAGCTGCATCTGTTCAGTCATTTGGAGCAGAACAGCAAACAATTTTTTAACATTTCAGTCTCATTGTCTGGGGTCTGTGTCCAACATCAATATAAATATGTAAATTTTTATATATGATTTTATTTTTTTATTTTATATAATGAAAGCTAATGAAAAGGGTAGATGTAAATGTTTTTTTACAATATCAACATTGAAAAAATAAATGACATATCACATGCTTTGCACTGTTATGTAGACAACTGTGGAAGAAAATAACCTTAAGCACTGCTAAAAGGAGAACTGATAAAGTAGATGTTAAAAGGTTTTAAGCCATTAACTTACTGATCTAGTCTGTCTTTAGATAAGAGAGTCTTTCTATTATCTATTAGCACCTTTTTATTCAACAGTAGATGTTGTGTCTTACTCAAGCAGAAATATGGTTTGTTGTTGGTGTTTTTGTCTGTTTTTTTAAGGTTGTTTGTGTAAAATGAGCTGGTTAATATCTAGATTTGACATTCCTACAATGAAGCACGTGTTAGTGGTACCTTCAGGTCATATTTGCGATGCACAGTGAGGCGATGGCTGAATACATTCCTGGTGACTACCATATACGTCTCCACTCCGTCCACCGTTAGCCTGTACATCCCCAGGAACTGAGGGAGCAGCGTGTTGCCATGACACTCCACAATGAACTGGACAAAGCACAGAGAGGGAGGAACGGGAAGTGTGGGAGTGTGGAATCAAATATACAGCAGAAAACTGATTAGAAAAAGATGTAACAGTTATATCATCTGCAGAGATGCACCATTTTAATAATGCACAATATGACAAAAAAAAAGATAAAGAGCAAAATACCTCTAAATACAACAAGTGGAGTGGTTTTAATCAACAAAGCCACAGCAAAGATTATAAAAGTGTGAACAACTGTTGATATGAGTTGGACATTTGTTAAACTGGAGTTTCCATTCCTCTTTATGTTCAGTAACTCTAACATGAAAGTTGACACACACAGGGGGTGACTGAGTGGCTCGTCTGGTAGAGCACATCCCACATCGACAGAGCAGCCTGGGTTTGATTCCTGGCTTTTATGCTCAATCATATACTTTACGTGTTAGGCACCTACCTGGTGGTATTTCTTTAAGATATTGTGCATCTCTGCAATGTCCTCACTGGACACGGTTTTGATTACAAATCGATGGTCATAGCTGGACAGGAAGCGGTTGCCAAAGCGACCCTGCGTGTCACTGTTATGTGGGGCGCTCCTCGTCAGAGAGTTCTGCCAAAGAAAACATAACAGGGAACGTTAAGTGGTTTCATCAAATGTACTTTCTTTCTAAATAGTTTGATTCCCCCGTTTTCTGACCTGGTAGTCCTGGTCGTCAATGCAAAACCTCTCCCTCAGGTTTCTGAACACCATGGGACAGTACTCTTTAAACTTAAAGCGACTAGGCAGGTTTTCTCTGAATTGACACAGAAGAAAAGGTTTTAGTAGTTTTTTATGATGTTTACAAAGCAGTAAAAAAGATTTATTTGTTCTTTTTTTGTTTTAAATCACTTTAAACGTAAATTTATTTGCATTTTAACATAAAAACAAAATTGATAAAATATTTAGGTTATGTATTATCTTGTCTATTTGATCAAACACACATAAAAAGCAGCTCTTATTTTGAAAACTGTTCAAAATAAGCTAACAAGCTTTGTTTTGTCAGTGATTTATTGATATATAAAAGAAAAAGAAAAAGGATTGTTAAAGGGGAGCACAAATCTGAAAGCTCTGGAAACCTATAAAACACAATGAAATACAAACTGAATAGTTTCTAAGTAGTAGGATCAACTTGCTCATGACCAATTTACCTCCAGCGGTTTTAAACAAGACACATCACTGATGACTAAGAGCTGAGACTTAAAATGCTCAAAAAGCACTGTCATTTGCATCCCAAGCCCACACGTTCACAGTGCTCCTACTAACTGTGTGGTTTTGGATCACTTTGCAGCTTTGTATCTTTTTGAAAGATAATTGCTTACAGAGGCTATATGTGCTCTGTGTATTTCTTTTTAGGAAATTCAAATTACAATGTTAACGTGCAATTTTAATTGAAGACGCAATAAGCACAACTCAATAATTATCAGTGATACAAAGCACAACCTACAGAACTGTGGCTAGAATTACATATCATACATGAAACTTAGACTAAGGTTTTAAGGGGAGTATGATGATCGGCAAGAGGAAGTAGATCTTCTCTTTTAAAGGGGGTGAAGCAGTTTCTTATTACTAAACTACCACAAGCAACATTTAAATAGCAAAGGCTCTCAGTAAAGTGCAATTTATGCTTTGACAAACTATCAGTGTGAATGCAACTTGACCTCTGCTGCGTTACTCCTGTTATGGTATCATGCATGGTCACATTCAGAAGGCCAGCAGAGTAAAATGTGTTGCTGTACAGAAAGTCTATGTATCCGTTAGCAATAATCAAATAAAAATAGACGTCCGAGTTGAAGTAAAAAAGCTGGTGGTCATTCAAAGATTAGTGCCGTTAACAGATGGAGATAACTGTGTACCTACTTGTTAAATAGGTGGTTGTCCACTTTGATCTTACTGTAGGCTTTAAAGTCATCTGGCATCAGCATTACTGGTACAGGCACATTACCTAACTCATTAATCTGTAGAAGAAAAAACACCAAAAGAAAACATATAAAGATTAAAAGTGTTACATTTTTACACAAAGGATGCCCCTTTATATGTGCCCTTTGTGACATTCAAGGTTCAACAACTCCATGGTTTGCATTCAAAACTATGGCTTATTAAAATATAAGCGAGTCACGCCTAATTAAAATTAGAGTGACTCACTGTGATGAAACTGCATTTCAGTGACTGCAGCTCCTGCACACTAAACAATCTCTGCCAGTGTTTACCAGCACAAATCATTAACTTTGGGACAGCAGCAGAGTCCTTTCTACTTCTAAAATAAAAGATAAATAAATGATAACTGCTGTAAAAGATACAAGAAACTATTCATTCAAGTTAACAACTGATAGAGGCTGACAATATGTTTATACTTAGATAAAATAACATTCTCTCATTGTTGTAAAAAGCCAGGTATTCTCTGTTTTTGGGCTGACAATTTGAAGATTTTGCTCAATACTGCTAACTGGTGTAACAATAAACCTCATGAGTAAAGCCAGCAACAACTTCATACAGTAATCTTTGCAATGGTTACTACATAATGCAAGTATTGCTCTTGGTCAAGGATATTAAATGTTAATGTGTTTCAAAAATTCCATTAAAAAAAGCAACAAGGAAATTGCTAATATGATGACTTCCATACGCCCAAATGCCAGCACAGAGGCCTATATCCATATTTAAATAAACAAGCAAGTAAAGCAAGCAACAAACTATTACTCGGTTAGTATGGCAGTCTGTATTAGTTCAATAACGTATATCAAAGTGAATATAGGGAGTTGAGTTTTTTACTGACATTTCACTTTTGTGTTCATATTATTACCATCAAGCATTGTGTTTCCAGAAAGGATTCCCAGCATCAAACGAGCGGTGTTCAACATGAGCTAAACACCAAGTGACACTGCGTGGAAGTAAAGTCCGCTGGCATTGCAGATAAGGTCCTATTAAATATGCATTCAACTTCTGAGTTGAAGAAAAGTGCTTTGATGAAAAGTCTGTTTGATGCCTTGGATCAACTTCCCGCCCACACCTCAAATCACCAGGCCTGTACCCAGCATCCCACACACGCACCGCCCAAGTTAAAGCACACTGGAGATGCTGCAGTGCTAGTCATATCATTAACAGGCAACTTCGATTATGCATTAAAACACTCACGGACAAACCTGCTGGCCCTTTATGGTTTTGAATGGACAGCATATATACTATAATTATCAATAAAATGTTTGAGGTTTATGCTGAACATTTAATTATTTATTTTTTAACCGTTTATTTTTCCACTAATGTCCCACAATTACTGACATATTATAAAAACAACAAAGCCTGAACAGGTTTAAAATGCATTAAGTAGTAAGACTAAAACTAGGCACTATCTCAGGATCTTTATTCGATGTGTATAGTGTGGCCCCTGATCACTTTGAATTTGACACCACACACTTTGAGCTGCCTTTCCTCTCATCTTGGTTGAGCTCTGTGGGTCATTAGTGAAGACATGGCTGGGCGCCTTTCTGTTCAAACTTGTGTAGGGGCAGCATCAGTCCCACTGTGCGGGGGTGTTTATGGACAAGCCAGGGCTAAAGTGTATTGCACATTAGGCAAGAACATAAAAGTGCTGCTGGTGCAAAACTCCATCCATCACCACTGTGCAATCGGCCCTTCAATGTGCTTTTCATAGCTTAAGGGTGGCAAAGCCAAAAGGGAATGTGATATATGTCCCTCATCTAATTTTAGACAAATGGTCTGTGCTGGGATAGACTGAAGCAAACACACGGAGCATCAAGGGCTCCAAATAAATGCCTTGTGTAGGTTTGCTGGAACTAACAAGAGGCTGCTGCTATGTGTAGTGGCCGAGTGCGTGTGTAAACTGTGGCGTGCGCCGACACTGGCAGCGGTCACACCCCTCCCGCTGCCCTGCCCCATGCCTGCGCTACAGCCGCCGCAGCTCACGACCTGGCTCCCAAACCCTCTATGATTTATGATGTCAGATTGTTATCGCGGTGCTTTGAAAATACCCATTTCTGCAACAGACGCGCAAATCTTACAGTCATTCCTGCAGCTGCCTTTCATTTATTTATTTATTTATTTATTTTATTTTATTTTTTACCGATTTTCTTTAAATCCCTGCAAATGACACACATGCTTCTGGCGCAAGCTTGCTGCAGACAACAAGGAACTGCAAAAGCGACGCGTTTAAAATGTAGGCAGCACAGTTTAGTACATGCATACTTCCCGTAGCTTCTTTGTTATACATGTACAAATGCCAAATTACGTGGCGGTTCCAGATATCTCTGCACTACTAAAAACAGCAGGCTAACACGCTAGCAAATCAAAACAGCAGCATAAACAAAGCCAAAACAAGACATTTAAAAAGGGAATTACCGTATGGTTGACACCCCACATTAAAACGCTGAGAATGGGCTCACTTGCACGGAATAATTTCACTTTCTGTCCTATAAAATGCTTCTTTTTCGTCTTGGTTTTGCTGGCGCTGACGGGCGCAGCGCTGGTGCAGTTGGATGACATGTCTCCGGCTGAATGCAGCTCCACACGGCTACCACTTTCGTTCAAAGCCTTTACACAACAAAAATCGTAAAGTTAAGAGCCTTTACAAGTCTATAAGTACATCGTGCTCGTTGTCCAACCCGCAGCGAGTCTCTGGATTGGGATAAACAGTGGTGTCGGGAGTCAGCGGTGAAGCATTTTGCGCCGTCACCACCCTTCCTCCTCCAGAGCAGAGCAGGCCGCGGGGAGACAGAGCCTTTAGCCGGCCATCAGGCTCCAGGCAGCGGCTTGGAAATAACCAGCCCCGGCCTCGGACGCTCAGCAAACAGCTCCTCTGCCAGTCTTTAGTCTGCAGACCTCGAAGTGACGTGATGTAGTTTTAGTTGGACACAGGTAACCCCTTCATGATGCGCTCCAGTTGTTGTCAGTCACAGGGGTCTCCTCAAGATGGCGTCTGTGCTGCACTTCACAGTCAACAGCGCCCCCCACAGGCCGCCGGCCACACCAGCAACGGTTGATTTTCTTTAGTAGGCTATAATGCAAGATCTGTAATGCTGCAAAAAACATTGAATAAACATGTCAAACTTTATAGTACTCAAATAAGGATAAAGTCTTCAGACCAGCCCAGTCAGAGCAGTGGCAAATGGAACAACTGTGGAAAACCACTGCTGCTTGAACACAATGAGTGAGTCCCAAAGGCAACATCTTTTTAAAGCTTTGTGAAAAAAATGTCGGATTCACAAGCTTTATTATACTAAATATTTTGATCCCATCACTGCTTTCATGAATAAACTGCTGGACAACTCCTATCTCACACGTTAATCTCTTTCAATACTTGTTTCTGATATTTTATTGGAATAGAAACTCTTTTTTGTACAATAGATACACAGCCATTGTCTAGTGTAACATAATTATAGTTTAATACAGAGTGGGTTTGCTCTTTTTTATTATCATTATTGAACATTAACAACCCTATTATAATGTAGCCTTACTTTATGGGCAATAGCATGTACTGTATATGATTTTGTTTGAATATTATCATTTCACATAACTTGGTGCTATTCCAAGTATTTGCTAAATGTTGCATACTTTCGTTTCTGTAACAATCAATCAGCCCATTGCACTCTGTAGCGCACGGTGTGCAGTCCACAGAGCGGTGGTGGTGGTGGTCTGTGGCCCACAGCTGGGCCCTGGGCCATGAGGCCTGTAGGCCTCGCTGCTGCTCATCGCTAAATCAATTACACTGAGTCCTGGAGCAGCGGGGGGAGGAGCCAAAGAGAGACCCCCTCGATTTAGTTAAAAAAATAAATGAAACGGAGCCACTTTAAAACTGAATGTGGGCTCAGAGAGAAGAGAACTAGTGTAGAATAAAAAGTGCAGGGCCTGCAGAGGCTCACTGTCCCTGAGCCCAAGACGGAGGCGACAAAATAATGTCACGTGATCCAAAATGGGCAGTCCTCTGACGGTGCTGAAAAAAGCCATTTTCTGGCGCTGCTGCAAAATCTAGCGAAGTCCAAATATTTCAGCTGGATCCTGACTGGAAGCAAAGGCGGACTTTGATGTGTAATCAGGTAGGGACAATGCGTTACTCGTCCCTTTTTGTGCGGCGATGCGGCGATGTTTGCGGAGGCGCACACAAAGTGCACGGTGTCACATTTTGTGTGTCTCTTGTTCGCCTCCTCATAGAGCCCTGTCAGTGAATGTAAGATGGCTGCTTTGTGTAGTAGTGTGCTTTCTGTGTGAGCGGGTGCCTGCCCTGAAATTGTTGGGACTGTGGTGGTCGGTGAGACACGGAGCTCCGACGAAGGGAAGGCTCTTTGTTGCTGCGCCGCCGAGACTGAGTTGATGCACGGATGAGGCCACACAGGGGCCATTCAGTCAGCGGCCGCTCTGCTGCGCTCTGTGTACCAGCCCACAGCCTGTGTCCGTGGCTCATGACATGTTATTAACCACCGGACTGTCCCACAACATGCCTCTGCTGCTGGGTTTGTGACCCGCAGTTCCTTTTGTCGTGCTTCACAATCTGCTGTCCCAAGGACGAGCTTCAGACATTGTCTGAGAGCGCTGAGTGTAGCCACTCTCTGACCATATGGGACATAGTCCCAAAACCAGATATGCACCTTTAGCCCTCCCCAGTGCCCTGCCTGTGCTCTGTAACAAGACCCTCTCTGTTATGTTTTCTCCAGAGATCAGTCCAAATGGATAAAATGCAGCCCAACCGGATAAAAATCACAGAGCTGAACCCACACCTCACATGCCCACTGTGCGCTGGTTACTTAGTTGATGCCACCACCATTGTAGAGTGCCTGCACTCCTGTAAGTTTCACACCAGACACTCTTTTGCATGTCTTTATTTCTGTCGGTCTGGAATTAGACTAAACCATACTGTATTAGTCATTGTCCTGATGAAGGCAAAGCATTAGCTTTACAAATAGGTGCCATTAATAGCCTCAACTACATACAATGTTGTGATCTGACTGTCCAATGCTTTCTTTTTGTTTAGTTTGTAAAACATGCATTGTTGCCTTTCTGGAGACAAATAAGTTCTGTCCTCGATGTGACGTCCAGGTTCATAAGACGTGTCCACAGCTCAGTATCAGGTGAGCAGCACTTTATTTATTTCTGTTACCATATGCAATGCATAGGTTTTTGATTGCTTTTATTTTATTTTATTTATTATGACGCTCAGAGAAGCAGAACCCGAAATGTTTACTTAGTATGAGGCCCAAAACAGAAATCGTATATGTATTATTAATTTGTGGTTCCGATTTAAAAAAAAAAAAAAAAAAATGTATTAAAATAGCTTGTCTATTTTAGTTTACAATGTTGGTTGTAGTAGCTATTCTACCAATTATTTAGATTATATATCTATATAATATTTTTTATTTATTTTTTATTTTTTTGTAGGGCTGACAAAACTCTACAAGACATTGTTTATAAGCTTGTCCCGGGGCTATTCAAAGGTACGGTTTGGCTTTCTAAGTTCAGGTTTTCATCACATGTAGTAGTGTTTGTTAGTTAATGCTTCTTTTTCCTGTTGGTCTCAGATGAGATGAAACGGCGGCGGGACTTTTACGCAGAGAACCGTGAGTTGGAACCGGGGGAAGTAGTGGAGACGTTTAACATAGCGGAGGATGAAATCATCAGTCTGTCTATACAGTTCTACGAGAGGAACAAGTCAGTCGTGTAGTTATTATCACTATCAATACTATACTATGTTCACTGCCAAATTTACTGCAGAGACAAAGATGATAACAGGGCTATTTCTTTTCTTATTTTTCTGCAGAAACAAGGAGAAACAGCATTCAGAGGTGGACAGTGACAAGGTAACGCGTAACCTAAAACAAATAAGAGTAAAGTTAAAGGAGCAGCACTTGTTTTTAGTTGGTTTTCTGATCTGCACTAATTTGTCTCATCTCTTGATCTTTTCTTGTGCTAGTCCAATGGTAAACGCTTCCTACAGTGTCCCGCAGCCATGTCTGTCATGCACTTAGCAAAGTTCCTCAGAAGCAAGATGGATATACCCAGCAACTACCGGGTAATAAGACGCAAAAAATAACTCTTAAATAAACGATGAAGTAAAACGATGAAGTTTGTAAAAACTCCTTCTATTTTAGATGGTATGCATTGACACTCCATTTGTCTATGCCCACACAAATGGAGTCTACACATAGAACAATTTTGGACTCCCTAAATTGATAATTTTCTAATTTTAAAGACATGTTGGTCTATGTTGTTGTATCAGTTCAAATCTATATTTTATTCATCTTCGTATCCGTTGCAGGTGGAGGTGCTGTATGGAGACGAGCCGTTGAAGGACTACTACACACTAATGGATATTGCCTATTTCTATGAGTGGAGAAGAGTGAGTACTCCTTTTTGGCTTAATCAGACCAGAAGTTTTTTAAAAGTCCTAAATTCATTCTTCAGTCAATAGGATCACCTCATTTGTTTTGTTTGAAGCAGTAAAACTTACATTTTCTTTCAGTATGACTCAAAAAAATTGTAAAGAAACGTACACAATAAGGTTCTCAAGGTTGTATTTGTACTGTATTAGCAGCTGACACAGGTTTGTCAAGGGACAAAATTATTCTAAACTATAGTGTAGGCCAAACAGATGTATAACTATGTGCACAACATCTGGCTATAATAAGCAGCATTTAGGTGATTGTGAATGTTAAAATTTGTTACCTGTTTAAGGAAAATGTCATCAGAGCATTTCTAACTTTATATATCTGAGATTATGTAAACATTAATGTATGTTTAGACTCTCATTCATCCAGGTCTTGGTACTGAATTGTAAATGCTACATTATTAAAAAAAAGTTATATCTGCTAATAATTATTTCTGAATTTCTCTAATATTAGATAAGCATATAGAAAGGGTTTCAAAGCCTGAAGATGCAGTATTTCACTTCTAAAGTTTAATGAGAAGTTTAATTAGAGTCTTTTGGATCAGAGGGGAAACGTCTTCAAGCTTCAAAACTATTCCCAGAAGACTATTTTAAGATGTTAGGGACCCCTGTATAAAGATTAATTTGGAGTCCCTCTGGCTTCGACAGTATGTAATTGCTTGAATCTCTTTGCAGACTGGACCCATCCCATTGCAGTATTTGGTCAAACCCAACAGAAAGCGCAGAAGGGCGTCCCAGTCTGCTGCCCAGGGTCACTCTGATGGTGTCAACACAAGCCCCACGTCCGAAAGCGACTCTCACAGCGACAAAAACCACAGTCCTACTGCAGCCCAACCTGCCCGGGCTCCTTCACAGTCCAGCTCATCATCCCACAACCAACCCCCCTCAACTCAAAGCACCAACTGTACCACTGTGCTCAACACTCAGCGACACTCGCAGGCCTCCAAACAGGGCGGCAGTGCTCGGAAGGTGACTGTCAATGGCACAAACAGCGGAAGCAGCAAAGACGAGGGTAGGGGCGCCGAAAAAAGTGGTCCTACGACTTAACTAGTTTACATGCTCAGTGGGAGGACAGTGTTTGAATTGCTCCCTTTTTCTCTGGAGCAAAAAGTCCAGCCTTCAAAGGACAAATGGGAGGCAGAATTATGTTTCTTTCTGCAGAAAAGACTGATTCAGCCAAATAGACACTTGCGTCTGTGCGTGTTTTTGTGTGTTAGACTAGAGCTGTGCGCACATACAAACTGTATAGTATGTATCAAATGTGAGCATGTGTGCATACATATGTATAAACTTATCTTTTATACAAGATATTGTAATTGTTTTGTATTGTATATGCTGTATGTCTCTCCCATTTCCATACTTTAATCAACATTAATTTGGCTTTGATAAAACTTGAGACAAAATGCTGTAAGGCATTGCAGTGTGAACCACTGCACAAGTTGGATGTAAATGAAAAGAGCTAATATTTGCCTTTGAACTGCCATGTTAATAACTGCTGTATAAGTGTCCCAGTATAAGCATCCATTCTCTTCATTCTCTGCTATCAATGCACTTTCACGGTCGTAATGTTCACACACACAAAAAAAAAACAAATGTTTTCCAGTGAGACAAGCATTTTTTTTATGCATATTTTTAAGCACTACCACTCTTGTCTGTTTGAAGATCACAAACTCTCGAATCACAAAGTCCATGAACACAAAAGGGATATGAATTGTTGGCCGTTTCCGTATGTTGTGGTTTCCATAAATTTCAACATTCCATGCATTTTCTTTATAACATACGATGAGACTTTTTTTTTTAACGGCCAAACGTGCATGTTTTAGGTCAATAAAATGTTTACTTACTAGGTTTTTCTGACCAAAGTGTCCTGTTTGGTTCCCTGATGCATTCAGATCAATGAACAATTAGAAACAAAAGGTTTATTTAAGAAGGCAACTAGATTACTTTGCAAAACAGGCCTTAAAGTATCACATTAACTTGTACCTTTTATAGTTTTTTTTATTTAGCTGGCTTGTACATTTTAGTGTTCAGACTAAAACTATGTCAAAAGATTTCAGATGCCCTAAAAAGGAGATTTCACTTGTCATAACTAACAATTTTAGTTTAGTAGTAGGGGAGCAGTCTCAGAAAAGTGTTTAATTATGGCTAAAAAGAGTTCAGTCAGTTCAGAAAATGAATTATAGACTGCTGATAAGAAATAAAATAAGGTAACTTAAAAATATAGTATTTGATCAGGCAAAAACAGCAGCATAGTGTTTATTTTTACATTCACTAAGGTTAATACACAATGAGGCTGCTAACTGAGATCATAACAGAATTAGCCCAAATTATCAACATGAGTCTTGCTTAAAAGGATGGACTAGCTTTATGGAATAGTCCTAAACTGATACATATTTTATAGCTTTATGAAGCAGTTAGGAGTGAATTTATATCAAAGTAATCTTCAGCTCAATATATAGTTTTAATGGCCCAAATAAGCTATAAAAGAAACTTAACACATGAGCTGGCTTAAGTAGTGGCACATAAACATTGTTCAGTTCAGTCATTTTTCACAGTTTCAAATCATAATACACAAGTTGACAGTACGTTTGCATTGAAACACAACATAGATTCATTTTGCAGAAGTTTACGTGTCCTTTCCTTCATATAGTGGAGCAGACACTATAAAGTCCTGCTTGTGTGTGCCATCACAATAAGGTGGATTGTTAGTGTACTTGCAGCCACACAGCCAAACTGTTGTGTTTTTTTCAGGAAAAAAACGTAGTGGAAAGAGGCCTGTAGTTTTAATCTTGTGGGTTCCATCACAGAAAGGCTGAAAGTAAAAAAGTGTGATTTTTCCAATAAATAACAAGCTACAAATTTATATTTAATGTTATTTTACCTGTTTCTTGCTGTAGCCACAGGTGCACCATGAGTATTGCTTTCCACCAACAAGATCCACTTTAAAAGGTTTTTTAGAGGGGATCATGGGCCCCGGGGGAACAGTGCTTATCTGTGTACAAGGGCAAGGAAATATGTTTCTGCAAAACCTGCACAAGAAGAGGCAAGCACTTCTTACACCCTGTAGGTGGCGCAATGACTGGTGGTTACATAGTTTAATCAGCAACAAAGTGGAACAATTGTATAGTGTATGTTAATGTGTACTTAGGTTTCTCAGTTTGGATTACTTTTGAGCATAAAGTTAAGACTGTAAATATTTTTTAAATGTTTTTTGTAGGGTAGTTAGATTTACTATACACAAATACCCATACATTGCATATGTTAATAATCTCATAGCTAAACCAAATCAAATCTTAAGAGAGGAAATCGTACTATAAATATATTATCATAATAAAATGCACTTATGCGGCGTTAAAAACAAGAAAAATACTCAATACCAAGTGTGTGCTGGCTTTTATTACATGTTTTTCTTTAGTGACAGTTTCAAGTCAGTAAACCAATGGCGATAAAAAAGAAAAAAAATTATTTACCTTGAAAGCCGCCGTTGTTTTTGTCCATGGTTGTCTCAAAGTGCCAATAACCCATATCTGGTCTAATTTGGTGAAAGTCTTCATGATTTTCAGGTGACAGTTCAACTGTGCCTGTTCATGGAGACGGGGCAACACTTCCTGCGTCACGTGTCCAAATATAACCAATCAGGATAGCGATAACCGTGCCGTATGTTTAAAAGGGCAGCTGGACGTTATATGTTTTATACAAGATCTTTTTGTAGCCACTTCTGTGTATAACTTACCTCCTATATATGTCGTGTTTAAAATGGCAACATGTAATATAAGCACTAGACATATTAGAGCAGAATAGTGCATTACTCTGATTTGAACATGGTCTTTCAATACAACAGCATGGTTTGACATCTTAAGGCATTTATTTGGCATACAAAAATATTTAACTCACAGAAAAAATGTTAATCACACAGCGGAAGTCTTGCTTTTCACACACCTTGCATTTAATTCACTTTTCCCCAAAAATATCATGTTAAATCTCATCTTAAACAAATCTTCAAACCATATTTCAACTCAGTTCTCAGATTTATTAATATAAAATATAGAACATATAACAGGTAGCAATTATTTACAACACAATGATAAATGAAGTGCTGCAATTTTACACAACTATTGGCCTTATGATAAGACAGGAAATACATACAGTCCTGTTTTGGTTCTCGTGTTCCTGCTCCATTCTCTACTTTTTAAAGACACCCTTTACATACGTGACTACATCTTTAAAGATGACCTTTAAGTGTGTGCCGTCACAATATGGCCCATTTTTGGTTTGCTTACAAGCACAAAGCAATACGGCCTTGTCTTTGTCGGGCGTGAAGTGCAGTGGCTCGATGCTTGGTGCTTTTGCTCGATGAGATCCATCGCAGAAAGGCTGAAAAACAGCAAGAGGTTATATTCACTGAGTTTACAGGCACTTTATGTCATATGTTTTGTTACAATAATATGGTTACTGATAGTGCTTTGAAAGAACAATCTTCATGATTCATCAAATGATTCAGCTTAGAGTCATGGGCACTTTGGAATACTTTATCCGTACTCCCTTCTGTGATCATCTTCTGGATTATTTTACTGTTTCATGTCAGAATGACGTTGAAACATTATATTATATCAAATAATTTTGAGTCTGCATGTGTGAGCTTAAAATATAGAGACACTTTATTGCTTACAGACAGTAAGTATGGGAGGGGAGGAGAGGAGAATCAAACCCAAGTCTGCATTATGTAGAATACACATGCACAGTACCAGGTGAGTCACTGAGGCACCTCCAAAAGTTAAGAAATGCAAAAATACTTCTTAACCAACTCACAGGAATGTTATTCTGAAGACTGGTTAAATCTGAACAGTTGAAGACCAGATGAAAACAAGCTAGAAGGTAACTAGTATACTACAAAAAATAAACTCCTTTATTTCATAACCACAATTTGATTTATTTACATGTTCAAGTTATACAATCAACAAGAAACACTATGTTTGCCAGCAACCAGCCTCACAAAAGCCAAGTGTGATGCTCAGAAGAATGTAAACATCAGTGAATGGACTCTAAATGACTTACATCCTGCGTTTTGCCCCTATTAGGCGCCCCCCGAAACCTGAACCCCGGTCCATTTGATTACAAACCTGTTTCTTGCTATGTCCACATGCACACCAGGCATAATGTTTCCCAGCTTTCAACTTCACTCTGTAGGGTAATCGAGCTGCAGGGATGGCCTCTGTCGACTGCTGGCAGCACTGCACCTACAAAACAATCCAGCACGTGTGATAAAATTACTTTCATATAGACTTCAGTATATAATTAATTTGACTGCTGTGGAAGGTCAAACCAAGAACATGAACTTTATCCTGTTTAATATGAGCCGAGCCTGTAAAAGCAGTATGTTGTTAAATAGTAGTTAAATATTAAATATGTAGTTATGATTGAACAAAGATGAAAGCACAGCAAAGTTATTAATATTCCTTGTCAAAGCTTATATTTTGTTTTTGACCAATTTCAATAAAGTTTAGGTCCATCTTTGGTTCTTTCAGCTTAGTCGCAGTTTCTTTGAGGCAATGAAATGCAAAAGAGTTGGATGGTAGTGTCACCTGGTGGGACGACTGATGACAATAAGCCTTCATTACCTTGACTATTACTGTCTTATGTAGTGACAGAAATCAGTTTTTGTAACGACTTAACCTTTTTAACAACCCCATGCCAGATTTTTGCCTTTGACTATCTGTTGTCCCACATTCCCACACATTCATACACCAGTGCTCAGTCACTGGAGGCAAGGAGGGTTAAGTGTCATGTCCAAGGACATAACGATAGTATGAACTGTGGGAGAGAGTGGGTTTGAACCCCCAACCTTCCAGTTATTGGACGACCGCTCTACTAATTTGGGGCAAATAAAATAAGTGTATAAATGACTTGAATCTGTAGGTAACTAAAAAGTAGCTACCATCTTAACTGGCAAATGTCCTGTGGGAAACACTGTATGTAGTATATCAGGACTACACTGGAATATTATAGTAGGTACAGAAAAGTGAGTTTATGTTTTTTGTTGAAAGTTTAACAATCACTGCTTTATGCCACAAGTTTGAGGTCAGGTTAGAAAAACAGAATATAATTGAAGCTTGTAGTTTTTGCAGCAGCAAAGGCTTGTCAACGTTGGAGTCTATTTGCCACAGATTGTCAGCGCAACGATGTGAAAGGTGAGCGAAGGTGTGTCCAGGTGTGTTATGTTTGCACAGAGGAGAATAGGAAACCCGTGCGTATATGTTCTTAATTAATATACGCTGCATACTAAATAATCTTAAGGACTACAGAGATCAATGGTGTCTATAACTTTTAAATTATGTCACCATTGAGAACTTACCATCGAGGAAGCAGGCTGGAAAAGCTGAGGTCGTTTGAAGGATTGTAGGTATCCTCTCCGCAATGCGACAATAAAGCTGCCCGTGTTCATTTGGCGCGTTGGGTATGTGTAACACTTTGGTAAAAGAAAATAATAGAAACACAGACGAAGGGATACTTAACACAGACAGCTAGACGTCCTGCACTCGAAAAACATTATGTACCTTGTCCCAACATGGCCTCCGTTCTACGTCACAGCATGTGATTGGCTGCTTACTAAGCCCCGCCCCCGTATTAAGTCTAATATGAACATGGGCTGCAAGTTCAACGTTTCCAAAACAAATGTGCAACAGAATATTAGTGTTTTATTTACATCAGATATTGGCAAGACATTTTTAAATTAATATTTAGCTAAATAAATTTTCAGAATGATGAAAAGATGCAGAGTAATTGTTTTCATTAAAACGTAAAGCAGTAATTTTTTCTTGAAGCTGTTTATCTTTGTTGAAGCAGTGCTGCTGTGATGTCATGAGATGTTATGAAGAAAGACAACTCAGTAAAATACATTTATTAACAAAAGGTTGTCTTATTCAAGCCTTTAATTTTTACACACAAAAATATCAAAATACTTTACAGGGATTTTAATCTCAATATTGTCAAATTAGTTTTGATCAATTCTCTGAAATCAATACACTGTACAATGACAACGTGCTTGTCCTTTTAAATTCAGTGCTCATTTCTAGACTTTTTAGGGAACAATGCATTTAAAATTATGCATAGTTTTTACTTGGTATTTAGCAATACATTTGAGAAACTTCACTGCATTTCATGCAATTCATATCCCAACAGGGAACTTGCTCTCCATCAAACCCCATTCAGAGCCAGGTGCTTACATGTCCTAATACATAAAAGATACACAGTACGACATTCATAACATTGAGTTTTTCTTGGTTGCCCAACTTCAAAGCTTAAAATAACAAATATGTTTTTCACAAACATTAAAGTATACAACTTGTATCCAACAAAATTGAAAAAGGGACTAAAATGATTTACAATTGGGCCCAAAATGCCCCAGTGCAACATAAGAAAGAAACCGCTTCAGAAATCCATGGCACTCTTCAGCCAATCCCTAGGACCTGTCTCCAGTCTGGACTCATATAACACTTGATAAATTGCAGACCTCCCATTTGGAGTCGTGTCAAGAAGGTGGCTCATGTATATCAATATAATTAACATCTCCTGTCACTGCTACAGTATTTATGACCAACGAGTGAACAATTACTACTAAAAACAATCTAGCACATAATATGTCACATGTACGGGAGCTGTGTTATAGGCTGGCAAAAAGTGAAAGTTAATTCAAACGTGTCCGACAATATTAGAGACAGCAACATGACTTGCTAAAATGGATTTGTGAGTGGCCTAAGTTAATACATGTGATAAAGAAGACTGGAGAAAAGATAAGCTTATCATAGACTATGAACATGCAGTGTAGGCCATCATTAACAACAATGGCTCTTCACTGTCCTCTCAGCTACACTATGAATTATACAATGTTTATATGTATGTGTGTTCTCCTATGACTTTAAAAGTTACATTACTGAAGCACAAAGAACAAAAACAAAACAAAAAAAACAAAAAAAAAAACAAACATTGCATCTGAACACAAAGAAGTACGATAAAAAAGATCTGACACTTTAGTTGCCACTATACGGTTATTCACGTTTCTGAAGAAATTATCATTTAATTATCAAAAGTATAAACAGTTTAAAGAAGAGTGCTTTCACTTTACTAAGTCCTCCGAGTACCCAAGATAAAAACACTATCAAAAAAAGACAACAATAAGAAGCCTTTGGGCTCACGTTTTCCTCTGTATATATTTATATATATATATATAACATCATTAAGGCATCGTCTATCCAGTATTGCTAAAAGAACAACTATTTGGAGGATGAAAAGTATGTGTGAATTAACATGAAACTGACAATAAAAGACAGAGTGCAAAATACTCAGAAATGAAGAACCAGTCAGTCCCTAATGGCCTATTGAGTACCAAACATCCTTTAAAAGGTACTTTTTTAATGGTTAATTTGCTCTGTTAGCTGCTAACATGCAAAGTGCAAATTTGTTTTGAAAAAAAAAAGCAATTTACAAATTTATTAATCAACTTAGTTTGGTTTTTTTCTGCATAATCTCAATAGCAACTGGAAAGATACAAAAAGTCTTATAAACTCTTGTGGTGGTTTGTAATATAACTTAAATGTTGATTATAGTCTCTATCAGAAATTTGTGTTGTTTTTGACGCACTGTTTGAATGTTTTCTTTAAACTTAATGCATTTATACTCTTTAAAGTTTAAGTGGGCATCTATCCAGTGAAGGCTATTGCGGCAATGAATTATCACAAATATGAACCACACCTCTCAACAATGCTATAGAAGGTGTCATAAAGGTAGAAAGGTCTGAGGTAAGAACTAGCTCCAAGTACAAATGTCACTAACCACACACTTGAAAATAACAGGACATTTATCCTTCACATCTTAAAATGCAGTAAGAGGCTGCAACTTATGTGAGATCTGAAACTTGGATGAACACAACAGGAAGGCAAAATATCAAGGAAGACGGTAAAGTCGCAAGAAGTGGCAGAAAACTGTATAAATACACTGGTTCAAGCCTTGGGGAGATTCATGAACGGTCAGTGCTTGAGTCAAAGAGACCCAGAGTTCACACTTCGACCAAAAGCCTGGGGACACTGGCTACAAACGCAGCCCCATTGGTCGAGCTAAAAATTTAGTGCAATTCAAAAAGAGACCACGATTCATGTTCTCTGAAAGCTGCCTACACACAAAAAAAAAAACTATGAGAAGAACATCTGATTTAAAGAATTTTAAAACAGGAAAACATCACTAGATGAAAAGTCCATCTGGTAGTACATTCATAAAAGAGGCTTAAGAGAAAGACGTCAGACGGAGAAGACATTGAAGTAGACCTCATTTCTTCAAAAGGATGTAACTCATAATAGCATAACATCTTCCTGTCGGCTGCTCGTGAGATGTCAGCCGTTCTTTTCTCCACCCTTTTCTCCTGGACCCTGTGAGCAAAGGTTCAGAGTTCATCCAAATGTTTCAACAGGCTTTTTTTTTTTTACAGCACATTATATTAAAATGGTCCTGTCAGTATTTAAGGAACTAAATTTCAGCCTGTTACTAAAAAGGACTGTATCTTAGCATATGACTCTGCTTGCTGTTGAAGGATTTTAGGGCTACATTTACCAAAATACTGGCTGCATTATTTTTAACTTAAAAGTGCACTGTTTAAATGTTGTAGTATATGGTTAAAATAAAATGGAACTCATGATTTCACATAAGACTGTACAACTGTAGATAACCTTACATAAAAAAACTAACACAGTCCTGTCCTTTACTAAATCCTGATGTGGGACTCACCCCAGGCTTGTGAAGTGCATTGTCCTGCAGACAGAAGAGACTTGCACCCTGTCCGCTCTGCAGAGGCGAGGCTGTTGCCGATGACAACAGGTTTGGAGACTGGGCGATCAGAGGGGAGTTAGGTGTGGAGGTGAGTGCTCCGGTCAGAGTGAGGCGCTGTAGCTCCCTCTGTCGCTGCTGCTGGAGCATCTGGCAGACCACCACCTGCTGCTCCTGGGACAAGGACAGGCAAAGGGTTAGGACACTTAATTAACTCAGAAATCAAGTTTGTACTTTTGTGCTTATTTCTTCATTTAAGGCATAAACTTAAATGCAAATGCATAACCTAAACCAAACATTGAGGACTGGTTTTATGTAAAGTGATGTATATAAATCTTTTATAAATCTATGAATTGCAATGTGAACTAATGCTCACTACTAATTATAAATGCTATGATAAAGTAAAACCAAAATATTTAAATTTAACTTAATACTTGTGTCCAGAGAACAGAAAAACAGTTACTTAACAGTTACTAAAACCTCAGCCATAAAAAAAAACAGGACTATAATACTAGTGTTTGTGACCTCTCTGATACTTGACTAAATTAACAACCTGGTCAACAAGTGTTAAACCTGGTCTGACACTGTCTAAAATAAAAATTGTCCTGTTAATTCAATTGAATAAATCCTGTCATTTCCTTAGCACCAACTGTGTAAAAACCTGAAGCACAGTTTTGTACATTTACATTTGCATAAGTGCACCAAAAACTCATCTTGTACAATATATGTATAAAGCATAAAACATGTAACATATGTACAAAGCTAAGCATAGGAAGTTTTTTCTTTTAAAGAAAAGGAAGAGATAGAAAGGAAGTAGAATTTAGCGTTTGTCATTTAGCTGTTGATTTTTAATATAAAAATATAGGATAAAAAAATAAAAAAGGAAGACGTACAAATTTCTATGTAAGTGCTCTAAGGCCATTTACTGGTCAAGGAAGAAGGGCTTTTAACTATTTTTAATATATATATAACAATGCTCTATGGGCAATAAATACGTAGCTAAAGTTAAAATGTAATTATGCACAGTAAAGCAACATTATTATATTCTATAAAGTAAAACGTGAGTGTTCAGTTTTGATTGTTCCATTCCTGTTTTGTACTAAGAAATCTGTCTACCTAAATAAAGAAATGTAAACTTTAATATACAACTCTGACTCACAATTAACACAGAGCTTGAAATGTGTAAAGACCATTGAGGCAGTAAAGATATCTGAAATGTGAGCGTGAAATGAAATGCGTCATTACAGGCGTGAAGTTCTGTGACATCAGAAACTGTTGAAGCTGCTGCTGGTGCTGCTGCTCCAAAAAAAGCTGCTTCTGCTGCTCTGACAAGAGCGAAGACCTACAAACAAGAAAACAACATCATTAAATAGATGAGGGAAATTACATATTTCTGCTTAAAATTTGTCACAGTTGTTGTTATTTGAATGCAAGGGAATATTGTAATATATTCAAGACAAACTCTTCTAGAGATGTTAAGATAAAGGCTGGGTGATACTACCTTAAATCAATACTATAATAGATTAAACATTTGACATTTGATTAGCTATATTTTGATTGATTCTTTCAAATGTTGCTAAACCTTTTCAAAGTAAGTTTTGAGCTGATATTCTCATTGAAAGTGCACTACATACGGGCTCACGCTCTTGGGCAGTTGAAAGCTCTGTGCCAGGGCCTGAGGGTTGAGTGGCGGGGGCTGGGGGCGTAGTGCAGGCAGAGTGGGCTGGGGGGCGCTGTGGACCGGAGATTGAATCACACCATTCAGACTGCCCAGCACGCCGTTCATACTGAGCTGAGGGCTTCCCGCGAGAGACGCCATGAGGCCGCCCACCGCAGGAAGACTCGAACCTCCAGCCTGACTGATGCACCCCAAACCGTCACTTAGACCTCGACCCAGGCCATTGAGCAGCGGCTGTCCAAAAGAGGCGGGGCTCTGCTGAGGAGGGGGTGTGCTGTGGAAGGAGAGCGAGGAGCTACTGCGGGACGGACTGCCGGAGTGGAGCTCCTAGAAGAGACACACAACAACGTCTATGTCTCAGCTCGAGTCTTTACACATCTTTTTTCCTGTTTACACAAATAGAGACATCTACAGTTTCTCACCTCAGAGGAGGTAACGAACGAGGTGTCATTGAGGAAGCAGCTTTTGGACAAGGGACTCTTAATCGTACTTAGAGGGTCTACGAAAAGGAGAAGAAAAAGATCTAATTTGGGACACAAAGTTCACACATTTGCCAAAAGAAAATTGAGAAAACTCTTGGATAGAGAAAATGATGGGATATCAGTTCATTTGCCATAAAAGATGAGGTGGTGCTTTTAACAACAGCAAGCAGAGGCAGTAGTAACTAACAATATCATCAGAAAGTCAGTCATAGTTCATTTACTGCACAGGTGCGGCACAAAAGGTTCAACTTTAATGGCAATACTTTCCTAATTCCAGTTTGTATGTTAAAAAAGAAATCGAAACATTCTTGCCCAAAGTATGCTTTACTCCGGCATTAAGTATTACATTAGCCATTATTCATTTGACATTTACATTACACTAAAATAATTAACCAACTGGTTTTTGGGTGTCTTTTGAGTGTTTTTCTATGCATAGGGATTGACTTTAATCTTCTTTTTGTACCGTTATGCTCAAAAACCTCTTCAGGCAACGTGGAGTATGTGGACTGTGCTTAGATCTGTTTGCTAAATGCATCAGCAGTAGCCTGACTCCTTACAACAATATCAGTTAACTTGACTTTAAGAAATCCCTTTAGGTTTTAGCCAGACACAATCAAATTATTCTATAGTGCCATGCAAATGTAGAGACCTGACATTTATGAATATATGTTACAAAGTTATCCGTGTGGAGGAATAGGAAGGAAGCATTGATGAAATGAACTGGCTAGTGAAAGCTCATATGAATTGTGTGCCAGAAGATTTGATATGAACATTTAAATGGTACATAGTCTGACCTTGGGAGGACGACAGGAAGTTGATCTGGGCAGAGGAGAGTAAGGAGCCATGTGCAGAGTGAGCCTGTGGCGGGAAAGGTACAGCCAGCTCTGTGTTGAGCAGCTGCAGACGCTCTTTCTTCGCCGTCAGGCCGAGGATCTGGTCCTGAAGGCGCTGGTTCTCCTGCTGCAAAGAGTGGAGCGACTGGAGCATCTCCACAACTGCAAACATTCAACAGTATAATCATCAGAGGTGACCAGTATTTCACTTACCATGCATTAGTGACTAGATAAGAGACAATTTAAGGTATAGCATGGTTATAATCTCTTATCATTCCTAATATATGAGCTGATAAGAACGCAAAGGGCCCACATATTCATAATTATTAATAAAGTGATTTATATTAAATGATTATTTCTGTCTGTTAATGAAACTTGCACTTTGAGCTGCCCTGAAAAGCGCTTTTTATAAAGGTTCTGTTAATGATCAACTGCATACCATGACATTTCTGCTCAAGGTTATCATACAAACTTTAACTGGGCTGGAGTAGAAACAGGATGTAGGTGAACTGTGTCACAAAGAAAATAGCTCCTGTGACCTGTTCTGAGGTTTCGTTGGAGAAAAGGGCCTGTTCAGCCACAGGTGTTTTTAGTTACTGTGTCTGCTTGGGGCCCAGGCTGGGGTTAACCTATGGCAGACCTATGTTGGTCACCAAAGCCTGCATGCATGTGCCCCCCAATATTTCTGTAACAAAACAGAATGATGGAAAATTCATTATTTTGTTGGGTGTATCGTGTATGTATACGTGTATATTCCCAATACAGTGTGAATATGTATGTATAGGATTAACTGTTTTACAAGCTTTATGCAGAACATACAGAATAAACTTTGGGTTAGGTGGCCAAAAGCTTATGTGTGTCTTAATATAAAACTACTTTCCTGCCTTACAATTGGCCTGAACTGGAAATTTAAGCCTCTTGTAACGGCTTTGATTGATTTTCTGTGGCGCTGTGGGTGCAACGTGGCCAGTATCAAGTACTGCCAGAACAAACCCGCACTTCTCTCTCATCTCTGCAGTAAACACTCATTACTCAAATGAGCTCTCCCCAGGGCACACAGAAACACATTTAAGGGGCAGGCTGCAGGACATTTCCTTTCACAGTGAATGGGGAGTGATATTTGTAAAGAAGAACAGAGAGAAAGGAAAAATGGTATCCTGCAGTTGGAGTAAAATAGTAAAACATTCAATTACAATGAGGCACAATTAGATGGAAGGAGATGATGCGTTTGCTGTGAAGAGTCTGTTAATTGTAGTGAACATCAAAGAACAATGTGAAGCTGTTGGAGCTCCCTTTAATACTTTCACAGCATGCAATTTTCATTTCTCAAAGTATCCCGAGGAACATTTATCATCTCTAAATAACTCAAAGATTGTGTGTTCACAGATGGAAATGATCAGGGGGCAGATCAACAGACTTCTGAGCCTGTTTTTATTTCACAATGTTCAGCATCTCTTTGAGCTTTATCTGTTGTTGCTCCAAATCTTTATTTGAGTGACTTGTGGCTTTACTTGTGACACCAGACTTTCCTTTTTGTGGTCATTTATTCCCTTAAGGTATTGTTGTAGTTGAAACCACACTAATCGGAACAAGGTCATGGCCGAGACCTAGAAAAGAGATACCAATGATCTGTTCTGACGTTTAAACGCTACAAGTTCAATCTCACTTTAATTGCAAGTCCATGGCTGGCTTGTCCATGTTTGTGTTCTGCACTACCTCAAGGACAATTATATACTATACAGGGCTCTTTAAGTAAACAGTTTTTACAGTACCAGACACACAATTACAGACCTCAAACACTTAATGCCCACTATTTGAAAGATTACTCACTGTTGACACCCATTTCTCCGTTGCCGTGTTTCTCGAGCAGGAGCTCAATGTGGGAGCTGGCCAAAGGGACGTTGTCTGGACGGGCTCTGGCTGCTGCACCCAGACCATCTCTCTGGTCAAACAGCAGAGGAAGACAGCTCATGGGAGACCTGCATGTGAAGGAGGGGAGTCAGACTGAGAAACTACCAAAAACAATGGAGTAATTCAACGGTCCCAATATGGATGAACTTAGTCTGGAGATATACTTGTTGTTTTAGTATGTGTAGGCAAGCACATGACCTCATGTATCCCTGGGGAAGTTTCGGTTAAGGAAGGCCACAAAAATGTATTTTAAAAGAGCAGGTATGGAATTGTATGCCTCTGCAGATTGTGACATTGCCTTTTTACAGTGATAGTCTGAAAATAAACTCTGTTAATGTTGTTGATGAGGGATGGCAAGAAACCAGAAGCGGTACTTTGTTGATTTGCATCATGTGATATCTGCTGTGCCCTTTTGAGGAGCGGATGAGTAACAAGTAGGCCTTAAACTTAGTCACTCTTGGAGCGGGTGATACTGTTTCTGAGGTAGTTTATGGTGTGGACTCATTTATCAAACCAAAAACACATTCATATGGAAAAGGAGTTCTTCATATAGATGTTATCTCTGGTGGCGTTCAATGGATTGTTTTATAAAGAAGGGATAAAACGTTATTGAGAGGTTTTGAAACAACCCACCTGAAGCGAACAATAAAATTATTTTGCCATACAAAAAGCTGGCATGGTTCTATTCCATATGTATTTCACACAACATTGCCACCAGTGGTAAACTAAAATAAAGAACACAATCCAGAATCCACCAAAACATGAGCAAATACCATTGCCCAAATCTAAAAGACACAGTGACAAATGCGTATATGAGCTCCAGCACTTACTGTGAGGAAAGACTCTCTCTTGGTGAGTTCCCCTGACACGGAAAGCGACAATCATCAAGCTCGGTCTCTGAAATGAACACAAAGTTCACTTAAAGCTGAGAAAGCAGGACATAGTGCAAGTCAAGTGGTTTTCCAAACTGATCTGACTATGCACCAGGAGAGGCTTTTATGCTGAAGCGAGACTCGCCCAGAAGCAGCCTCATTTTCTAAACAAATTCAAAACGTCGTCTTACCTGGTAGTGAGGTGTGGGCTTGGTTCAGTAGTGGTGGCAGTGTCGCCGCTGTGGAAAGACAACTGGCAAAAGGCTGAGAGGAAGCCAGGGTGTAGGAGGTGCTGGAAACTGGATGCACCTATGAGACGTCCAACATTAACATTGATTTGTAAAAAAAAAAAAAAAAAAGCCTCACAAATGGTACAAACCATTTAAAGCCAAAATATCAGCCAAGCCTTAGAGATAAGTGATTCGAAAAATGAAAGTTTTTTAACAAATTACTGTAAAACCATCAATAATCTAGTGCTTGTATTATTTTTTATGTCTTGGTTTATGTTGTCTTGACAAAAATACTTTCTGTACCTATTTATAGACATGCTGCTAGTGATGCTGTAGTTAGAACAAAGCACAGAGGAGACAGTGCTATCTGGAGTGCGACTGAAATACCTGAGAGCTTGAGACAGCGTTTACGGCTGGAAGTGAGAGTGATGAGACGTGAGATGGGAGGAATCCTGAGGAGAGAGGGGTGCTACAGATGCCTGCTCCCAGAGACAACGAGGTGCTACACACCCCTCCGCCCAGAGACAGGGGGGTATTGCAGACAACCCCACCCAGCGTAAGAGGGTCCTTTAGACTGGAATAAATACCTGCACAACAGCATTTGAAACGGATTTAGTTTATGCTCACACTGGGGTGACATAAAAAGAATATGATATGACTTTCTTGTAGCAGACAATAGAAACATTTCATTCATTTTTGAAAGTCATGACATAGCATGACCTCTAATATATTTCTGCTTTGGGTTCACTGTCAGCCATAACCAATCACTTTGCAAAGTGAAATATATTTTGAATCCCCTTCCTTCCTTCAGTCATTTTCCTTGAGTCAATCGTATCGGTTAATTCAAAAACTTACATTTACAACATGCTTTTGTGTCTCCACCCCAATGGAAATCCAACTCAATTTAACAGAGGTCGTGAGATTAATTCCTTGTAGAGAATATACTGATGCACCCCAAACACATGGCTGGCTAGGTTAAGTGCCTTGTTATGGCTTGCCTTGCTATGAGAAAAGTACCCACAAGGGTTAGTATTTAAAACTAAACTTTTTTATATGCAAATGTCAATACCTGAAACAAGGGACACTATAATATTTGTCACAAGTCAAGGAGACTTTTGCAAAACATGTCTAAAATGTTAATTTGCACGCTACACTCTGCATGCTTTAAACAGATCATGCAGCAGTAGTACATATTTTAAGATGCCAGAAGAAAACTTGCAAACCATACTGTTTTTTCAGAAATAGGGCAGGAAATCCACCGTTCAGAGATGTGTGCACACAAAAAAACACAAAACCACTATCTAGGACAATATCTCTGCCTTGTAGAGATTGGAAATGCACATAGATATCTTACAGCCAGTTGAAAACATAACATTATAGTCTTGATAGGCTGCTACTGTTGTTGCTGATTTGTAGGGGAAGAAATGTAATATTCACAGTTAGACAAACCAATTACAACAAAGTCTTTTTTGAACAGGAAGCTAGAGGGTTACCACAGACACCCACTCACAAACACTCACCAGAGCCGAGAAGTGAATTCCCACGGTTTGTGGAAAAACCGGCGGCAGAGGTGGAGGAGAAAGAGGAGGAAGAGGTGACAACAGCAGCCTGCGTGGAGGAGAAGGCGGGGTGCGGGGGGGCGGAGGTGGTCTGGTAATGTGTCGAGTTTAAGGCAGGAGCAGGAGGAGGCGCCGTGTGGTGGTGGTGATGCTCCTCATCCCTTCTTTCTCGGTTTTTGCTGCCCCGCGGTCGACCTGGGCCGTGGCGGCTTTTCTTGCTGCCGCGGTGCCTTCTTTCTCGGGGCAGCGGCGGTAGAGGTGTGGCTTTGTCCTCTGCATCTGCCTCTTCGAGAATGGGAGGTGTGCTCAGCTGGGACGTTTTGGAGAGAGATTTTGAGGGCTTATAGTCCAATGAGGAGGAGATTTTCCTGATCTTGCTGCTGGTGCCGAGGCTTGATGAAGATGTGATGCGCATAATCGACCCAAAAGTAGAGATGGTCACTTTGTTCTCAAAAGGACTGGAGTTGCTCTCTGACCTGTCATGGCCTTGTGTCCCTGCCATGGGACCATCTGCAGGAGTCAGCGCCGGTGGTTTGTGGTATTTAGTGTCCTCCTCATCATCCTCTTCCTCCTCTTGTTCCTCTTTATCATCCACCTCGTCTTCATCTTCCTCCCGAACAACAGGTCTCCTGTGGCGATCCTTCCGGTCCTCGCTGCTGTGGTCGTCGCCTACCCGATCGTGTTCACGGTCATGTCGTGATGAAGATGAAAACTGGTGGAAGTCCTGAGTAGAAGACAGAGAGCCGCCTGGAAACAACAACAACATTTATATATCTGCTAATTCATTCACCTGAACAAAATTCAAGCTAAACAACTAACATATCTTGAAGACGTGTAGCGATGTGGTTTATATTACACTTTATAAACAGCTGCAATAAAACAGGATAAGAATAATTGTGTGTTCAACTTTTATATTCTGGGCAGTGATTCAATTCAGGGTAGATAATAAATTGCAGGGAGTAACTTCAGCTACATAACTGACTCTAAACGTAGAAAAAAGGGTGATGAATAGAGTTGCAATGTTATGATTATTCCCGGAAATTTCCAGTTTCTAAATTTCTAAAGCGATTAGTCACAATGTGAATAACACGTTACGGAAACACGACTGGCGAAGTCTTATTTTCCATGTTTTGTTTTGGTACCTGTGTTGAAAGGGCTTGAGGAACAGGATGAAGACGAGCAGCTCTTTCCTGTGCTGCCTGTCTTTTTACTGCGATGACTATGACTGTGTGAGTTCAGCTTCTTGGATTTACCTTCACTGTCTTTACTGATGTGGTGACTGGAGGAGATCTGTAGAAAACCCCCCAAAACAATCAGTATTCAATCATTTTGTTTTGACACAGTCAAAGACGTCAATAATCCTTACCTTCTCTATGCTGCTGCTTGTCACAGAGGAACTCAGGCCGTCAGAAGACTTCTTATGACGCTCTTTTTGTCTTGTCTTGTCCTTATGACTCTGAAAAAAGTATACACAGATGAACAGGCTCACTCAGTTTCAAGGTTCACGTGCATGTCACATAAATTTTGATGGAATAGTTAAGGACTCTTTTTTAAATTTTATGTCGTATTTTGTGAAAAAGCACACACTTTACCTAAGCACTAAATAAAAGGAACCATTTTTATCTCAATACCAAAAAGCCTACGAAAAGCCCTTACCTTCCTCTGCTTGTGGTGGTGATGGTGTTTGTCCAGGGACGGAGAGCTGGAGCGGCCCCTTGACTGTCCAAAAGAGCTACCTGTGTTTTCACTTGAGCGTAACTTCTTCTGCTGCAAAAAAACAAACAAAAAAAAACAAGGTCTTATTTAAACAAAAAATATGCTTTCAATTCTGTGGAAAGCCTCTAATCTTACCAGTTTATTATAATGGTGCTTGCAGTAGCCACAGTATTTCACATTGTCAGCTTCAGGGCCCTCCTCCTCACACAGCAGACCAGCCATCTGAGCACTAGGCAGGGTCACAGGGTCAGACAAAGATAAAGAGGAAGCAAAAGTAAAATGTTAAAAGCCAATGCTAAGAATGACACTTGCAAATCCTCGGTCACTGGAAATATTCAGCTTAGTAGTTAAAAATAATTAAGAGCAAAAGCGGAACTTCGGTATGAACAATAATAGTTTTTTTTCCATAAGAGTATGTTGAAAATCCCTATCCGTATATACCTACAAAAGAATATCCTTTTCATTAATATAGTAAAATACACTCACCTAAAGCATTATTAGGAACACCATACTAATACTGTGTTTGACCCCCTTTCACCTTCAGAACTGCCTTAATTCTGCGTGGCATTGACTCAGCAAGGTGCTGAAATCCTTCTTTAGAAATGTTGGCCCATATTGAGAGGATAGCATCTTGCAATTGATGGAGATTTGTGGGATGCACATCCAGGGCACGAAGCTCCCGTTCCACCACATCCCAAAGATCCTCTATTGGGTTGAGATCTGGTGACTGTGGGGCCATTTTAGTTCAGTGATCTCATTGTCATGTTCAAGAAACCAATTTAAAATAATTGGAGCTTTGTGACATGGTGCATTATCCTGCTGGAAGTAGCCATCAGATGGGTACATGGTGGCCATAAAGGGATGGACATGGTCAGAAACAATGCTCAGGTAGGCCGTGGCATTTAAACAATGCCCAATTGGCACTAAGGGGCCTAAAGTGTGCCACAAAATCATTCCCCAAACCATTACACCACCACCACCAGCCTGCACAGTGGTAACAAGGCATGATGGATCCATGTTCTCATTCTGTTTACGCCAAATTCTGAATCCACCATCTGAATGTCTCAACAGAAATCGAGGCTCATCAGACCAGGCAACATGTTTACAGTCTTCAACTGTTCAATTTTGATGAGCTCATGCAAATTGTAGCCTCTTTTTCCTATTTGTAGTGGAGATGGGGTCTTCTGCTTTTGTAGCCCATCTGCCTCAAGGTTGTGCATGTTGCGTCTTCACAAATGCTTTGCTGCGTACCTCGGTTTTAACGAGGTTATTTCAGTCAAAGTTGCTCTTCTATCAGCTTGAATGAGTCGGCCCATTGTCCTCTGACCTCTAGCATCAACAAGGCATTTTCGCCCACAGGACTGCCACATACTGGAGGTTTTTCACTTTTCACACCATTCTTTGTAAAATGAAATGGTTGTGCGTGAAAATCCCAGTAACTGAGCAGATTGTGAAATACTCAGACCGGCCCGTCTGGCACCAACAACCATGCCACGCTCAAAGTTGCTTAAATCACCTTTCTTTCCCATTCTTACATTCAGTTTGGAATTCAGGAGGTTGTCTTGACCAGGACCACACCCCTAAATGCACTGAAGCAACTGCCATGTGATTGTTTGTTTAGATTCTTGTATTATTGATAAATTGAACAGGTGTTCCTAATAATCCTTTAGGTGAGCGTAAATGTTCCTTATATAGCAGCTGACGTTTCCTGCGAAAGTTTCCCATTTATTTGCAGCAGGCTACAATCAATTTTGTAGATCTAATATTACAATCTCCCAAACCGCTGCTGCCAAAAACAGCCCTTATAGGTTACTGAATACTCCACAAACATTTCAACAGGCCAATCTTTGTCAATATTTTATTATAAATAGTTCATGGATGGTGGCAGAGTGGTTAGCACTCCTGCCTCACAGCAAGAGGGTTGTGGGTCCTCTTCATGTAACCGTTTCTCCAGACATGTTAGTAATGTTTGCCCAATGATTAACTGTTGATAAGGATGGGAAAAGGCTCATAGACTAAGGACTCTAGAGGAACAATGATGAGAGGACTTTGAATGAAAAATCCTTATGCTCTTTAATGAACCATATAATTACTGCACATATGCTGTGGCAGATTCTGTATATAGTAAGGGCAAACTCTCATTAAACCAAAGACACATCTCTCAACACCTACCAAGTGACGTGGAAAGCCTGTCTGCAGCCTTGTCTGTTGCAGGTCATACATGCTCCACATGCAGCCTTGCTTTCTCTTCCATGATCCTCACAGATATAACATGTCTAAGAAAAAGCACAAGTATTTGTTAAACATATGTCTACCTGATTTGACTTCAGTGTAGGTTTTGTTTCGTCCGCTCCACTTTGATATTCAAGCCTAAGCTCACATGTGCAGTGATTCTCACATGTGAGAATCACTGCACAGAGGCGGAAGAGATAAACGGCGATTCAAATCCAACCACATCTATAAGTGTCGAGGAAGTTTTTTTGTGTCAGGGCAACAGATGGAGCTCTCCAGCAGAGCAGTTTGCTTTGTGCTTGCCGTCTGGTTGTACAAAACTGTTGGCCAGATGTTTGTGGATGCATGCAGCTGGTTGTGTTCAAGTAGCAACTAGACTCGGTTACTGAATACAATAATACAATATTATATTTCCCTCTCATTGTTACAACTGTCAGAATTGTATTTAGACAAATAGAAGCACTGTGCAGGATACAAGGGCACAGTGTTGTATTGTTCAGGTAGACTTTAAAATATTTCTGATCCAATATAAAAGAAATATCCGAGCTTTTGTGCTTCTTCCACAGCTATTCCCAGTGAGGAGTGAGGGAGTGAGTGGGTCAGACTCTTTAAAAAAAGGAGGGGGGGCAAAAGAGGCCTAGCAACAGGTGCGGGACAAAGAAACAGCAGGATTTTTACCTTTCTGCCTCTGCCCGCTCTGTTTGGCCCTTCGCTGCTCTCCACATCCTTCTCTACTCTCAGTTACACACATAAGATGTTTGATAAGTACTGAAAGGTCCGAGACATAACCAGGCT
Organism: Neodontobutis hainanensis; assembly: GCA_024349245.1. Classification (NCBI taxonomy): domain Eukaryota; kingdom Metazoa; phylum Chordata; class Actinopteri; order Gobiiformes; family Odontobutidae; genus Neodontobutis; species Neodontobutis hainanensis. Next base: position 771,410 of record JALDNG010000055.1, read on the forward strand.
GCACATTGGGAAGAGTGGCTTCTCAGGTTTTCACTGTCCATTGTAACGCTATCAAGGAATGCAGGCGGGCAAAGGCTGGATGAATGGCTCTGACTGAGAAAAGCTGCATGCAATTTACTGTAGCTGACACAGTAATATGAAACCAGACACTCATACCCTCACATGTGTACATTTATATGCAGGCACGCTCGTGCACACACACACTGTCAGAGACTGGCTGCTCAGCTCTGCCAGTCCATGCAAATATTGATTTCTTTGCAATGCGCCCTGCTTTGAAAGGCAGCTGAATGCAGGGATACGTTGCTCACTTTTTTAGCATACGTTCTGCGACTACCAAAAATGAAACAATTGAAACGTTCATGCTGTTTTTAAGGGAAAATTTAAGGTAGATTTCCAAGCTTTTCCACCAGCTAATTTTATGTTACAAACATTTTCAAAAATTTCAAGCTCTTTAAGGAGAACCCTGTAGGAAAAAATGTAGTTTTAGGCTTATTATCATTCACGCTGCATTAAAAGTGTCAGTACATGGCATGTACTTAAGTTGATCTGTGTCAGCTCCAGTCATTTTCAAATCCCGTCAGTTCAAGTGCTGCATGAACGTTTGCCCAAATATCTTTTGTCTAGTTTGTGCACACCATGAAGCTACACTTGACTCATGTTTTTCTCCATAAAAGTTCATTAAAACAGCTTCTCTATCGCTCACAAATTGATAAATGTGGGAATTTTGTAGAATTTGTCTGCTCATCAAGCCAACACATCTTATTTCTCTTTTTCTACTACGCTTAGAAAAAACTGTGCTTTCCTAAGATGTTTTTTAAAAGATCCCCCAGAGAGCAGGCGATGCCTCTACACATATGAGTTGTGACAGTTTGTACAGTATGTGTAGGTGGAGAGATAAAGAGATGTGCTCCGAAGAGCTGAGGTGTTTCCAAGATGTGTTGAAGACGCACTGCTTCATGGTTTGTCGAAACTACTGTTATTAACGGAGAAACGGCCACGTTCTTTACTTTTGTGGTGGATTTTACAAACGTTTTTTTAGAGGAAGCTACACATTTAGAGTATTCTTCTTTTGTCTCTAATCAGCATTCATTCTATATATAATGTTGTAAATGTTATAGTAAAGAGTATAACTTAATTACAATACTAAAACTAAAGCTAATAAACTAATTTTCATCTTTCTCATGCCAAACTGAATACACTGTACCTATATCCTCCTTGAATGTCTTCAATGGTAACTTCCTGTTTCTCTAGTCCAGGCAGATATTCATTTGTTGTCAGTCTAGTGGCCATATTGTCTATGTCTATTGTCAACACAGTCAAGGAAATAAACCAGTCCATCCATTTTTTGAGTGGTTTCCCCGATTGAAGGTTTACCCAGTCAGCAAAAGGGTGGAATTACTTTTGACTATGACCCCACCCTATTTTTTTTTTAACACAACAAAGACATTGCTAAATAAATTAAATATCCTGTACAAGTATTCTGTAAGTTGCGTATCATCCCATTCCTTTCAGTAAATCTGTTAATGCTGGCGATGCTTTCAACTGAAACAATGGCTGACTGTTTTGTTGTTAATGTGTGTGAACCCTGGTAGTGAGTTTTAAAAGCTGCATAATATACTCTATACACTATGAGCAATATATTTCTCTTATATTCTCTATGACAAATGAAAACACATACATATTAACTCATCCGCTTTATGAAGTTAACCGTGAATGTGCCAATACCTTGATGTATCTCTCATGTGGGACGTACTGTAGGATGATGGGCTCCATTGTGAGAACGTTGGCAAATTGCACCTCAGGGATGTAGAGTGCACAAACAACATGAGCCCAACCTGAAGAAGAAGAGAAAGCTATGAGCTTTTATGTATATGAAGGTCTGTGAAAAGAGGGATTTGAGAGAACCAGGCCAGGCTGCATTTACCTCCGCTGTCCGTCCTCTTGAGGGCACCATCTTTGTGGGGGCACAGCTCACACCTCTGAACAAGGCACAGGACAGGAATCAGCATGGGTGATTCACCAAAAACAGGTAGGTGCAGCGATGGGAGGGATGTAATCATGTGGCGTTGGCAATACTCACCACACGCGCTGCCCTTTCCTGTGACTCACACTTCCGACAGAACCAGGGACCGGTGGGCACTTGGACGATGCCATAGCATGCTAGGACAGACACACAACAGCTCACTGTCATAATCATGTAACACACTATGCACTTTGCCTTTTCACCCTTTCTTTTTGAGTTTTAACATTGTTTAACACATAATTGATGAGAAAATGATGTGCACAGTATATTAATACTGTGGTACCTTTGTACTGTTTAAGATTTAACTGTGTTTCTGAAAAGACTGAGGGTAGAAAAAAATCTAAGACTTGTAAGAAAAAGAGGCAAAAGTCATTTTTTCTAAATTATGTTGTGTTTTAGATTGCTTCTACTTAGTTTAGAAACATGAAAGCAACAAAGCATGAACACAAGGAAACACTGTGTCTGTGTGTCCAGAGAGGGCCTCGCTGGACCATTCTGTCGCAAAATCAAGCCTTGGGCATTGGGCAGTGTTTGGTGAACCCAAACGGGCCAGACTGCCACACACACTTAACCTGAAGTGGCATCAAGGCGCCATCCAGACGCGGTGTCACCGGCCCTGTGCGTTCAATCATGTGCGCAAAGAGGAAACAACAAACTGCACGCCTACCTACCCCTCCCACACACGACATTCACACAAACACGCACGTACACAGACCTTCCTACCTGAGAGGCTGTAGCGACCAGCCAACACCGCTGGCTGAGCCGCAGCTGCCCGGTAAAGACGCGCTAGCGGCGGCTAATCTTACCTTGGTGGACGGCGACGCTGCAGCCGTGTCCATCACAGTACACCAGCGGATTCTCAGCCCAGCCTCGCTCGTCTGAACACACGCAGCAACCTCCGACCATTTCCCGCATGCTGTTCCCATAGAAAGAAATGTATTTCCCTCCCGGCAACGGCTAAGACCTGGGCCAGGCCTGTCAAGTGGTCGTCCCGCGCTCTAACGACGCACCAGGCATAGTCGGTGGCCGAGTTTGTCGCGCAGTTGTCGCGAATAAACCAAATCTCGGCGTGGGGTTTGTGGTGCTGCTGCTACGTTTTTCCGTGATGTCCTCCCCGTCCCCATAGAGCCGATGCAGTGCGCATGCTCATATGTGCTTCATTGGGTCGGAATAAAAGTCACAGCAAAGGTACAGCAACTTGTTTTTCATGGAAGCCCGCCTTCTTCAGTAAAAAGTTTTAACAATTAAACATGAATGTGCGCTTCTATTTGTCGGAGAGACGAGCCGAACAACAGAGCTGTCTTTATTAACGCTTTATGGATTAGTAAAACATGTGGATTAGTCAGAGAACCGCTGGCTGGTCTGCGTTAATGTTGTTGCTAAAGCGCCATCTTCGGGGTTTGCACAGAACAGCAGGACCATGTTACACAGTGTTTCACCAGCCACTGTCTGGAAATGAAAAACATCCTGTGCTTTATGTAATGCTTTTGACTACGACCTTGAGATGTGTTACATGCGGTCACATAAAAAAAATACAATTGAAATCCACTTGAATTTATGGAATAGAACTACCTAAGGAACTATGCAAGCACTACATATATTCCACAGACATTCTTTCTTTAAAATTATGACCTGGTTTGGTTCAATGTTTGATTCAAGGTTGGTCCAGTTTTGTTGTTGATTACCGTCATTTAGATTTTGGCTGATAACTTGGGAGACCTTTAGCATAATCCAGTCAGCAGATGTCACTAGATCACTCAGACCCTGAACATTGATGACTCTATTCTAAACTGAATGAGTAAACTCTGTCAAGTTAGGTGGTTTTGTAGTGGAATTGGGACTTCAGACACACATTGGCATAAATACATACACATCTGATTAGGAAGGTCATGTGTAAAAAACTGCTTTTCTATCTAGATATTTTTTTTAACAGCAATAAGTCATAGTTTATGTGCATACATAGAAACAGCACGATGCTTTGTATGTGTATTAAAGTATTTATTCAGGACATTTTGTTGTGGGTATGCCAAATTGTGCAATAGATCAAAAATAATTCAGACTTGAGAGACTTTTACTTACTGAAGCACACATTTTAGCTACAACACATGGAAACAAAAATATACCTCTGACCTCTAGCCTCCATTAACAATACTGAATAAAGCACACATACCACCCTATTTTACATCTTCTACTGAGAAGCCTTATAATTGGAAAAGAGAAGCACTGCGGTTGTACTTTTGAAATGGATGACTGAGCTTTTTCATCTGACATATGGACATGAAGCTGTGATAACAGTTTGCCTCAAGTGTCACTTCTCGTCGGGCCCAGATAAAGAAAAGGGAACTGGCACCGATGGAGAAGACAGATAGTGTTCTACCAGCTGGATGAGGCTAACACGCTGCTCTGAGCTCAAGGCAGTAAGCCGTGACCGAGTCCCCACTCACGTAAAGTTAGTCCCACAAAGACTATTCCAGAAAACCTGTTTTAACGTGCGTTTGACTAATTACTAATAACCGTTAATGTGTGGGAGACGAGAGAGATGAGAACAGTAGGTTTTACATTTACTAATAACAAAATCCAAAGGTGTTTGTCTGTTTACTACTAATTCAATACTTGCATTATCTATCTTCCATCAGCAGACATAGAACTAGTGCCCCTGTCTTTTGATTTTGAAAATTTGAATGTGATTTATTATTTTTTTCAAATTTTATTTGATTGAGTTTTTTATTAACACTATATAAACACAGATCAGAACAGCTGACAAAAGTACATAAACCCAGCTGCAAGAGTGAAGCTTTTTCTTTTGATGCCGTGATGTGCGCTTCTCTGAAAACCACAGCCCTAAAGGAGATGTGTGACCTTATAGATAATAGAATGTTTTATGCACTCTTTCACTTTTCAGTCGCTAAAACAAGATGAAATAGACTTCTGTTTTATTACCTTTGTGCATGTATCAGGCAAACACAACAAATGATAAACAATGGATTCATCATTATTATTATTATTATTATTATTATTATTATTATTATTATTATTATTATTATTATTATTATTATTATTATTATTATTATTATCTGTTTTGTATCATTTATAACATGTTATATATTAACATTCAACAAATAAACCAGGAGTTTCTAAAAACAAATATGTCAATTACGTACAGGCTTCATGTCATTTTTTCAGATGAGTGTATACTGACTAAAAACACTAAACCCATTCTCTTTCTCACAAACACTAACATTTAACACATCAGACTTACGCCCCAACGGCGTGACAACTGCTGCATCATGTTTTAATTTCTGAAACAACTGGCTACTTAGATGAGTGTCTGTCCCAGCCTCAATAAAAGCTACTTCAGTTCTAGACGATGTTCGCCGCGAACTATGTGGGAAGAAAACTCATAACGGTCTCGACTGCGGTGGCCACAAACGTTGCACTCAAGGGGGTCACGAAATCCATGGCATCCCATGTGGATGGTAAACATTACATAGTCCAGAAAGATGACCCTGCAGTGGCCACAGGGGTAAACTGCCCCAGGAAGTGTCCCGGACTCCCCGTCGGCCCGCATCACACGCAAAGCCTCAAGTGGCGACAGAGGAATGGGCTGGGCATGTGGGTGAGAGCCGCCATTCTGGTGGTTCAAGCCCCCCAGCAGGTGTCCCAGGCTGTACAGCATGGGCTGGTGGCTGTCAGTGTGGAAGGAGTCCAAACTGAGAGATGGCTGGCTGGCAGGATTGAGGCCCAGTATCGGTATGCCCATTTTGTGGCCGTTAGTTAGACCCAGAGGACTGATGTCATTGCGGGTCAAAGGAATAGGGTAGGATCTGTGGGAAGGGGCCTGGTCACCGTCAGGATGAGGCTGTAGGTGGGGATCAGGCCCTGGAGAACCAGGAGGGGGGTCAGGTCGTTGAACCAAGTCCCTGTTAAAGCTTAAGTCCAGGCAGACTCCACTGTCACCTAAACCGGCAACATGAGAAAATAAATATATAATATATAAAATAATTTGAATCTGGAGGAAGTATCACTTACTTCATGTCACAAAAATAGAAGAGAGCAAGCAGCAGTTAAGGAAGCTATTGGACTAAAAGTGAAAGACCCCCACAGGCTGAGCTGAGCCAGTTGTTAGTGTCTGTGGTGTAAAAGGGCATAGGGAAACAGAGAAACAGGCAACACAGAGAAGGCCTCAAATGCAGCTGCACCACAGAAGAGACTCACAGACACCTGCTCACGTTTCTCGCTTCCCGCCTGTTCTCAGTCTTTGTGGTTGCAGACATTACTTCTCTTTTCCCCTGTGGTTGTCATATTGAAAGATCTTGCATCATTTGTTAACCTGATGGAAATGTAGGAGTGTGTGTACACCCATGTTTTATCAGCAGCTTGAGGCTTGATTGTAAAACTACAATCAAAAGTTAGTAAGACTTAACCAAAGGTGAGAATCAGACATTGAGTGTGTGTGCCCCTAGTTTGGGAAATCAAGTTGCAATGTCTACCATTTACTGAAACTACTGTCTTTTCTTGTGTTCCACCCAAATTATTATGAGAAAACACAGTCACTAGCAATTTACCATCAATTTAAAAGCATGCTGCATGTTTTTGATTCACAAAAAATATATAAATTATTTATTCATGCGTATTTACCGATACCTACCTATGACATACATCAAGCAGAGAATTTAGGACAGTGCAGACCATAGTGATGTGTACAGGCACAAGGCAGGTGCTCTGCCCTAAAATCCTGTTTGGCAAGAGATGGAGGCCAGCAAAACAGAACAAATAACTCAGACACACAAATTGAATTTTAAAATGGCATTTTTGCACATGAAAAAGCACAATTGAACACTTGAGGAAAGCAGCAATAAGCAATGTGTTGAATGTTAAGGTAAAATATGCAACTGGTAGTTAATAGTGTTTCTAGTCTTACCAGTAAACTTTTGCGGCATTGAACTTTTCCTTTTGGCAACATTGCTGGCAAGCCTGTCAAGCAGTAGAGCACGCTCAGTGCCCATCTGATTCCTGGTTGCCTGGTTGTCCTCTGTATAAAAATAAAATGACAGAACATTGTTACAGGAAACTAATAACTCCAAAACATACAGTGAACACTGTACTGTCAATGTCTTTAATGTTAGGAAGCAAAGTACAAATCTTACAAAACACAAACATTTGTAAAGTCACACCAGGAGGAACAAGATATTAATTTGAGAAGCGCTTTTGACCTCACTTCCTGGTGCTTTTTTATTTCACCAAAGTAGGAGCGAAGACCACAGGATGTGCTTCCTCACTACGACGACTGTTATGTATAAACTTACGACACAGGGTCACCACTGTGGTATAGCAATTTTTGTGTTTTTGTAAAAAATGTCCCATCGATAGGTAAAGGCCTAGGGGAACGGTTAGCGAGATATAGGATGTGTGTATGTTTGCCCTACATACTGTAGCTGGCTTCCCCTTTACTGCACCACACACGAGAAGCGGTCTTCATTGCGTTGTTCCTTAACACCGCAGCAGCCATAACCTATTTAGCTCTAATGATGGGGTAACAGCAATGGGCTCATTCATTTAATGAGGCTATAAAGAGAAGCATGGTTTGTGTGCCTGTGCAAATGTTGTGCACCGGAACACAACAGTGGTAAAAAGACATTAACAGTATGAGTTTTGTTTTTCTGACTGAGTGCATTAAAATGAGAATGCTCAGCTTGAGCTGGTAATAAAATGTGAATGTGTAAAGAGAATACAAGTGGCAGCTTACCTCTGTCAGTGGGACCTTTGCTCTGAATGTACAAATGGCACCTCTCTCTGTGCTCTTCAAGGGAGCTGCGCTGCTTGTAACTTCGACTGCAATGGTTGCACTTGAAGGGTTTCTCTACTGTGAGAATCAATGTAATTATAACTCATTCAACAACAACAATACTCATTTTCTCCTATTGTACTTGACTTATATAAACGGATGATCTGCAGATGGTCGAGGTGAAACTCATGAACTGAAACTCAATGAGTAACTTTGAGTGAGTGAGCTATTTAACATGATAAACTTAAAGGGTGTTACTGGAAATATACTTGGAGCTATGCATATGTTTCAGCCTGACTTCCAAGAACGACAAGTCAACATGACACAGTGCGCAGGTGCATACAAATATCAGTGCATATCACTCTCTCGTGAATAAGCTGTATGTGGCTGGTACCAGAATGGGTGCGCAGGTGGCCACTCAGAGCATCACGTCGACGGCAGGCGTAGCTGCACATGGGACATTTGAAAGGCTTCTCCCCCGAGTGCAGTTTGATGTGGCGAAGCAGGTTTCCCTTCTGCGTGAATGAGGCCCCACACTGTGTGCAGTGGAAGGGCCTCTCACCTGTCAGATGAACAACAACATGCCTTTATGAACACATGAACAGATGTGTCTTACTAAGAGAAGTATGTTTCTTTGATTCTCACAGCACTAGTCTCTTGCAGTTTTTAACAATCACATCAAATTTATTTCAAAATTTGAAATGTCGTGGTAAAAAAGTGTTTGTTCCTTTACAGCATCTCAAATCTAAACATTCATACTGTTTGTATGTCAACAAGCTTGAAAACAGATCAAGATGTTATCCATGATGGTTATTACAAACCGAAAAACTGTTGCCAAGCCAGTTGTGTACTTCCCATGTAAATGACCAAAGCTCATGAGTTCCCTCTGAAGGCTGGCTAAATTCTGCGTTATAACCTTTCTCACCCATGGATCAAAGACTGAAGAAGGAAATATTATGTATGCCTGGTATATCAGCTTCAGTCAAAAGAGAATATAAGTGTAATAAATGAGAGGTACTAATGAAGTGAGGTAGTGTTGATAAATAGTCACATTAATGACAAATGATGAAGTGGAAAAATGACACTAAAAAGAAGACACTCCCTTCTGTGAAAGCATTCTTCTTTGTGTTTAAAATGATCATAACCGCTTACACCTTAAACCTTTTTAACTTTTTGGTGGAAAGTTTTACATGTTGAGGTAACTTGGGGTCATTGAACTGATCATGGAAGGTTTGGTTACTGTTGAGTAAACGTAGAAGGTGTGACTTCTTCAGACAATGAAATCCATAGGATTTACAGTGAGTACTAGAAGCGTTTGGATACATATAAATCAAGGCCTCTCACTCTTTGTTTTGCTTTTCATAAATGCCTCTGACAGAGTTCTGTGACAGATTTTTATTATAAATATGAATAATTACGTATGCACACGTTTAAACAAATATTCTGTCAACATGTTGACCTGTGGAGACATGGACTGTCAGTATCTGTTGATTTCACAACTCTTGTGTTTGAGGTCAGGTGTATTGGCTGTGTTCCTGTGCATACCCGTGTGGCTTCGCTTGTGCACCAACAATACGTTGATGCTGACGCAGGACAGGCCGCAGATGTCACAGCTCAGTTTTCCTGTTGGTTGGATGCGGGAAGACGCGGATCCGGACACAAAGTTCCCGTCTGCTGTTACTCCTGCATCTGTCAGAGCGGTATTGTCATAACGTGAGTAATCTACCAGCGACAGATCCTGTGGCTCAGTCAGGGCACTGTCTTCATCGCCCTCATCATCATCCTCCTCTGTTTTGTCTTCATCAAAGCCTTCCTCTGTCTCGTCCTCACTGCCCCCTTCTCGTTCTTCTTTTGGGACGATCTCATCATCTTTCTCAGTTTTAACGAAAGGCTCACTATCTTCCATGTCATCAGTCTCATTTTTGATAATATCTAAACATGAGAAAGGAAAGAAAGAAAATGTATTGTGCACTTTAAATATTAATGTGGAAATACATGTGAAAAAATACAAAAAATACAACCTTAAAGCTATAATATGTAGCATTTTCATAATTTTAATAATTATTAAAATCCCAATCATTTTCCACAGATGTCCCATCCCATAATATTAATGTAAATATTTATGTAATTTGGCAGTTTATATATTATGTTTTTTTTTTTACAATAGAGGGATGTTTTAAAAAGCTTTTCTTTCTTAGCTAATCACAGCTCAAAAATAAGCAGAAAATACAGTAAAATGCAGACAGCTGAACCAAGAGTAAAGGCCAGGTATGTTTAGAAACAAACTCTTATGTCAAAATATGAAGCAAAGTAAGCCTAATTTGACTTCACTCTAAATGCTGTCTTCATGTACAGCTGCATATACATACACACACACATATATATATATATATATATATATATATATATATATATATATATATATATATATATATATATATATATATCCCCTGATGAAGGCTGGAATGTGTGGGGGCTCAGTAGAGTCAACTAAGACATCCCCTAAACAATAAAGCTTTGAACTGTGCCTTGGATTTTTTGTGTTTTTGCATTTTTATGTAGTTGGATAGTTTAATATCAGTACATCTCCAAAGTAAAGGGAGCTGTATTTGGGCCAATGTATAATGTCACAAAAGATGTGTGCCTGAGATAATGGCAAGGCATTTCCTCTGACTACACAGAAACTAGAAGCAGAGAAGAAGGCGCCTCATGCTGACAACTTCATATTCAGAGATTTAGTAGTTTAAACTGTTTAAATGTTGCCTTTGTGCACTCACATGGTGCACTATAAATGTACTGCAAATGTACAATAATGTACAGGCCGTGCTTGCAGAACCTCTCACCTAGCCTTTTGCTAAGTGTCAACCAACCCCTGTGCATTCGGCTTCATCCAGAAACCACACTGTGGTCTCAGCGGTGGCTGATGATGAACTGAAGAGCAGCGCCTTGTATTGTGGAAAGCGCTCAGAGGTGATATGGAAACTTTGCACGCACAGGACTCTGAGAGGCCCAATATAGAGTCCATCAAGTCAGCAGTGAACCGCAGGCTTTGCAACAAATGCACAGTAAAGTTTTAGGAAATGCAGCCAGGGGGGAGTTGATAGCAGTCAGAAACAAAAGAGAAGTATATTAAATCTAACAATCCCTGAGATTCTGCAGCAATTAAGTTGCAAACATAGATTTTTAATGGGTTTAAATTTGGAAAAGTGGCTTAGTGTTGCTTTAAGGATAAAAGTTGTAACATACAAGTACACTCTAATCTTGATTTTAGTGAAACTCAAGGAAGAACAGAAAGTATATATGAATATAGTCCAATCCATTCTTCTATCTGCATATTATTATTATTCCCTTACCAAGAGGATCCTCTCTCTCTTCTTCTTTCTGTGGCTTCACATCTGCAACCTCACTGCAAACATCTGTAAAGTGGCTCCATGAGTAAAGATGTGATGTTTCTTTTTAAATTTTCATTATATGCATTGCTTGGGTCAATCACAAGTATTGCTAATAATTTCAGGCCGCAGATACATTACGTAAAAATATGCACAATGTGCCATTAGCTGTAATAATGCGTGTCACTGTGATGAACAAGAGTGCATCATCTGTGAAGGGAAGTGTGCACGCTCATCGCATACAATATATGCACAAGGACTCAGGACTTACCCATCCCGTCTTCCCCTTGAGAGTTGATCTCATGTTTGTCTGCGTTCATGATGGAAACAATCTATGAAGAACATATAAAACCTGCTCAGAAGTCAGTTATTTGCATGCCACTTAACTGGAACAAAGTGTTGACAGAGAAATGAAGTGACCACCTAATATCTAAAGGAGGTGGGATTGTCGCACATGTTCATGATGTGACATGCTGTCAGACAGTGAGGCTCGTCTAACTTTCTAAATGTCCATTACCCCATTTCTTTAAAGGTATTTTTACAAAGCATGTACAGAAATATACACATCACTAAAGTAAAAGCCCATGGTTGATTGCCCGACCTTGTAACTACATTTAGCCTGGTGAGAAACAAATGTGTTCTCTGCACATGCATTTCCTGCCAAGTCTGAAGATAGGCGCAAATGTAAAAAGCGCTTCCACGCTAAAAGCCACTGACATCGCCACCGCCACGACTTAAAGGCAAATTTAGACAAAACAAGTACAAAGAAGAAAACAATATACATACACTGTGTGCACTTTTAAAAAAACAGTGTCATAAAACATGAACAACATTACATTTAAAGTTACAGAATAGTTAAAAAGTAATGTAATCTTAAGAGAAATTTCTACCAACCTGTTTTAAAAATATGTATTAGATTTAGATTATAAAACAATCAATAATGCAAACTATCAATTAAAAAAATATACTAAATTTAAAATCAATGTTAACTAATTCTACAATCACAACCTTTAATATTACTTTTTTAGTGTATATTTTAAATCTTACCTGTTTTTGTTGCTCAGCTTCAGAGATGAACCGGTCTCTGTAGATTCCACGCTCCTCGACTATCTTTGAATATGGAATAAAAGCAACGTCACAGGAGAAATCCCTTAAAGGAACAGGAACTGGTTTCGAACAAGGTGGAGCAAGAAAGACCAAAACATACTGTACCAGCCTGTAGCACGTATTTCATGGACGTATCTTGATTGTAAAGTATTTCAGATGACTTTTTAAAACCTTCACATGTTAAAGTTTCAAAGACCAGTTTCAGAACAAGAAAAAAAACAACAACATCAGATAAAAATCCTTCACATGTTCCCTGCCCTGTCTGCTGAAGGAGCTACACCTCCATCTTGTGGCTAAACATAAAGCAGTTTATTTTAAAAGTAAAACAAAATCAAACAGCATCATTTTTATTTATTTTTTTACAAACTTAAGATAACTTATTATAGTTCTTAGCATTTACAGAAATTAAATGTAAGTCTGCATTCAGGGTTTATATTTAATGAAATCTTGCCAATGATGCTTTATATATATATTTTTTTTAGAATAGAGCAAAAGTGGATGTTCAAAATATACAATAAATTTTCAAACAATTTCTGTCCCTTCAGTTAATTAATATTACACAACTGTTATAACACACATTCCCTTTAGAGACACTTGAAATCTGGAAATCTGTTTTATGAATGTCTGAACTAATATATTCATTCATTCATTCATTTTCTACCACTTAGTCCCATTAGGGGTCAAGGGTGACTGGAGCCTATCCCAGCAGCTTTGGGCCCGAGGTACATCCTGGTCAGTGGCCAGTTAGTTGCAGGGCTAACATTTAGAGACAGACAGTGACAGTAGTGACAGACAACCATTCACTCTCACATTCATTCACTAGGAACAACTTAAACTTGCCACTTAACCTATACATGCATGTCTTTGGACGGTGGAAGGAGCCGGAGTACCCGGAGAGAACTGGTAACACGTGGAGGACATGCAGACTCCGCACAGAAAGACCGGAGTCAGCCGAGAATGTTTTTTTTTTGAGTCAGCAGGAGTGCTATTCACTCTGCCACGTGCACCCGTGAACTAATATAGAATAACTGATATTAATCAATTCATTTTGAGGCCACTGCAGTCTAAAGTAACAATAAAGAGCAGAGCATTTGTTTTTAGCTCCCCACCCCCCGCATCTCAAAACACACTCACACAGACTCAAACACCTCATATCCAGGCTTTACCCATAAAGCAGCTGTGCTCGAACAGTTAGCGGTCCACTAACTACCCACAGATTCAGTACAGTCATATTACCGTCTCATTAAAGCTATTAACTGAAAACTGTCTGGTTGTACTTCTTTCTGCTTCCTGGGCTGAATAATTACATTTTCCAGAACCAGTACTATAAATGTTTAATTTTGATGGATATAAATAATAAAAAAAAAAATGTGGAGTCCTTGCATTTATTGTCAAAAAGACAACAAACTGGACTTAATACAGAGCCAATGCTCCTTGTTGTGGCCATCTGAAGCCAAATTTGGAACATTTCTCAGCAGCATATATTGTAAAAACATCTTGTATATTAATAATATATGATCCCATACCACATTTGCAAAATACTGAACTATCCATTAACTATCTGGGTACTGAAATCCATTATACTAAATCTGTAAAGACAATTTAGCACTGCACTATTATCATATATTAACTCAAAAAAATAAATTAATCTCATAAAAGTCTTCTTCAAGGAGCATATCACATTGAAAACAGGCAACACCTAAATTTTAATTTCTGATCCTTGCAGGATGTAGCTGCTGTGTCACTTTCTCCACATTGTTGCACCCACCTGTGTGAGTGATCAGCCCTCGAGGACTTGGCTGTTGCCCATGGCCTGCCTATGGCAACCAGCCACCAGTCAGAAGAAGAAAGCCCGGAGAAAGCACACTCACAAAAGGCATTACAATACATGCTGGGTTTCCATGGCAAAATGGAAGAAACACAGGGAAAAAGAGACGTTGACCAATAAAAGCTTTGATTTCGGACCTCGAAGGTTGGGCGGAGGGCATGTCCTTTCACACGAGCAGACAAGAACAAAGTCACACACAGATTTACTGAGTCTTTTCATGATCTGAAGTGCACAAATATATTAAAATCTGTCCCGGCTTGCAGCATTGTAAAACTTATCCTACAATCCCACTGCTGGGAGAGCTTTTTTAGGACCCATGGGGGGCAGGGCATTCAAGGAGCAGGGGGGTACACTGTGCATTTGCCTTTTATAGCTGCCCACTCCAGTTAGTTGCAAGAGAGGGGAAAGAGAAAAGAGCGATCGGGGGGCAACATAATGAGAATAGGTGGTGGGTGGATGTGGTTTTAAAAAGGGGCTGATCATTAGACAATGTTTCAGACCCTAAAGGCATCGACAGTACACGTGTTCGCCAGTGGCACTTGATTAAAACATGGGAATGTTGTTGATGTTGTTAATAATGAGTTTTTGTTCATATTTATCCAAATGCTTTGTGCAATCATTATTTAAGATCTAAAGGTTTGTTGTAAACATCAAATGAAGATAAATAATAACCAGAAATTTCTGATTGCATTGTGGATATGTACAAGTGAGAAGGGTGTTTTTTTTTTTCTCTTCTTCTCTTGCTGCACTCAGGAGCAGTGCGTTTGAGTCAGAGAAAGCTAGACAGAGGGAGGCAGAGGGAAAGGGCTTTTCTCTGCTGTGCTTTTCAGCCCCTCTCTCTCTGTACAAAGAGGCGTGTCCATGGACCAGTATAAAGTCCAAGCAGAGTCACTCGTGTTGAGCCATTCTCAGGAGCCAGTCTTTTGCACTGCACACCAGCCAGAGGAGTAACCTACAGCTGTGACCTAACCGCTGAATTTCAACACTTGGCATTTGGACACAGATTTTTCCGAAAGAGTCCAGCCTCTGAATTGGACCTCAAATACAGAGCAAGACTCACCTGAGCCCTGGTGGATATCCGTCCTGCAACATAACATTCATGCCAACATAAAACAAGTTTTTTATCACCAACACATTTGTCAGCCAAGCGTGATCAAGAGCAGCAGGTTCCAATTTCATCTCAGTGAAATTGAATCAAAGGAACGAAGTGGCAGCACAGCAGAGGCATTGTGTCCCTGCAACTGAGACAGTAACCTGCTGAAAATATCAAAGACCATCCTGGACAAAGCCGTCCTTTTAAACCTGTCGTATTTTTCTTAAATTGTTTTTTGGCATAGGCGGTGATCTGAAAAGAAGGTAAAGAGGATCTATCTTACCCCAGTGTAAAGGACTGTGTGCAGGTGAGGGGCTGCTATGGTGCGTGCAGGGGGTCTGGCAGCAGCTCCATCCTGCTGGGGCCTGTGGGTGCTTGGTTCCCTGTCTCTGGCTGTCTTGTGCCTGTCGGACCAGGCCATCCGCTGCCCACTCTGCACTGAGGAAAAGCTGGCTGCTTGCCGTCAACCTGAGGGCTGCGAGGAAACAGTGAGAGAACCCGGCTGTGGGTGCTGCCCCACCTGCGCACTGCCCAAAGGGGCCCATTGTGGTGTCTACTCCCCCCGATGTGGTACGGGCCTCCGGTGTTACCCACCCCGAGGTGTGGAGAGGCCACTGCACTCACTGATGCATGGTCAGGGGGTCTGCACCGATGAGAGAGAGGTGGAAGACAACTCAGGTGAGAGTTACAGTGTCTGTACCACAGCCAAAACATAAGATTATGACCAAAGAGTGGGTCACTGTAGATATGTATGTAAAGCGCTTTGGTTGCCCGAGAAGGGTGCAGGAAAGCGCTATATAAATGCATGCCATTTACCATTTACCATATGTCACCACAAAAAATACAAATATATGAATGTTAGGTTTAGCTTTTTATGAAAAACAGTTAATTCATTTACCAGTATAATAAATATTATAATTAAAATAAAACTCCACAACAGAGTGTAATTATGCTAAAATTACACCATGGACCAGGAAGTCTGGGTCTGCAGATAAAAGTTTGGAACGCTGACCCTGTCCCTCTTGCTCTGAGGACCATGGTCAAGCAGCTCTGGTTGTCCTTTGGCTGTGCTCTGTAGGCCTTACCTGCGCTGGTCAGGGTCAGAGTTCAGGGAGTGTGACAATGTACTGCTTGTTTACCCTAATCTTAGCTAAGCTCCAAAACAGTGCGTGAACACAGCTCTTCACGCATGGCCTAATGGGAGAGTGCACAGTCCCACTTTCTGTCTTTGCCACTGTGAAAGGGGCCCAGCTCTAAGACAGAGAGCAGGCTTAGTACGAAGCAAGCTGAGGTGCTCGTATGTTTAATGTCTAATTAAATTCTATCAGTTTCATAAGTTCATTTTAATAACAAGATTGTATTTGGTTAATTAAACACTTTGCAGGGTTATGCTGACATCCTTATGAGCAGGTATAAGTAATGACGGCAGTGAGAAGCATTGTGGTCCTAGGAATATGAGAGGGACCATGTGTGTGTTTGTAATTGGAGGAGGTAATAAAAGCTGCTGTATGAAATGGCTGTAATGGAGTGTGGCTGTCTGGGGCTATTAGAGCTTTCTGCAATCTGTAATACACTTGTGCTCTTTCACCAATGCCCTCATTGCTCCTGCTGCCACCACTGCAGATGTCTCACTCTTCTTGTGCCGTCAGTGTCTTCATTACTCTCTTAGAGGCCGCGCTCTCATTTGCCTCTGTATTGTTTCATTCTTCATGCAGAGACAAAAGTCTGCTTCTACTTTCTCACAGCGGGATGTCTTATCTTCATATCCAGTTTGTCTTTGCAACTCTCTGCAAAGGGAGTGGTGCAGACTTCCATTATGCAGTATGAGTCAATTGTTTTAATGTGTCACAGACAAAGGTGGGTTTTTTATTTGTTCCAGATTATCTAGTAACTGGCCCAGCAGTGCTTCTTCCAGCCATGCAGCGCTCCCAGACAGTCGCTAATGGCGGTGGGCTATCTGTTAGTGCCAGAACACCAAAGGTTTGGATCAGCTCAGCCAATATAAAAGTCCCTGGACACTCATCTCTATTGCAGCATCTGTTTCCCTTGGCCCTGGGTGCACACCACCCCCACCCCACCAGCACCAGCCCTAACAAGCTTCGGAGTGCATCGCCCACCGCGTCCAGCTTCTTCATGAGGATGAGCTCATCGGCACTCTCGCTGCCAGAGTTGAAATGAGAGCCTTCTGCTGTGTGCAGGGCCAGTGTAGGTTAGGCCGGCACATAGCGTGACTAAATGGAATCAGAAAGAAGAGGAAAGCTGTTTAGAGCGTGATAAAAAAAAAAAAATACAAAAGGGCTGTGCACTTGGATTGACTGCGTAAATCTTTGCTTAACATTTTACTACAAGACCCCTTCATTAAGGGCATTTAAGAGGTTTGGAACTTTGTCATTAATTGCACTGTAAACCTCTTTTATTATTAATAAATTCTTAAGAAGATGGTACAAGTCATGCTCACTATTTCGCAAGATTGTAGACGAGTGTAGGTTGTGACCTTTTCTTGTATTTGAGGAAAAATGTTTAATCATCTAATAGCATATTGTAATAGCAATGATCTGAGCAAAAGACACTGAAGATATTGAGACCCTGTCTAAACTCAATAATCAAAGATTTTAATAAATGTGAATCTGGCCAATCACATGCTCCAATTGAAATAAGAGACTTTCCCATTGGCTGTTGGGCTACACGGCTTGTTAACATTAAATCATTGGTGACAGAAAGTCCTTCTGAGAAAGTGTCTATTCCAGCACTGGATATGTCGACTTACATAGCAAAACAGCAACATAAATAGAGAAAAGGGAAGCCAAGCGTAATGCACATAAATATTGGCACTGCATTCACACAATGATAAACGAGATAGAGATAACTGCAGGATCACACCAGTCAAAGGCTGAACTAAGAGCTAGGAGTTTAAGGTAAGCTCTAAACTTCAGTTTGTTAATTCAGTTTTTCTTTTACAAATGAAATAAAAGTACTAAAGTAAATAATGAATAAATATTATACAAATACATAGCATGGGCCATTTATAAAACCTTTATAAAGTAGCTTTTTGTAAAGGGGTGTCAAGGTTATTGCAGCCCTTTTGTGCTGTATTGATCATCTGGTACATAACTAGGTTTTAGTGGAGCATGTTCAGACCCTTTGAAAAGTTCATAAGTTTAGTTTTTGGTCTTCTGTAATCCGAGTACAAGGTCTGCTGGCCTCAATAACTTCTCAGCCTTGCAGTCTGTCATAACAAAGCAGGGATGCTCTGCCTAATAAATCCCACTGTAAATCAATTCTTCTGGGCAGCAGATCCACTGTATAAGAATGTCCAGTGTAAACCAATGAAAATTGTGGCGGCACTGAGACAATTCAAAAGGCACAGGGGAGAGCCAAAGAGCAACTCTACTCACAAGCAGGAGATTTCCTTTGTGGCACGTTCACCAGTTCTTATGCATTATTAAACAAGGGGGTGCATCTCCTGAATACACACTGCCCTACTCCTAGCAACAGTGAACACGCTGGATAAAAATAGAAAGAGTGTTTTTAAAAACCAACCAAATTTCCGATGAAAAAAAAATTATGTAAAAGAGATAGATGGCCACAGTTGATTAGTAAGAATTTATGATAATAGTTACCTGCTCTCAAATGATGTGTTTTGGTGGAGTCTAAAATGAAAAAAACTTAAAAACAGTGCAATAGCAACAGCCGTCAAACCCAGAAAGTCATTCAAAATGTATTACAGCTTTCTCAACTTTTGAACTGAATTTGAATTTCCATGGCAACAACAACTAGCACTTTGATCTTGCCTCTTACGTCATGGCTGCAATGGCTCTTGATGTCTCATTCGTTGAATCATTCTCCGTCTTGATTCGTGGAATAAATCGTTGTGCATGTTTTGGCGTCGGTTCCTACATTCCAGCTGAGTCTGCCCCGGTGTCATGTTCGAGTGCCTCTTCCTGAATGTGAAACAGATATTATTTACAAACTGATACAGATGTCAGATATCAAAACCATTGCACCTACGGGCGCCAGAGGAGCTGCATAAATGAAGCTGTCAGTGGAGCACACAGATGCAACACAAGTTCTTATAACAGCATTATGTTAACCTTGATTATCTTTCCAGAGGTGGGTGGCTTGCACTTGTAAGAGTAGATCTCAGACACTGATTTGAGAGGAGAATATCATTTAAAAAATAATATATCAATTGAACTATGTTTGACTGCATTCATAAAAAAAATTAACTATTTATTTTTGCTCACCTTCTGTTTGTTTGAAGCTTTTTGACTGATTTTAAACATAGATACTGGGTTGTGCAATTGTTGGCTCTGTCACATGACTCTAGTCTGCATCAACTGAACAATCACATAACGGGAAATATCAACAAAGAGCATGAAGTAATGTTTACAGCTTTAAATGGGATGGAGAAAGTGCCTGACTCTTTGCTATGAATGTCCTCCTGACTTGACTTAACATAAACAAACAAATTGTTGCTTCAAATGTTCTATTAGGACTAGGTCATATCAGGCTAGCAGGGATAGTTTACATGTATACTTCTGCTTCTGCACAAGTCATTTCAATTTTAAAGTAACTTTTCTTCTACTTTAATACATATTTCACTTCTGTTCTCTTCAATGGCCCCTCACAACTTTAGGTTAAAGACATGCCTGTGTGCTGCATGTATGTCAGTGCTCAGTGAGGGTTTTCCTACAACACTTTTAGCAGATGTATCATACTGTTATCTATTTGCTTTCTTTGGATGGAGCGCTGCATTTGTACAGCTGGGGCCCTTGTGCAGGAGTTAATGTGATTAGCTAATTGCTGTCCTTTGTGGTGCAAAGACCCCTTCTAACACTGGAGCAGAGAGATACACAATAGTCAAACATTGTCCATGGCTAATCTGGGCAGGACAGTTAAACACCAAGATCCGGGACTTTAGATGTGACCAATTTAAGATCGACACACAGCCTATCATCTTTAACGTCAGTGGTTTTCACCTGGTCTCATCTTTATGACCCAATTCTAATCCCAGCATGTAGAGCATTAACTTCTGCATTAATAATAACTCCTCAGCTCTTTGAGACACAATTAACTGATGCTCTCACAGTTGTACATCAACACATCAATAGTATTTTATACATTAAATTATAAAAAATTAAATATGTTTTTGTTAAAATAGTTATTAGTTTGGTAAAAATTGAAATGACGGAGACAGCCCCACTTGGAATTTGGAATAGATTCAGATTCAGATGTCACAACGCTAGATATGCTTAATACTGATCAGTATTAAGTTATTATTCTATGTCACAGCACCAGAATTTCCTCATTTACTATAGACAACAAATCTTTAATTGTGAAATTATGCACATACTTTTAAAGGCCTCTGTTTAGTTTTAGAGTATGAGACACTTTCAGGCGATGAAAGCATGTTTTGATCAAAAGAAGACATATTGTATTAATTTCTAGAAATGCCCAAACTCTGAAGCTCAGTGATGACAGTCTGGGTCGCACTTAATTTTCCAAAACAAGATTTACGTTCATGCAGCTGAACCATTTTTGACCTAAAAAGCTTTTTTTCTTCAAGATCGAGTGAAATGTTTGTCTTGCTGTTGTTACATTTTGGCTTTGAGTACAATACCCTTGTGCATCTGTGGGTTTTGTCTGAGTCACCATTGACATAAGAAAAAGCCAACAAGGTTTAAAAAGTAATTGGCACAATTTAAGTCTTAAGTAAAAGAAAGCGTCCCCCGTCATAATGACTCTCCTGGATTGTGTGCACTATTATTACGCTTTTTGTGAAAATGACAACTGAATGCATTTCAACATAGATCCCAGTGTTGACTTCTTTCAAATATTATGATAGTATTTTTGTGGTGAAAGGCTGTTTGGATTAGTTTTTTATCAGTTTTGAGTTATGCACAATACAAACATTGTTTGTATTGGCATGTATTGGTAGTCCCAAACAAACTACAACTGCACCAAAATAACAAACTGATGATTAACAGATACAAGGAAGGCTCCTGCCTGGAAAACCGTCTGACAGCTCTGGCAGCATCCACTATTGACTGAAGGCAGCGGGGTTTTGGTTGAAAGCCTAACCGTCTTTTGTACTTGTTGCCAAAAACTTTTCAAGAAACCAATTTTGCAAAAATATTTTGGACGATGTTATCCTCAAATACAATAATTTACAAGGATATTGTCACATACCCCAAACACTACAAAATGTTCTTTCTCTCTTTTTGGAGAAGAGAGGACTTCCATTAATTATGGAGTTGACGTAAAGAAAGTTGGCTGTGGCTATAGTAGCTTGGACAAAGAAAAGTACAAAAATGAAGCTCCACAGATCCCCGTCAAAGAACATCACTATTTTACAGAAAAGGCTAGAACATTATTTTGTTAATTAACCCCTGCATTGTTTTCACGAGTTCTAACTCAGTATAATTATTTTATCATTCTGAATTCTTCCCCCTAGGCTGTACCACAACAGTAGGCAACCTAAACAAATCTGGAGCAATCTATTGCTGTCTTTTATTATGTGTCACTTTCTGGATTTATTAATAGTTTGTGTTGTAACAGCGTCCTTTTGAATATTGTTATAGGCTCATGGAAACTGGGGGAATTTCTTTATTTGGATTCTTCTCAATTAAAATATACTAAACCAGAATTTCAAAGCAACACTTTTTGCCCTCATTTTTCATGAGCTGAACTAAAAGTCTTTTTCTATGCACACAAAAGGCCTATTTCTCTCAAATATTGTTCACTAATCTGTCCAAACCTGTGTTAATGAGCACCTTTGCTGAGATAATTCATCCACCTCACAGGTCATATCAAGATGCTGATTAGAGAGCATGATTATTGCACACACTGTAAAATATGCAATTTCAATGTATTGGCCAGCAGCTGTCCGGATGGATGGTCTCAGAGGATCTTGGAGGTGAAGATGCTGTGTGTGGAGGTCCTGGGCTGGTGTGGTTACACGTGGTCTGTGGTTGTGAGGTCGGTTGGATGTACTGTAAAATTTCTCTGAAAAACCTTTGGAGACGGCTTATGAACATTCAATTTACATTCAACATTCAATTTACAGGCAACAGTTCTGTTTGATTTTCCTGCAGTCAGCCAATTGCATGTTCCCTCAAAACATGCAACATCTGTGGCATTGTGCTGTGTGATAAAACTGCATGTTTTAGTGTGGCCTTTTATTGTGGCCAGCCTAATCATGCTCTCTAATGAGCATACTGATATGCCACACCTGTCAGGTGGATGGATTATCTTGACAAAGGAGAGTGCTCACTAACACAGATTTGGAGAAATTTGTGAACAATATTTGAGAGAAATAGGCATTTTGTGTTCTGCACATGAAAAATGGGAGCAAAAACAAAATTGTTGCATTTATATTTTTTCAATATAGGTTCTGGAAAGCTAAAACCATACCTAAGTAAATTTTGATATACATTTTACAACATACCCTCTATAGAGTTATTTATCCAATAAATAAAAAAAAATATCTTCATTTTGTGTTTGTTTTGTGTTTGTTCAGACTTTTTGGAGACACATTGGGTTAATTTTATAGAAAAAAAGGTTTGTTTTTTATATTAGAAAATGTTTTGAAACTTTTGTAAGATGTAACAATTTTAAATATTGTAAATATTTAACCAAGAGATAACACCTCCACCAATATTTTGTGAGTGTCCTAGCCATAAGGCAGCAGCCTAACTACAATATAAGTTACAAACATTTGATCAAAAGTGTTCTATACATTTATAAATAATTAAATAAGATAGTTACATTACAATGAAAAAAAACAGGTCAGCTAAGAGCGAGTGCATGCTTTAATATTACTTAGAATTGACAATGAGCTGTTTTAGGTGGTTTATAAATGCCCCCATTCTCCTCCAAACATGGTCCTGTTGTCCATTACAGAAGACACTGAAATTATTCCAGATATAATGAGATGCTTATTTACAAGATCAATCAAATCAAACTAGAATAATTATAAAAGAGAGTGAGAGATTAGTGCAAAAACCGTAAGTCTACTTCAGAGATAAAAATTAAATTCCAGGGTACTCAAGAGCATAGAGCACTGAAAACAGGTGAGAGACTGTTGTTCTTGAACCTTGCCCGTTATCTTTGCTGTGCACCTGTAACTTGGACTGTACTATCAGCACCAGACTGATAATACACTCATGCATGACGGATATAAACAAGCCCAGGTTTGCTGTTCCAAATGAAACCACAGACAGGCTGTGACTTCCTTAATGGAAAACAGCAGTGGCAGCAAACAGGACATGCCACCCCTGACACACTTTGGCTTCAGCTTGCCCTAAGAAAGCATGGATTCGGAAAAATGTGTGACCTAACAAAAGCATTGAAAGAAATAGTTAAACCTTGGGAGAAAAGTGCTGATAAGAGAGACTTTAAGGCAAGAGGACAAAAATAGAAACAGCCAGGAGACACTTCCCCCAGACAAGCCAAACTCAGTCAACCTTTAAGTCTGCAGTTAAACAGTATTGACAAGAAAATGGCCACAGAAAAACTGCATTCTTCAAACTCTGAACACACATTAAAAAGTTCCTACAGCAGCCATAATGCACAAGATCAAGAAGGAAACTGATCCACCCTCTGGTCTTTTTTGCCAGCAGCTAAGAACTGGATTATGTAGCAGTGACCACAGATATAAAACAGAGCACAGATCTGGTTCACGGATCCCAGTGTACAGTTTCAGGATGGTAAAACTGCCATTTCAACTACTTTGATTCTAGTGCCAATCTATAAAACCCTGCAGGTAACAAAGCACAAAGCCAGAGCTGCCAAGTCTCACAAGCCACAGGTGAATGGAAACATGCATCTGCAGAGAGAGCACAGGCTGCAAACTTTACTTTGTCCAGTTTGAGCAGGTCCCTGAGGCCTACCCAGAGCACACACTGTTGTACCCACTTGTGACAGTGCAAATACCCTCTAACAGCCTCCATCTGGCACAGGCTGAGGTTGTTGTGAAGAGTATAAAGGGAAGGCACATTTCCTGAGGAAGCAGCTGGTTGCCTTCAGGCCCACTTTTTACAGGATTATAGGTGAATTTGGCTCTGACCACAGTGTCCAGAGGGTGGCAGAACAAAGGTGGTATCTTTGAAAATGGATCTCCAAGAGCAGAAACATGCTTGCCCTTGAGGTAAACCTGGCCTCATTTCTAGTCTATATTTCACAGAGGGATGTTTCACACAAGGACAAAGAAGAGGATCTGCTCTATATCTTTCCTGACAGCAATTTCTCACATGCTTTCCAGACTAATAATGAATTAATGTTTTATTCTCTCTCCGCAGCGCTGGAGAGGCAGGATGAGATTATCCCTGAGCATCCCAACAACAGCAATATCCGCTGCAGCCCACAAGACAAACGCTGCATACAGAAAACTCTGGCTCGACACCCATCTAAACCCACAAACCAGCGGAACAACATGGGCAGAGAAGAGGCCAAGGCAGCGCTGGTGAGAAAGACGACTTTAGGTCTTATCCGTTTACTGGAAACAACAGACTCATGCGATCCTTGTGCAGCCCCTGAGCCGCCTCCAGCAGGTGTTTCACATTAGGGCTTTATCGCTCTAGAGCCACAAGCATAGCAGTCAGGCTATAAATTGTACAAATTAGTTATTTAAAGGCCGTAACATTTAATCGCGGTACCGTGAAACAAAATACAGGTGCGCTTTGACACCATTATGGCATCTGCTGATTTAACATGAGCTTGACCACAATCCTAACATCCACATTAATAAGAAACAGGCCATTTTAAACCGCACTCTACATTTCTCTAACACAATATTATGGAAAATAAACACACATATGTCAAGACCCCAACATAGATATTATTAAAGGTGGCCACCCAAGTAGAGTTACCTTCTCTTTTTAGTGCAAGTTAAATGTACTTGCACTAAAACGGAAACGGACACTGGGGTGATTCTCTATTACTCTTTATGCTGATGCTATGAATAGGGTTATCTGATATCTACCCTTCACAGCTCGTTTGGGCTTCTTTCTGCTTTCTTTTCAAATACATTTTTGTTGGTGTGTTTTTATTGTTAAGACAAAAAAAAACTACTTATCATAAAATAATCATAAAAAACTATCATAAACGTTTAACGTTTAAAAGTTAAATTTTTCTTCATTTTTCTTCATTTCTCTGATGTCTATATGATTGCATTCAGAGGTAGTTTAATCTGTGCCGGTACTGCCCGCTGATCTCGAATCCTAAGAGAACACTGGGTTCCAAGAGCCCAGGACAAATGGATGCAGATTAAAATACCTTTGAATGTAATTAAATTCACATGCAACCAATCAGAAATCAAAGGAGAGTACCTACATACACTGAATAAACTGCCTCTGAACCTAAAAATGTATTTTATTTTAACTGATATGGACATAACCTTTATCTAATAAAGACTGAGTGTACAAACACAGCCTAGCTAATCCTCCAAACTGTTCCTGTCCACGCAACAATACTGGGTTTGACGTGACATAGCTATTACTAGTACTTTTAAAACCAATGCAATTTAAATCCACTTGTGATTGTCATTACTATTTCAGGCTCCATGTCGTGCTGAACTGCAGCGGGCTTTGGACAGACTGGCATCCAACATGCGCACACATGACGACCTCTTCACAATCCCAATCCCCAACTGCGATAAAAATGGCGACTTCCACATTAAACAGGTCAGCACTTTGGCATAACATAAGTCGGGATGAGTTTCTGACTGAGTTACAAGGCTTGACCAGATGAGGATTGTGGTTATTGGCCAGCACAAATAAAAAAAAGGTTTGATTTTGTATTTTAAGCTCTTGGTCTTAACCACATCAGCAGTCTTTGGGCCAAAACACAAAACGTGCCTGCAGCAGATGAACTATTGTCTTAGTTTCTGTTCAAGATCAACACAACATGTTTCCAAATGACTGCCTTATGAGAAAAGTTAATGCCAAGACCTTATTTTTCTAAGCTCTCATAAAAAAGTGATTTACACAAGAAATCAAGAACAGCAAAGTGTGTATGTGCAAAGTGCTCGCCCCTAAAAACAGCAATCACTTCATTGCTGTGTCGCATGCAACAAGCTTTTAGATGCAGTTACTTTGTGTTTACTTCTTTTGCAAGTTTAAGCAGCTCCAGATAAGAGTGAAAGAATGAACATAAAACACAGATAAGACTGCTCTGAGTCATGTAGCAATCAAAGCATCAGACACAGTCAGTGATAAAAGAAAGCGCTGTCGAGGCACTAGTCGTTAGAGCCTCGTTTTTGTAGATTGTGTAACTTGGTTAAAGGATCGGCTCACATTCACAAGCATCTGTTTACTGTTTAACTCAAACCACACTGTGATAAAAAACCTATTGGGAAGCACAGGTCACGGGGTACGACTGGGAAACATTTCATGGCAGAGCTGCTCTTAGACTGTTAACTGCTTTAGGAATTTTAATATATTTAGGCTTTTTCTCAATAAAAAAAAATATACATATACATGAAAAAATATGTGAACCTTTTGGAAATTTCGTGGTTTTGTGAATAAATTTCTGATCATCATATAAGTTAAGGGCGTTGACAAACATAATATGTCTAAAAATAATTACACAAAAAAATTCTGATCTTTCATGTCTTTATTGAACACTCTCATTCAACATTCATGGCAGTGGAAAAAGTAAGTGAACCCTTAGAATTAATAACTGGTTGACCCCCCTCTTTGCAGCAATAACCTCGACCAGGCGTTTCCTGTAGCTGTGGCTCAGACCTGCACATCACTGAGGAGGAATTTTAGCCCATCCTTCCTGACAGAAAAGCTTTAGCTCTGTCATATTCTTCGGACGTCTAATGTGTGACCCTCTTCAAGTCAATCCATAGTATCTCTATTGGATTGAGGTCTGGGCTCTGACTTGGCCACTTCAAAAGTCAGATTTTGTTTTTCTGAAGCCATTCTGTTGTGGACTTGCTCCAGTGTTTTGAATTGTTTTCCCGCATCACCCACCTTCTACACAGTTTCAGCTGACGTACAGACATCATTACATTATCTTGAAGAATTGTCTGATATACTTAGGAATTCATCTTCCCCTCAATGAGTGCAAACTGTCCAGGCCCTGATACAGTAAAGCAGGCCCAAATCATCATGTTTTCTCCATCATACTTTTGGGGTGATGTTTTCATGATGATATGCCGTCCACAAAACATTTTGACAATACCGCTTTGGAGTGTCAATGTGCTCTTTTTGAAACTTCAGGCATGAAGCAATGTTCTTTTTAGTAAAGAAAACAATGCCTTCCTTCATGGTGTCCTGCTGTTGATATCCTGCTTGTTCAGTGTTTTATTGTAAACTCATGAACAGAGATGTTAGCAAGTTCCAATGATGCCTTCAAATCTTCGTCTTTGTTGTGCTCTTGGTGTCATTTTGAATGGGCGCCCACTTCTTGTTAGAGTAGCAACTGTCCTAAAGACATTTGTAGATGGTTTGCCTAACTGATGACTGGTGAATTTCTAAAGGCTTTGAAATATCTTTGTAACCCTTTTCAGCTTTATGTAAAGCAACAATTCTTGATCATAGCTCCTCTAAAATATCTTTTGGCCAAGCATGGCTCACATAAGCATGTTCTTCTTGTGCAGAGCAAACTCCAAATGTTTGAGGGGTTTTTATTAGTGAAACACCTCTAAACGTATTATCTTAACGAGACTCCACGTCTACTAAAACCTCACTCCAATTAGCTTTTTGGAGGTCATTAACTCAAAAGTTCACATGCTTTTTCCTCAAGCCCTATGAGGTTTTTTGGTTGTTCTCAATAAAGACATGAAATTATGTTTGTCAATACCTTTGACAAACCATGAAATTTCAAAAGGTTTACATACTTTTTCTATGGCAAACTTGAGCAACATCTAGATCACAAAGACTGCTTGGATTGAAGGAAGGCTACAGTCTCCTATTTGCCAGGTGTTCAGTATTTTTTCTGTTCATTGACTTAAATAGTGCAAAATGGTGCAAACAAATAAAAAAGTTGTACCAGAAATGTGTGATCAGTGGTTAGAGCGAGGTATTTATTTTAATCTATTCTATTCTATGCTTAAGGAAATCATATGTGTGTATTCCTAATATCACATAGCATCATGGATGATGACCAATGACCATAAAGAGTTGCACAAACACTTGCAATATGTGATATTATGAAAAATTGCAATTCTATATGTAGCCTCCGCACACTGGTTGCTAATTGCCTGGGGCCTCAAAAGCAAAAAAAAAAATATATATAAATATATGCATATATATTTATTTATACACATTTTTTTTTTATATTTCTAATCAACAATTAAGTACACATCTTACAATAAGTCCTGATAACGATCCAAGTGATATAAGTGTAAGTAATTATACCAGTACTTGGTATAAACCTTCTCCCTTTTGGACTTCCTCTGATATTGCCATATGATTACTTCTCCCACTATAGTGTAAATTTCTTTTCCTCTTTTTTCTACATATTACTGAACATATTGTACTGTGTGTAAGTTTATTGATCAATTATTTTGACAACGTCCAACACAGAATTTTCCAGAATATTGGGCATGTTCATGTTGAATGAAGATTGTATTTTGTTTGTCCGTCGCTCTAGTGCCACCCTGCGCGCGACGGCCAGCGGGGAAAGTGCTGGTGCGTGGACCCAAAGACGGGCTTGAGGCTGCCAGGCCCGCTGGAGTTGCGAGGGGATCTGGACTGCCACCAATTGATGGCTACTTTGAGGGATTGAAAAGTGTGTGTGGGGGGGTGTTTTTGAAAAGTGCAGGACCAGCTGAATTCTATTGGTGCTTACAGTAGACTTACACATGGAAAAGGACTTCACCCCAAAGCCTGACTTCACTCCAGGGTTAACGGTACTTCAGCTTACGCAACAAAAAGGAAACCAATTGAATTGAGTTCTTTTGTTACTTTTGTTTCTTCTGTGTGTCTTTTGAGCACTTGTTGTGTATTGTGTTGGCCCTGTGACTTTAGGAATGGTAGACACGTGCTTCAGAGTAGCAGGTGGATTAAAAAATTTGTAGTTGTGATAAATGTTAAAAAAATCAAAAATGTGTTTTCTCTAGTCTAACATGCTTCAGTAAAGTGTAAAATAATCATTTGAACTGTATTAAAATATAGCATTAGTTTGAGCCTTTCTGAAGCAGTAAACCAGTTAAAATAAAATATATAACTACAAGACAAAAAATTGTCATCTAAAGAATGATGTGTTGTTTTGGATGTGAGCTTTATAGTGAGCGGTTTTATATGTCCCTGACCCTCTTTTAGGTAAACGCACATATACCATAAACTGGGGTCTATATGATAAACAGACGGCAGTGCAGATGTGATGAAACCAGATCAAATGAAGATGGTAGAAAAAGAATACAGCAATCATTTGTTGTATTGCCAAATGCTAGTCAATCGCAGTTTACAGCACCAAAAGGAAACTGATATCTTTGACAAGCATTTGGTTAAAACCCATAAGAGGCATGTTATGTCTCTGTTGTTCCCCTTTTATAATGATTTGAACAGTTGGGTCTAGCATTATCATCCAAAAAATCCTGGGAGCAGAGCTGGTCTTCAAATGCTGTACACTGCTGATAGGCTAATGATAGTCCCACAGCTGGTGCTGGTATGCCAATTTGACTCCAACGGTTTTATGAACACAATTTTTCTTCAAACAGCCACCTAAAGAAAGAACTACACTGCATTATAACTGTGCCAAACCTGATGAAAGGGTGTCTGCATTGTGTTAAAAAGATGACTTAAGTGTTTGTGGGAATTCTCTACAAGTGTGGTTCTCATTTGCCAACATGTGTAATAGCTGTTGGCATAAATAATTATCATAGTAAATATGAAACAATAATAGCTTTACACTGCAGCTGAGAAGAGGCACACAGATTATTTTGTTACTTTTGCAAAAGTATAGATCTGTTCAGTGTGCACTCCACATCTCAATTAAAATCCAACTTCAGGCTCCACCCCTGTCAAAGGAAGATGTGAGATATAATGGAGAAATTTAAAAGCTAAAAATCCCTTTTAAAATGATTTTAAAAACACAAGGCAGACTAGCCATGGATACTCAAATGATATCTGTTTGTTGTTTGCTTTGATCTATATGAAAAGCTTTAAATATCACTGTGCAAAAAAAAAAAAAAAACAGCAGGCAGGGCATGAAAAAGAGAATAACTGTTAGCTTAAGATAATTAAAAGCCAAATGTTTTCTTTCCAAAGAAGGACGCTATTCTTGAAAATATATACAAATGCAATCACTTGTATCTTTTAGAAAACACACATCTATGGTAAATATTTTAGTCTTAGTTGTTGAGTAAAATGAGAAATGTTTCTAGAGATTTTCTTGAGTATGAGTATTTAAGCTACAGTACTACATTTGCTTTCAGTGTTGCTATTCTGACTGTAACAGCCTTCTGAACAATAAACACTTCTGTATTTCTTTATTACTGTATCTGTTAATGTGTAGGACATATAAAATGTCTGCATGCATACAAATGGATTTGGGGTCTGACAAAACAGAATTATATGAAATAAAAATGTAAAATGAACTGAAACAAGTTTAATCTATGATATGATCTTTTATATTTTAAATGTTTAAGAAATTAAATGTACACATTGTAATATGCCAATTAAACAATGTAGAGAGAATAAATATACTGTATATTTTTTTTTACCAAACTGCAAGCAGAAATAAGAAGATATATAAGTAACCTCTAATACCACAGACATTACACAATGATTAATGAGACAGACATTACACAAAGATTAATGAGTGATAGGTGAGTTGTCACACGTCAATGTTGATATAGGTTAAGATGTTTTTTATACTTTCTGTTTACTCGATGAAACTTGTATGCAGAGAGCGTATCGGTCTGCAATCCTCAATAACTCAACATCTTGAAAAAACTATTGAAATACAGTAGAGGGGAAATAAACAGAGGAAATAAAAGTTATGAATGGATAACCTTGTTGGGATTCTATGTTTATTGAGAAAAAAAAAACTTTTCATTTGTAAAATATATATTCAAGGCTAAACTTTAAGGCTTTGAAAATGATCAACAGGCTAGTGAAGCTACATATGCCTGGAATGTGTACCAAAGATCATTATATCATAATAACTTGCTGAAGCTGCTAAAAATACCTCGGTAGTCCGCAACCAGAGTAAACTTTCAAGTCTGCTTACTTCCACTGTGTGGGTCTATTTTGGTGAGCTCTACAGGCTTAAGGAGTGGGTATGAATCTGCATTACAATAACAGCTTTACAAGTTCTTCCTTGATTGATTCCAAATGTGACAGCCCATGTTCTGCCCTTGGGCATGCCGGGAGGCCCAGTGTACATATGAGAGTGTCCCGTTAAGCCTACACAGTAGCTTACGGGGTGGCATGTGACTTCCAGCCGATGAGATGTACTTCATCACAGGTGTCCACCGCTGCACTAAGCTCTGCACATTGCACATGCCTTAGTTTATGGACACTGCCTGAACGAACACACAAAGCACCACACCTGGACATGAGATAACAACAGTGTCCGCATGCATGTTATACAGGACACAGGTCAAGCAGAAATCAAATAAGCCCTCAAGTGTGCAGGGTAAACACAATGAAATGCTGTCACAATGAACACAATCAATTAACAAATCCAAAACAAGTCCTATTGGGTTTGAATGGACAGAGATGTAGGCTAAATCCTGCAGGCTTTGGTTTGTTATCTTTAGGGAACACACTATTACAACCATTGACATGGGCGGCTCTTGGACAATGTGAACAGGAATGCAAACTATTTCAGTTCTAACAACATGCGAAGAGTGAACAGGACAACCTTGGTTTTCACAAAAGCTTAGGTGAATGTGAAGGGTTTTTAATGCAACGCTGACATAATTAAATCAGCCATTAGTTGAAATCATTGTTTAGCTCTTAATACTGTGAATAAACAACTCTATGCCATGACAACCCTTGGTAGAATCTAAAAGTATAGTGACAATTTACGAGATAATATTGCTTCCTTCTTGTAATACATTATAATACCAATATTTATATTTGTGGAAAAGCTAGAATGATGGCTCATGAGGGCAGTCGTAGCTTATGTAATAAAAGCCTAAGCTAAAGCCGAAGCTAACTTCATGTATTTTGTATTTTAATGCAGCAAATAAATGCTTTTCATCAACCTATATTACACAACATAGATTATGAAAGCATGTTTTCCAGTATATGGCAGTCTATAATAAAACATAGCTATATAATGGCATAATTCTTTTTTGTTAATCCTTTGATATGGCTCTTATGGACAATACAGAAGCAAATATATTTAAAACACACTTGTGTATAACTCTCAGCCAATTACAGGTTACAGAAGACAAGAAAATAAGGTTTACTTATATAACTAACTACAGGTTGTCTTTATAACATAGTAGAACTAGATTTGACCTTTGAGCTGTAAAAGCCATAGTGTGCAATTAGGCCAGGTTTGATTATAAACGCTGTATATTACACAACATTTACATTTATTAATTTAGCAGACGCTTTTATCCAAAGCAACTTACATTGTTCTACAGTAATTACCAGTGTTACAGCCACTGGAGGCAAGGTGGGTTATGTGTCTTGCCCAAGGACACAATGACAGTATGAACTGTGGGGAGGGTGAGAATGAAACCGCCTACCTTCCAGTTGAAAGACGACAGCTCTACCCACTGAGCTACTGCCACCTTAAAGCACTAAAGCACATACATGCTTTATATGAATGAAAACAGTGATGTGATGGTTTAATATAAAGCTGACAAGTATCCTTTATAAGTTATAAATTAACCACTATACGGTAACCTCAAACACCCTTTTTAACAATTTCTGTAACAGCCTGCAAATGATTATAATGGGAGGCTCCTTTGCATATTGTGAATGAAACAGTGATCATGGTTAGACATAGTCTACCGGTGACCATTACTATACTACTATGGGAAATAAATTAACTACCATCACAAAACATAGGCTGCCTTACCATCCCTTTTATAGTCTGCTATCAATTATAATAAAAGTTATATTTTAAATAGAAAATAATAAGATACTTTTTCCCCTGTGACAGTTCTTGAGGAAAATATGAAGGCTGCAGCAGTGACAGCTTCACTGGTTTGAGCATCAGTGTTGTGCAAGAGCAAAGGCACTGCTGTAATGAGAAGAGGGTGGGGGTGCAGTTCTGGAAGATTCTGCAGGAAATCTTACGAGTGGACCCCATTTCATCGTTTATTGAGGGGACTGTTTCTCTGAGCTGTAGGTGCTTAGACTTTTTCAAGGCAGAACCTTTACTGTGGTAGAGACTTCAGCTTTTGAGGTGAGTTTTACGCTCGCCACTTCAAGTGAGCTTGCTGCATATGATCAACATCGATGCGAATCAGTGTATTTTCTTCTTTGGTTTGACGTTGCATGCTCATGTTTCACAGATGCCATTTTTTCTCTTAATAGAGCCAGCTAGCGGTAACCAGCTAGTAGCGTGTAAGCTTGTTTAGTGGCACAGACAAACCAACTAATGATAAATTAATTACATTGATTGTCGCAAACAGCAAATACCAACAGTGGCGCTATAATAACATTTAAGCTTGGGTCATTTTTACAAATAGCTACTACTAGAGCTGGTATAAGCTACTAATGCTAGTGACTGTTTTCATAAGCTAATGTTATCATAGCAGCTGTATGCTAACGTTGCCACATAGCTTCATGCAGAAATATAACCTAGTTAGCCAGCCATAATGTCGAATTCATACATTGACCTTGACTGAATCATAAGCATAATTCTTACACATTTAATGCATTATAGTAAATAATCACTGTCACTGATGCACGTCAATGTGTTTAGGATGAAATAGACGCGTTTGTGTTCATCAGTGTGTGCTCCCCTTGTATTGTGATAGTATGCTAATCGTGCTGCTATGCTAGTTAGCCAGTCCCGTTGTCTTCACCCGCAGCCCCGGCATCTCTTTTGTTTCTATGAATCTCACTTTTTTCCTAAGACCAATCATGTCTAACATAATGTGTTTATAAAACTCCTAACTTTTTATTTTTATGGATCAATGATTAAATATTATGTTCCAGTCATAATAGTGGTCCTTTTTAGTGTCTGTTAAATGTTAAATATTTTGTGCCAGTTATGTTTGTATAGTCTTCTCATGATTTCTTTAATCACCTATTATTATCTTCCCAGGCCAACATATTTGTTGTTGAGGCTATTAGGTAGTTTTTTTAGTGTACAGAATAAAAATACTTATTCACTTAACATAAAATAAAATATCTAATAAAATTCAAAGCACCTAAGCTCACAACTAAAAATAGTATAACTTTATAATAATTCGACACTATTTCTTACACAAGCATTAGTTATGTAGTATATAATATTCAATTGCAAAAATACACACATTATACAAGACAATGCAGAACCAGCACAGCATTTGTGCATTTGTAGGACTCTTCAAACCTGCTTCGACACATGACGTGACTCCTCAAACTATTGTCAAGTCAACCCAAATTTCTAAAAATCACCCATGTCAACCCAAATGTCTAAAAATCACCCATGGGCCTTCAGTTTGTCATCTCATGTGTATCCGGAATAATGTAAGACACAATGCTGTCTTCCTCAAACGTGTCTATTATTTACAGTGCCAATGACTGGAATAGACTGATACCTACCTGTCCCTACAAAGATGTCAAGTAAGAGCATTTTTGTTTGATAGTTTTCTATGTTAGCATTTATTTTTAGATTACATCATTAGAGAGTTAGCTTGTGTTCTTTTAGCCACAAATAGACAAGGTACTTCAAACTAACATCCTGTTTGTTTGGTGTAAGCTAAGACTTTAAACCCACTTCTGTTTCCTGAGATATTATTTATATGTTCTTTCACAACAGAGAGGCCATCCTATGCCCCTCCTCCACCCCCTGCCCCTGCAACTGTAAGTATATTTAATTAAAGCATTAAAGACAGTATTGGTTATCAAAAGTAAACTTGATTGTGAAGAAATCTGTTTAGTGTAGTTTATTTTTTGCAAAATGTTTGTGTATTGTATGGCAGAAGCTGTTTTCTTTTTTCACAACCTTTTTAGTCAGATAGAGGGATGTGGACTGCTGCATTTATACAAGGTTTTCTAATTGTCACATTGCATGAATGCAAGTGTATTTATTTGTCATTTTTCAGCTTTTTTATTTGTTTATTTGATTTTTCTTGCTATTATTTTTTATTTCATTTCTCATTCATGTTTCTGTGTCATTTGTTTTCATCAGCAAATACCCAACACCCCTGGGTTTGTGGGGTACAACCCATACAGCCATCTTGCCTACAACAACTACAGACTGGGCGGGAGCCAAAGCACCAACAGTCGGGTAACGGTATGAATATTAATATATAAAAAAACATGGTCACCAAAGATGAGAGGTAGACATTGGTAGAGAGAAATGATCAATGATCTAACAAGATGTAAGCATTACTCAGCAATTAGTTAGCAAGGATCTCTTTAAGGACAACAATAGCTCTGCTTTATACTTAAAGGGTAACTCATTCCCAGACCAACTTTATTTAGCTGATGATCTGTATAAATGGGGCTTTAGTAATACAGTTAAAAATGAATAATCCTGCTGTTGAAATCTTAAAAACTTATTTAATTCCTCAAATATTGTGTAAAACACATGAGTCATGCCCTCGTCAGGTTGAAAACTATGAAAGGCACTTCCCGGTCAGTGTGACGTCATCCTGTTCAAAAAACACTCCCCACCACACCTTTCGTATCAAGTAACCACACCTTTATAGCGCTTTGCTGCACCTTTGGTACAGCCTCGCTCACGCCCACCCTGTCTCTGTCAGAACTATGTCACTGCAGCGTCCGCACACGGTCATACAGAAACAAAGTTATAAAGAGCAGTGTTTAGAGACTGACTCACTCAATTTTAGAGCAAAGACTCACGCTGCTGCTGGCTCCTGTTTGTCTGTTATTTTGCTCTTTTCATGTCGTAGAAAGTTTAAAAGATTAAACGTAGCTTATAATGTCTTCAGACTGTGCAGTTGTGTTCATGTGTTTTTATCTCCTAGTCAGTGTGTTATTGTTGATTTCATTAATAACTCGATGATTACTGAGTAAACCAGTCAGGTATATTAGCATTTAATGCTTCAAACGAGTTCGGATTAAGTTAAGTTAGCTGGTTTTCTCTTTATAACAAAGTCTTAATGTTGTTAAATACAAGGACCCATGAACGCACCGTAGCGATGCAGACGTAGCACGCCGTATACTTTTGAGGGAGCTCTTGAATCGGATTTCTGCCTCATTAAATCTATACCTACTTCAAAATAAATCTAAATTTGCCATAGTGCCAAAGTTACTCACTGCCCTCTTTTTTTTCTTGTCAGCCCTGTGTTGGGATGAGTCTGGGCTGAAGAATTGAAAATGTTTAGTTCCATTATCCACAGATAAACCAGCTCCCTCCAGCTCAGGTGAAAGGGGGGAGAAAGAAAAAAACAGTTTGACACATGTCATTCTGACAATCTGTCCCTGTGGGTCCCAACCATGCTCAGCCCCGCCCT
Source organism: Neodontobutis hainanensis (assembly GCA_024349245.1). NCBI lineage: Eukaryota > Metazoa > Chordata > Actinopteri > Gobiiformes > Odontobutidae > Neodontobutis > Neodontobutis hainanensis. The sequence goes on from JALDNG010000055.1 coordinate 808,188, forward strand.
CAGCTCGTCCCGTCTGTCTCCGCTGGGCTCTGCCCACTTTTCCAGGACTTTGGCTTTGGGTGGAATTAAGCTCTGACCAGGGGTTGAGTTGCCCTTTAAATAAAATACTGTTAAGTTGCTTTTTTTGTTGTAATTTAAATGGTAGAAGCTGATGTTGCTTAAAAATAAATGTGTCATTTAAAACTCACTTTGCTGCTTTTATTATAGTGTAGGCTGGCTATTACTCCATCTGTGTGTATTCAAATAGCACCTGCCTTTCAAGGTCTGCCTTTCTTACAGCCATATTAAGTAACTCATGCCACAAGTGTTGCCATGGCATTACAAGCTTCTGCTCGGCATGTTACTGGCTGCTGAGCACTATTTCAGTTGCTGCATGCAAGCTGTGGTTGGTTGACTTAAAGGCATTTTGCAAAAGAAAAATCTAAGCTTAAGTTTTATGTTATGTTTTTTAGCCAGTGCTGTTTCATTATCCTACATGGTCTTTTAAAATGTATAGCCACAAACTGTTATTATTATTATTAGTTTACTAAAAATAATGTAATCCAAGCTTTCTTTTTGGTAGTTTATTATACCACTATACATGTTGTTTTATTTTAGCTTCAAACAATATTTGTGCATTCGATAGTAAATCTCTGTAACTAAAATTATGTTTCTTTTAACCAGAATTCTTCTGGAATAAATATCCCAAAGCCACCCAAGCCACCTGACAAGCCACTGATGCCATATATGAGATACAGTCGTAAGGTAAGTACCCACTGTGTAATTGGTACCTTTTGCATCATCATGTGCTCTGTTGGAAGAAGTGGGTGTTTGCTTTAAATATTCATCTCAAAGTAAGTAAGGCTTATTTTGCATCAGACAATAGTAATTATCAAGGTAGGTGTGAAGGCAAATTAAACCAGGACAGTCCACATCACATAGTGGGATTTATCAACTTGGAAATGGAGCTTAAAGCACACGGCCTCCTCTGGTTTGTGACCTCTCTGCAAAGAGATAACTACTTATAGCCCCTCCAACCCAACCCAACCCCACACCCATGTCTGGTTCTCATCACCAGGTTTGGGATCAAGTAAAAGCCTCCAATCCTGATCTGAAGCTATGGGAAATTGGGAAGATAATCGGTGGCATGTGGAGGGACCTCACTGATGAGGAGAAACAGGATTATTTGAATGACTACGAAGCAGAGAAGGTTGGTTGTTTTACAAAGGGGTGTGTATGGTGTTCTTCTCATGGTTGACCAGTAGATGTGTCTCCAACAGTTGTGGGTCCCTCCAGTCATCATCCCTTCCTCTCTAACAGTCCTGAATCAACCTCCTGTTATAGTTTATGAAGCAAAGATCCCCATGTTGTCTGCCTTTCCTGTTGCCTCGTCTTTTTCTTTGTCAATCCTGTCATCTGTTCCACCCTAGATTGAGTATAATGAAAGCTTGAAGGCCTATCACAACTCGCCAGCCTACCTAGCCTACGTCAACGCAAAAAGCCGCGCTGAGGCAGCTCTGGAAGAAGAGAGCCGCCAGCGGCAGTCCAGACTGGACAAGGGCGAGCCTTATATGAGTATCCAGCCAGCAGAAGACCCAGATGGTAAGGTCACTCAGATAAATGCTTTGTCTCCCAAGATTTAGATACTGTAAGAGCTGTAATTATTGCAGCACGACCACACACCGATGGCCATAGTTCACAGACCCAAGGTCTGTTTTATTTCTCCCTTTGCACTGCTACAATCACACAATATGTTGCTTGAAAGCTGCAAAATGTTATTGTTTCAACCCAGGATTTACATGTTTGTGGATATTCTTAATATAATAACTTTTTGTGTTTTAGCAACGGACTCAGACACAAACACAAGCAAAAAGAGGACATCTGAGTTACGCCCACATTAAGGAAATGATTCTTGTCTTGGGTCTGACTAGCTTACAGTACAACATAATGATGCACAGGAAAACTGCAGATAAAACTCAAATAGCTATTTAGAAACACCCTAGATCAGAAAATATAAGTATCCCAGTGGGTTGTGTTCTTAAAAGATTGCACGTTCAGTACATTTGAGATTAAATACAATTTAGGTCTTCAGGAGGCTATATATTAATGAGACATTTCCTTATTAATTAATGCTGTCCTAAGAGCATTCTTTCTAAGCTGCAACCGTCTTTTCAAAAACATAACCAATTTTGGGAATAAATCCAAATCTTCTCATGACTTGTGTATATTTAGCAAGTTATAATTATATAATTTACAATAGTCTTGTATTTTTTATTTTTTTTAAAGATTTTCCTACATAACTTTAACCATACTTAAAGGGAAAATTTTGCTACAGAAATATGTCGCTTGTTTTAACAAAGTAAACAAGTAAATGATGTTAAGACAAAGAACATTGTATGTTTAGTCAAAATGGCAGGCTACATTTCAAAACTCTTGTCCACATACAGTGGGTTGCAATCCACTCAAGGGCTGCACTTAAACTTAATGGCCTATACTTAAGTTAAACATTGTATAAATATTAATATAGTACATACTTCATATGGATGGGTTTGTTGAACCATACTTATTCAGAAAGGCAAACTAAATCCCTATTCTTTACGTCAATATTTTCATGTTGTTAGATTACGACGATGGGTTTTCCATAAAGCACTCAGCAGCAGCCCGTTTCCAGCGCAACCACCGTCTAATTAGTGAAATCCTGAGTGAGAGTGTAGTCCCAGATGTGCGCTCAGTTGTGACTACCGCCCGCATGCAGGTTCTCAAACGGCAGGTCCAGTCTCTAATGGTGCACCAGGTATACTGTACAGTTTCTGGACCCATATTTAAAGATAAATAATATATTTTTGATGACTAATGAATTCAAATGGCTCTTTCGTTTGCCACAGAGAAAATTGGAGGCAGAGTTGCTTCAGATTGAAGATCGCCATCAGGACAAAAAAAGAAAATTCATTGAGGCCACAGAGTCTTTCACAAATGAGCTCAAAAGGGTACATAAATGTTAATTCTTGGTATCACCTACTTGCACGCAATTTTTACTGTTTAACATGCAACTCTGGTTATGTGCCAGTATATAGCTGCCTAACAGTCACCAGCTGCTGCTAATTTCATCCACTTGTTCTGGCAAGCAAATAGTTTCTTGCCATGATAGTCATCATTTTTATTTTGTAGACTCAAAGTATCTGTTTTTGTGAAATAGGATACAGCCCTGATGTTAAGCGCCTCTCTTTACAAAAGGGGGCGCCATTTATTCTTTAGCGGCTAGATTGCCAGACTACTGTACTGATAATTAATGTGGTGGTTTAGATGTTCTAAAAATGATTCACTGCTTCCCAGCTCTGCTGTATGAAAGTGGAAGTGGACATGGATAAGATTTCTGCAGAGATTTCTGCTGCAGAAGAGACGGCCCGCAAACGGATGGCTGAACGTGAGAAGGATTCAGGAGACCGAGGCGTTAGAGAGGCCGCTTCATGTGTGTTAGCCGAAGAAGAAAAACATGTCTGTGCTACACATGGAAACAAGTCCCAGCAAAATACTCCCAGTGACGGTAGCAAGGAGGGCGAGGACACAGAATCCCACTCAACAGATGCAGCAGGTAAGATGCACGGAGCTGTGCCTGACTGAATAAATATCTGCTTATGTTGCTTTGCTTATACTACATTTTTAGCATAAATGTTGGATTTACTTTATTTGGACAAAGGGAAGCCAAAATCCTCAGAAGAGGTAGAGGTTCATCCAGGAAGTGAAGAGGGAGTGTCAGAAGACAAAGACAGTGTCCCGGAGGGTGCCATAGAGGAGGGAACCAGTGACAGCAACACAGGCTCAGAGACCACCTCTGCTCAGACTGAAGATGCCCCAAACAGTGAGCCATTAGAAGGGCCCAGCAGGGCCAGAGCACCCCACTAACCCCACACATGAATGTCTCTGAACTTTAAGGCAGGCATTACAACTTTGGGCCTCCAGTATCCTCTTTATACAATATATATTGCACAGTATCATCTCAGATTGTCAAACCATATTGAGTATTGCCATTAATTCAATGTTTAACAAACCCAAGGCCTGATTGTTAAGTTTAACAACAGTAAGGCTTGATGGGAAATGCTGTTACACATATAAACACTTGCACTTGTAGCCAACTGAACAGGAGTCCTGTCTAAAATGATTGTCTGCAAAGTGCTCCACAAACACCCAACATGTGAATGCACTATACTTTATCCAATGTCATCTGGAGAAATACATACAGGCCATGTTTGTCAATATCAGTACATATCTTGCAATTACTCTCTAGCACTATGTCCCAGAGAGTTGATTAAGACTGGCCCCAAGAAAAAAGGCTAATGTTTTTTAAAGAAACAAACATTGCTCAATGTTAAACTTAACTTTGTTCTGTATTGTAATGTTATTGTTGCTTTTATGATTTTTTTTGCATGTTGCAGTTTTTAAACTCAGTTGACAAATGTGTAAGGTGGGTGCCCGTTTCTTTGGCTGCCAACTATTTTGTTTACTCTCTGTGTCAGTATTACAGTGACAGTATTGTCTCAGGAGTTTGTAGTCATTAGTAGTAATAGTTACTTTGTTATTTATTATCAGCATTTTATTTTGACTTGTTTATCAGTTGTCCTGGGTCTGAGCCAGGTCCCCGGGTGACACACTGATGCTGTACAATGCTCAACTACCAGTGTTCTCAAGTTTGCTGACTTTCAATCAAATCAAAAGCAGTATGCTTAGAACATTTATGTGTTTTAATCAATATTGCAATTTTAAACGGAAAACTTTTAAATGTACTGTATTTGTGTACACATTGTTACGAGGTTTGCATAAACATGGAGATTCATGTCATAAAAAACAGCTTGAACTATTACAAACATGCAGTCTTAAAATGAATTTTCTTTTTCATATTTATACCAATAAACTTTTGTACCCTAAAATGTCTTCTTTTTTTTTGTGTGTATGTCCATACGGTCATCCGTTTCAAAGTTATTAAGAATAATTTCAGAACAGACTGAAACAAGTTTGATTACCTGCTTGACTAAACTAGTCTTGTTATTTTTTTTTTTTGAGTTGATAATGGTTTGCGATATGCGCTTAAGACTTTAATGCTGGTAAATAGACTGCCCAGTACAAGCAAAGGTGGCAAGTCTTTAATACTTTGTAAGCATACAACATATATCTTTTGCTTAGATACAGGTAGGGGAAGTGGGTAAAATGAGAGGGAACTGATCTGATTTCCTGTTTTCACTACAGAAGTACCAATCCACCCTATTCATGTCTTGACAGTTTGCCAGAGCTGTGCTGAGAAATGGGCTTTGGAGCGATACCTTTCTGCACATTTCTTTGTTTTAACTTTCAAGTGCTCATGACACGTAAAGTCACATTCGAAAGTGCTGTGATATTAACATAACCGAGTGTTTTTTGCGGTTAGCACTACCTTAAGTGAAAACTCAAAACCAAAACCTCAGAGATACAGGTGTGCAAAGGTCTTTGCAGAATCTGCTAATGGGTGAAGGGGTTTCTTTACAAACGCTCCTCTGCTTTTTAATAAAAATGCAATTAATTTACCTAAATAAATGTATACAATATGTTTTTTTTAGCTCAATACTTAATTCTCGTTTTTAACAATAAGCGCGTTTAATGTGACCTTGATTAAATAGTCATAATAGCTTTGTATTTGGTGTAAGGACATAAATGACATAATTAACATTAAAATAAACTATTCCTAAATTACATTTATCAGTTCACTGTTTGATAAACATCAAGTGGTCTATCATGTATTGTGGTTAGCTTTATCACATGATGCGTAAGAAAATAAATGATTCAGTCCGCCTACACCTTTTTTTTTTACAACAAAGGGAAACCACCATCAAACATAGCCACGGATTATGTGTGTAGGCACACTTTACCTGCAGAGCACTGTACTTACTCAAGATGACTTCAATCAGGGGTAAGTGCCTCACACTGCATATATGCAAATAATATTGAAAAGCGTAGTACTTTGTAAACATAAATTTTTCTATAAATGTCATTTCTATTGTTTTTTAGGTCCACAAACTATTTTAGCTGTTGTCCTAATATGGACTATAAAGTATGAGGTATGAAAAACACTAAAGTTGCAACTCCACTTAAATGGTAAAAGGTACATTTCTTTACGATTAAAAACAATTTTCAGTCTACCCACTGATGAAGTAGTTTCTATTCTGATCTGCATTAGTGTTTTAACTAACCGTGACCTTAGTCACAGAATTGCTTTCCTGTACTAGTGTAGACTAAAACTGACACTAGACTTAAGACACGACATTTAAGTGCGATGCCAAAACACTAATGCCAACACTGTCATTCCAGTTTTGCCTGGCTCAAGACGAGAACTATACAGACTATGACTCCAACGCAACTTTTAATCCTGATGACTTTCCTGCACCATGTTCGAAGGAGGGCAATCGTCTGTTCAGGCTGTGGTTCTTGCCCAGCTTCTACTCCCTTATCTGTTTATTGGGGGTCACAGGAAACCTCCTTGTCATCCTCACCTACTTCTACTTCAAACGCCTTAAGACGATGACAGACGTCTACCTGCTCAACCTCTCCTTTGCAGACCTGCTCTTTCTTTTTTCACTTCCATTTTGGGCAGCCAATTCCATGGCCAAATGGGAGATGGGTATGGTTATGTGCAAAGTCATGTATACTGTATACAAGGTCAGTTTCTACAGCAGCATGTTTCTCCTGTCCTCCATTAGTGTAGACAGATACTTTGCCATCGCCAAAGCTGTCTCTGCTCACAGGCATCGCTCCGAGGCAGTGTTTTTCAGTAAGGTCTCTTCAGCTGTTATGTGGGTAATAGCACTAATCTTTTCTATTCCTGAAATGGCATACACAACTATTAATAACAACACATGCACGCTTTACACTAGTAACAGTGACCAGTTTCGTGTGACTATTCAGACAAGTCAGATTGTCCTTGCTTTTGTCATCCCACTTCTCGTCATGAGCTTCTGTTACAGCAGCATTGTCCTGACCCTTAGACAGACTCGTAGCTTTGAACGCCATAAAGCTATTAAAGTAATTCTTGCAGTAGTGGCAGTCTTCATTGTCTGCCAAGTGCCCTATAACATTGTGCTGTTTTGGACCACCATTGTTGCAGCTCAAGGGGGGACCACAGATTGTGACAACGAGAACATCCAGTATTATGTCACGGATATTACGCAGTGCTTAGCCTTCTTTAGGTGTTGCCTCAACCCTTTTGTCTATGCTTTTATTGGAGTCAAGTTTAGGCATGATGTTCTGAAGCTGCTGAAGGACTTGGGCTGCTTAAGTCAAGATAAGTTCTTTAAATATACCTGCGCCAAAAGAAGGAGCTCAGCCACAACAGACACCGATACCATCACCAGCTTCTCTCCATGAAACAATACAGCAGGGACTATGGCCTATAAGAAACATTTGTACATTGAAGAAGCTATTCAACTTTTTAAAAATTTATTATTGAGCAAAAGAATATAGTGTCATATTTGTTTTATGAGCTAGACAACTTGACTGGACTTGAGATGTTGTATATTAAAGTTATGCAGTATTCTTTATGGTAAATCAGTGTATTTTGTATACTACCATTGTAATATCTGTTAATAGTCTAACTCTAAATAATATCATCTTACTCAGGACAGTGGGATTGTGAATGAAAACCTATCTCAAAGACAAAAAAGTATTTTCCATTGTTGGCAACATAGAAAAAAAGTAGCAGTAACCAAGTACAACTAGCTTTGTTCTATTTTTCAATAAAATGCTTTGAAATAATCCCTGCTATGTTTGCTTGTTTCATTTTTTCACTTGATTAGCTGTAACCCAAATCAAACTTAACATATGTTCTCACAAAACATACTTTTGCCAAAAAATATCTTATTTATAGTAAAGGCAAGTACTAAATCTTTTCATACTGAATATAATCTTTTCTCACTCAAGTATGAAATGAAGAAACAGCCTGGAGCCACAAACTTTACTGAATGTGAGATGACATCATCAGTGAGAGTCATTGGATTGCATTAGTTGCTTCCTGCAATGCTTATAGGCTCTAATGGAAAGGGGTTGGGATTTACTAATAAAAGCATGTGCCACATCAAATGAAGTTGCCTTTCGAGAATAAGAAAGCAGTACCATCCTCTGTCCTGACCAAAAGAAAACGAGGTAAGAACTCATTCAGCTTTCTGACTTCTAACAAACTGCAGTATAATATATATGCTGTATATCCTTCGATATCTAGATCTGTTTAGATGGTAAAAATCTGATCTACTTTTTCTAGGTCAGTGTGAAAGCATTTCCTTGCTTTGTCATGTGGTACTTTGAGGTTGTTATTTTTATTTTAAGGCAGAAATATTGAGGCGCTTCAAATACATGTTCTTATTTTTGTTGAAAAGAAAATAAGTCATGCTGCATTAATAATGCAATTCCTTCATTAGTTCATTTTCTAATGCCTAATGTGTTGAAGTTAAATGCTCATGGCAGGATCTGGACAATCGCAGGGCTAACACCTCGGAGCATACACTGACAGACAAACATTTTCACTTTTATTTACTATGGGCAATTTAGCTATACACGCATTTCTATAGTCCTGATATTGAACCTGCTGTGAGGCAGTGCTAACCACTCTGCCGCAGTGCACACAAGTCATTATGTGTCATTATGTGAAAAGATTATTCATAGAAATATTTTTAGTGTAATGTATAAATAAAAATTTGTCAGTAAAAAATAAGTCTAATAAAATGCTCTAATAAAGAATAAACTATAAGGAAAAAAATTTAAATCTCAATGTTGATCCTAAACAGGCACATTGTCATGGCAACCCAGTCAACCAGGTGACTCACTAAGTGCCGCACCTTGTCTGATAGTCAATATGAGCAACATATTACACACCCATGCTGTGATTAGCCATTCACGCTGATAAGCACGGGCATAAGCTTTTACGCAGCACAGACAATTATACATTAAAGGATTTGTTCTTGCACTGAGAAAAAAAAATCACTAACTGGAAATCCCTTGAGAGATTTATTCAGATCTCTAAAGGAGGATGTGCTACTTTTCATTGATTGTTATGACATGAGAGTCAGCTGATAAAATTAATAGAAAACTCTGTGCATGCTGAATTTCATTTTGTCTGAATGATAATATCTGGGAGTTACAGCTTATAGGCATCACAATGGCAACTGTATACTTTTCTATTGAAGACAATATAAGTGATCTCTCTGCATTGTATCTGTATCTTCCGGAGTCTAGGTGTCTCAAAGCTCTCCTAACATGATGCCTTCAGCTGCAGGCATGTCACATTTGATACCCACTCATGTGCTGAGAGTGGGTCAGACTGTTCAACTGCACTCAACAACAAAGGAGACAAGAGCCAATCATCTTCCAAGTCTCGCAGAGTCGAGTGTTGATCAGTGTGACATTGAGTTTGACATTTCTATGGAAAATCTTAACCAGCTCATCCTTGAACTTGATCCAACATTTGAACCACTCCAAGTCCTCAAAAGTCCGTCACCAGGTACAGTAACATATACATATCTGCCTTCACCTAAACGTAAATGCAAATATCACATTTCTTGAACCTTCCAACATCAAATAATGGAACCAGAAAATATGCACAAATATGAAACAATAAACATTTCCCCAACACGTTTTGGGATTACTGCAGCCCAGGTACCACACCTTACAGACAGACAAAGAAGCTGAAACAATATCTTTACAGTCTTTTACTTGGGGCTGCTTTGATCACAAAGGCTGTAGGTCAAGTGCATGCATTGGTTTCCTGTTACTCATTGTTTACATAAAAATGGATGCGTTTATGAAACTCAGAGGACCACTAACCCATGCTAGATACAGCACTACTTTTGCATGAAAAAAATATAAAATCGTTTGGTGTGTTAACATAAATGTCAAAATGGTTTTCCAGAGACAAAAAGGTCAGAATTCTTGTGTGTGTTGTGTGTGCGTGTATTAACACCTAAGGTGGACAACTCTCAAAGGAACATGAACAAGTTGAGACTTCAGTGGGTACTTTTGTAACATTAAACTGCAGCAAAATCCAATTAAATGTTCTGATGTGGGAGCTGCAAGCAGGAACCTGCATTAAAAATGTCTTTTGTGAGTTTGGACTGTGTGTTTACATACTGAGCCCACACCCATTTTGCAGACAGCCACTGCATGTCTAGTCAAAGTCACATTTTCCTTTGCATGGATTCATTCTTCAAAACCATTTATTTTACTTTTTCAGATGAGGTATCCAGTCCTTTGCTAATCCCAAGAGGATGTCCCTCTTACGGCTCACCTACAGTAATGTCAGTCTCGCCCAGTATCCCTATCCCAACACAGAGCAGTCTCACCTGTAGTCCTCATGGTGCACTGGTCTTCACTGGCTCCCCTTCATCTGCGCTGCCTCCACTACCCTGTGGAAGTGTTGTTCGCAGAAGCCCTTCTATGAGGCACGACAGTGGATCCTGTCAAGGATCCCTGCGCTTGTCACACTCCAACAGAAACAGTGCTGTGTCACTCCTCTCCACGTCTTCATGCTCAGACACCAGCTACATCCTTGGCAGGTAGGAATTAATCTGATTTAGACTGAATGCCAGAGTTAATCCGATTATAAACAAACAAAATAAAAATGTGCATAATGCGTTCCTTTTTGTATAGCACCCTGTCTCTGACCAGTGAAGAAGTAGACTCTGCAGAGTTCAATATCACTCGTACATTTGGGTCCTTCGGTGATGTGTCCAGAGGAAAGCTTTGTGACAATGGCCATAGTTCAGACAAGCCCTTGTCGCCAAAGCAAAAGCACTTACAGAGGCTCCATAACAAAGGTGTCCACAGCAGTCCTGCTTCACTGGCTGGGTCTTTGACGGACATTCCTGTACTGTTGGTCAATGGTGCACCACAACCAGATTTGAAAATCTGTCCACAGTCTCCAGGATTACAAACGGAGATCTCTGTTACGGAACCATTTTCTCCTCAAAGTGAGTCTAAAGTTGTCTAATTTTAGAAGTAGTGACACATTTCTATATTGATTTCAATGTTATGTTTCAGGTGTCCGTGGTTATGGCAGCCAGCACTCAATAAAGTTTGTCATGGACACTTCAAAGTTCTGGTTTCGTCCACATATCAGCAGAGCAGAAGGTACGACCACAAAATCACTTTTTAACCTTCTTTTTAAGATTGATGATATGACTCCTGAAATGTATTTGGTATTATCCTGTAAATAAAACAGATTGCTTGATGTTTAATTCATTTTAGCTGACGCGATGGTCAAAGACAAGGAATCAGGGACCTTTGTGATTCGAGACAGCACCTCCTTCAAAGGAAGTTTTGGGCTTGCCATGAAGGTTGAACAATCGCCTACAGGTTTAAGTCCTACTGCCTATGCAGGTAAATATTCCCTTAGTGATATTACATGACTACTACAGGACAAATCTAAAATATTGGATGTACGGAAAGATGTAATATATTTTCTGAATAATTGAGAAAAAATGTACTGTTACATAAAGGGAAATAGCGACAAACACAAACTAGGCTGTAGGAAATAAGATGGTGTGCCTTACTTGACCACGCTGATGTGTTTTGATGGACTTCTGTGGTGAGACTGCTGTAATTTTTTCCAACCGCAGCATACACTGTGTACAAGAGAAACCCAGCTGTTTATGGCACAGTAAGCAATGACGTATGCAGACAGAGATCATATGTACCCAATGCACAGATCTCTTTTAACTTCTAACTGCAATATTTAATGTCAGTCTAGTTGTCTTTTGAAGTTAGATCGTATTCTGAGAGTATTCAGAATATACATGACCTTATAATTCAAATTCCTGACATTTTTCAGGAGAGAACAGCTCAGACCAGGTCAGACACTTTCTTATTGAATCTTCAGCCAAAGGTGTCCGCATCAAAGGCTCATCTCAGGAACCGTACTTTGGTAAGTGAACAACTCCTAAATAAATAAACATGAACGTGATTCCCGCCAGTCCTGATTTGTGTATTTATCTACTGCCAAGCCTCTTCCCACACATGAGTAAACCATGTCTAGTCTTCTGGGATGTGGGTGGGCAACACTCGGCGGATCAAGTTTGATTCAATACAATGATCTCACTGGGCGTGCTCTTTGACACAGACGATTACTACTACCTATCTTGTGAAAATGTGTTGTATCATGTAAACTTAAAAACACTACATAGAGCAAATTATAAACTAGGCTGCTGTAAATAAACCCTTTCAATAGAGTACTGCACTGGGCATGAAGAAAATTGAAAGATTAAAATTAAAAGAAGTTCATTCTGTCATTGTGTCCTTGGGCAAGACACTTAACTCACCTTTCCTCCAGTGGTGTTCCAGCTGTGACACTGGTGTATGAATGTGTGTGTGAATGGGTGATTGGCAGCTTAATGTAAATGTTAGTAGTTGAAAAAGTGCAATATAAAATAATGTCATTTTACCATTTATGTTTGCAGGAAGTCTGTCTGCCCTGGTTTACCAACACACTATTTGTGCTTATGCTCTACCGTGCAAACTACTGCTCTTCTCTCAAGGTAGACCCTCAGCATAAAAAAGGGCTTTATTGAATGTTTCAATTGAAGAACAAGTAGCCTGTGTAAAACATAGACAAAGGCCAGATGAACTTATAACTGTATCTTCACAGAGACAACGGAGGAAAATGAAAGAAGGCCAGCAGTAAGAGAAACCAAGAGTAAAACAGGTAATAAAGTACTTATTAACTAGCTGACTAGCAGATGGAAAAAAAACAAAGATTTCTCATTCTCAAATAGAATATAGATAAAGTTAAATACTTACTCACTTTTCCTTTTTGCTTGGGGGAAGTAATTATATCTACCAATTGAAGTTAGCCGTTTTCGCAATGATAGCGGAACATCCTTTCAAAATAAAAGCTTTTTATAAAACTAATTAAACATAAGCTAATGTTAATGATAAATGCAAAAATTGAAATATGTATCCAATATTTTTTTGTATTTTGTATTATGTATTATATTTTTTATACAACCCAAAAATCTAATTCAACTGTAAAAGTGGCTTTGTTAAGGTGTTATAGGTACTACCAAGTGTCAAGCACTATTAGTGTGTCCTCTGGATCCTGGCTCGTGCCTGTTTAGGTGTAAATTTTGTTTAAAATCTGTTGTGTAATCTATTGGATTCGCAATAGGAGACTAATCCTCATATACCGGTTGCAAAACCATATCTTGAGGGAGCAGATTACTCAGACTTGACTTGTGACTCACTATCAAAATATTCCTTTAGTAAGAAAGTTACTGTGGTCGTGCGAGACAATTTAAAGAATCAAAAGCCTAACATACCAGAATTAGCAATGACATTATGACCACCTTGACATGTCTCGTTTGACCCAGTCTGTCACACACAGACATGAGGAGGACCACTAGACTTGACTAGAATTAGAATTAGAGAATGAATAAATATGTTTTTTTTTCAGATCCTAGCACCATCTTTAACCTCTAACACAACTGAAACTATGATTTTCTGTTTCCTACACTTTATCTGACATGTGGCATCATAATCAGTGTAAAATTTGACTTGGCCTGATGTGTTTGAAAAAGGCTCATCCATGCTTGGATTCTTTTTAACATTGTAGATTATTTTATAAACTCTAAAGCTAAAAGTCAAATACAATATATCCCCTTGGTTTGACAGCCATTTGTTTTCTTTACAGCTTCCAACTTTGTCTATCTGAACGCTGTTCCCACTGAGATGCTGACTGGCCCCTGCGCTGTTCAGAAAGCAGTGTCCTTAACGTTTGATAAGGCCCCGGGCTCCTTTACGCCCACCGTAGTCAACATGAAGGTTTCCCAGAAGGGTGTAACACTGACAGACATCAACAGGAAGTAAGCAAATACACATCCTGCTAAGACTTTATGTAGTAGTGGAAATGATTTGTGTCTAATGGCAACAATGATCTTTTCTTCTCAGGCTCTTCTTCAGACGCCATTACCCTGCTCACCTCATCAGCTACAGTGGTGAAGACCCAGACGGTCGACGGTGAGTAGTAGAACTACTTGAGATGAGGATGAGAATGCACATTCATTCTTTTTTTTTCATTCAATTTTACATAAAAGTTTAGGAAAAGTAAAAATATTTTGAACCAAGCCAAAGTCATCATCTGACCTTGTTACCATAAGTCCCCATTGGTTGTAGAAAGAAATGGTGAGGCATGAAATTACAATCTGCAATTTTACCACTAGATGCCACTAAAAAAACTCTCACTTCATCTTTGAAGTCCAAAGCCAATTGTGAATTTGATAAAAAACAAACACTTAAAAAACATAAAAAATAAAAAATAAAATAATCCTTGCCACTGATCTGGGCTTTAACACAAATACACAATATATGTTTACATCTAAAACATAACCACTATCACTACATAAACCAACAGTCAAGGTGCTTATTAGCAATGTGGTCACCTTAAGTACAGTGTAGTTATGTTAATACCAGTAGGCTTTTTGAATCAAGAGAGTTTATAAAGCACCTTTTATTTATCCTAACTCTTTCTGTGCCTTACAATGAATATATTAAATTTGTAAGAAAATTACTGTAGTAGTAGTAGACTATTTAAAAGAATCAAAGTTACCGGAAGTTTATAAAGCACATTTTATTTATCCTAAACTGTCTTTTTGTCCCACAGGTGGGTGAGAGGTTCAGGTTTTGGTGCAAGGTAAGTGCTTGTAAATCAAGACTTGGAATATCTTCATCATAGACCCGCCCCCAAATCTAATGTTCTGTCTTTTTACCAACAGGATGTTTGGTTTTGTGGCCAAAGGTGTTGAGGCTGGCGTTGAAAATGTGTGCCATGTTTTTGCAGAATATGACCCTGTACAGCCCTGCAACAAAATTGTGGAGTTTGTTCAGGCAACAATAACTAAGCCATAAAAACGCCTGTAAGGCTCTGTATGTATGTATAGCACACTGTATGTTGTAGCATCGGCTGTTTATTGTTTCTGAGAACATAATGATCTGCGGTTCCTTCACTCGTTTACAATAGAAGCGTAACCTGAGTTTTTGTGTGAAGACACTGGGAGGAAATGTTGCAAAGTTTATATGTAGAATATTTTATTACTGTGTAAACATGCTAAATCTTACTTTTACAAGACTTTTGATTGTTTATGACAATATCTTTTGTGCGAATAAAATGTCTTTTCATTTCAAAGACAATGTACTGTAGTTATATTTTCAAATGTATTTACTTTTACATGTCTCTGTATAAAATGTATTCTCTGTTTAATAAGTACTTTTGTGAAAAAAAATAAACCTAATTAAGTGTTCTCTAACTATCACTATCTATACTGTAAAGGAAATCAAAGCAAAGACAGACACATCTGTGTATACACATAGTTTATTTTTAATAAGTGATAAATCATTAGATAAACGCAAAATACTTTATTTTGAAGTTACAGCGCTCTCAAAATAAATACAGCGTGCTTATTGAAGCAAAGCAAATTAATCTCAAACTGCATAGATATATTATGTCTTTAAATATTCTCTGAGGCCCTTAAAATACAGAGCATAATGCTTAACTTCTTTTCTTTGGCACCAACTAAAATATTATAAATAAAAGCTTTTGTTTTGTGTATGTTCTACAAGATGAGTACTGAGGATACACAGCAGTGTTAAATATTTACAAATACTGCCCTCTACCGGTTAAGACAGGGCTCTCTGTTTTGTCACAGTGAGCAGAGGATAATGCATCATAAAATGTTGACTACACTATCAATGTAAATTACATAACATTCAGGGACCAAAAGCAGGAAACAAAATGCAATGACAAAGTTTTCTCTTTTGAAATGTAGTGCTGATATTTTTCTCAGTGCTGTGTGTGTCTTTTTCAGAGCAAAGCATAATTTCTACAAATACAAATTCACCAATACACAGTTCACAGAAGGTCTGTGACTTTACATCATCATTAATCTTTATCTTTGTAGCTTTTATCTTTGCAGCCAGACTGCAGTGTTAATTTTTTTTAACTAAATAGTGGATTTACACAGAGCCAATCACACAATTTGTGCCTCGAGTGGAGACACATACTTGTTGATCTATTAAAATGTTTCATATATTTAGTTGTTTGTTTAATGTAATAATTTAATGATGTTTGCTGACGGTATAAAAAAGACTCTTGACACCTTTGGTTTTAAAACAAAAGTTGAAACTTAAAGAAAAGCATTATAAGATAATAATACCTAGAATGGCAATAAAACAGATGGCATTATGTAATTTTATAGCCTTTGTACAATCAGCAGCAACATGGAGGACCAGTGCTGTTTCTGGAAACCAGTGACAGAATTACTGTGCGATCGACGAGATGCTGCGGGACCTCTTCATGATGAGACGCACCTCCACGTCTGGGAGGCTGTCCTGTTTTGTCTGGGCACACCCCTCGTCGGCCACAGCCATGTGCAGGTCAAAACGCAGTGACACAGACTTCTTCCGCAACTTTGGGTTTCCTCTGAAGAAAGAGCCCTCCCACTGCTTTATCACTTTGTCTATGTTCTCTGTCCTGGGGCAAAAAGGTCATGAGAAGAGATGGTCACTTTTTACATTTAACTACTTTTCTTAGTTAAATGTACATACAGTATTTGTTGCAACTGATGGTACATGCAAACCTTCAACTTGTGATTTTACGGCTTGGATACGTGTTTTCCAATCCACCATGAACAAGTTACAATAAATGGTTTGTAGAGTATAATGGAGTAAAATAGTTTTATTAAATTATATTCTATGAAGTTTGCCTCATTATTTGTATTATTTTGGATCATTTATCTGTATTTTGTAAACTTTACTTTATGTTACAATCTCAAATAAGCTGGCACATGGCTGAATTACACAATATACAACAGAGGGCACCAAAGCACAACCAATAACATAGTTAGGACGTAGTGACACAATAAAGTGAATATATGCAAAATAAAACTGTTAATATTGTTTTTGTGTGCATACCTCGAGTGGTAATAAATAGGGGAATAGGGGACTATATCCTATATACCTATAACTATATCCCACTATATACTATTTATCTTTTATTTCTGGTTTGGAAAATTACTAATATCAACTCTCTGTCCTGCTACACAACACTAGCTGTAGCCTGGACCTATACTGTATGGATTTTACATTTTGTGTTTCATCATATATCAGTGTGTCCTGAACTAGTCATTGTCTAAACTTGGTTTTGTCTAAAGTCTGTGCACTCTGGTCTTGGTCCTGACTTGGGCTCGTTAAGTGTGGTATTGAATCC
The DNA here is from genome assembly GCA_024349245.1 of Neodontobutis hainanensis. Taxonomy (NCBI): domain Eukaryota; kingdom Metazoa; phylum Chordata; class Actinopteri; order Gobiiformes; family Odontobutidae; genus Neodontobutis; species Neodontobutis hainanensis. The sequence goes on from JALDNG010000055.1 coordinate 825,430, forward strand.
AACATTACTTTCCACATAACACAAAATGGGCTGATCAGAAAGATGCTGCGGCTTGTAACACCTGTTGTATGAACAAAGGGTTGTCTTGTCAAATAATAACAGACACCACACCCTGAAGACTCCATGTCGGGCTGGTATCTCCACATCAAACACAAGCCTCTAACGGAGGAACATTCCCATGCCGCGTTATGATGAATAACTCGTGGGAAATTTGCGAACTCAGCTGATAATAGCTCACGACACGCGAAGTAACATTTTTTTTCATATTGTCTCCTCGAACCAGACGTCTCTGCTCCACAAAAAGCACATCTTCAAAGACTATGACACTTAATTAGAAGGTGTCATGGCTACACAAAATTAAGCAAGCAATTCTACAGTTGCAAAGGTATAATTGGGCATAGGACACTGAAGAAAAGCTGTTGGCACTTGCTTCTAGAAACTGCCTACAGTGTGAGCCAGAGGTGCTGACTGCAGGCCAGTGGGGGAAATGGGATCAATACTTACTCAATGGTGCCATGACCCTCTGCACTCTCACGCACAACATTGCCCTGAAGAATCTCCTGTGTCTTGATAGTAGAAATTGGCAAGTCTTTATCCAGCTCGGGCTCTGTATGAACATATTAATTATAAATCATAACCAGATGTCACTGTCATAACTGTTTCAGTGTGACTTACCTGTGAGAATTACAAGGCTCTGCTGTCTAAGCAGAATGGAGCGCTTCTTTACGCCGTTGTCTGGGAAAAGTGATGGTATTTCAGGCAGTGGCTCTGACTTGGGCTCGTCTGGAGTAACAGCGGGGTCGCTCAGGCCATTTTCCAAACTGTTCTCTTTTGACTCTACCTCCGGAAGCTTCCAAGGACGCAGATTCATCGGCTGAGCATTACGACTCATGTACCTGAAGTCACAAGGACAGTAAAGAGCAACACATTAAAGTATTGAATGTACTGTAATCCTAAAATAGTTTCTAACATACTCAGATCCAACTCACATCTAATCAGTTCACCTACACAAGCCATAATATTAAGTTACCAAAACTGTCAATTAAACTGTGTGTTTGTCATTTTAACAAAGGAATCTGCTTTGTGTTGGCCTTAAGGCAACAGTTAAGGTAACCATTATAGGATTTACACAAACCAGACTCAACACAAGGATATACACAAGGACTATATTAGTTTATGTTTGTGTATATGTTTAAATGTATAATGTATAGGCCTACATGTGTGTATATAAAAAAAAAAACTTTGTCCTTCACCCTCCGCGGGTGGTCTCATCCTTCGAGCTCGGGTCCTCTACCAGAGGCCTGGGAGCTTGAGGGTTCTGCGCAGTATCTTTGCTGTTCCTAGTACTGCACTTTTCTGGACCGAGATGTCTGGTGTTCTTCCAGGGATCTGCTGTAGCCACTCTTCCAGTTTGGGGGTCACTGCCCCGAGTGCTCCGATGACCAAGGGCACCACTGCCGCCTTCACCTTCCAAGTCTTTTCTAGCTCTTCTCTGAGCCCTTGGTATTTCTCTAGTTTCTCATGTTCCTTTTTCCTGATGTTGCAATCACTGGGTATTGCCACATCAACCACAACGGCTTTCCTCTGCTGTTTGTCCACCACCACGATGTCTGGTTGGTTCGCCATTACCATTCTGTCAGTCTGAATCTGGAAGTCCCACAGGATCTTGGCTCGGTCATTCTCTACCACCTTTGGAGGTGTTTCCCACTTTGACCTTGGGGTTTCCAGTCCGTACTCCGTGCAGATGTTCCTGTACACTATGCCAGCCACTTGGTTATGGCGTTCCATGTATGCTTTCCTGCCAGCATCTTACACCCTGCAGTTAAGTGTTGGATTGTCTCAGGGGCCTGTTTGCACAGCCTACACCTTGGGTCTTGTCTGGTGTGGTAGATCTGGGCCTCTATTGCTCTGGTGCTCAGGGCCTGTTCCTGTGCAGCCATGATGAGTGCCTCTGTGCTGTCCTTCAGTCCGGCCCGTTCTAGCCATTGGTAGGATTTCTTGATATCAGCCACTTCAGTTATGTTCGGTGGTACATCCCATGTAGGGGTTTGTCCTCCCATGATGGTCCCTCCTCCAGCTCCTCTTCCGCTGCTCCCCGTTGCCTGAGACATTCACTAAGCACGTCATCTGTCGGGGCCTTATCTTTGATGTACTTGTGGATCTTGGATGTTTCATCCTGGATAGTGGCTCTCACACTCACTAGTCCACGGCCGCCTTCCTTACGGCTAGCGTACAGTCTCAGGGTGCTGGATTTGGGATGGAACCCTCTATGCATGGTGAGGAGCTTTCGTGTCTTAACGTCTGTGGTCTGTATCTCTTCCTTTGGCCACCTTATTATTCCTGCAGGGTATCTGATCACTGGCAGGGCATAGCTGTTTATTGCCCGTGCCTTGTTCTTGCCATTGAGCTGACTTCTTAGGACTTGCCTTACTCGTTGGAGGTATTTGGCAGTTGCTGTTTTCCTTGTTACCTCTTCAAGGTTGCCATTTGCCTGTGGTATTCCAAGGTACTTGTAACCATCCTCAATGTCTGCTATTGTTCCTTCTGGTAGTGAGAAAATATATATATATATATATATATATATATATATCATGTCAGCTCTGTGTTGTGCAAACACATAGATGAGACAAAAAGCAGTAGATCTAATCAACTTTGTCAAATAAGCATTGTCAAATTAACCAGTGGGTGTTTTGTCTTTTCCGTGAGACTTTACACGTCACAGTGGGTTGAAAAAGATGGACCACCCTGAATGAGCCCAATAGGACCATGAGCAATAGGACAATAATCAACAATGCTTGTTGTAACTTGTTATTGGGATTTCCATAGCTGCATCAAAGATTCAAAGAGTTTTGAGCATTGTTTCATCTCTTTATATTTTGATAAACAATAGTACAATAGATGTTTTGTGTCAATGTTTACTTAGTATCTTACTGTATACTAAACTGACGCTTCTGCAACACACTTTAACAGGGTTTTCTCATGTCGTAAGAAAGCTTCTTTCTGGTCTGTAGGTACAATATTACAAGTCATGTCATATTAATTATCCTAGGAACAGTGGCCCAGCAAGTTTCTCTCTCAGTATCTTATTACCGGTTTACATTTACAAAGAATAAGACAAATGTCAAAGGCATATGAACATACTTTGATAAAATCTAGCAGAAATATTGGAATAAGTCCGTGTTGTGTGATATATTTGGCAAGGCTGTCTACAAAACTGCCATTATAGTACCTCTCCACACTTTTACGTGTTTGATGTTTTATGCTCAGTTGTTTGTATGTGTTTTTGTTTTACTGTTTTGCAAAATGAGCATTACTTAAGAATAAAAAGAAAAAATCTATCATAGCCATCTAAAGCTTGGCAGGATACCTGCTCTGCCACCACCCTTCTCAAATAAGAGCAAACAATACAACGTTCAGGTGCCACGTCCTCGCGCCAGTAACATTCATAGAAGTTATACTCTGAATGAACTCATCACTGAGGGAAGCCGAGAAGGCTGCAGGCAAATCTGTCCCATAAAACAAAATTATGTTCCTCAAACATTAAAATTGTAATTACATAGCTGCAACAGCAAAGGTGTTATATTGGAAAGGGCTTGGTGTCGTTAACAGGACATGGTTTAAAATTCATGGGAACATAATTAAAGGACATGTCAAATATTTCCAAATAAAGCAGATGGAAACTTTGGCCGATTTCCAATCACTGCATTTACACATCTGTCATCTGCCTCCTAAAGACCAAACTAAAAATAAAGTCTGCATGTGACAGCTATATAAACACAGTGGTTGATGTTTTTTCAGGCCTTAGTGAAAGTGCCAGTTTTCATGCCAGTGAAAGTGAATCTGTGTGTCTTTTTATCACAGACATTCAGTATAATCAGCCACATGAGATCCTTTTAAATTAAATGTTTCCATCCTGGTTGGCAAGCATTTTACTGAGCTTCCTAGTTTGTAATTTTTTCTTTTTGCCCTTACCTGCCCTCCTCACACTCAAGCAGGCGCCGATAAGTAGAGATCTCTCGCTCCAGCCTCATCTTAGTGTTGAGCAGCTGGCTGTGGCGCTGCCGCTGGGTGGCCAGTCCGCTCCTCACCTGATCTAGCTCATTTTCTAGTCGGTTGATCACCTGAGAGAGGTCCTGCAGCTGGCTGGAGTACAGCCGTTGGGTCTGCTGCAAAGATGTCTCCAGGCCTTTCTCCTGTAGGCAAAGGAAGGAAAGGGTTTAACTACTGAGGAAAAAACAGCCTAGAGTCGTGTAATGTTGTGTACAGGGGTGAAATAAAGGGGTACGCGTTTGGTTTTCAGATTTGTTACTTAGTATTATTGGATTGTTTTTAATATTTATTTTAGCAGGTTACAGTACATAAAAGTGGAGGAATATATCAAGACTTACATACGTAAGTGGTTGCATATTTGTTGTGGATATACTCTACTGTATATGCACAGTGCACTTGACAGATGATAAATTATAAATGTATGCATTGTTAGTTACTGTTCTTACCATCGCATGAAGGGTCTCAATCTCGACCTGCAGAGTATGCCACTGTTTCCGGGCCTCCGCCAGCTCAGCCCTGGCCTCCCGCAGGGCAGCTCCTCCGAGGTTCACCTGCGCCCATGCTGCCTCCTCATGAGGGACAAGAAGGTGCCACAAAGTTACCTTTTAAACTATGGAGAAGGTATGAGCAGTTATTGTATTAGTTCTGGGGTTACAACATGAACATAAGTTTCCCAAATGAAACAGGGCTTGGGGCACAAAAGCATGTTGGAGCTGAATAATATTCCCAACTGGCATTCAGTCAGAGAAAGCAGTCCCAGGTGGTGTCCGTTCCTCTTTAGGTAAACAGAGAGTGTGGCAGACACTGAGGCTTGTGAATACACACAGCTGTTCAAGCTGCGCTGACAAACTGGACAGCTGTTGAAACACCATTGAAATTTAACAATGCAACATTTCCTTGATACATTCATAACTATATAGTGAGCTTAAAAAACAATATTAATAAACATTCATAAATAAACCATTTTGAATTTGTCTTACAATGGCATTACATTAGTGACACCACATACTATGCACATTATTTTACTATATTGTATAATTCCTAGTACTGTTACAATAAATAGAGACTGATATTCATAGCTTTAAAATAGTGGTCATAGCTTTTACTTGATTTCAGGGATTAATGAGAGCAATGACACTTGTTAATATTTGCATTATTTTTCAGTTTAGGTCTGTTGAAAACAGAAGCGCCTGAGTAATTTACGACTGAGGCTGATATTTGCAGCCTGGGCCAAAGTCACTGAGCTGTGGCAGAGGAACACTTTGTGAAATAAAAGGCATCCAGGCTGGGTTTCTTTCAACAATAAATTAAAAATGGAGCAAACAACAAATAGCTACTCTACCATTGAGAAGATCGGGAACAGATGAGTATGCTCATTGGGGATTGTACTATAAATCACCTCATACATTTTTAATGAAGACCGAGGGATCTTTTACACATTGTAGTCCCAGACTGTGCTTTAATGCTGTATTAGTGTGATACACAGCAGTAATTAGGGAAATTGAACGTGAGACCCGTACATACACAAACTCATGCGCAAACCTGCATGAGACCTAGAAAAACCCAGGATTAAGCTCAAGTCAGGGAAGCTATTTAACTTCAGTGAAGCATTCACACATGTCTGCTGTGTGTAAAAACTGTTGTTGTTGAGGGTGTGTCTGGCTGGCAGAGGGCCAGGCTCACATTAGAGAAAGAAGTGAGGAGTCATAGACATGTTAGATGCTGCGTACCTCAGCAAGTGCTCCTCCGTCAGCCCTGGATGCTGCTGCTGCTCCAGCTCCGGTCCAGCTAGGCCCAACCAAGCTGGGATGTAGGTTTGACAAGTTTCCCCAGCTGTGTTGTCTCTCTCCAGGGCCAGGGAGTCTGGTCTGATTGCACTGCGTTCTGATTTCATCGAGGAGCCGGGTAAGCTCCATCGCTGTGCCATCCTTCTCCTCTCCTCCTGCTGCTACTGCTGTGGATGTGGCTAACAGAACATCGCAGGAGCCGGCCCGCTGCAGCTGCAGAGTCCAGGCAGCCTGCAAGCAGCCAACCAGAGAGAGAGGGGGAGGGAGGGGGCACAGAGAGAGAGAGGGAAAGCAGTGGAAGATAGAAAACAAGACAATAATGACAAAAAGTCAAACAAGAAATTTGTACGCTATACCTAGGTTTTAAATTAGGAAGAAGAGTACATACAGTCATTTTGTTTAAATGTGTTGTTTGTGGCAGAGGTTTAAGGCAGTTTATGAAATGCAGGGGCCAGAGAAACAGATGAATCAGTAAATCAGCAGTTCCTGTGTGCATGTATGTACACAAACAACCAAACAGCAATTAAAGAAATGCAGAGATGTCAGCAAAATAGGAAAAACGCAAGGCTGGACTTATAACATCAGTGCTGTCACACATGTTTGCAAACTCTTATGAAATATTTGTGGCAAGCTTTCATTTTAAAATCAATTGCCCAAGTGATGTATAACACATAGAAAAGGTTTCAACTAAGGCATCTGGACGTAGGTTGCCTTTGTCAAAACATTTTCTTGAATATGTCCTGGATGATGGAGAACCTCCTCAGACAATCCTTAACTTAGTATTTTTGGCCCTAAAAGGATTGACTGGTCACAGTTAGCATTATGTTTTTACTTTTTGAAAAACTATTTACTGAACAGCCATAAAATGATTCTAGCTAAAGACCAACACTGTCTTTGTCACCACTAGTTGTGCCACTACTTCAACATCATTCATTCATTCATTCATTCATCTCCTACCACTTAGTCCCGTTAGGGGTCATGGGTGACTGGAGCCTATCCCAGCAGCTTTAGGCCTTAGGCGGGGTACACCCTGGAAAACGGCCAGTTAGTCGCAAGTCCTCTACTACTTGTGTACTGCTTATGGTCAAATGTAATTCTATATTAAACAAAAAGGGTCCCGACTTGAGATTTTGAGACTGTGTTTGACCTTCCCCATAACTGGTGCATCTACTCAATCAACACAGCTGGCCAGCACAAACTGACAGAAGCAAGGACAGATTTGATAAATGAAGTAGGTGTAGTACATTTAATGACCTGAAAGTCCTGGTGCAGTTCTTGCAGCTCGGTCATGGAGTGGTGCACGTCGGTCTGCAGTGTTGCAGTGCTCTGCTCGGCTTTTCTCTTTGACTCTCTGAGCAGCTCCACTTGTTGCTCCAGACGCCGGGTGTTCCTCTCTTCAGTCTCACACCTGCAAAATCAACAGGTGAGATTCTTACCCTGCTTCACTTATTCTTATGGATTCATCATTTGCCAGTGCCAAGCCTTCATATAAACCATGCACCTTTAATTTGTCTTAATTTTCTTGTTCATTCACACAGTGCCATAAAATCTTATGTAATCTTCATTTTCAGACATTAAGCCACCTCCCCCTCCCTCTTTCTGCCCAGGGGGGTCCATCTCACATCACCTTTTAAACCCCCATTAGGGAAAGAAATAAACTATTAATGTAACTTTTAGCAATGTAACCGCTAAATAGTGAACCTACAGGGACAAAATGACCTTGGCAACACCTGAAGTGTTCCATAAGACTGGAGTTTCACACGGGCACTCGGGAGACTCATCCGCTGGAGCTATTAATAGATATGCTGTATTTATTTCTGTCCTTCTGGGGTTAATGGATTTGTGTGAGGCGAAAGTGTGTGTGTGTGTCTTTGTAAAGTGTGTGGGTGCATCGAAGGGGTTGGGGGCTCTGTGTCACTCTGCATCAATACATAAGTGAAAGTGCTGACGCGGCACAAAGCCTGGCCTGGATTTGTATGCAGGTTGGCTCACAGGAGCGGGACAGAGTTAGATAGCAGGGCACTGGAAAAAAACATTGCAGTGGGGTGATAATGTATCTGACATTTATTCAACAGCTTAGTATATTGTTTTTTATTTAGAGCTAGTGTTTATACAGCTATTGTGTCAGCAGGAATGTGTTCCTAGATCAACTAAACAGTCAAAATGCACTATCCTCACTGAAGAGGATCTGCAGGACACTACACTAAGACCCACATACAAGCACAAGACTACCACAATCCAGCTGACCTGGCCTGGATGGCTTCTGCTCTGAATTTCATGTCGTCAGACTGTAATGCCAGCTGGACATTCTCCGTCAGTAGTTTTCCAACCTGGCAAAAACACACACAAACTAAATAAGCAGCATACAATGAAGAATATATTTTCATTTAGAAACATATCAGAGGTTGTAGAGCACTAAATTACATATTCAAATATGGACATGGAGAAATATTTTTTATTTTTACTTGATGGTTTACTGACTAAATATATTAATGGATTTTAAGGTAATTTAACATTTTCTTGACACAAAAAAGTCTGCGACTGAACAGGAACATATCTCCTGTTAAATGAATCTCAACAAGGAAACAAAAACTAACATGAAACTAAAAACACCCCTTTTTCTTTGTTTTGCCACACTCCCAGAACAGGGCACACCTATGCTGAAGGAAGGAAGAGCCAAGTTGCATGGTTCCATAACATTTTTTTACCCTGTATAAACAATGTACTGTATGCCTGTGTTAAGTTTCAATAAAGTTAGTACAAGTCCACAAAAGATGAATCACTCACAAGATTACACTCTCTCTAGCAAATTATCTGAATTAAGGGCTCGTGAAGAAGATCACAGAAAGTAGTTGTTGCTAAGAAAATCAATAGAAAAGTAATCCTTCAAGATGAAAGCTCTTCCTGGATTAACGAACAAGGAAACCTGCAGAGGCTGCTCTTCTGCCTGTCATAGTCATGGGAACATGAGCCAGACTCGATGATGTGCTGCGCAATGAGCCGAGAAACAAAAAACAAGGAATTCATTAAAATGTTAGTGACACTTTCTTAAAGCCTTACTGTGGAAACAAGAAGAAACAAGTATTTCAAGGAATAAGACAACAACGATTTCTACCCATCTGCTCTCACTTTAAGAGATTATTACAATATCTGAGAATACCAGAAATTTCAAGCTGAAAATCCAACACAAAGCTTACTTAACTTCTAAACAAAATAGCTGTAATACAAAAGTGGGTTTATGGTAACTATGTTTGCCCAATTCTGTCATAAAAAGTCGACATGGCAACACATGCTCCTGTAATACATGGGCAGGCCCTTTAATTAAACATGTCATGCCGCTCACATGATGTCACATGTGGCTCAGAGTCATCTTTACTGACTGTAGTCATCCACCTGTTGCTGCTCCCTGCCAGCTCAACACTGAGTAGAATGAGTATGCTGACTTAGGGTGTGTTGTACATTAACTAATAATAAAGAATCTTAGTTTAAATACAGCCATTATGAGACTGACCTGTTCACGAAGCTCCTTCACAGTCTGCTCTTGCTGGGACCAGTCGGGACAGTGTGAGGTCTCCCGGTTACCCCAAGTGGTTATCAGAGTCTCCAGCTGCTGGTTGGCCTCCTGGAGCCTGTTCACCTGCTCCAAGAAGCCCCTTAACCTAGCGTTCAGACCCAGCATGGTCTGACTGGAATCCTGCAGCAAACTCATGGAGACCTGGGAGTGTGCATATCCAAATGTTTACAGCTGCTGATAATATTTTCTTACAGGCAAATGAGAACAGCAAAACACGGGCTAAATGGAATAAACTTTCACATATACTACTCTACTGACAAGCGTACTATGTTTTAATACAGAGGCATATAAAGTTACAGCCACCTATTATCACACACAACCAGAGGCGTTTACAAGGTAAATGTTTACCCAGTGATACTCACCTGAGGTAACGTGACTGTCTAAGGCTGAATAAGTGTAGTAACAGGGCAGCAAAAGTCCTTCAGTAAGTTTTCCTGGTCACACTGCACCAATCCACCACTCCCCACAGCTTATCCACATTCCTCTGCCACAAACTGGTCAGGTCTTTCCCTCCCAACTGTGTCCCAGGTCATGGGCAGACCCCGAGACAGAGCATACACTTACGTCTTTCAGCCAGTCTCACTCTGTCAGGATGATAGTCTTCAGTTAAAGCCTGGAAAGAGATGTTGTTCCTTGTCCCACCTCACCCCCCGGCACATGGAGAGCAGCAGGGCACACTGGACACTCCGCTTACATCACTGCACGCTGGGGCCCTTTGTACTCTCTGATCCAGGATTATTGAGCTTTTAAAAAGGCAACAACGCAGACTGTGGAGAGAATGTTCAGGGATACACAGTGTACATGTGCATTTGGACTAGCTGTATTTTAAAACCATAATGAAAGGTTACTCAGACTGTGATTAATGTAAAACCTGTCACTTTACAGTGTCATGTAATACACACTTGTGCAAAGTTGGCCATTGAGAAATTACAGTTGTGGCTAGTTTGTGTCTGGCTGTCTAGGTCAAAGGTCTGATCTTCTAAACATTTGCTTAGCTAAAATCTGGCCCTGCAACTACAGCCTTGTATTTTATGGCTCTGGGTGCCTCAGTTACATTTAGAGTTTTTAATTAGCTAAAAGAAGAAAGGAATCATCCGACATACACATATTTAAACTGTTATGATAGAAATAGTAAGCTTGTTTGATTAATATAAGGGTGTGGTATTCATTATAATCTGTAATCCCAAAGAAAACAAATGGATGGGCTACATTCCAATACACTTTGAAACCTAAAATAACAGTTTTAGTGGCAAATGCTTTCATGAGGGTAGAACCAACATAGTGCAGTTGAATTTGTTGAATCTTCTGGCAACACAAAATGATTAGATATGTTTCTGCTGTAAAATGTGACATGTAATATTTAACTTGTGGCAAAAACAAGCTAAATACTATCTTAAGTATTGTACATCCCCATTTTAAAAAGCCATCAGTGGAGCAGAAACCAAGCTGGGGTTTACAAATCTGGGTGTGTGGGACAACAACCTGGAGCCATGAATACAAATGCACATCTCAGGAAAGGGCAGAGCTGGCTCTATTTCCTGAGGAGACTTACTGCACAATTTATTATTTTTATTATCACTTTATTATCCCTGTGGGGAAATTAAATTCAATTGCCTTTGGGAATCAAAAAGTTCTTTGCTTGGAAAATATTATTATTATTATTATTGTTATTATTATTATTATTATTGTTGTTGTTGTTGTATGTATCATTGGTAATATATAGTATATGATAGCGCAGATGATTTACTTATGAAAGGTTATGTTCCCACAGACAAAGCACAGTCGCATGGAGCTGTAGTGCTGCACTTTGTCACCACTCACCTCGATGGACACGGGACGACTATAGTCTTACACTTACACAATATACTAAGCTTGTATATTACACACAGTAAGCTCTGTTATGGTTGAACGGCACCAAAGACAAACAATAGCAGCAAATCTTTGGTTTACATTGAAAAAGGTAATTCCATAAAAATAAATATTCTTGATAACTTTTTGGGAAGAGAGAAAAGTGTGAGTCAGGGGAATGCTGTTGTACTTTGGGTAAACATGTGTGTTGGCTGTGAGAGGCAGGATGTAGGGATTATTACCAGAGACAGGGAGCAGTTCACTTCTGTCTGTTACAAACTCTGTACAGACAGCTCTGTCTAGACTTTTATACTTTACCCAGAAATAAAATAAAGGAGGAAATGCCTGTGACTTTCTCGTGTGGCTTTGTGTTGTGGCTTCCATTCATAGTTGCACTGTTGAGAAACATCCTGGTGAAAGTAAGATGTTTAATAACTAGTACAGTTATAGTATGTTTAATAAGTATGTGGAAAGAAAATAATTTAATACACTCCCTTGTCTAAAAATGAACAGAAAAAATTGTATTTAGTACTATATCAATATCATTTTAAAAGGAGACTGAAAAGTACGTTGGCATGTCCACACAGCCCCACACCTGTTTGACAAGGTGACGTCTTGTTGGGAAGCTCCCGGTGATAATGATGCTGACATTGATTAATATTGTCATGGTTTAGTCGTAAAAACAACTCCAATATATCAGGGCGTAGAAACCACCCTTTTCTAATGACTGGGACAAATCATTATGTTGTGACTAAACAAGGAATGCAACAAAACCTGTTTTATCTTGTTCCCATAATAATCCATAATCTAACCTCCTAGTCACGATATCGACAAGAGGTCCAAGGGAAAAGATTGTCATAACGTGCAAGGAAAATGTGACAGTTTAATGTAGTCCTTTTCTCCAATAAAAAAAAGTTCAAACAGTTCTAAACTGTACCTGACCCTATGACGTCACTTACCTTTGCCTTTGTGCAATGTAAGGCTGGTCGCTCAGCTGCTCTTTGATCGTCAGTCGTGTCATTCTGGATTCTCTTAAAAAGTAGGTGGAGGTGACCAAAATTAAACAAAAGTTGTGAAAACATGCGCAGTAGCGCTGATCCTTTGACTACAACTGCAACTGACATTTTCAGTCTGTACAAGATCATTACGAAAACGCCTTCTTCCTGAGAGAGGTTTGTGGTTCAAACAGAAAACCGAAAAAGGCATTACCTCCGACATTAAGTCATTACCAGCTCTGCTGCAGGAATTAAGGTCCACTCAACCAAGAAAGAAACTGTAAGAAAGAAACTGCTACTAGAATGTCAATCAATCATGAAGTGATATTTTTACTTGTTTACTCAAGCATAATCATTGTGTGGCTTTTCACACTAGTAATGTCTTTATTAATAACAAGAGACCACATGGCTTTGTGAATGAGACACACATATTATTACAGCTTAACTATAGCTCCACAAATCTGCCTAAAACCACTAATGAGGTAAGTTTCTTATATACAGTAGTCCACAACTTTGCTAAAGTTAGCGTGTTTACTCTTTTTTCTCAGTGAGTGAAATTGAGACAATAAACAGATCAAGCTAATAATGACTTTTGTGTGTGACAAAATGCCAACATGTTCAAAGTGTATTTTCTTCATCACACATGCAGAATAATGCTTCATGACAAACATGCCATGCTTAAGTGGGTACAATTGTGTATGAAGAAGCCACAGTGGAGTATGGAGGTCACACTGAAATGCTTTTTAAAGATATTCTGTTGTGGGCACAGCAGCACTAACCCCAATCAACTGCAATACGGACTTATTCAACCTTACGTCATGTTGCTAGTTTTCCAGGGCCAAACTTTACATTGTCACAAGCCCAGGTAATCTGCTAAACAAAGGTTGGGTATTGCTTTAGATTACAGACCGCTACTTACCAGGTTATTACATTACCTACAGGATAATAACGCATGTAAATGCTGGGCACAAGGTGTATTTATTGGGTACAGGGTGTACTTACTGTGAACAATTTGTAATTACTGGTAACATGATGTATTTACTGGGTACACTGTGTAAGTACTGGTAACAGTGTGTATGTATTGGGCCCAGTGTGTACTTACTTACTTGTGTACTGTGTTACGTAAATAGTGGGTTTAATTTCTAGGCAGATCATTTAAATAAATAAAAAATGTAATTGCTCAAGTCAGTATTTTATGTGAAATGTGTGAACAGAGGTTATCTGTTGCTCATACGGTAAATAAATGTAGATATATTTTTAATGTACACTTATGTAAATGTAATAAAAGTAAGTACACCCTGTACCCAGTAAATACCTGGTAATTACATGTGTTATTGTCCTGTAGGTACCCTTGTTACCTAGTATTTACTTGGTAAGTAGCTGTCTGTAATCTAAAGCGTTACCAAAGTTTGGTGTGATGTGCACAAAGTAACCGTGGTCATCAACTGTCCACAATGGCAGCTATGCCCATCCAACAGACAAAAAAAACTAAATAAAATATAAAATCAAATGTCTTGTCTTGACAAATGCCTTGTGATAATTAGATTCTCCAGATATCAAAGGACACTGTGAGTACAAGCACTTAAAGTCACTGAGCTTTCACACGCCAGTGCATTAGGCAGTGGATTTCCAAAGGCATGCCACTTTACTTGACAATGCATCTGAATGAAGAAGGTCTGCTTCATATTTTAACCCTTTGGGGGAGATGCTTCTATCCACATGATTTACTACTTGAAAGTTGACAACACCTTCACTTTTAAGGACGCCGACTACACCCTCCACACCCAGACATTGATGCTAATCGTACCAGAAAACAATAGTGTGGCTGCGCTCAGAACAGTTTACCAGACAACCGTCTGTCATTCCAAACATATCATCGTGACAGTGAGACATATTTACCTCATCAAGAAAAACTATAAGGGTGTTCTCTATTGGCACGAGAAATGAAAGACAAAGCCTAGATGCCTCATCAAAATAGATACATATCATACACAGAAAAAAATATCACATAGTGGCCTAGAGTTTTCATGTAGAATATTTGATTAAAACAGGAAAGATAAAGAAATATACAGTACAATGCAACAAGTGACACATATACTTTTACTTGACTACAATTTTAAGAAAATCAAATACTTGGGAGTAAGAAGATATTGGTGCCCAAATGGGTAGCACTGTTACATCACAAAGCTTACCCAACTCAAAATCCCCAAACTTCAGCCATGGGAAAAAAGAGAATCCTCAGGGAGAACCACAGACGAAGAGATCCACCCCCAGGACTGACAGACTGTGACAGATGTTGCCAGGAATTGTACATTTAGTAGATTTTAAATTTAGTCCCTTTTAAATATTATATTATAATATACATTTCTGCCTCCCTAACATAGGCCAGGAGCGGTTAGTAGTAGTAATGATAGTAGTAATAGTAATAGTAATAGTAGTGGCAGAAGTAGCAGAATTAGTACAGGTTCTATTAGTGGCAGTAGTAATAGTAGTAACTGTACTCTTCCCATCTCATAATGATTGGCTAGAATCTGACATGTTCACATATCTTTGTCCCTACTTTAAATAAATACAAATAATAATTAAAAATTACATTTGCTAACAATTATTTACTGTGTGTTAATGAGCATTATAAATGACCCTATTAATATAAGAAATGCTTTGCAAGTGCTTATAAAAAGTATTATTCTCAAGTGCCAATATGTCAAACATTTTGTAATGCACCCGAGGTTACAAAGTATTTCCTTTTCGCGAAAATAATTATCCAAGGAGTGCCACACTTCGAACAAGGATGGGCACATACTTTAAAATGCTATACAAGTCAAGGCCTAGATCTGTTTACTTTTCCCGGCAGTGTCTGCAGAAGGTAGCGCAAGGGGACACATGAGCGGGGGCGTGGGCCTGGGGGGTGACAAGGTTAACCCAAGTTTGTTTGATCTCACGTGTCTGTAAGTAATAACAAAGAACATAATCAAGCCAATTTCTAAAAGACTAGACAGGCTTTCTTTTCAGTCAAAGGGCTTTGAGCTTTCAGAAATGTGGTGTAAAGTGATACAAAGGACAAATTCAGGCCCTCAGTCTATTCAAGCAATGCCCTGTGAAGAGTTGCTGCCAACAAAAAGGCTGACACGAAGTGTTTCAGCTAGCTTCCTCAATGTGCCGCATGAAGCTAAATTATTCAAGTCATTACAGTTGAGAATTAAAAACCCAAAACAGGCTTCTCATGTTGCTTTTTTCTGACACAGTATAGGTTCAGATGGATTTTTTTCCGATTAATCATAAACAAAAGAAACGAATTGGAATCATAAACCTAGAAGCGTAATCCAGAAGTTATGTTTAACAATATACTCAATAATAATTCATGAGCCTGTTGACTTCCATAGCCAAGAGGCTGAACCATGTTAAAGGACATGCAGACTCCTCACAGAAAGAGTAGAGTCCTGCATGTCCTCCACGTGTTACCGTGAGTTCTCTCCAGGTACTCCAGCTTCCTCCCACCGTCCAAACACATGCATGTACAGGTTAATCGGAAACTCTAAAGTGTCCCTAGTGAATGAATGTGAGAATGAATAGTTGTCTGTCACTGTATTTCTATAAATGTTAACCCTGTGACCAACTGGCCATTGTTCAGGGTGTACCTGCTGGGATAGGTTCCTGTCACCTGCGACCCCTAATGGGACTAAGCGGTAGACAATGAATGAATGTTAGAGGAACAGGAAGTTAGTTCGGACAGTGGCAACTGGATTTGTTTATTGTAAAAAAAATAAAATGATGCTATGAAATGTACCACACGTTGTTTACATTGGGAGTTGAACAACTTAAAGTATGTTAAAAAGAAACGTGAGTGTGCTTCTTCTCCAGCAGTGCTCTGTTTGTCCACACTCTGAGAAGAAATGGATGTAGAACAGGTCCTTCTACTGGGTTCTATGGAGCTTTACATGTATATTTACTTTTTCAACTTACACAAATGCAGTGTTTTTGTGTGTGTGTTGTGGGATTATACACAGTTGATAACATATTTTATTTTATTTTGAGTATTCTGCCTCTTTTTTTCCATAAAAGACTTTAATAGCGGCAGTGGCTCAGTGGTAGAGCGGCCGTCCTTCAACCGGAAGGTAGTAGGTTCGATTCCCGCTCTCCCCACAGTTCATACTGTCGTTGTGTCCTTGGGCAAGACACTTAACCCACCTTGCTCCCAGTGTCTGTAGCACTGGTGTATGAATGTGTGTGACTGTAGAGGTGTGTTTGGTGGTGGTAGAAGAAGGTTGAGCGCCGTTTGTGTGGCAGCCCCCTTCTCTGTCTGCCCCAGGAGTGAATGTGTGTGAATGGGGTGAGTGGAAGCACGATGTAAAGCGCTTTGGGTGCCCGAGAAGGGTACAGGAAAGCGCTATATAAATGCATGCCATTTAATACACCTGTAGAAGCGGACAAAGTGGTGCTGTAGTTCACTCAACAGCCACTGAAGACACACTTTTGGGTGGTTTTAGAAGCTTCTATAAAGTGTCCTAGCGTGCCCACTGTCTGACGCCACAAAGACCTTAACAGCAGGATGTTATTATTTCTGTAATGTCTACTGAACATGAACATGCATTAAATATGATAAGGTAAGAGGAAACAGAAGAAGAGTAATTACTTAAGAACAACTGCCACCTATTTCATCAGACAAGAGCCAAAGCCAAAACACATCAGACTTTGGCAAAGCAAACAAATTACAGCACTAACAGTTTTCTTGTAATGCAGGAGTGCTACTTTTGCTGCCAACAATAATATTTGAAGGTTTGCATGCACTGACAATATGTTTAATGGGTTGTGGGTAATAGCACTAACTGTGAGTCTGGAAACATATGCATTTAAGCTTTTGTAATGGCCCTTGTCAGAGCATATTAAACCATGCTGACAGGTCTGAATCCACGGCCTTGCAGCGGATGTAAATCAAATAAAAATGTGACATGACAGAAAGTGTATTATATTGTGTTGATTTGAGAAGATACATCAACAAACTAATTGCTTTTGGCTGCTCCCTAAAATATGAACCAGTCTCCCAAGTGCTTAATCATTTAAAGACCATTCGCACTAACTGGCTAAATTAGAGACTTTGTTTTTTTTGTCTTAGCTTCCTTTAGCATAGTAGTTGTTTTACTTGTACTGTAATGTTAGAAATAATTTATTTTTAATCCCACCAGGAGTAAAGTCACAGACAAATCGTAGAAGGGGAGCAATACAAGATTTAACATCTAAAATAGGCGGCATAAGTTTTTTGTATCCTATGAACACCAGTGTTTAAAAAGTAGCACATAGTAGGCCTAAAAGATTATCATAGTTATATTGCATAACTTGACTCAGGTAACCAAAACAGTGACCAGTAACATTTATGTATTTAATTTACCATCTCCTCCTACTAAGAATCACGACAGATACATAAATTATGCCTAGTCTCTTTTACAAAAGCAGTATTAATTACCTTCTTCTGACTCAGATTAAAAGTATCAGACAGGCTTAATTAAAAGCGACTCGAGAAGATGGATAACGCGTGACACGCCCAGACTCTCGAGCTTTGCATTGTGCTGTTTTGCCACTCCCCGGAGCAGGAGCCTAAAGTCGCACCTGAGACCAGGTGAGCATCTTTCACCACCCACCTGTGATCTGTTGCAACTCCCGCTTCAGGAGTTAGCTATAAAACACATCCGTCTGTCTGTTTCATCACCATCTACTCTTGGACGAGCCCCAGAGAGCAGCACCTGTCTCGAGACAACAGCCAACATGACAGCCCGCAGAGGATTATCCGCGCTGTCCCTCTCCTCCATGCCGTCTCTGTCCTCCAACAGACGCGGTACAAGTATGTACGGTGGCGCCGGGGGGTCAAATATCCGAATTTCCCACTCGACCAGACCTCTCGGGTCGGGCTTTGACTTGTCCTCGGCGCTGTCAGGTGGAGCTGACGATGACCTGAGCACTGGACGCAGTGAGAAGATGACCATGCAGAACCTCAATGACCGTCTGGCCACTTACCTGCAGAAGGTGCACTCTCTGGAGGACGCCAACGCCAAACTGGAGAAGCAGATCCGCGAGTGGAACGAGAAGCAGACCCCCACTGTCAGGGACTACAGCAAGTTCGAGGCCACCATTGCAGACCTGCACAAAAAGGTGGGACTATGCGCGATTTAACACTTAGAATAGGCTGCCTGCATATGGCGGAAATTAAAGTCTAACTCTAGGCTATACATTAAAGTTAGTTTGTTTGACCTCAAATTATCTTACATATCTTTAGATTAAGATTAATGTTGCCAGGTACTATACATATTCTTCTTACTAAACACTAGACTCTGTGATAGGCCATAACATAATAACACATTTATGCCTTGTCCAGATCCTAGCTGCCGCGCAGGACAACGCTAGACTGATGCTGCAGATTGACAATGGCCGACTGGCAGCAGAGGACTTCAGAGTCAAGTATGTGGACAGACTAGAACAGAAATAATTTAACCATATGTAACATGACTTTCTTTGATGTGACTGTAGTTGGAAATAATGCACTAGGGCAAGGGCGGAACAGTCAACAGAGTCAACTTGTGTAACTGGTTTCAATGGGATTCACCTTTAAGTTTGTTTATAGTGGCACTAAGTTAATTGTGTCAACAACATTAACCTCTGTGGCTTTTGACTAAAAGGTTTGAGAATGAAATGGCCCTTCGTATGTCGGTGGAGGGAGACATCGCCGGTTTGCGTAAGGTCTTGGATGACCTCACCATGGCCCGGTCCGATCTGGAGATGCAGGTGGAGGGCCTGAAGGAGGAGCTGTCTTATCTGAAGAAGAACCACAAAGAGGTGAGAGCTGTTCTGGGAAAGAATTATCAGAACAGGGTTTAGAAACAACAGATCTGACAGTCAGCTCAAATGTCTGCTTTTTGTCAATAGATTTTATCTGCGTCTTAAATAAACAGCAGCACAAAACCAGTTTATTTTTAAAGAAGGAATACCGCTACAAGCTCTGAAGTGTTTGGACAGTGTCTTATAAAATACCTTCTGAGCTAGTTTTAGGTTAGATTAGGACTCCTTTAATTAATATTGAAGAAAAAAAAGTACCTTGTTCAGTGTGATTTTTGTGTTTTGACCTTGCTCTGTTTTTCTTACAGGAGATGGCAGCCATGCGTAACCAAGTGAATGCCAGCTCTGTGAATGTAGAGGTGGACGCCCGGCCACAGGAGGACCTGAACAGCGTCCTCCATGAAATCCGATCTCAGTATGAGAACATCACTGAGAAGAACCGCCGTGAGATGGAGGAATGGTACAAAGTCAAGGTAAGGCCCCAATGTGTTCACTCAGTATGGCCCACATACTACCTCACTGTGTGAGAACTTTATGACCATGTTCTTGCCTTATTTCCTGTGTTTCAGTTTGAGAACCTCAACAAGCAGGTCGAGAGCAGCTCAGAATCCCTGCAGTCCTCCCGCACTGAGATCAATGACCTTAAGAGGACCCTGCAGAGCCTCCAAATTGAACTGCAGTCACAACTCAGCCTGGTAATATCAGATCCCATAATATAGACAAAATTTGTTTGAGTTAGATTTTATGAAAAATGTATGTTTGGCGGCAGAGTGGCTAGCACTCCTGCCTCACAGCAAGAAGGTCCTGAGTTCAATTCCCATCCAGGGCAGGTCCTTTCTGTGTGGAGTTTGCATGTTCTCCCTGTGTCTGCGTAGGTTTCCTCCAGGTACTCCGGTTTCCCCCACCATCAAAAACATGTACAACAGTCCCCCCCAAACACACATGGGGACCAGGACTCCCCTACAAAAGAGATTTGTAATCTCAGTGGGACTATTCTGGTTAAATAAAGGTTAAATAGAATAAAAATAATGTCATGTATGTATATACTTTGATTGTGTATAGGGAAAACACAGTCAGATCAATAGCCACACATTTGTCTTTACTTCTTAACAATTCAAACCGTAAACACACAATTTTAAACAATTCAGCAGGACATTCAACATATATCTGACCTGTTGTCTACACAGGTTAGAAGGTAGTCTAAGTCAGAAAGCATCTGTCAGAAAACCAGTCAGTCACTAAACATACTTCCTCCAGTAATCTAACCTCAGGCGACTCAAGTGGAAATACAAGTTGGAAAAGCAATTAGTCTGTAGTTAACAATCACTCTCTTGTCTGTTTCCTCAAATAGAAAAAGGCCTTGGAGGACCAGCTGGCAGAAACGGAGTCCCGCTACAGCCTGCAGCTGAGCCAGCTCCAGGGCATGGTCAATTCTCTGGAGAATGAGCTGAGCAAGATGAGAGCGGAAATTGCTCGGCAGGCAGAGGACTACCAAAGCCTGCTGAACATCAAGACCAGACTAGAGATGGAGATTGCTGAGTACAGAAGACTGTTGGATGGAGAGGACGTAGGGTAAGGAAAAACTCATTATAAATGAAAAACAGAATATATTTTTACAGTATTGTGTCTGTGAAGAAATATTAATTAACATAACTTTTTTCTTTTTTACTATTTTTATTTACAGACGAGTGAAATGTAAGTTTACCCCACTTTGTTACAATTATATATTGTATTTATTAAATTGCTTTTTAAAAGACCTTAATGTATTTTCCTGCTTTTTTTTTTTTTTACAGCTCAACCTGAACCTGTTAGAACCAAGAGGACGAAGGTGGTGGTTGAAGAGATGGTCAATGGAAAAGTTGTCTCCCGCACAGAAGAAACACATTAGACTCAATCACATATTGCTGCAAAAAAAAAAAGTGTGGGTCTGGTGCTGTTTTAAATGTCTCCTGCAATAACACATTCAAACACTGTGGGACTGTGTAGGCTACTTGCTCAGGAAGGTAACTCTGGAATAGAAAGTAAAAGATAAGAAAAAAACAACAACATATATTTACTTAATATATGTATTTACTTCATTTCAAAAAAAATGTCACTAAAACTGTGGATTTTAAATTTTTTGGAACAGAAAAATAAAATATTCTCCCTTGTCCCTTGTGCTTGGTTTAGGTTTTTTCAGTTATTTGCTCCACATGATTTCTTTTCGTGTAACAAGAGTATTCAGTACTGCAGTACTTCGTTTGTCCACAAGATGTCGGCAAGCTCACAGTTTTGAACTCTTTAAGGCTCTAGTAAATAAAAGCTATATTCAAACAGATGTAGCAGTTTTTATTTATTTTATTATTATTATTATTGTATTAATTTTTAACAAACATAATACAATATACAAAAAAGACCAGTCCCTACTCAGACCATAACACCACTCACTACAAACAAACCAAGACATGTAGGTATACAAGATAGTCAAGAGTACACATAATTTATCTGGTACCTACTTGAGCCTCACATTTAAAGCAATTTGGTGACATTCCTGCATTAAACTTACTATAGATATACACTGAGATATAGTGAAAATATTGTTTTCCACTGTGGGACCCATTGAAAAACATTTTCCCCCACAGAACTATACTTAAATAAAGTATATTCATCAACATCTACTTATCTCCTGTACTAAAATCCCCTAAAAGTAATCCACTATAGTATTTCTTGTGCTGGTTTGCCCTGCTGTGGATTGGTTTTAGACACTTTCAGCTGCTCTAACACAATGAATACTTAGACTGTGCCTTTTAGAAAATCTAATTCATAACTACATTATCTGGATATTTTTAACTGTGGGAATTATAGTAAAAGAAAAAGTGGCAACAAGACTAATACATATAATTGGAATATTATTGGATAGTATTGTAATATTGATCAGATATTGATAGGAAATTAAAGAAAAAGTTAATTCTTCTTATAAGGCTGCTATGTCTCATTTGTCCTCTCTTTGCATTTTTAAAAACCTGATAAGATCCCAGATTTATATTATATATTATATTATATTATAGTTTGCTGGTGGCGACTACTGAATATTCGAAATGCATACACTCCCCTGTACCACCGAATATGGAAGTAGAGATAGCTCGAAAGGAAGCATATTTCATTTTCGTGTTAATCACAACTGGTAAAGTTGGACTAGATATAATGATCGTTTCTTCTTCCATCCAGAATATTTTATTCAAGTTTAAGTTTATGTTCTTGACTAGTGATGTCAAAAGTTATCCTAATAGTTATTTATGGGCTCGATAAAGAAACATATGGGGGTGTGTGGAGGAGACTCCTAAAATCACAAAGTAGCACTCTCTGTCCTCCGGAGTTTTGCCACGGTCTGCAGAAAACATTGCACGACTGTGTCAATCACGCCGATTGTCCCCAGTCACGACTCAAATGATGACAAAATCCTGCACCACTGAGGCTGACGTCACTGCCGTACTGTCACCCCCCTCCGTGACGTCACGTTACGGTGGCCGGTGGCAGGTTATCGCCATAGACATGGGTTTAATGCCATCTGCTGGACGCTCTCTGCCACTCAGCCGCCATTACGTCACCAGGAAGGGACCGGTGCCAGCCTCAGATCGGTGTAGCCCGGGAGTCTGGACCTGCATGCCAAACGAGCCGAAGGGGTGGCTGTAGTAACTCTGAGGCTATTATTGGACACGGGGACTGTTTGATGAAGCACAACGCTGCAACCTCTCCTGCAATGACTCACTACAATGTTTCCCAGACAGTGGGTCTAGATTCAAAGATGGGTCACTGTGCAGTTTATTTGGGGCGCCACTTTAACAATGTAGAAGCATGTTTGTGACAGTCGATGTAAACTAATCAATAATAGTTAGATAGACTAGATTAAAAAATGGTCAGAGGCAACAAGTGTAGCTTATTGGAAAAGTTTGGTCGTAAATCATTTGACATTTTGAAACGTGAGCTCCCAGAAAAAAAGCAACACTAGGAAATGCTTGGAAATTAAAACTGAACTAAATAAATGAAGACTGTTCTCTATTAACTATACAGAGATGAAATTAGAGTATTATATAAACATACAGTAAACATACTCAGCGTTAACCACTTTACTCTCAAACCTACTATGTATCGTTTATGATTATTTATAAAATAAAAACCCATAAAACTTTACATCAAAGAAAAGCGAGCTGCTGTCCATGGTGCTGAACACAAGCAAACTTACTGTTACGCACTGCTTTTAGACTTGTTTAATGTGTGCAGACATTATTTCAGTTGATTCTTAGTGGTAAACCAGAGTAGTGTTAACCAAAACGCCACTGATTACATTTTAAAACGTGCTGTAGCTTCATGCCCAGAGGGTCATAGTGAATGAGAACTTGGTGTACCTGGTACATGCCGGCTCGACATGAGGTGGGTTAGGGTTAAACGCCTGCATGTGATGCTGATGTGAGGACCCCATTCTCAAATGAGTAAGCTCACCTCCGCAAAAAAAAAGGAGGAGAGGAAGGACTGCACTCCCATTGACTGAGCGAAGAGAGAGAGGACGCGAGCAGCGGGCTCCGCCTATCGCCTAACGCCTCACATCCATCCACAGCGAGTCCGTACGACGAGGGAGGCAGTGCACACAGCCGACTGAATAGGGGCCCTTCAGCTCAAATCTAAGGCATGGGCTCCCCGTGATTGAACCCGGAGGTGGAGGGGAGAGGAGGGCCTGCGGGGGGTGGGGGGGACCGACACCGTCAGAGAACCAAGGGAGGACAAACAAAAGCACAACCGAGGGTGCCTGCAACAATGAGCGACTTGCACTATTCGGCCGAGATGTCGTGAGGTGTGGCTGGGTAACGCTCCGGGATCCTGTCAGCCGAAACGACACGCCGAGGAGGAGGCGGTGGTGGCGGCCGAGGAGGGGTAGTGGTGGAAAAGATGTCCGCCTCGGTGGGGCCCCAAGGCGGCCCTCGCCCACCCACCGTGCCGCCATCCATGCCGGATCTGCCGGACCTTAGCCACCTCACCGAGGAAGAGAGGAAGATCATTATGGCTGTGATGGCTCGGCAAAAGGAGGAGGAGGAGAAAGAACAAGCCATGTTAAAGTAAGCGTTTGTCTTTTTCCCTTAAACTTAATCGATCAGGTCTGTAGGCTACAGCAAGCTCCCAATTACACTATACAGTATAGCTAATGCTTTTGTAGTGAGCCACACATCTCACACCCATCAGCACAGGCGATTAATTTTCTCTGCTCTCCCTTTATCAGTGAGCTTCAAGTCTTTAAAGGCGCTAAGATGTAGCCTGCCCATCACATTAAAAGCTCAGTGAGTGAAAACAACGTAGGCCCTCTAGATTTATCAGAAATACTACAGGCTTGTGTTGGGTTCAATTCTGTTGCCATCGGTGAATGAAAACGAATTCCTGTTAGAGCCAGTGGAGATGACCCGAAACAGGGTCAGACGAGTTACAGGTGAGGCAGGGGCTGTGGGAAAGGGTGTGACAGCGTATGAAGGCTGATGATGAATCATAGCATTATAGACATATTTACTTTGATGGAGTGCTCCCCACAATTCATTTTACAAACATACACCGACCACTGCTCAGGGTGGATTAGCTCTGTCACTGGAGATTTCTGTGCTCCCCCTCTCTGTTGTGTGTGTGAGGGGGAGTGACATGGTTTGGGCAATAATGCAGGCTACAATGACATTATAGTTCCCGGGCCCCTGAGTTGCAAAGAGCCTTTTCTAAAGCCGACAGACAGTGGTGGTAAAACCAGCCTTCTTCCGTGCTGAGGAGATGGGGTGTGGTTGGAAATCTTAGCAGGCCTGAAGCTGGAATTCACGAGAAAACACTGATATGTTATAGCTGTCTGGAGAATCTTTAGATGAGCTGACCAAAATGAGCTGAAGTGTTCTAATGACTACATCAAATCATGCATGAGACCAAGAATGGACACGATGTAATGGGGTACAGATGAGCTACAGAGACATGTGTATTCAGACATTCTACCTCCAGCTGGGGAAGTAGTGTACAGACAGGATCAAGGGACCATTGAAAAGCTTTAAATGGCTAATTTGGCTCTTTGTACGTTCCTTGTCTTAACACAAAGCAGACAGTTACTGTGTTTAATTTGCTGGCATTATCTCCTTTACCATAATCTACAATAGCCACATTAGCATCTGCCACACTGTTAAATTGGCCCTCTGCTCCTGCCAGTAGCCCCACCAACAGCAGGACAATGATAAAAAATGTTGTTCAGTAGACTTATAGTCAAAAAAGTGGTCAGATGAACCCGTTTGAATTAGTTTTGAAAGAAAATGGCGTGAATCAAAACTTTTCTTAATAATAAAATATACAAAGAAAAAATGCATGTTTTCAATCAAACTTTGCAAAAAGCAAGATAAATATTCTTCTCAGAGATCATCAACAACAGCAGTAACAACTCGCTTGTCTTATTTGCTTAAGTGAACATTGAACAGATTTACAAACCCTCCATTTCCTCCAGAATTGGTTTCCATCACTAAATGCGATGAGTTTGCATTGTTTTTTTTTAACAACAAGGTTCAAGGCATTAAACATGAAATACATTCCACAGGCCATACATTCCTGCAGCCACCTAGAAGACACTTGGTTGATTTAACACATTTTACAGAACACCTGCTGCCTTACTGTTTTACCCACCTGTTTCTAAAATCAGTACTAAGCAGTTTGTTACCACAACTCACTGATATAGTAAATAATTCCTTACAGTCTGGAACATTTCCAAGTGCTCAACAACTATCGGCCCATATCAAACCTATCATATCAAACCTGCCATTCTAAGTTCTGTTGAACTTGAGTGCTGCGTTTGATACAGTGGACCATGAAATCCTGCCACAAATATAAGAGGAATGGATAGGTATCACTGGAACTGCCCTTAAATGGTTTCAGTCCTATTTTGAAGACAGGAAGTACTTTGTTTCGGTTGGTAACTGTGTATCAGGCCAAATGGACCTGACATGTGGGGTTCCACTGGGGTCTATCTTGGGACCTCTATTATTCAATCTCTATATGCTTCCTTTAGGCCAGTTAATACACAGCTGTGGCGTATCCTACCATAAGTATGCAGATGCTTTACATTTCACTCACAGCAGGTAAAAATGAACCAATCCTTTCACTGTGTCACTGCATCGAACAGATTGACATATGGATGAAGAATAATTTTCTCCAACTGAACAAAGACAAGACTGAACTAATCGTCTTTGGGCCACAGAAACAAAGAGAAAGTGTCAGCAGTCACCTCGAGTCTCTTTCTCTAAAATCTAAAAACCAGGTTAGAAATCTAGGGGTCATCATTGACTCAGACCTAAATTTTCACAGTCACATTAAATCAATTACTTAATCAGCACATTATCACGTTAAAACATTTCCAAAGTCAAAGGGATAATGCCTTAACCAGACTTAGAGAAACTATTCATGCTTTTATTTCCAGCAGGTTAGATTACTGTAACGGTCTGCTCACTGGTCTCTCAAAATGAGTGTTAAGACAGCTGCAGCTTATTCAGAAAGCTGCTGCTAGGGGTTCTAACTAACACCAGGAAGTACAACCACATTAGTCCAGTTTTAAAAACCTGGAACAGCCTGTTATTGGTATTTGCACTCTTTTAATTTTTTATTCTGTATTTTACTCATGTTTCTGAATCTAAACCGTGTCTACTTTAAATTGGTCTTTTATTTTTGTAAAGCACTTTGAGTTACCCAGTGCATGAATTGTGGTATATAAATAAAAATGCTCACAGCTCCATTGAGGTACAAAGTAATATTTGTGTTAATATCTTTCTCAAAGTCTTTGGAATACTCTCAATTACTTCTAAGGGATTTCCAGAAAATGGGGGACATTTATAATATTTGTTAATTGATGCCTGCCACACCTGAACTATAGCATATTGTTCAAAGGCCCTGTTTCTGACTTTAAGAGCCTAATGAAGGTACAACATCCTGGCACAATAGCTTGGCAGTGCACACAGCCGACTGAATAGGGGCCCTTCAGCTCAAATCTAAGGCATGGGCTCCCCGTGATTGAACCCGGAGGTGGAGGGGAGAGGAGGGCCTGCGGGGGGGGGGGACCGACACCGTCAGAGAACCAAGGGAGGACAAACAAAAGCACAACCGAGGGTGCCTGCAACAATGAGCGACTTGCACTATTCGGCCGAGATGTCGTGAGGTGTGGCTGGGTAACGCTCCGGGATCCTGTCAGCCGAAACGACACGCCGAGGAGGAGGCGGTGGTGGCGGCCGAGGAGGGGTAGTGGTGGAAAAGATGTCCGCCTCGGTGGGGCCCCAAGGCGGCCCTCGCCCACCCACCGTGCCGCCATCCATGCCGGATCTGCCGGACCTTAGCCACCTCACCGAGGAAGAGAGGAAGATCATTATGGCTGTGATGGCTCGGCAAAAGGAGGAGGAGGAGAAAGAACAAGCCATGTTAAAGTAAGCGTTTGTCTTTTTCCCTTAAACTTAATCGATCAGGTCTGTAGGCTACAGCAAGCTCCCAATTACACTATACAGTATAGCTAATGCTTTTGTAGTGAGCCACACATCTCACACCCATCAGCACAGGCGATTAATTTTCTCTGCTCTCCCTTTATCAGTGAGCTTCAAGTCTTTAAAGGCGCTAAGATGTAGCCTGCCCATCACATTAAAAGCTCAGTGAGTGAAAACAACGTAGGCCCTCTAGATTTATCAGAAATACTACAGGCTTGTGTTGGGTTCAATTCTGTTGCCATCGGTGAATGAAAACGAATTCCTGTTAGAGCCAGTGGAGATGACCCGAAACAGGGTCAGACGAGTTACAGGTGAGGCAGGGGCTGTGGGAAAGGGTGTGACAGCGTATGAAGGCTGATGATGAATCATAGCATTATAGACATATTTACTTTGATGGAGTGCTCCCCACAATTCATTTTACAAACATACACCGACCACTGCTCAGGGTGGATTAGCTCTGTCACTGGAGATTTCTGTGCTCCCCCTCTCTGTTGTGTGTGTGAGGGGGAGTGACATGGTTTGGGCAATAATGCAGGCTACAATGACATTATAGTTCCCGGGCCCCTGAGTTGCAAAGAGCCTTTTCTAAAGCCGACAGACAGTGGTGGTAAAACCAGCCTTCTTCCGTGCTGAGGAGATGGGGTGTGGTTGGAAATCTTAGCAGGCCTGAAGCTGGAATTCACGAGAAAACACTGATATGTTATAGCTGTCTGGAGAATCTTTAGATGAGCTGACCAAAATGAGCTGAAGTGTTCTAATGACTACATCAAATCATGCATGAGACCAAGAATGGACACGATGTAATGGGGTACAGATGAGCTACAGAGACATGTGTATTCAGACATTCTACCTCCAGCTGGGGAAGTAGTGTACAGACAGGATCAAGGGACCATTGAAAAGCTTTAAATGGCTAATTTGGCTCTTTGTACGTTCCTTGTCTTAACACAAAGCAGACAGTTACTGTGTTTAATTTGCTGGCATTATCTCCTTTACCATAATCTACAATAGCCACATTAGCATCTGCCACACTGTTAAATTGGCCCTCTGCTCCTGCCAGTAGCCCCACCAACAGCAGGACAATGATAAAAAATGTTGTTCAGTAGACTTATAGTCAAAAAAGTGGTCAGATGAACCCCGTTTGAATTAGTTTTCGAAAGAAAATGGCGTGAATCAAAACTTTTCTTAATAATAAAATATACAAAGAAAAAATGCATGTTTTCAATCAAACTTTGCAAAAAGCAAGATAAATATTCTTCTCAGAGATCATCAACAACAGCAGTAACAACTCGCTTGTCTTATTTGCTTAAGTGAACATTGAACAGATTTACAAACCCTCCATTTCCTCCAGAATTGGTTTCCATCACTAAATGCGATGAGTTTGCATTGTTTTTTTTTAACAACAAGGTTCAAGGCATTAAACATGAAATACATTCCACAGGCCATACATTCCTGCAGCCACCTAGAAGACACTTGGTTGATTTAACACATTTTACAGAACACCTGCTGCCTTACTGTTTTACCCACCTGTTTCTAAAATCAGTACTAAGCAGTTTGTTACCACAACTCACTGATAAATAATAATAAATAATTCCTTACAGTCTGGAACATTTCCAAGTGCTCAACAACTATCGGCCCATATCAAACCTATCATATCAAACCTGCCATTCTAAGTTCTGTTGAACTTGAGTGCTGCGTTTGATACAGTGGACCATGAAATCCTGCCACAAATATAAGAGGAATGGATAGGTATCACTGGAACTGCCCTTAAATGGTTTCAGTCCTATTTTGAAGACAGGAAGTACTTTGTTTCGGTTGGTAACTGTGTATCAGGCCAAATGGACCTGACATGTGGGGTTCCACTGGGGTCTATCTTGGGACCTCTATTATTCAATCTCTATATGCTTCCTTTAGGCCAGTTAATACACAGCTGTGGCGTATCCTACCATAAGTATGCAGATGCTTTACATTTCACTCACAGCAGGTAAAAATGAACCAATCCTTTCACTGTGTCACTGCATCGAACAGATTGACATATGGATGAAGAATAATTTTCTCCAACTGAACAAAGACAAGACTGAACTAATCGTCTTTGGGCCACAGAAACAAAGAGAAAGTGTCAGCAGTCACCTCGAGTCTCTTTCTCTAAAATCTAAAAACCAGGTTAGAAATCTAGGGTCATCATTGACTCAGACCTAAATTTTCACAGTCACATTAAATCAATTACTTAATCAGCACATTATCACGTTAAAACATTTCCAAAGTCAAAGGGATAATGCCTTAACCAGACTTAGAGAAACTATTCATGCTTTTATTTCCAGCAGGTTAGATTACTGTAACGGTCTGCTCACTGGTCTCTCAAAATGAGTGTTAAGACAGCTGCAGCTTATTCAGAAAGCTGCTGCTAGGGGTTCTAACTAACACCAGGAAGTACAACCACATTAGTCCAGTTTTAAAAACCTGGAACAGCCTGTTATTGGTATTTGCACTCTTTTAATTTTTTATTCTGTATTTTACTCATGTTTCTGAATCTAAACCGTGTCTACTTTAAATTGGTCTTTTATTTTTGTAAAGCACTTTGAGTTACCCAGTGCATGAATTGTGGTATATAAATAAAAATGCTCACAGCTCCATTGAGGTACAAAGTAATATTTGTGTTAATATCTTTCTCAAAGTCTTTGGAATACTCTCAATTACTTCTAAGGGATTTCCAGAAAATGGGGGACATTTATAATATTTGTTAATTGATGCCTGCCACACCTGAACTATAGCATATTGTTCAAAGGCCCTGTTTCTGACTTTAAGAGCCTAATGAAGGTACAACATCCTGGCACAATAGCTTGCTTCAATCCTAATGGCTGTTTTCCTTTTTCCTGACTGAAGCCTAAGGGAGGCTGGGTGAGAGCTGTGTCTGGCCCCTCGAGTGGAAGTGATGTATTTAATGTTCCATGAGGCACAGCTCAGGTTCAGTCAATAATGGCTTCATCATCTGGCTAATCATTGATGGGAGTGTGGACACAAAAAGGAATGTGGTTTTTTAGAGGATTATGCAAATGGAAGCCGCCGGTGAGCACTAGCATCCGACATGTTTACTATGAAGCATTGTGCCTGGAAAACTGGAAAATGAAAATAACCTCAATATTTGTACTACTACCAACCCTATTTGAACACTCTGTTCTATGCCACCTATGATTTATAACAAAATTGTGGGTTTCTACCACTTCACTTCTAATTTCAAAACCACCTAAAACACACAAGTCTTTTCAGCAGCTTTGTTTGTCAATGGCACTGAAATGACTCTTGAATAAGGTGTACTTGCACAATACAGTTATATTCTTTTATCTGTATTGTTTTAATGTTTTTTATTTATATTGCTGCACTTTTTAAAGCAATTACTAAAAAACTCAAAATAATAAAATAAATCAAAATAAGAAGTAAGGATAATTGGAGGAAGGTTTCAAGACGTTATGAACATCAAGATTTTATTAATTTTCTCTCTTTATATGTCTGCTTAGTCTCTCAATCTGCTAACATAAAGACATTGCTACATATAGACATGTTATGATGAACTTGATTCTCCCATTCTAGGTTCAAAACAATCAAAACCAGTCCTACCACAATTAAGCGTTATTATTGAACACATGAAAGTTCATAAAACATGCTATAGTTCAGGTCTGAGGCTGAAAGAAATTTTGCACTCATATGTCTTCTGTCCTATAGCAGCTGTGAAAATTCCCACCCCAAAAGAACATGCTGTTCTTTGCATCATGGCTATTCCACCTGGTCAGCACTGTCCCATCTGGATGTAGCCTGGGACCGGAGCAGCTGGTGGTGATAAGATTGTGTTGATATGGCACTGAATTTGTCATGGGATTAACCTCCAAACAAACCAGATTCCCAGTTACTATTTAGCTCTAGGGCCAAGTGCTAGAATGTAAAGACTAATGTTAGATGAGTCTTAATTTTGCAACTAAGGCAATTTAGATTACGTTTGAAAAATAAAGCCAGATACCTAAACATTACCTGAAATCTTTCCAACCTTTGTTACTGTTTGTTACTTTGTACTGTTTGTTAACTGTCCTGAACTCAGCTTACAAAACCATTTTTGTTTGTTGGAGCCACTTGTTATGTTTCCATGTCAATATGATCTGTTGCATTCATGTTGCCCTTGAATTGTCTTGTATTGTGAATTGAAATTTTTGAATTTGGAAGTTATTCTCACAACTTTGGTGCATTCATGTGCTTTTTGGAAATTCCTATTTTTATCCAAGTTTCTAAGTTGTTTTTTCATGTTGGTTTGAGGTACCACATGAAGCCAGCATTACCTTAAAACAATTTTATTTGTTATTTGTTGTTGATCTAAATTAAGACATCTTTGTCAAACCGGCATCTGGTCAGTCCATAAGATGTCAATACCTGAGCCTACACTTAACGATTCTCTGCACAACAAACACTGTCTATGTCTTATACATTATAGACTGTGGAGACTGCCTCCATTGACATACTAAACCTCAATTGACTTTCTAATCCAGAGGAAGGTAGTGGAGGAGAGCTGTCATGCTGAGGAGAGTGAGTGAAATGCTGATCACACAGTGGATGAAACGTAAAGAAAAAACAAAACAAAAAAGAAACACCTCAAACCAAACAAGCCCATCTACCCCTTGGGAGCTTTTAAGGTTTTCACAAATGTAAATATAGAAATGATGTGTTAAATATTGATGCTGTCAGCAGAGAGGCTACAGATGTAGGATGCAGGGCCTTAAGGCTGGATGGTAGGTGGAGTTAATGCAAGCACTTTTGTGTTGTGTCTTTTCAGATAAAAAAACACTATATGATACAACAAAAAACAAAACACAAAACAACCACAACAATTCACAAAAAAAAACAAAAACATGTTTAATCACGTGGCAGAGTGGTTAGCACTCCTGCCTCACAGCAAGAAGTTCGTGAGCTCAAAACCCGGCTGACTCAAATATTCTCGGCCGACTCCGGTCTTTCTGTGAGGAGTCTGTATGTCCTCCGCATGTTACCATTGGTTCTCTCCAGGTACTCCGGCTTCCTTCCACCGTCCAAAGACATGCATGTACAGGTTAATCGGCAACTCTAAAGTGTCCCTAGTGAATGAATGTGAGAGTGAATAGTTGTCTGTCAATGTCTGTCTCTATATGTCAGCCCTGCGACTAACTGGCCACTGTCCAGGATGTACCCCGCCTCAGGCCCAAAGCTGCTGGGATAGGCTCCAGTCTCCCGTGACCCCTAAATGTGACAAAGTGGTAGAAAATGAAAAAAAAAAAGAATTTTTAATCTTAATTACCTTTATTATTATTATTATTATTATTATTATTATTATTATTATTATTATTATTATTATTATTATTATTATTATTATTATTATTATTATTATTATTATTATTGTTGTTATTATTATTATTATTATTATTATTATTATTATTAATTTAATTATTTTTAAATCAAATTATTAGTTTGAATTATTTAAGTTCTTTTTAATTACATTTTTTTTTATTAATATTATTTGTTATTTATTTGTTGTCACTTTGCTAGATCATTCATAAAAATGCTATTTGTACTTTGGGATTTGTCTGACATATAGTTGACTTATAATTCATTTCAACTTTATTAATCCCCAAGGGAATTTTTTTTTGTTAGGTCTCTTATAGTTTGTTGATTCAGACCCCTTCTGCCACGGACCTCCCTGACTCCTCCCACTTGAGACATCTCTGTCTGCTCTGATCAATCAATTTAAACTCCACAGATGAGTCCAGAATGTTATTGTTTAACCAGGACTCAGTGAAAAGTAAAAGGCTGCACTCACAATGGATTTATTGTTCCTCTCAAGAGCCCCTCCAGTTCAGTCCCACTTGGCAAGAATTTCACATTTTCTATTAAAAACCTGGTCAATAACAGCTTGTACATCCACCTCCCGTTTCTCCTTTGCTTCCCAGATCTGCAGCCTTTGTATCTACGTTCTGAGCCAGATGACCAACACCAAAGACAGTCCTTCTTTGTAGATCCCACATATTTTCTTTTCACACTTTCTGTTTTGGCTCGTGCCTAATTTCCGCTGAATGACAGAGGCATGTTTATTTCGTCTGTAAGTAATAATATAGCTTTGATGAAAACGCTACATTGACAACAGATGGAGCAGAACAATTCAGGACCTGGGCAAGCAGAAAGACGGGGGAGGATTTAGAGGTTTAGGATTAGAGTGATAAAGTGGGGTGGGGAGAGCACTTCTGTTAGGGGTCCACACTATAATCTGTCTTTACAAGGGCTCCCTAAAGGTTGGAGGCTACAGGGTGCATCCAGAGGGCAGGGGAGCCAGCTTCTGTGTGCTCCCCAATAAGGCTCAAAGGTCATTCATAGGTGTAGTAAGGTCTTTACCATCTGCTTTTTGACAGACTGGAAAGCCACAGCAGGCCCACATCTGAAATTGGGCAATAGGGCCTCAAATTAATACCATGGTAATTGAACAATAAGCCTTTAATTATGATCAACGACAAGATGGTACTATAAATATACTCAATAGCTCAATTACACTCCAGAACCAGGCACCTAAACACATGAGATATTTTAGGATATTATTCTACTTAGCTGTTCTTAATGTTGAATCAGATTTGTGTGAGCAGCTAAAGTTATATACATACGTTTAATTATGAGCACTTTTTACTTCAAAACCCACTGATACTATCCACTAACTACATTTAACCTACTGAACAATTCAAACACACAGCAACATTCAGATTGTAAAACTAAAAAGTTAAATAATTCTGTATAGGCTTTGCTAGCATGTTATTTACAGAAGCAACAAAAACTGCAGACTATATGAACCGTAGACACAAAACTAAACCGGCAACACATAAGGTAGGTTTGAGGGTTATTCCAATCTTTCTCTCTCTGAGCGTTGGGACAGAGTAAAAAGGCTGAATCTTGATATTTCTCTACTAACATAAAGATTAACACTTTCCAGAGCAGATTCAAAGTTTTAAGGTTTCTGAGCGAAAAATGCTAATGCTGAATTATGGATCAGGTCTGAAAATAGCACACTTGGAAGCACTTCCTGAAATATTTAAATATTCACTTCATTGACTGCTGTTGATGCTCTGAATCTTGTTTTTCCTTGTTAACCTGTCTCAAGTTTGCCCACTATTGAATCCAACCAATTATAAAGTCTATTTTTGGAAAATACTGTGCATACATTATATATGTAGAGCTCTAGTCATAGCATATGTACTGTTTTATTGATGCTTACTGTATAAGTTAATGCATCCTGTGCTCACTCACTGTATTTGTATGCTTACAAGCTCCTACACAAACACACACATCTATACAGCAGCTAAGAGCATTTATGCTGCAGTACTTATGAGAGGCATAGCACATAATGCACTGCGGATCCAGATGGTGTTACTGATGTGGTTTCTTGGCCTGTGGATCAAAGCTTAAAGAGGGAAAATATCCTCCTGTAAAGACAGAATGGCTTTGTTTTTGTAAAAAATGGCCTGCTGCCCCGAAGTAAGCCTCCACTTGACATTATAGACAGCTGCTGAGCTGCTCCTTGTGCTCCATATTTGTTTTGTGTGCATGATTAGATCTTCAGACGTTGCTCTTAATTAAAAGAACTGAAATGCAGTGGCTTGTGTCTGAAACACCTGAAGGAATGGGAGCTGGTGGGTACAACACTGTCATTTTGTGTTGACGTGTGTTTATTCTCAAACTGTCTTCTGAGTCAGAGTTGTGTCTGTCATCTCTGAGGAGGTGGCAAATTTAACTGCTGATATACATAAAGTTGCACTTATTTATTTATGCTCTGGATTTATGCCCTGCTTTAACCAACCATCATGTAACCGTGTGGTACTGGAGGACCATAATAGACCATTAATAAATGGTATCTTGTGGCATTGACAGGAGCATCAGTATATTGTACATGTTTATCAAAGTGTGGCAGGAGAAACCTAGGAGACAGACAGACACAGAGAGTACATCTGAGCTTAACACAGAAGGGCCCTGACTAGTGGACTGAACCCTTTTTTTAGGTGCAACATTTTCGAATCCTTTGCAAACTACTGTCAGTAGTAATAGTAATAGCCCCCATCTCATCCCCACAGACAATACCCCCATTAGCTTCAGTCTATTCAGACATAACAATTAAAAGGATGATAAATGCTTTCTATATAAATTATTTTGTTTCCTTGATAAAGTGATCTTGTTG
This sequence comes from Neodontobutis hainanensis, assembly GCA_024349245.1. Classification (NCBI taxonomy): domain Eukaryota; kingdom Metazoa; phylum Chordata; class Actinopteri; order Gobiiformes; family Odontobutidae; genus Neodontobutis; species Neodontobutis hainanensis. Next base: position 861,237 of record JALDNG010000055.1, read on the forward strand.
AGAATACATTTGTCAAACATTGGATCTACAGAAACCTGTATCACATGATTCATGATCCAGTATTCATGATGGTCACTAGCACCTACATAAAATGTCACCACTTTTTTCCTACAAATGATAACTTATTGGCTCTTTGACTTTCATAAAATAACTTGTGTGTTAGAGACTATATTTTCAAACCTGTGTAGTTTTTTGGGGGATGTCATGCTGTTTCAAATCCTTTTAAAGCTAATTTTAAGCCTGTCTTTGTTGAGACATCCCAAATGCATTATGAATATTTACACATTTAAGAAACCATCCTATTTTTGTTCCTCCTTTATCTGTTGTAATTTGATGTGTTGATACAGCTGTGCCGATTTGAGATCTGGTTAATCTTTAGCTACTGTGCTGGGGTGAAAGCTGAGAGCGCAGCAGTCACACACACACACACACACACACACACACACTCACACACACACACACAGGACAGCAGGGGCGGGTGAGGTGGTGGCTCGCAGTCTGGGTGGGTCTCAGGATAACAAGAGCGAGTAGCCTCATGCTCACAGACCTCACCAGGTTTTAAGTTTAATGAGAACGTATTCTTGGGCTGACCAGCCTCTCTACATCTCTCTGCTGCTCCTTGCATCTAATCTTTGTTTGTGGTCAGAGGAAATGATGGGATTATATCATGAACACACACAACATTGTTCTCTCTGGTAACATCAGCCACTCCACTTAAAGGGTACCTCTGTTACTACAGCATGTTATGAACCATAACCAGTCCATGATGAACAGTATCATGGACATACTTGTTTATTACACCTCTCTTGGAAAGCTCAATATAAAGCTCAAAAAAACACAAACAATATTTAAAAGGCATGTGCCAGTATCCTTAGATAACCCAAATGTAATAATTAAAAGCTAATCATACAATTATGGCTGGATAATATTGTTGCAATAGCAACAGTTGCAGCAACCATATTGCAATACATTTCAATCAGAGAATTAAATCTAACTGTAATACTAATGTGAGCAGTACAAGTACATCTTTTACATTCACTTTTTTGAGTTTCAGTTAAAATAAATTCCCTTACATGAATGATAATAATTCCTAGAGCTTTCTTATGTATTGATAAGTCAAAGTTAACAATAGGCCACTATAAATTTGGCTCTGAACTGTAAACTCGTAATGATCCTGGACACTGTACTCCTGTACACATTTAACATGAATCTGTGTCCCTGTATGTGTGGCAACAGTAATAGAAGAAAAAAGTAAGGCATGGCGAGCGAAATGATTGGGCAGAAAAGAAGTGGGCTGCTGGGATAAAGAAAGGGGATTAGAGGTTGCCCATGATTACTCTACAAATACTCCACCATCTCGAGTCATGGCTTAAACGTCACCCGGCAGGCTATGTGAGGGCAAAGTCTTTGCACATGATTGGTGTCTGTTTATGGCACTATTTAAAGACAATGAGACAAAGACAGATTGAATGATAAAAAAAGAGGCCAGAAATAATATATCAAGGGACTGCAGAGAGTATAAACGGAGTAGGAAAAATAGAGAGAACCAATGGAGGCCGGAAGATATACTGTACTTGAGAGGGCTATGCCAAAAAAGCACTCAGCATCATGGATACGGGTAAAACACTCCCAACATCAATAAAAAGATCATCTAAGTTGTAGTCTACTGATATATGCAGGGCTTATAAGAAGTGCAGTTATGTATCTGAGCTGAGATGCTAATGGAATAAAAAGACACACAGACAAATGTGAACATGTCATTTATGTTATAGCAGTCTCCTCAATCCTTCAACCAGTCTAGTGTATGCAACGTTATCAGGTTACATTTTACATATTACATTTTATGTTACAGGTTACATATACTACTATATACTTTATACCCAATAATAGCCATTAAAGTTTACATTACTTGTGATAGGGTACTGTGTGGATGTCCTTTAATTAAGACGTAAAAGTATAAAGTTGATTAAAAATGTGGGTGTACTTGTACGTAGATCTAGCAAATGGTGTAAATTGTATATTACACTTCCCTTAGAGGCACATTGCTGTCTGTTGAATCTTGGAAAGAATGGCAGCTGGGAATCAAGTCCCATCCAGCCACAAAGGATTGACCAGACTGTTTGAGAAACTGCTGCCTATAGAAAGATACACAAGGCCATCTGCAGGCTTTATTTCTGCTTGTATTATTGCAACGGGACCGGTTTATAGCCTTTTGACAGAGGAGGGCTAGTTTCATGCCAGGCAAGCAAACTGGCAAATAAAATGTTTGCTTATGGCCAATTCCCCATCTGTTACTTTTTTTTTTTTACGGTTAGAGAGGTTAAATTGGTTAATGACCAGTCAAGATCATTTTTGAGTGAATAAAAAAAACATTTCTCTACAAAGGATTGGCCAGTATGTTATAAGTCTGTGGGATACATAAAAATAATTATTACCCATAGTAGTAAATATCAGCCCGGTTTGGAGGAGCAGGCAGGAGCAATCACACAGGGTTTGTGTTACGTATAGCAGCTAGTTAAAAACAACAGTTCAGAAAGTTGCAAGTTTTTTTTTTTTTTTTGTGAAAGTGTGTGTTGCAGAAAGTATTGATATCCATTTCTTTCTATTGTACAACTTTTTTTTTAACAACCCCAGAGCTTAGATCTCTCGTGTGTTTGGGATATTCCCTATAGACCACACATTTAAATAGACAATGAAGTAGTTTGGTGTTTTAAATGTTAAGGGTTTATTTAAAGCAGTGCATGGTTTAGTCTTCTGTCTGCTTTTCCAGACTGGGAGTGTGCTGGCAACCATCTACAGCAGAGAATAGATTTGTTATTCAGAAGTATCCAAAAGAAGCACATTTACAAGATCTTTCCTTTTTTGTCTTCCATCACACAAGCACTAGAAAACTGAATATGAATTGATTAATGATGAGACTTCTTGTGCTTGAGCCATAAAAATGTTTCCTGGTATTTCTTCCAATGTATCATGCACTGCTTTTGGTCTTGACTTGGTCTTGGTGAATGTGGTCTTGACTTTAGCAACGTCTCCATGCATTTTTGCTCATCACTTCCCCCACTGACATTATGGGGATGTGAGTGCATGTTTTTTAGTGAGTGTCAATTATTTTGTCTTCTCCTCCTCAGCCTCCTCCTTCTCCACAAGCAGTATTTATAGGATGTCTCAGGATGTATCGGCTTGTCTCTACTTCACTGGTCTCTGGCCCACGCTTGTTTCCGACTTGACTCCCTTTGTTCTTCCTCCCTGTAGACATCTGTTTGTCTATCCATTCCTTTCTGCGAGCAAAACATTTTTGGGATTAGGTACAAACATTTCTCACATCCATCCTTCACCTTTTCCGTGATCTTGACTGTTGTGTGTCAACATGTCCGTGTTTGCTCTTTGCTTTTGCCCTTGTGTCCAAATCAAAAGCAAAGTTCTTTCTTGAGAACCTACATTTTAGGAGGGACTATTGATCTATTCCATTGTTGGACTGTGCCGACAGAAAACTCCATATGGGTTACAAACCCATTCTTTTACAATCATTTGCATAAAATACCAGTCACAAAGGTCATCGCTGGTCATACTGCTACTTTCTGCCTGAGGCGGAAGAATACAGACGGCCTCTTTTTTAAGTTATTGCCAAGAAAGTCTCCTGCAAGGCGCCACCAGTAATCAGCTGATGAGACAGAAATAGGACGGCCCTACACACATGGTGCCACAGCTTTCCGTGCCCCCCCCATCTTTGGGCAATGTATTCATAGCTATGCAATTAACAACTC